>WOFM01000709.1:0-690458 GCA_011428145.1 Ericerus pela
TTAAAAAGTGTGTCAATCCATTCTTTTTTCGTCTTTGGTTTATACTTAGATAGACATATTTTAATAATTCCATTTGTTCGTTCAACTAGTCCTTGAGTTTGCGGACTGTAGGCTGATGAATGAATTATGTCTATGTTTTGATCTTTGCAAAAATTATGTACAAGGTCGTTACAGAAATGTGAACCGTTATCACACGTAATAATCTTAGGTTTACCGTATGTAGTCATAATTTTTTTAATAAATTTAACGACGTTTATAGAATTGGGATGTCGCACGGTTTCAATTACACAAAAATTTGTGCATTTGTCAACGCTGACTAGAACATAATTACATTTGTAATTATTGTCAAATTTGCCAATGAAATCAATTTCGATATGATGAAATGGGTTAAATTCTTTAACAGGAATTGGTTTCATCATTCCGATTGCTTTCAAATTTCTTTGTTGTAGTTGGCATTCATGGCATGAGTTAATATACTCCTTGACTTTTTTTACAAGTCCTAGTATAAAATATTTTGATTTGATTTTCTCAAGTGTTTTTTTACGACCAAAATGTCCTCCTCCAGAAGGATTATCATGCATTTCTTTTAAAATAGATGGGATTAATGCATCTGGAATAATTGGTACAGGTGAAAATGGGTTTTAATTAAAACTTTTCTTTTTATACATAATATCATCATCACCTATAAAATATTTATGGGCATGGCGTTCTATTTGTTTTACTAACGCACAATCATCAATAAAATCTTGGTTTAGAAATTTGTATACTTGTCCCCAATAATTGTCTATTTGTTGATAATCAGCCAGTGTTTCGAGAGGGATATCTTTTCCATAAAGTAGTGTTTTTATCGGTTCTTCAGTGATATGAAATTTAGGGATTTCATTTTCTTTAATTCCATTTTCATCTTTTTTGGTTATTGGGTCAAAATTATGATTTGAAAGTAGGTTGGTGCTTTCTTTTTTTGATGACGTAATTTTATCTTGAATGTTTTCTTTATTTTGTTCTGCTTGTTTTGTTGCCGATCTTGTTATAGCATTAATATTTTTGTCTGTTGTCATGAATTGTTCATTTTCAAATCTTATTGAATCTTCAGTGTCTTTGAAAGGTCAAGACAGGAAATCTGCCATGACATTTTCTTTTCCTGATATATGTTTAATATCGAATGTAAATTCACTGAGTTTAGAGACAAGTCTTGCTAATCTGGGGGATGGAGTTTTAAAACGATGTTGATACGTCAGTGGTTGATGATCTGTATAGATTATAAAATCTGTTCCAAGTAGAAAGTCTCTGAAATGTTGAAATGATTTCGTTATTGCAAGCATTTCAAGATCAAAGGAACAAAAGTGTTGTTGGTTTTTATTTAATTTTTCAGAAAAATATCCTATAGTGTATTTTTTGTTTGTGTCAGGATCAATTTGACAACATACTGCTCTTATAGCATCTTTGGATGCATCAACTTCTAGGAATGTTGAAGCTTTGGGGTTATTAATTTGTAGGACAGGTTCCGATAAAAGTATGTTTTTTATATTTTTGAAGCATTGTTGGTGTTCAGGTAACCAAACAATTTTTTCGTTCGATTTACTATCTTTTCCTTCAAGGATTTTTAGAAGGGGTAGCATTTTTTTCGTAAAGCCAGATATCATTTTACGATTGTATCCAGCCATTCCAATAAATCTTCTGACTTTTTTTAGTGTTCTTGGTGGTTTCATATTTTTGATAGCTTCGATATTTTTAGATAATGGTTCTAATTTTTCATGACCAATTTTATGTCCTAGTAGTTCTATGGAGTCTTGCATAAAAAAGCTTTTCTTTGTTTTTACACGAAAATTGAATTTTTTAAGTCTTGATAGAATTTCTACTGTATTGTTTAAACATTCATCAAAAGATTCTCCGAAAACAGAGATATCGTCAATATATACAATAACTTTTTTCCATAGGATATCGTGAAAAATGTCAACCATAGCCTTTTGAAATACTGAGGGGCTAAGACTTAATCCTTGTGGCATGCTGTTAAAAACATAACCAACTCCTTCAATGTTGATTCCAGTAATGGGTTTTGATTCTTCATCGAGTGGAAATTGAAAGTATCTAGAGTTTAAATCTATGATGGAAAATAATTTTTTTGTTTGTAGATGGGGCCATATAGAGTCTATTCTTGGGACTCTAGTTCTATCTTTTTTTATTTTGTTGTTTACAGCTCTATAGTCAACTAAAGGTCTGAAAGATCTGTCTTGTTTCTTTTTGAGAAACATAGGTGATTCGTATGATAAAGGTTGTCTTTTGAGAACTCCAGCTTTTTCCAATTCATTTATCTTTTTCAACCATTCCATTCTTTCTTTATAAACCATTTTATAATTTCTTCTTACCACAGGGGTATTGTCTTTAAGATGAATATGGACTGGTGGTACTTTAGCTAATGAAAGGTGACATACATAAATGGAATTTGGTTATAGTTATTAGGATATTGTTGGAAATTATTATAGTTATTACGAAAATTTCCACGAAAAAATCTGTTGTTTTGTCCACGGAAATTATTTCCTCTGTAGTTTAGGTTTTGGAAACTGTATTGGTTTTGGAAATTATTTTGATTTTGAGGTAGAGTTGGAAAATTATTTGAATTATTATTATTATTATTATTAACATTGTTATAATTATTTCCATTGTAATTATTATAATATCCACGTCCTCTACCTCTTCCTCTGAGATTTTCTCTGAAATTGTTTCCTTGGTAATTAGGGTTGTTAAATTGTCTATTTTTTGATGTGGTATTTTCATTATTTTTGAAACTTGTTACTGCTGCGGCTTTCTTATTTCTGAAATTATTGTATCATTGTTAGTGATACTAGTTTCATTCATTGTTTCATGTTTTTCATAAATTTTTGGACTTTCGGTAACATTGTCTTTTTGGACAATATTGATTTGTTTCTTTGATGATGTTTTTAAATTTTTTAATTCTTCATTACTTCTTTCATAGCTATTCTGTATGTTTCAAGTTGTTTTTTAACTTTTTCAAGCTCTGATGCAAAGATAGGATCTATTAGAGGGCGTACTTTGTCTTTGCAGTAAAGATAATCATCAAAGGCGATATGTAGTGTAGCTAATGTTTTTGGTTTCAATTTAACCATATGTTCTCGTTCTTTTTCGCCAATGGAAAGATATATATGATCTATGATTCTTTCTTCGGTTATTTCAGGTTCTATTTCTTTTAGCGTATTTGAGACATAAATTACAAAATCAATAAAATCGTCATCTCCTTTATATTTTCTTTTATATAAATTTTCTCTTAATTGGGGTGTTGTTTTTTTGAAAATTTCTTGTAGTCTTGGTTTTAGATCTTTCCATTCCTTTAAATTTTCGTCATTAGAAATTAATTCGTTGAAAATTGTTTGTGCATTTCCTGTGAATCCAATTTTAATTTTTTTCATTTTTGCTTCTTCATTCCAGCCAAATGCCTCACATTTGTTTTCAAATTGTTTTAAAAATGTTTTTATATTTTCATTTGGGGCATTTGAAAATGTTGATGGTCTTATATTGGTTATTGGTGTTTCGTTTGCCATCTTTGTCAATATTGTTTTTAATTTTCTTGTTAATAAATTAAATTTTAAAATAGCTTCTTCGGGTGATCTGGATGGAGTGTGAAGGTTAATTAAATCTTCTTGTGGTGTAAATGATACGTCAGAATAATTATTATCTGAACTTGCACTAGATAATTCTGGATTAAATGTAGTATCTTCGTCTATAGTGCTTAACGTAGTGTTGAAAGAGGTACCTGCAATGGCTTGTATTGCTTTGATTTTTGCGAGTCTTCCTGTCTTTTGGGATGGAAAGATTAAATCGTTTACGTTATCTTTTTCAAGGAGCTTATTAATTAAAGGATCTTTATGAGTATGGATGTATAAACTAATTGCTAGTTGGAATTCTGGTCTATTTTTATGTTTAGGAAAAGGTGCAGAGTTAATAGTTTTCCAAAGATTGAGTAAACTACTGTTTGGTAGTTCTGTGATCCAGTGGTTTGGTTTGAAGGCACTAGCGTTTGGAGTTGTTTTATTTCCCCAATTTTCATCTTGCATAGAAGTAGTAGAGTTTGAAACACTTACAGTTTTGTGTGATTGTTGCAGCACTTTGACATATTTTGACTTTGGGAATGCTGAATAGCCTTTGCCAAATATTCGAACTCGTACTGGTAGGCCTCGAAATTTGCGACAATGAATTCGAATGTGCGATCTTTGGTGGATTTGCCTCCAGCTGAGACTGCTTCATTTTTTCGAGATATCAATTTTTATTTATTAGTTTTGCACTTTGTTTTATGCAAGTCTTGACAAGTTTCACTGACATCATTTTAGACAGGATGTAAGAATGAAGTTATATACAAAATGGAGATAGAGGAATAATTGTTAGTAGAATACGAAATATATAATAAAATAAGAAATGATATGAAATTATCATTACAATGAAGCAATATAAGTAATATACTTTTATACAACTTTTGCTCAATGGGTACATAAAATTTTGTCAACTGTGGATTTCTTTTCCTACAAAACAAACAAGAACTATTGAAGGACATAATTTTCTATCCAGAATGATGAATGACACTCAGTTTGAACCTTCACAAATTAACATTTACACTACCATGTAGTAATCATTTATATGGGAACTTGATTTCATTCACATTTCAAACTGAGAATGCACCCTGTACTTGTTTAAATTATTTTTCTTCCGAATCCAAATGTAAAATACAAAATAATGTAGAAAACAGTACTGATAAAAAAATTCAATTATCAAGCTCGACTTGCCCGTTCACAATTGGACAACTTAGTCAGAAGTAACTTTTCAACAGCTATTTACAGGGATAAGACTTATCCTACTTGGAAAAGTGTCTGCAGAATCCTTAAAAAAATGATACAAATCACAAATCCTTTACAGAAAGTGATTTGAATCAAGAATCATTTAAAGAAAAGTAATTTGAAAGGCAAATCACAAATATTTTCAGTTCAAAGATTAAATGCGATTCGCACAAATCATTTTTCTATGAAACACGAATCCCTAAAGTTTCTAATGTTAAATAATTCCATTTAACCTCAATATGAGAAAAAGTTCTTAACATTCGAATACTTTTTGATAAAATTCTGTTTTATTGAGAAAAGTGATAGGTAAAAGTTCTCTGAAGAAGAGAAGAGACTGTTTAATTTTCTGATAATGAAATTTACGAATTTTTTTTTCAACAATTTATATTTCTGGGAAATTTTGTAATGCGTTGTTTCTCTGTTTAAGCCAATTCACACTTGGTAACATGTATACTTAGGCTATGCCTACATAGCCAATAGAAAGCAGCAACAGCAACTATTTACCGTTTTAATTTATTGCTGTTGAAAGAAAATTACATAAGAAATAGTTGCTGTTGCTGATTTCTGTTGAATATGTAGAGATAGCCTTGTTTCATATGTTGGTTAAATTTAAAGGGGTGTGGAATTTGTCCCTTAGTTTCATTTTTCAAGATGGCTGCTGATTAATGATGTGCACTAATTGATTTTTTGATAATTGATTAATTTTTACAAAAGTAATCGATTAATTAATAATTGTTCAGGCTTGGGCAAAACTGTAAAAATCAGAAAAAAATTTTGAAGGTCGTTATTTTTATCCAACTTTTTACAATAATTTGATAAAATAAATTGATTTTATTGGCAAATTTGATATTATTTTAATAAAAAATCAACATTGATTATTAGCTGTTGATTAATTGATTATACAATTTTCCAAATTAATCGATTATTTGGCAATTGATTACTCAAAATAATTGGCTAATCGAACAGTTTTTGATTAATCACACATCACTAATGCTGATTGAATATGGAATCTTTATTAAGCAATTGGGTCAGAGCTTAATTCGTTACAATCCAGACAAAATTTAGAACGTACAGAATTTGGTTATTTATGCCAGTCAAGTACAAAGATGGACTAAATCCACCCAATAGTTTCTTATTGCTTTTCAAATTTCCATTACAGTACAAAATTCTTAAAACCTACATATAATGAACACAATCAGCAACATACATAATTTGAAATTCAGTCAATTCTAACAAAATCTACCTTGTCAGGATTTTTGTGTTTAAAAGAAACATTTATAGATTAACATAGACCCTTCCAAGGGTAGTGGTGTTGTCCTTGATGGATTGATATAGGTATAATATTAAAAATTTGAGCTATGCTTGAATCAAATTTAAGATCAACTGTTGCTTCTTTTTTTTGAACCCGATACTTTTGTTATTATTGTATTTTTCTTTTGTAATTATTTAGAGTACAAATATTTTCACATTAATTTTTCCATACACTATATTACATACTACAAAAGTATGAAGCGTTCCAATACTGAATTTTTGCAGGTAAAACACTTTTGGCAACTGCTATTGCAAATGAAAGTTCAGCAACATTTTTCAATATTTCCGCTAGTTCAATCATCAGTAAATGGAGAGGAGACACGGAAAAATTGATTAAGGTAAAAAATATTGTTCTGTTTTTTTTTACATCTTGTTGAATATAATGAGCCAAAAAATCATTTAATTCTTGAAGTCATAACAGCTCTAGGATTGAGTTTGATTACAGCTGGTCTGAAACTAAACAATCTTGCAATTACACTGTTGAAACTCATAATTAACTGTGGGGACTTAATACTCGTATGAGGTAATAAGAACTAACACCCCTTGACAACAGTCGCCTCTGAGAGGCTAGCTAATATTCGTCTCTATGATGTGAAACCATATTTGTACAAAAAAATGTTTGAATTTAATTACTTATAATTACTTGCAAGTAATGTACAAGAACTGAACTGTGACTAACCAAAGAATTACGGTGATGTCAAGATTTGGTACACGAGCCTGTCTGTCATTTCTTATCTTGATAAGAAATGGCAAACCTCCCTTATACACAGATATAAGTATTTATTATGTATGTGTACATGTAAATAAGCCTCTATATAAATCATCCAAACTGGCTCTAAAATTGCCAGTGTTTGCCTAGGTTTTGGCTTACCCATATGTGTGTGCATATGAAGTGGTAGAACACAAAAATAATATGTTGATTACCTTATTGTGTGAATATTCTTACAAGACAAGGTATTACACATTAACTATAACAGTTCGGATTTTTAGTTTTAAGGGACAGAAAGATAGGTACTAGAATGATAGTATTCTATATACAAAAATTGATGGCTCTATATGTGTGAGGTGCTCGGCTTTATTATATAACAAAGTTTTAGCGGTTTGATACAAACTGTCATCATATTCTCAACTTAAGATGGTGCTACTTTTAATTTGGTTCAATTTCTGTTCTTAAGTGTGACTGGAAAAAATAATTAGAGACCATTGGCTATAAATTTCAACTAAAATTTCAACTACCCTCTTCATCACACAATGTTAAATACTGATCAGACAATATGCAAAATGGTCATATAGTGAAGGCCCCTTTCCCATGCCAAATAAAAATCTCCCTCAATATACACTACTAAATGAAATGGAAAGTTAAAATGAAATACTGTATGCAAAATTGTTTGTAGGCATTATTTGAAACTGCCAATCAGTGGGCACCTAGTGTAATATTCATTGACGAATTTGACTGTTTTGCACTCAAAAGAGAATCTGATGATCATGAAGCATCGCGACGGATGAAATCTGAAATATTTGTGAGGATAGACAGATTGATCAATGAGAAAAATAAAGTATTTCTGCTGGCAGCAACGAACACACCTTGGTAAATATGCTCCTACTTTCAATTGAATTCAATTCCCAATTTACCCAAATTAAATTGCCTGATGAAAAAGGATTGTGGAAGACTGAAAGAACAATTAAAATTAATTTCACTGCATCTATCAATGCACAGTCTTCAACCAGAAAATGAAACATTTATATTAAAGCTAATGTGAATGTTTCATGAAATTGAAAATACTTGAAACAATATATTATAACAAATGTTTCAGAGAATGTAATTTTTGTTGAAATATCATTAATTTGTTACTATGGATGAGTATGGAACAATCTCCAATTAAGCATCATTATACATTACGTCTAATTTGAATACTGATCCACTTTAGAGCAATTTTCCAGCAAAAATAACAATACTACAGCATTTTTATTAATGAAAATTTCTCATCAAAATGCGTTACAGTCTATGTTCAATGCATAATATTACAATTTTAGAATGATATTTGTAGCATGGAGGCCACTTCATATAGAAAGGGACAGGGCTGTTGTAACCCCCTTAAGCTAATGATCCAAACCAAGAAAGCTGACCTGCCACCCTCTTGACAAGAAAAAAAACCAGTATCAGTGACTACCACAAACTGTTACATTTAATGTGATAACATTTTCATCTTCAATATTAATGTTTTACCCTTCGACCATGTACTAGATAGACTGGCTTTGGCAATGGAAATTGAAGCACACATAAATGACATCACAATGTGGCAAGTACATGTTAAATCCCATAAGGTTTTTTGAAGAAAAAAAATCAAAAAAAGTATTTTTTCTTCTGAAATGAATTTTTTAATAAAAAAAAAATTATTATGTACAATTTTTCAAAAAAAAAACTTCAACCTAGCTAAAATCAACTTCAAAAACCTGGAAATAACAACAGTGTATATAACCTAGGTAAAACAACTTCTTGCCACAATGTGATGTCACACTCCATATTTATCACTGCTTCAATGGAAAGCATTGTAAAGGGCCAGTCTATCTAGTACATGGTCAAAGGTTTTACTATCAACCTTTGAATATATACATACTGGACTGCTAATACTGATAAAAAGCTGTGTTCAAAACAAACAAGCGTATCCCTGTTCAAAATGTTAGTTCATTATCAAATTTGTTAATACTTATTGTCTTTTCCTTTGACTAGGTCTCTTCTTACCACAATTATTGCTTTTAATTACGAATTAAATCGGTAATGTTGTAGTTTTATAAAACTCAGAAGTTCAAAAATTTCAGTTAAATCAATTTAAAATTTGATTTATTGATGCATAGCTCTTATTGGTGGATATGCCTAAATTTATGCCAACAATTTTTTCAATCTTTAAATTCCCATTTTCTTTAATTATACCTTCTAATTTTTCAATTTTCAAATATAAATAACCTAGAACGTTTTCCGAATGGTCGGGAACATTTGGAGCCTATCAGTAAACTAACATTTTGAACGGGGATACAGGTGTCTGACTTAGCTTCACCGGTTGTTCATTAGACTCTGTGTTATTCTTATCAGTATTAGCAGTCCAGTACGTATATAGTCAAAGCTATCAACTATTATTGGAATAATACGATGACATAAAGAGTAAAACGTGTTTATTCTATAACAGATATACAAGAAGTGTCAACGAGTGTACAAATAACATGGCGGAGTAAACTGCAATAGTTCTTCATGGAATGTTCTGGAACTAGTTGTATATAACATCGATAAGTTCTGCACCTGTATTATATATGTCTGAGTTCTCATTATAAGTTCTAGTTCTTTCTAGTTTACTTTCTCATAATACTCTCTGTGATATCATTCCAACACTCCCTCTTATTACTGTGAAAGTAAATAAGTTTAACATAAAATTTCATCGATTAATGTCATGTAATTCAATAAACAAATGGCAACAAAATAAATGTCTTAAGTAATAAATGACAGATCTAGGAACAACAATAACAAACAAAATAATAATACTAAATGACTTGTTCAACTTAATTCTAATGACTTAATAAACTTAGGAATGATCTGTCATCAACTTAAATGTCTTTTGGTTTCAATTCAGTTTGAAAATTGTTATATGAAATTAATGACTTTCAAGTATCACAAATTCACTAACATATAAATCACAAACATAATTGACTTTGAATAATAAACTTAAATTCTAAATATCAAAAAAAAATAATGTATCAAAATCAGTAACTTTCGTTTCTTAGTAATAAAATATTTACAGGGTATTTGACTTTTCTCTTCGTCAATGTCTCATTTCGTTTCATTCTGATTTTCGTGACAATGCTGTAACAAATACAATTTCATTAATTTTCATCGACATTATTTATTTCTTCGTAATTAAGTATTTCTTTTCTAAATTTCTGAAACAAAGGTTTAGGTAGTGCCTTAGTAAATAAATCTCCAATTTGTTCTTTTGTCAGTACCCAAATTATTTCTATTTCCTTTTCTTGACATGCTGTTCTCACATAATGATACTTTAGTTTTACTAAATGTCGTAATGCTTTAGATGCATCTGATTTGGCTGCTTTAATGGCAGCTTGATTATCTTCAAAAATTATTGGCGTTATTTCTCGTTTTGTTATTAATCGAAATAAATGTTTCATATGAACTCACTCTTTAGTTGTCCTGCTTAATGCTATATATTCCGCTTCCATAGATGACGTTGCCACTATTTTCTGTTTATTTGTTCTCCAGGCAACAGCATCACCAAATAAAAATATTACATAACCCGTTGTTGATATACCATCAGGATCATTTATTCCTAATGATGCATCACAATAGCTTACTAGTTCATTGTCATTTCCTCTATATACTAATTTATGACTTTTAGTTCTAGCTAAATATTTCAAATCTTTTTCTACTTTTTGCCAATCTAGAATATTAAAATCGTGACATTTTCTTGTCAATACATTTACTGCAAAAGTTATGTCTGGTCTCATACTTAAAGCTAAATACAATAAAGCTCCAACAGCTTCTCTATAAGGTATCTTTTTGGTTAAATCTAATTTTGATTCTATTTTTATGTCTGTAGATGTCTTTTTAATTGCCTGATTTGTCATCATAGGAGTATCGCTACCTTTAGTATGGTCTATTTTATATTTCTTTAATAGTGACTCGATAAAATTAGTTTGGGATAGTGTCATTGTTTTATCTTTAAAGTTTCTTTCTATATCTATACCAAGATATTTTCTAGGTTCTCGCAATACTTTCATCCTAAATGTTTTACTAAGTTTAACTTGTGTATCAAACATTTTCTCGTCATTATTTCCTGAAATTAATATATCATCAACATACTGTACTAAAGTTACCATTTTTCCTCCTTTACACCAATAGAATATACATGCCTCTCCTTCATACAATTTAAAATTCATTTCTTTCATTGTCTGTTTGAATTTCAGATACCATCTTTTAGGACTTACTTTTAATCCATAAAGAGCTTTCTTTAATTCGCATACATTACTTTGTCTAAATTTCTCAGATACATCGACTCCCTCTGGAATCTTCAAATATATTTTTCTATCTAATTTACTATTAAGAAACACTACTATAACATCTAATTGAATTACTTTCCATCCTAATTTATTGACAATACTTAAAAACATTCGTATTTGTGACAAACCTATAGTTGATGCATACAATTCTGATAGATCATATATATTATGATCTTGAAATCCTTTCGCTACTAATCTGGCTTTATACCTGTATACACCTCCTGGTTCTAACTTCTTTACAAATATCCACCTTGATTCCATTATCTTTTTATTTTCTGGTTTCTTTACATATTTCCATGTCTTACTTTCTATTAATGACATTATCTCACAATCAATTGCTTCAATCCATTTATCTTTTTCTTCACTCTTAAGTACGTCTTTAAATGTTTTTGGCACTTTATTTATTTCACACATTATTGCAAAATATTGATTCTCTCTTTCCGTGGCTATTTTTGTTTTCTCTGAAACTTCAGTTTCAACTTCTCCCTCTGAATTGGTATTTTCAATGGATGATTCACTCGAGGAGTTGTTACTAAATTTTAAATTTTTATTTCTATTATTTTTATTTTTATTTGCCTTCAAAATTGTTTTAGTTTCTGTTTCTCTTAAAAATTTTTCTGGTATTCCATCCTATAAATTTACTTGGGTATCATCTTCAATATTGTTCCAATTAATTAATTCTATTTTAGGTAAACCTTCTTTTTTGAAAAAATTTCTGGGATATTTGTCTTTAAAAGTGACTGATTCTAAAAATGTTACGTTACTGGATTTTATCAATTTTCCACGTTCGGGTTTCAAAAGTAACCAAGATTGAGAATTAGATCCAACTAGAATGCATCTATCCCCATCCTCTGAAAATTTTGAAGTCGAAGTTTTGGCATGTGGAATTTTTCGAATGGCTATACAGCCAAATCTATGAATATAATCAATTTTAGGTTTTCTATTTCTTAACATTTCATAAGGTGTTTTCATTTTCAATCTTTTATAGGGTAATCTATTATGAATATGCGTTACTTGTTGGAAGGCTAACTCCCAAAATTCAAGTGGTGAACCACTGTCTAACATCAATGCCTTAGTTTTCTGTATTCCCGTAAGATTAAATCTTTCGGCTGTGCCATTTAATTCTGGTGTGTCTGAGGGTGTAACTTCTAAAACTATACCTTCTTCTTTTATTATTCTTTTCATATCAGTAGTTAAATATTCTCTACCTCCATCAATTCGTAGATAGAAAATTTTTGCTTTTCTATCACCTAAATTTGTCCTCATCGTATCAATAAATTCTCTAAATGCCTTACCTACTTCAGATTTATTTGTCAAATTAAATGTCATTGTATACCTTGAAAAATCGTCAGTAAATGTCACTACATATGCGCTTTTATTTATAATACCGATTGGTTTTATAGGACCCATCAAATCACTATGTACTCTGAAAAGTGGCTTATCGGCTACTTCTCTAATTGACTTATGTGGCGATTTTCTAATTTTGGCTAGTCTACAGACTTCACATTCTTGTAATTCAACATCAAAATCAACATTTTTTAAACAATCATAAGTGTCTGATTCCTTTTTGAGATAACTCATAGAAGCATGACCTAATCTCAAATGATATAAATATCCTAATATCTTTTTGACTGAATTTTCACATGGTAATTTTAAATTTTCAAGTTCGTCTAATGTTACATCTGCACCTAAATCAAGATACTCGTGAAGTTCTTGATCAGATTTTAACGTTTTATTTCCTTTAATTCCCTGATCATAGTTGTGATCTAAATTTTCTGTTTAAATTTCACTTTCTGACCAAACATTTTTAATTTTGGCATAGCTATGATCATTTTTATTTAGCGTTTGTGTCAAATAAGATTCTTTTTTACTTACTAGGTCAAAAGTGAACCACCAGTATTTACCAATTTTGTTTCCTTTCAAAATAATTTTCTTTGTCATTTCATTTCTAATTTCAACTATATCGTATCTAAATATGGCATAATATCCTAATTTCGTAATTCTATGAATCGAAAGTAAATTTTCACCCAGATTTTTAGAATATCTAACTTTTTTGATTTTAAATGTTTTCATTTCTAAATCTCGAATAACTAAACTCCCTTTATGAGTAATTTGTATGTCTGCTGACTTATTTTTATTGGCACAGGAAATAAATTCCGGGGTATCTAAACTTTTAATATCATCTAAATTATCTAATTTTTTAATAAAATGATCAGTGGCTCCTGTATCTGTTATAAATTTTATATTTCTAGATCGATTTACTTTAAAACACTTTGAGTTTCTAACACGTTTAAATTTAAATAAATGTCTAATGTTTTTAATACCTTTTGACTTTATCGATGACTTTGATGATTTATGTGACCTTCTACTTCTACGTCCATCGCTCGATGACGAGGATGATGAACTTAAGCTAGTAGAACTCGATGACCTCGAACTTGAGCTGGAGCTGGAGCTCCTCTCTCGTTTTCTTTTTGTAGTTCTAGCCCCTTTCTTATGGTATTTATGTCCGTGTTTTCTTGACTTGTGACTTTTCTTTTCACTTTTCCTCTTTTTTGCCCAAGGTTTTCCATCTGTCGATGTTGTTTTTGGTTCTGCAACTTTTTGTTTGGTATTTGTATCAGTATCATTTTTGGCTTTTACAAAGTAAATTGGCTTAAATTTTGGCTTAACTTTAAATTTCATAAAACAGTTCCAGTATATGCTACCTTTCTGTTCCTGTGTCGGTTTGTCTCTTAATTCTTTTGGCAGTGGTTTGATTCCTCTCAGCTTTTTACAATGTTTAGCTACCTGACCGTATCTGCTACAGTTGTAGCATCTAAACGTTGTCTTAAAACCTGAAAAATTATTCGATTTAGATTTCTTGTAACTATTATATTTCGTATAATTTGCACCTCTACGTTTTGAAATTCCTTTCCTCTCTTTTAATAAAATGTCCTCTTCCATTATTATGGCTTTTATCTGTTCATATGTCATATCTTCTCTAATTCTTGCTGACAAATTTGGAAAAGCTACTAACATATGAAGTTTCATGGCTTCTAATCTCCTATTTTCGGTCCAAGATTTATTCGTTAACCTTATTTTTCTCTCTATGTCTTCAAACTTTTCTATCCAATTATTCAATTCCATGGTTTCGAGATAATATTTTAGCGTATAAATGTCAGTTAAAGCTAAATTACTCATAATTGTTTGTGACTCTTAATAATCTACTATCTTTTTCATACATTTAGTGGGACATGGTTCGCCAAAAATTAATTTAGCATGGTCATTCCTAACCATTCAAGTAAAAAAGCTTTTGCATCACATAAATTTCTTGTGTTATTTTTGTCTAAAATTTTTGAAATTAAATGTCTATTTTATGACTCGCCAAGGAATTTCATGTCTGCGTAAACTAAAAAATAAATTAATGTCAGCTACTAGTATTGCTATCGCTTTGTGCGATCAGCTCTCTTTGTATTCCTTGAGTGTATTATGGGATCAATTGCCTCTACCATTTCGTGTTTATAAATGAGGACTTGGATGCTTTATAACCTGGCCAGGATTATTTTTAGTCATTTTTGTACCCAAATACTTTAATATAAATTTAATTTCATTTAAATCTTATCGACTTTTGTCAAACCTATTAACATCCTTACATAATAGGATTTTCACATCAACTATAATTTATTAAAACATGGCAACCAGATTTTATAATTAATTCACTGCCCAGACTTTTAAATTCGATCGTGAAAAGCTAGTAGCATCTTTTCACTCGAACATGTATTCAACCATATGTTACCGATCGACCAATTTTCATCGTTTTCATCAAAAATATCATGGGAGATTACTTCTACTAATTTCATCAACAATTTATTTGTCTTTTAGGGATGTGCTCGTATTCATTAATGTCTTTTCTTTGTCTATTAAAAATATTTATGTCTTACGAGCACATGGTGAAACCACATTACGCAATTGATCCCTTAATTATCATTAATCTCAAAATTACATCAATTTAATTTTATTATCATTATTATCAATAAATTTCAATAGTTTAAAGTACACTTTTACTTACTGGTACTCTGCAGATAAAGTGTGGCGAGATTACTTTGTAGTTAAACGACGCCAGTTTTCTTGTCACATGTGCACATAAATACAAGTGGTTTTAGATGGCTAACAATTATCATCAAAATCTAACACTTAATAAATGACTTACGTAAAATGACTCGAACACTTGATTTATCAATTAACTAGAACCCGAATTACTCTATTTATTTTCACTATTTAACCTTTGCTCTGTATACCATATTGGAATAATACGATGACATAAAGAGTAAAACGTGTTTATTCTATAACGGATATACAAGAAGTGTCAACGAGTGTACGAATAACGGAGTAAACTGCAATAGTTCTTCATGGAACGTTCTGGAACTAGTTGTACATATTGATGTTATATTGATATAACTTCGATAAGTTCTGCACCTGTATTATATATGTCTGAGTTCTCATTATAAGTTCTAGTTCTTTCTAGTTTACTTTCTCGTAATACTCTCTGTGATATCATTCCAACAACTATCAATTCTGTGTTAACAAATACATGGATTTCCTCATAACTGTTTTATCAATGTTGAATGAAATATCAATATTTCAATGTGTTATGAGAAAGCTATGTAGTTTTTATCGATATATTATCGATAACTGGTGGAAAATTTAACAAGAAAAAACAACACTGAATGTAAAAACAAACGTATTTTGCTGTAGTGAAAATAAAAATGTCATCACGTAGAAAAATGTATGTAATAATATTTTTTTTTGTAGTTTGTTCCAAATAAGATGGTAGGAATTGTGAGTAATATGAGGTTGTGGGAAAAAATTAGGATACACATATTGGATGCGAAATGACTATGACTCTTCGTATTCAATTTTTATTTTGCCTAACAATGGTTAATTTAACTTCAGTAATGTTTATTAGAGGCCACCTTTTAAGGCCTTTGAAAAAATCTACATTCTTATTTGGAACAGATTATAGATGTATTTTGTGTTTTAGAACATTCATACATATGTATAGGAGTTCTGTTTTGCATAATGTGACATTTTTGTACAGAAAAAAACCCCAAAAAAGTGCTCTCTGCCCTCCCTTAAAAAAGTGAGGAAGTATTTTCAACAAAGTGGTCTTACAGCACCTCTGAAAAGGGAAAGACTTTGAGTCACACCCCTCAACAAACAATTTTTTGTAGAATATGTTTACTTCCTCCCTAAAAATTGACTTAAAAATTAGGAATGTCTTCGAGTTCGAGAATATATAATTGTATGAAGACAACATAATAGTGGTTTTGGCATCGCAAGTGCAGATAGCACTACCAACATTATGTTTTATTTTCTAAAAATCTGATTGGAGGAAAAATTTGCCACGTGATTTGTTTTTATACATTAGTGTACAAATTACCAAATTCTTGAGAATCTGATTATTCTGATTGATCGATGTTGATTGATTTGAAGTGATTTGTATGCCAGTATATACGTGCTTTGTGTAGATGTTAAGGGCAGTCAATCCCTTTGACTATATAGCTTATGGACTGCTAGAATTGATAAGAAATACATAGGGTTAAATGGAAGACCGCTGAAGCCACTGTTAACAGGCGTTCTTTTTACAAAAAACGACCTTTGGTGATAAGTGATAGTGATTCCAAATTTCCAATTCTGGCTAGAAAAAAATTAATTTTTATATTTCGTTAATTTAGTAATTAAAATTATATTTGTAGATAATTAATTTTATTATTATTCTACTTTGCATTGACACATGATAAAATGGCATTATTTGTAAGTTTATAGAATAATTAATGACATAAATATGTAATACTTTACTAGAACTTCATTCCACTGATACTTTAAGTGCATCAAAACTTGACTTAACAGAAGAGATGTGTATATATCCACTATCTATTGGTCTAGAAGCATCTAATGGCAATAGTTTACCGACAGATTTGTTACAATCTCTTAATGATTTTGAAGAAGCTTGTAATAAATTGGATTTTGTAGGTGTAATTGGTGCATCCTCATAAACTATTATATAGTTAACTGTATAGTATAGTATTAAGATAAGAATAAGGAAATTATTAATATTTTCCTTATTCTACTTGTATAATATAAGTACGTAATTCTTTGATTAGTTTTCCATCGACAGTAATAACATTTAATCCCATTTGCATTAAAACGTTCTGTATAAAAAAAAAGTAAGAATTATGGAACAAAATAATTATGTCTAAATATAAATAAAATACACGATATTCTACCTGATACAAATTCAATTTTCTCACAAAGTACCTTTTTTGAAAAGTAACACCTGCAGTGTTCGGCTTCAAGATTTTATCAGTTCTAGCAGTCCATAAGCTATATAGTCAAAGGTCAATCCCATTGTAAAGCAGCAGCAAGTAGTCTCTATCAATTTATATATCCGTGAAGAGGGATGTTGATATGGGTCAGTTTTTCCTTATCAATACCAATTAATATTTTAAAAACAGTAATCGATAATTTTATTTTAATGTGTTTAAAATAGCTCAGTTCGAAGATCAAAAATTGGAAAATTGAAGAAAATACTTGAATAGCTAGTCAACACTGATAAAAATTCTTAAATTTCATCCTTTCAAAATTAACCAGCCTCTTCATTGAACTTTTACCTTTCACTTTCCTTCATTAAACAATTTTTTATGAATGAATACTTTAATGTTCAGAACTTTTTTCCCTTAAAAAGGTCAAAAAGAATTATTTAGCACCAGATTTCCAATTGCCAGATAAGAAATTTCAGTCAGCCAGCGTTAAAAGCATATCTAACCCTTAGTTTGATTTGCTAGTTGAATGGAGAGCTTAACTGAAATTGAAAAAACACAAACACAATTTAAGATTTTGAGGATTTATGTTTTATAAAAAAATCAAAAATTATTGGTGCGCTTCACTTTTAACCTCTTGACTAAATATATTTATTATTCAAATCACTTGCCTGTAAAAGATTGGTGATAAATCTCTTCTCATCAAGTGATTCGTGATTCAAATATTTTTTTAAAGGATTTTGCTCACTCTTGCTACAGAAAGGTTTTCAGCAGGGATTGAGAAATGTTAATAATTTTTTATCTTGCTTCTGTTAGTTGAATTTTTGAAATTTACCATGTTAATTATTTTTTGTTTTAGTTTCCATCACATTTCCTGATTGTACCAATATTTTTCAATCGCTTTCCGTTCCATTTAGAAAATTTTTTTTCTGGTTCAAATATCAATGTATTGACATTTTTTTGATATTTCTCAAAAATTATCAATATTTTTTCAAATTTGTTCTCCTATATCAAACATTAATCAGGTGAGAAATGGAAACCAAAACAATTCATCATTCTATTTCTGTTATATTTCCATTATTGGTCTTGAAACTAGTCAGTTAATTGTTTTCACTTTGGTGTTTCCATTTCTTTCAGTTTCCAGCATAAAAAGTATGGTTTCTGTTTCCAAAAAATTTTGTTTCCATTTCTATTTCTCAATCCCTGGTTTACAGAATAAAAAAACCAAGTCAAATCTCACTTCTTTCACTTGGTTGCTTTTGGGTTGTTCAGTTTCTTTACTTTTATTTTGAATGTTTTAGGATAACTTGAATAAAAACGGTAATTTGATTGGATCATTTTATGACAGTAAATTTAAATCCTTCAACAAACTTGCTAGAATATGTAAATAATAATTTGGTAACAATCAACCATCTTGAGAGTGGATTGCATTGTTGCATTGCAAAAGTTATACCCGGGTGAAAGAAGTGTACTTATTCTGAACGCGGCGAGTGCTCCACCCAGAACAACCATCCAATTCTGAATGGCTTGGGTGTTTATTTGGGTTGTTACCCGGATTTTTATTCAAGACGTGCTTCTGCGAAGAAGATTAGAAAAATAAAAATATAATTACTTTGAAAATAATAAAAATTTCAACGGCTAGGGATCTCGATGAATCGATGCTACGACGATTTGAAAAACAAATATACGTGGGTCCTCCAGATGAAAAAACTAGAAGACTACTATTAGAAAGCTACCTACCAAAAGTGATCAATGAAAATCCTCGAATTGAAGCACAAGTAGATTTTCATCGTATAGCGCAAGTAAAATGGGTTTTATACGAAGTTAGAAACTGAAACGGTAAATTAAATAAATATTTTATAACAGTTGACAGAACATTATTCCGGTTGTGATATAAAAAATATGTGCAAGGAAATAAAAATGAACCAAATTCGTGAAATACTTCGACGATTGGAAACGAACGGTGAGATTAACTGAAAATTTACATTCATGCAGTTCTCCGAGAAAATTTCAGAAAACGACAAACATCACTCAAAATTTATTTCCATGTTCGTCAACATTGATCAAAGTAATATTTTTGTAATTATGATTTCAGACAAGAACGATCGTTTTTCTTCGGACATGATCATTACAACTCTTAAAGTCGAAAATGAGTTGTTGAACTTCAAACCAACCATACAAGACGTAGAAAATGAATATACAATCTGGAAGACAAAACGTCTTCGAAAAAACGTTTTGAAAAGTAAGGCAAAGTGAGATTACAAAGATAAAAAATTAATAAAAGAAAATAAAAAACATTCGACGGTAATTTATCTGTTTCCGTCATTAGATTAAAAAAAAATCAATATCTCCTACGAGCATTGAAAAATCTCATTATTTAGATGACTTCTGCTGTTGGCGAATACAATCGTAAAAACCTGTTGACACAAAAACACACAGATTAACAATTACACACCTACAGTGTTTCTCAGCTACTACAAATAATTCAGGCTGTCGCAAAAAAAAAAATTATAATGTTTCAGCCTTAGGCTACGATTTTTGGAGGATGATCCTTACGTTGAGTATATATTAAAAATTTCATTAATTCATTCAAAAAATTGTTTTTTTCTCGGGCTAATGACGTCATGACTTTAATTTTAAAAGGAAGGCATTCGAGAAATTAAAACGTAACGATAATTCAAACTAAACAGTGAACTCATTTCACAGAATAATAAGATACGTCTCTATATCAGGAAAGATTTACAAAAAATGATACCATATTATCGTGTTCCATGACTACCAATACATTGCTTCATCAGTTAATTTATTTTTATTTTTTCATCAACCTGAACATTAAGGTTATCGTCACAATGTAAAATGTAAAAGATCTTAACCGCATCATTAAAAAGACCAACAGACTAACGTAATTTGGACTAATCATATTATGAAACCTCAAAATACTGATTTCTACAGACATTTTCATTCATTTCAGCAAATACAGCATTTGCACGAAAATAAAAAATTAATTTTTCAAACCTGCATAATATCCACTGAGATAATTCGCTGATATTAAGCAAGCTAATGCATCTGCTTCATTTTCAGGTTGCATAATTCCGTAAGGAGGAAAGGAGACTGGTAAATTATTTTCGGCAACTGACGCATTCAATTCGTTAAGAGCAATCCCAGGATTTTTTAACATTCCAGATCGCATATTGGTTATAGGTTTGAAATTTGAAGGACTGGAAACATTTTTTTCTAGTTGAATCCTGCTACCAGGAACAGAGGAACAGTTACTTGAAATTTTCTCCTAAACCAGAAAATAATATACGCTCATAAAGTAAACACGCAACAGTACCTTTATTCTTCATGTCCCTTCGTTGTGAATAGTATTGATGTAGATCGACAACAGTTGTGATACGTAATGTAAATCGCTACATCACATTTCGCAACTGTTATCAAAAAATAAACAAGCACTCTACAACTTTACTAAAACAACTTCACAACTTTTTTACATAACCTTTCGAGTAGATGTAGAAAACTAGGACAACAAATCACAATTTTCTCACAGCAAGCGCTAAAAGAATAGATTCTTTAAGGTCATCAAATTTTTCCAAATTTTCATGACCTACACGAGTGTGAAAAGAACACTGTATTTTCATAACAGTTATGAAGACATTAGTTGTTACAGAACATGGCCAATAATAATTACACAATCTGACAAACCACTAACCTCTTTGTTCGTGTCATATTTTTTCGCTGAGGCTACTTGTTTGACTCTGTATTCTGGAATGCTGACGTACATATCCTCAAACTTGGCTTCAAACGTAACATCATAACCTATATTCCAAAAAAAAAATGGTTTAAAATTTTAATGTATTTTAATTTTGGCGTAAATCAAATAAAAAAAAAACCTGTCATTTCGAGAGAAGCAGTTCGTCTGGTCTCGTCTACTTCAACAACGGTAGCTTCGTAAATGGTATCATTTTTATTGTAAAGAGCCCGACACGCCATGCCTACTTTCCAATTAACCTTAAGCAAGAAGAATTACCGTAAATGAGGATAAAACATTTGAACGTATCAACGGCAGCAGTCAAGATAAACTTACTCCTTTTGATAAGTCGTCGCATTCATTAGTTACTTCTTTATCATCAGAAATTTCTGCGAGCTCAAGTTCAGATAATTTGATTTGCTCCTTTATGACTTTTTCTCCCAGACTATGTTGGAGCGTTTTCATGCTAACTATTTCTTTATTTCCGTAACCTGTTGGGCACAAAAGTCAAGATCGACATCATAAAAAAAAATTTAAAAAAAAGATATTTTTCCTCGATTTGGAAGAGAGGAATGACTACGTGGTCTATGTTGGTTTTCATCATTTGATACAATAACTACGACGACAGCGGATGAAGAACAAACAAATTTTCGTTGTCGTATCAGTCGTTTTTGCATAAGTTGGTGCTGCTGAGACTTGAAAATCAGAGTCAGTACTCGATCGCTGTGCACCAAAAGTTGTACCCATATTCTGATTTATAAGATCTCATCTTTTGTCAAAAAATAACATTTTACCAATAAAATGAACGACTGCGAATTCATCATCAAGAATTTTTTCAATAATCGCTTCGTAAAATCTGGCGTCTTCGCTAAATATGGCACGTACATTCATCCCAGTTTTCCATGATTTCAAGTCCTCCTAAAACAAAACTGGATAACTCACAATATTCAAAAAATAACCACGAAATTTCTGAAGCGAACAGAAGATTCTCACTGAATTGATCTCAGCGGAATGCGTTGAACCAGCGAGATGATTCATCGTGAATTCTGGCGCATAAGATAGAGATCTCGTCGCTGAACTTATGCACTTGTTGAATTCATGAATGAGAATGTGCTCATAAACTTCGAGGGAATTCTAAAAATACTCACAATTCAAGTTAATCGTAAGATACACTGAACTTCAAAATGAGAGAAACGAGAAATAGAGCTTACTTTTTCTTTGCAATAAATTCCATCGAACATAATACTGAATGAATGCAATCACTTCCCACATTAATTAAACGAAGGGAACATTCGCTTCCAGTTCGAAACTCTAAAATCAAGAGCGTCTCGCGGAAGGATAAGGAAGTTTTTCTAGCAGGTTTACTTCTTTGACTATATAGCTTATGGACTGCTAGAATTGATAAGAAATACATAGGGTTAAATGGAAGACCGCTGAAGCCACTGTTAACAGGCGTTCTTTTTACAAAAAACGACCTTTGGTGATAAGTGATAGTGATTCCAAATTTCCAATTCTGGCTAGAAAAAAATTAATTTTTATATTTCGTTAATTTAGTAATTAAAATTATATTTGTAGATAATTAATTTTATTATTATTCTACTTTGCATTGACACATGATAAAATGGCATTATTTGTAAGTTTATAGAATAATTAATGACATAAATATGTAATACTTTACTAGAACTTCATTCCACTGATACTTTAAGTGCATCAAAACTTGACTTAACAGAAGAGATGTGTATATATCCACTATCTATTGGTCTAGAAGCATCTAATGGCAATAGTTTACCGACAGATTTGTTACAATCTCTTAATGATTTTGAAGAAGCTTGTAATAAATTGGATTTTGTAGGTGTAATTGGTGCATCCTCATAAACTATTATATAGTTAACTGTATAGTATAGTATTAAGATAAGAATAAGGAAATTATTAATATTTTCCTTATTCTACCTGTATAATATAAGTACGTAATTCTTTGATTAGTTTTCCATCGACAGTAATAACATTTAATCCCATTTGCATTAAAACGTTCTGTATAAAAAAAAAGTAAGAATTATGGAACAAAATAATTAGGTCTAAATATAAATAAAATACACGATATTCTACCTGATACAAATTCAATTTTCACACAAAGTACCTTTTTTGAAAAGTAACGCCTGCAGTGTTCGGCTTCAAGATTTTATCAGTTCTAGCAGTCCATAAGCTATATAGTCAAAGAGTATAGTAGACTGATAAGAACTGAGATCTATCAAAAAAAAAAAGAACTAATGAACTAGTTTATTTAGAAGTGAACTAAATGATCGATTAGTTCACTTCTAGGATTCGTTCAAAAGAACTAACTCGTGAACGAACTACCCATCACTAGACTCGAATTCAACATTTTTGGTTCTCGTTGCTGTGATTAATTTATAATTTTATTATTTTTTATTTTATATTAGCCTGGTGTATTGTGTTTTACTAATCTTTTAATCTCCTCTTGATGTTCTCTATAAACGAACTTCTTATTCTTATTTTATATTTAGAACTGCTTTGCACTCTTGTTATCAATGACTGCCAGAAATTCTGAAATATTCAATGTCGATCACCCATTGTTAGCGAAACATACGGGACTGACGACGAGGGAGGCTTTAAGTAATCTGTATTATGAGGTTCTCAAATTCAAAGCTGACATTTGCGACAAGTAAACACGATGAAATATTGGTCTATCATATTTTTTATAAATTCATCCTTTATGATTTTGTTTTTCATGTAGGAAGAAAAGCAAGAATTCATGTAGACGAATAATTTTCAGCTCTTTCCACCATTCTAGTTATTACTCCACTTTTTCTTGGATACCTGTGTGCGTCTTGATAATTATCGTCCTTATTTTGATTGTCTTCACTCCATCGAGGTATAATAAAAATTTTAATACAGTCAAATTTTGCGTTGAACCAGGAATGGGCACACTGTAAGGAAAGCGCACCGATCACATGAGGAAAACGCACTTCATTATTGAATTAAAAATTGGTCAGATCACTGTAATGCTAAGCTTGTCATGATTATGTTCATTTACAAATCTGAGCACATTAGATATGACATAGTGTTTCTAACAATACATTACAACCCTTTTTTGAACATCTCTATGTAATATTTCCAGAATGTAGCTCGGATATTTTCGATATTTTTAATCTTTAAAAATAACGGAATCATTGCCAAAATTGATTACAGTTTTTATAAAACTGACGATTACTTTAATTCTTTTTAAAAAAAGTTGAGTTGTGTTGTTGAACTTAATTAATGGGTAGGTATCAAGGTCAAGATGAATACTTACATCCGTATGAGAGAATAGGCTTTTAAATTATGAGGTGTACGACTATCTGCTAGATAACAAATTGAGACATGTCACCAGTTGAAATACAGCCTTGAGCTTTCCTTACTACAATAAAATTTCAATAAAATAAATGATAAGCGCATTCCTGTTAAAGCTAAATTTTGATAAAATAGCACTACATTCTTTATATTTTTCAGCTATAGTGCTTTAATCATTCTATCCTTGACAGTGTTGAATATTGTCATCGTATTCTGGGATAATTATTTGCGATTGAATGAATTTGGACATCGTCTCAATTACGTCCTGAAAATGTTGAAAAGTTAGTTCAGGTATTCTTTTGGTTTATTCCCCGTTAAAGAAAATCCAAGTTAACTATACTGTGTTACAGAAACGAAAAAGAAGAATAACTGGCATGCTGATCTGTATCCTAATTTGTTCACCCCGAATTCTCCGGCTGTTTCTTTGCAATGGACCATTCGAGATGGTCGATTTTTAAATTTGCCGACTGTTTTGCTAACCAAAGGCGATGTGATAATTTTGAGGCCGGGTCAGCTGGCTCCAGCTCATGTTGAAACTGTTTATCCAGTTCCCTCCCCAGTAATATTTATCGCATTACAAGTTTTTAACAGTATTTTAAATTTCAATAATGCTTTCCTTTTCATCATATTTTCTGCAGCATGACAAATACAATGTTCTTTTTGCTGATCAACTGTTTGCTCATGAACCATCATTTGGTGCTGCTGGAATTATTCACTCCGATACTCATAAGTCTGTTGAGCAACCTCAGATGAATGATAGGCTGTACACGGTTTTGCAAGCTCCTTATGTCGCTCAATTGAATGCACTGTCTCAGAAATACTTCGAAAGACCAATATCATTGTATGACAAAGCCCGTTACCTTCTATTCAGCAAGTGCTTGCACCACACCTTATTACCGATCTTCTTTGTATGTTTGGCTCCTCATTGTTTCAAATTTGATTGCTTCTCCTTAATTAAATTGTTTTGAATTTATTTTCAGATTTTATGCGAACTATTGGCAGCTATTCGTTGGTATATTTTTACGTTTGTACATTGTCGAAACTGTTCTCCCTATGAAAAATGGACTTATTTTTTCATCACCGAAACTAGTTCGCTGATAATACCGTTGATATCTTTAGTATTTCCGTTGTTCTGGTTTGTCAGTAATGCATTTGGAAATGCTCTTTTGTTATCGCGTTATTCTAGTTCGGTAAGATCAAACTCTTATTGTTTATTTTCCAGAAATCAGGGGTGTAGCCTAGAGACAGCCTGAGGGTTACAATTCGATTTGAATTAAATATCTCTTCCTTTCATTCTTATATTTAAATCCATAACATTTGGAACAGGATATCAGTCAAGTTTAGTTTTGGCATTAAGGCGTCTATGATCTCCCACAATTCACTATTTACCTCCTGGCTTTGGAATGATATGAATGGGTGAACTCCATGAGCTATTTGAGGGTGTATAAACTCCTTCTTAAACCATTCTATCAAATGCATCTTAGCCACTTTCAATCTGTCTGGAGCTAAGCATCTTGCTTTTGCTACACAGGGTTGTCCTACAGTTTCAATTATATGAATTGTGTCATGTTTATATGTAGGATTAAGATTGAAGGTTGGTTCAGTTATTCCTGGGAAATCTTTTAATAATGTAACAAAATTATTATCTGTTTGCATGCATGCGTCTATTTTTCTATAAATTTGATAATTTTTTGTTTTACCTTTAATAAAATTTCTAGTTATTGAATCTATTAGTTGTTTATTTTTGAGATCAACTAGTAATCCAAAATGGGCTAAAAAATCAGCACCTAATATAGGATACTTAACATCAGCTATAGTGAAAGTTCATTTCATCTCTATTTTAAAACTGAGATTAACTTCGCATTTTTTAGTTCCAAATGCAAAGAAACTATGGTTATCAACTACATTTAATTGAGATTTTGGAGTATATTTTTTGTGTTTCATTTTTGCTGGCAGTAAACTTATATCTGCACTAGAATCAGAAAGAAATTATCTCCTTTCTGACCTGCCTGTATGAACAGGCAGCTAGAGTAGTTTTCTAGGTTGTTAGATACTGCTGATGTGACCCCTTGTTCTAGTTAGACTTGTCTGGAGATTTTGTTTGTTTATCTCTAACTTTGTCTAATTCTAAGAACAATTTTTTTTTCTTTTGCTCATCTTCAGTCATTCTTTCAGTATAGAATTAACAAATTATTTTTTAAGTTCTTGCATTTTCTCTCCAGTTATTATGGTGAAAACAGTAATTGTCTCTATAATTTGGATTTTTGTATTTAGGTCTAGATTTAGACATCCCTGATGGAATTCTGCTGGGGCTACTCCTTGAATTGGAGTCTCATCTATGATCAAAAGATTTAGAGTTTTGATCTCTCCAATTTCTGTTTTTAGAACAGTTATTTCTATTTCCTCTATAATTGTTGTTATTCGTGTTATTTTTATTTTCTATTTTTAATGCAACCATTTTGGCTCTCAATTCTGCTGTTTCACTTTTTTTCACTGTTATAGCACTAACTACAGGTTTACCAGTGTATTCTAACACTTGTTCAGCAACCTTTGCAAAGTTTATTAAGCTTCATCACTGGTAACATTTGTTAAATTTAGAGCTCGAAGTGATTATACCACAGATGTTCGTAGTTGTTAGCAGAATTGGTCTGCAATAACCATAAGGGATACAAGATTATCACCTTTTTTTATGAGTTTTGCGATGAATATAGTAGGCTGGTCATCCCCAATAGACATTCCTCTCATAAGTTCTCAAATTTCCTCTCGAGAAGTGATGCCAAATGCTGTTTTTATTTTTTATTTGAACCATTTACAAGAATCTTCTACTTTGTTCGGACATTCATTTATGTCTGAAACAGTTTTTATGATTCGTGCAAGCATGTTTCCATATAATTGTTTATATCCATGTTCTCAAGGAATTTCCTCAAGTTGGAAACAGCCAGTCAATAGTATAAACCAAGTTTCTACATCTTTTGGGAGAAACCTCGGAAGTTGGATTTGTTTTTTGAGTATATTATTTTTGGCTGTTTCTTCACTTTTTCCTTTATTGTATTTAGTTGTGCCTTTAGCTACTATGTCTTTCGTGTATTGATCGAATATTTTTTTTTCCATTTGGGCTTATTTTTCTGCAGTCAATCTTAATTCTTTTTCTTCTGGAGTTTTGTTTGTTATTATTCCAGGAATATTCAGATCTTCATTTGCTTTCAAAATTATTTTTATTATTTTACTGTTTTGGAGTGTTCAATAAGCCAGTTTTTCAAATTATTACTAAACAGAATTATTTTTAAAAATTATTTTATTTTTCTATATGTATCAGAAGCTATTTTGTATTCCTACTGAGATTTTTCTAAATTCATTAACCGTTCTTGTTTTGAGAAAACTTTTATATTGAATTGGGGTAAATTTCCCTCTTATCAAATGGACCATAAATTTTAGAACTGCCACCAGCTATTTCTAACCAATGTTAAAAGTATCAAAAGATGCGTTCAAGTTGCACGTATCAACAAAGCAGTTTTTTGCTTGGTAAGTGTTTTCACAACTGAGTGTTTTAATGCCAAGAACCACTGAAATTTCCAACATTGAGGTCACCACTGTGACTTTTGATGTAGGTAGCTCTACTTACATCAGGTTCATAAACCCAGCTGTGGTTTCTGTGTTGGGTGATTAAACTTTTCCTTGGTATTGGTATTTACCCAGTTTAATGCCTTACCATACACGAAGCATACTGGGGCAATTAGATGGTGGATTGGTGGTAACCTATATGGTCTGAGACATGCGCAGTATCAGTGAGTATGTAAGTACATACATACTCACCTCCTATTTTTGCATCTCATATAACATGTAGACATGCATCGTCTGTATGAGTGCATACAGATGATATATTTCAATTTAAATGCAATGCACTAATAATTTGGGTTGTGGACTGGGTCTGCAACCCATCTGTAGATGCAGAGTTGACCCCTAAAGGAGGAAGTAAGAGAGAAATGTCCCTACTATATTAATAAATAATTTACTGGTTAATAAAAAATTTTGAAAACATAAATGTTTCTAAAAACGCTTTTATTTTGAAGTGCAATAAAAATTAAACAATAGCTTTAAAAATGATAAATTAATTTATTTTTAATGCATGAAAAAGTATAAAATAATTGAGTTAATATTGGATTAGTTATCTTTACATGTATGTTGGGTTATATTAATAACCAAATACCAGGTAAACCTTAAGTCATTTAACCTATTTGTATGTTCAACTTGAAAATTGGTCAGTGAACATATTATGTTCACCCAGAATAAAAGCGTGGGGTAGTAATTAAACATTTCTACAATGTACATATAACTTCATAAGCATCCCAACATGTTTTAATTTGTCTTATTTAAACACAAATACGTTTCTTTCATTTAATTCGAACTTTGCAGGAATTTGCTTTTATTATTAGGTATCATGTAAAATTTTTAATTATTGCCCCACGCTTTTATTCTAGGTGAACATATGTTTATTGACCAATTTTCAAGTTAAACGTACAAACTGGTTAAATGACTTACGTTCACCTGATATTTAGTTATTAATATAACCTAACATACCTGTGATGATAACAAATTCAGTATTAACTGAATTAATCTTTACTTTTTTATGCATTAAAAATAGATTAGTTTTTAGAATTTTATCATTTTTTGAAGCTATTGTTTAATTTTTAATGTTCTTCAAAATAAAAGCGTTTTTAGAAACATTATGTTTTAAAATTTTTTTTATAAACCAGTAAATTATTAATCAATAGTCTCGACATTTGGTACATACATTGGATATATTCTAATATTCCATTATTCTGCAAAATTTTCTTTCGAATGGATTTACGGTTCATGCGTGGAGGTGATTTAAAAAATTTTCAGTCGGTGCAAAGAAAAGAATATAAAGTCTGGATAACACAAAGAAGCTGGTCAAAAGCAGACTTACTTTCATTTAATTTGCGAAGCAATCATTTAATAACTTGAGTACGTGTTTTATAACTTCATAATACACTTCATTATAAATTTCCTTAACACTCATTATAAACGTAATATTTATCCATCATTCTTCCAAATAATTTTCGTATTTTTATTTTTTTTTATTGTATTTAATTTCACTAAATTATGTTATATTGATTCCAACGAATTGAAAAATATGATTTTAAGCACGTTAAAACTTCTCGTGCAAAATGATCAAGAAAATCTTAAATTATTGTTAATAAGAAAAGATATATATTCTAGAAGAAGAAAAAAAAACAAAAAAACATAGAACACTCTAGCTGTTATTTTATTCGGCATCATTTATTAAGTTTCTCATAATTCAGTTTCTTCAAATGTTAATTTATTTATTTAGTTTTTTTTTTGTTAGAATTTGCAGTTTCTAACGTTGCTTGCTGCAGTAGAGTTTTTTTTTCTTTCTTATTTTGAACCTTTCGATGAAAACATGAGAGTCAAAAATTCATTTAACGCACCAATGTGTAGCGTGTTAGTGGAACGACATACCGTCATTCCAACCGTTTTATGTCAAAAATCACTGTGTAGCTTTCTTTTTTGGCTTTAGAGAGTTTTGTTGATTCGAGATTTGTTCTCGCTTCATTTCGATTCCAGTCAGTTCCAACCTTGCACCTCTTTACTCAACATAAGACAAATTCGATTACATCAATGAGGAGAATTTAATTCCGTTATTGTTCTTAGGAAAATAAGATGGGCTTCAATACAGAAAAGGATGTTTCGAAAGTAGATTCATCGTATTTTGATGACATCGAAGCTTCATATAAATCTTCAGGATCAAACAATGAAAATAAACGGAGACGAAGAAATCATTTGTTCCGTTTATTTTTAAATTTTGCTCAAAGTAACAAGTCCGCCATGGTTCGCTACACCAACTTTTTGCACACTATGGCATCAGTTACGGTAATTCGGTTTTCTGATACTAGAAATTGAGCTGGTATTTTGTATTTGTTCATCTTTGACCTTATTACTGACCGTTTAAAAATATTTTTTTTATAGGTGCTTTGTTGCGTTGATAAAAAAGGTGTTCTCTCTTTCCCAAATCCAATTGCAGAAAAAGTTTTCTTTCTGAAAAATGCCTCTCCCGGACAACTTTCAAAAAAGTACGATTTAGTTTCATTTTTGTTTTTCCTGTACCATTCTTTGTTACTAGATTTAAAAGTATTCCGTATTTCATTATGGTGCTTTTCGCTTAACGTCATTTTGAATTCTAAAAATGGTGTTGTAGTGGCGAAATTAACTGGAATGGAAGACATACGGTCGTTTCCAGTACCGAAGATACTAATATCGCTGGAAATTTACGTGAATGCTCGAACGATAAGTCTTCTAGTAATTGAATTTTTTGTATTCAGTTTTTTATTCCTTTATTTTGACGTTGAGAGAGTACGCAGCATGTTGTTCAAAATTTTTCTTTGCATTTTGATTTATAAAAGGATAAAAAAAAAAAAAAAGCGGATATTGTAAAAGATTTATATATGTAGGTTAAAATGAACAACAATATTCAAAATCAGCCAAATTTTATACTAATGTGTTATCACTCAAATAAATTTAAATCTAGAGGGATACAAATTTTCCATCAAACATTTCATATTTCTTATAATACAACTTCAGAAGCAATAAAGTCTCGGTGATATGATTACGAGCTGACATAAGAAACCCTTTTTCTTTTGGGATTTTAATTTTATTCGCTTGTGAGCTTATTTTGATTATTGTTATTTGTTCTTTGTTTTTGAACACACTTTCGTGGTATATTTGGTTCATATTCATAATAAACCCGTATCTGTTTATTCAATTTTCGATTCATTGTTCTTTATCGAATTGAAGTTTATTTAAATTATATTATTAGAAATTGAAATCGTTTCACTTCAGTAGTTATGAGCGGAAAATTACCCGAAATGGTTTGCAAATTGCATTTAAATGAATTGCTGCAGTAATTCTTCAAAGTTTCTTCTTTTTTCTCCTCCTCGCCTGTCTTTTCCTAATTCTGACGATTTAGCTTTGTTAAATTCAAGTTTAATTTACATTTTTTTTTTTTTCAATTATAATTATTAATGTAATTTTGTTTTGTAGTTAGTATTTTTGTTCAATTGAATTGGAACAAATGTTTCGCGTGAAAAAATGTATTTGTTATTTTTCAGAAAGAATCATTCCGGCAGTAGAAATCTTAGATATAACTCCTCGAAATGAAAAGGGTTCAGCCTGGAAAATTGAGTTTGATGACTGTCAGTGGAGATGCCACTTACCTTCTTTGAAACCGTTGGGACTTGCGATTTTAGTGAATACTTGTAACAAACAAACGCATGAAACGTATAACAATTTCTGTTCTTTCATTACTGGTCATGCAGTTCAGCATAAACATTTGGTACCTGTTGCTAACAGAAGGTAACTAACCCGAAACATAACTATATTTTTTCATCTAATATAGTCAAAAAAAGTCTTTTTAATTTTTCTTTCCGTACGTCTTCGTTGTATTAAATGTTAAAGTCCCTCATGAATTGTAAAAAATCAGTAATTCAGAGCGTTGAATTTAGAAAAGCGAATGTCCATTCAGACATCAGAAAACCCTTGATATGGATGGCTTATTTTAAATATATCGTTACCCTTTTCTTGACCAATAGTCAGATTTTTAGTGTTTCTGATAGCACTAAATTTTTCTCAATCTGAAGTTCGTTCCGAGACTTTAACAGCCAACAGGTAAGGTAAACTTTCCACGTCACATGATCTCACATTTATCCTGCCCAGTAAGCAGTTAAACGCAATCTGAATGGGTTTGAGGTGATTTCATCTCAGCACACAAACTGTACATGGGAGTTTTAAGATCAATCTAAAGGATTTTTTAGATGCATAAAAAAATTTGTTAAATTAATGACAGATGATTTAAAATTATCAAAAAATGGAAATTACTCTAAAATACCGCTGATGAAATTATTTTGATCAAGAATTTGATTAATATTTATGAAATATCATGAATGTTATGTTGGGGAATTATTTTCCTGTGTGACATTCGAGAATGATTGTCACGTGATTATTTGAAAAAGTTGATCAAAAAATATTATCAGCTAAAAAGATGAAAATTAGGTAGACAGCCCAAGGTCTCAGATTACAAGAAATATCAATGTCTGGGATCAGAAAGTAAAATGATGTGAAACAAGCGTGCCTACATACTGTTTGAAAGCCTGAGGTCTTGCCTCATGGTATCTCACAACTTCTCATAATTGGATTGTGAAAGCCCTACATTTCAGATAAAACGATCTTCACATTTGAAATATTAAATATGATTATATATAATAGTTATTGATGTTAAAGCCAATGATTGAAACTTAACAGTCTTGATGATTAGAGCTGTAGGATGATTGATTGTGGTGCTTGTTATGTGTGATGAAGATGATATGGGATTCATTTTATTTTCAGCTTGATCTTCCTTTCATTTTTATGTTGCAAATTATTGATTGGATTGAAAGGTTTAAAGAAAAAAGCAAACTCTGATAATTATAAAACTTTCTATATTTGACTTACGTTTTCACTATAGTAAACATGTAATGAAAAATGTATGACTTAGTTGGCCGGTTAAAAACGGACTAGCGGCGGTAGGTGTGAATGTTTCTCATCACACAACCAAGTTTTTATCTTTTAGATATATCATCTTATTTTCCACGTCGAATAATTAGTTTATTTCTTTTATACATAATCTTTAATTTGATATCAACAGTTTGATTAAGTGTAGGAAAAGTGAAAATTATATAGGAATTGATGTTTACCTATACCTACGAAACTCAGTGGATCTTGTAGAATGATATGACAAATTTTTATTTTAATATTATAAATTAATATAGTAAATCTACTTGGATCTTACTCCTGGTCTTCAGAGTTGAGGGAAAAAAATTACCCTCCCGTGTATAAATATACATTTTTGATCACATTGGGTAACACTTTTTTGTAATATTTAGTGCTGTTGCTGTTTTCAAATGTGTTTTGGACAGCTGAAATTCATAACCATTTATTGAAGTTAATCTTTGTGCATCTAATTTTCATTTTGTTCGTCCATCTTGGCATTTATTGTAATTTGGATGCAAACTTTAAGCAGTAATTAGGCTCCACTTTTATCAGCAAAATCATTAGTTTAGAAGAAGCAAGTCATATTTGAATCAGATTTATGGTTAATGATGGGGATAGTACTATGATGAACTATCGCTGTTAATAGTTTTTGTTAAAATGTTAATTTTGGTCTTATTTTACATAATTAGACCATTTTTAGATTTTGATTAAAAAGAAATTGGTAAAATCTCTACCTTTTTTTAAGCTTGATAAGAAAAAATTGGTTCATCAAAAACTATCAAAAAACTATCTATATTATCGATAGTTTTTAATTTTTTACCATAGATTAATCAACAGTGAAAATTTTTTGATTATTGCCATCACTATCTATGATATGGTAAACCTTCCATTTTAGTAAAAAACAGTTGTGTAATCTGTTGGTTGAATTGCAGCAATTTCTAATGTAATGGTTCTGACTCAATCATAAAAGTGATGATTGCTCTGAATTGTGCTGCATTGTCAGAAAGTATAAGTCTGGGGTTCCTCTGTCTGCAAAGAAGGTATAGAATGCTGTCCATATTTTTTCCATGGTAAGGGATAAAATTGGTAGTAAGTAAAATATTCGTATTGTTAGACATGTAAAAATTAGTATCCATTTATTTTTAGGTATTGTCGTTGATGTGTTTGCTTGATTGTTATTTTTATGTGAGAATTTTTCATTTTTGTAGAATGTCCCGAAGATAACAGGTTTCATTTTGATTGAGTATGAAGTCTGATAAAGTAGCAAAGGGTGGTTGTGTATATGGTTTGTTTGTATGAATTTTGCATTTGTAGCAAAGGTTTCAAATTGTGTGTGCTACTGTTCGGGTTATTTTTTGTGTGAAAAAATTCTATTTGAATTTTGTGACTATGTATTTGGCAACTTAATTTGTATGTGTAGGGTATAATTAGTTTTGTTTGGTAGGATTTGGAGTAGAGGAATATTTGTGCATAAGTTAGTTTTGGAAGAATTTCTTGGGAAAACAAAGTTCTGAACAGTAGGATATGTCCTTTATAATATCTTCTATGATTGTAATGAGTGATGGTGGCAATGGTTTATCCCATTTTAGTTTGTGGGCCCACAGTGTTTTAAAAAAGGCTTTGACTGGTACTAAATAGCTGAGTGGTTGCTTACAAATATTCTTTTGGTATGTTGTTCTGGTATTTCCAGTTTGGGTTATGATTGGTGGTGTGGTGATGGAATGTGATATGTTGATATGTGTCCTTAGTTGCCCATTGGGTTAATTCCATTCATGTTTCTTCAAATGTTTCACTTACTGTATGATATAGTTGTAAAGCATATTTGATTGTTGCGAGTGATGTGATGAAATAAGGTTATTACATATGTGTGTTTTGTTAATATGTTATAGTAATTTGTTTATTTTTTGAAAATTATATAAGAGTGTTGCTGCATGTAGGAAGGGGGAGGCTATGATTACAAATGGTTCACGTGTGAAGTGCCTGATAGAGGTTTATTTGGGTCTTTGAGGCATATGAATCATGTGACATCTTGGTCTGCTGGGTTCAGTTTGATTTGTAAGAATGTTTTGTGTATGTCTACTAAGTGTGCTCTAGGGTTAAGTCTGAAATCTAGGAAGAGTAAGACTAAGTCTGATAGTTGTTTGATACCTTTATGTATGCATTCATTTGAGTAATGTGTTCTTTCCTTTGTTTTGGCTGAACTATTGAAGACTATGAAAATGGTATGTGTTAGTTTGGTTTTGTCTTCTATGGTATGGTGTGCTAGATAGTGTGTGAGTTTTAGTGTTTGTATTGGTGTTACTTTCTCCACTATTCTTGTCTGTTATTGTTTGGATGTATTTGTCATATTTTTGTGGTGATATTTGCATTTTGGGTATTTGGTGTTTGAGCCTTTAGTATGCGAGTGAGTAATTGTTTTGTAGAGGTGGTTGGTAAACTCTCCATGGCCATCTATTTGGTATCTTCCATTTATGAATTTAATGTTTTTGTAAAATAGTTGAAGTACATGTTTTTCTTCCTCTTCTAGTGTTAGATTAGGTAGGATTATGCCTATAGTTTTGAGTTTCTATAGGTTTTCTGTTGAATTTTCTCGTTTAAAATTTTTTGTCGTTCTGTTAATAGTACCTAGTTTCCTGTTATGTGAGCTTCAGATGTTGTTTGTATTATTTGTGTCATTGGTGATATTTTTTTAGCTGTCACTATGAATTGCCACATGTAATAGTTTCCTATGAGCATGTGTATTTTTATTGTGTTTGTTAAGGTTTGTATAAATTTGATGTTTGTGTTTTCTGGGTATATTTGTAAGATGTTTTTTATCAAGTATGTGGAGAGGTTTTTTACTATGTTATGTACAGTTTGTACGATAATTGTCAATAATTTTTTATTTGGGTGTTGTATTTTTAATTCTATGATGTTTGTGTACAGTAGGTTTAATGTTTGTTGTTTTATGCCTTCACAGTCTAAGGTATTTCTTTGTAAAGGTGGTTTGAGGTCTGCTTTTCTGTTTGTTCTGGTAGGTGTGTTTATGAACTACCTGAATTAGAAAAGGCGCTGACTAGTTGTACTTGTTCTGTGTATGGGTTGTTAATGTTTGTGGAAAATGCTAGGAAATTGTCTGTTTCTGGGGAAAATATGGAGAAGACTTCAAACTCACTTACAATTGGTGGTTATATGATTTCTTCTTTGACATTGACAGTTGTTTTTATTTTATTTGCATCTACCTCTGTCTCTGCACAAGCAGGGTCCAGATATTTCTCTAACTGCTGAAAGTAAAGTGGATTATTATTATTATTAATTTGTGTCATATTTATTTGTATTTGTATATTTGTGTGTGACTCTTTAAATTTGGTGAATTTTTCTTGGATTTCGTGTATGTGAAGTACGTATCTGTTGGCTTCTACTTTCATCATCAGGTATTTTCCTTTGGGGTAGAGTTGTGTTTGGAGCACATTCATCTGTTGGAATTGAAATCATTTACACTCTTTATATGTCTGCTAGCAGTGTTTAGCTATTTGTAAGACATCGCATTTTGGACATAAGTTAAATTTTTGAAACTATGTGCATCAGAGTTCTAAGGCATTGTGCAAGTTATGGGATCAGTGTTGTTCTTAGAAGAACATGCATTATTATCTCATAAGGATGATCAGAATGCGGTACAACTGCTTTGGTGTGTATTGATCTGGGTGGTCTGATGAATGATATGCTGAAACAGATATTTCGTTAGTTATTTCTTTTTGTTGATTTTTATTATTTTATTCAGATTTACCTTGTTCAGTGAATTTGACAAAGATAGATGAAAAATTCCCAATGTGGACTGCACTTTGATGTTTCAAACTTGGCATTTGGCATCAGGGAATGTATCAGACACAACTGCTAATAGCTACTTCATAATTGAAGTATTAGGGACATTTATCAGAATAACATCTTTGACTTTTAGATTTGATTGTAGTTTTTGCCACTTATTACAGTTTTGAAGTTGACTGACGTAGGAACTACACCATATATACCAAAATGGAGCGGTGATGGTTCGCATCTATCGATAACAACTAGACAATTTAATTAAATTATTATCTTCAATTGGAACTTCTAACAGCAAACTCCCAATGAGAAAGTGACAAGGAATTAGTGGTTTGATGACTGAGTTTATAGTTTGGTATGACAAAGGTCGAGAGTTGAGAATGTTTTCAACTTTAACCAAAATAGTGTTAAATTGGTCAAAATTCAGGATTTGATTTCCAATAGCTTTTAATTAACAAGCTTTTCCCAACTTAATGGCAGACTCCCACAGTCCACCTTGATGAGGAATACGAGATTCAATAAATTTTCACTAAATAGAATTTGAAGTTGCAAAGTAAACAAGTTTGTTTTGATTGAGGACTTTTTGGTTCCAACAAAATTTGTAGCATTATCAGAGTACATCATTTGTGGAAACCTAGATGACTAACAAAATGCTCAAATGCAATGATGAATGACTCAGTGGATAAGTCAATGACCCGTTCAACAGCACGTGTAATAAAATAAACAAAGATGATGTAGACTTTGTTGTATTTGGTTGAATGATGGTTTGTGCATTTCACTTGGTAAAAACCAGACAGATTTGTACCATTGTGTTGAGGGTTTGTTATAGTTCTGCTTATAGTTGAGATTCATCTTCAGATTTACTGTGTAATTATTGGAGTTATCTATGATATCCTTGTTGGTTGTGACAAAGTGTTTGTAGGTGTGTTTTTATGTGTGGAGGCATTGCATCTTCTAGGATTTTTCAGTTTTATGGTACTATGATGTTATTTCTATTTTGTATGTACAGTAGGAATAAAGATATGAAATTAGGGTTTGCTCTGTCTTTTCCACTGAATGTTGGTAGTTTATATTTAGGAATTTTTAGCATGCATCATTGTTTATAGGTGTTGTTTTTTATTGGGATTTCCCATATTTGTGGTATGAGTAATTGGGGAGTGTTTGTTTTGTTTTTGTTTGTTGTTTGTGGTGTGTTTTCATATTGTTGTACAATGTGTGTTAGGTAATTTTGTGTTTGTGTGTGTGTGTGTGTGTGTGTGTGTATGTGTGGGTTTATCTATTTGAGGTCTGGTGTCACCTGTTGCTGTAAAGTCTAGGAATCTACTTGATGTTATTTGTTTGTCTATGTATATGTTTTCATTGGGTGTGATTGTTTGTGTTTTGTTCTGTGTTGTTAGGTTTGTTGGTATTGTTTGGTTTATCTATGGTCCTCTGTTATATGTAATCATTTGCGTTTGTTGGTGTTGTCTGATGTTTGTGATGATCTGTCTTCTTGATACATTCATTTGGATGTGCGTTTTTGTGAAGGGGTTCTTTGTGGGTTTGCTAACTAATTTTTTATTTTATTACTTGGTGTTTGGGGTGATCCAATTTTCTATTGTTCTGAGGAGTGTGATCTGTAGGGTTCTTCCTGGGTTTGCTATTTTTCTGTTCTCACCTGTCCTTTGTTGTGTTTCTTCTTCACCATCAATTGTTGTTGTTGTTCACCTGTTTGTGCTTTCTTCATGATTCTATGGAGGCATACTGTGAGATTTTTTTGGCGTTTTATGCTTGCAGATTTGTTTCAAAGTTTATATTTGTCATTATGTAGTCCAGGTTGTTTATTTGGAAGTTTAGTTTTCATATAAACACGTTTATGTCTGCCCTGGTTTTACATTCCCTCTATATTTCTTATCCTCTTTGGCTTAAGCCTCTGTGCATAGGATGTAGGAGGTTAGGTTTGAATAGCTTGGTTGTATGTTGGATAGTTTGGTGGTGGTGGGGAGAGTGAGGTGTTTGTGGATGGTAGGCTGGGTGGTATGTTTATGAAGTGTGTTGTGGGTGGTGGTGATGGTACATTTGGTAGTAACCCTGGTGTTTGGGGTCTGAAAGTTGGTACTGTTATAGTTGTTTGTGGTATGATTATTTGTGGTCTGGGTGTTGATGTTGATGTGGTAGATGTTTGTGGTATGAGTATTTGTGGTCTGAATTGCGATTGTATAGTTATTTTAGGTGTCGGGTCTGAATTGTAGGAAAAGTGGTATTGGGTCTGATGTAGAGTGTGTAATTTGCAATGTTCCAGATTATGGGGATAGTGTGATTGTACCATGCTTGTTCCTGGTTGCAAAGTAGTTGTTGTTAAGGTTGTTTGTGTTAGTATTTGTTGTTTGGTGGTTTGGTTGCACATCAATGGTAGGTGGACTAGACAGGTGATTGTAGTGTGGATGATTTGGGTTTTTTCTTTTCCATATAGAATCAGAAATTATATAAGTTTTTAGTATGTATATGTTATATTTATTTATTTTATTTCTACCATCTGGTTGTACGTTTTCAGGTCTTATGAAATGGATAAGAGTGAGAAAGAGAGAGAAAGAGAGAGAAGAGAGAGAAAAGAGAAAAATTGCGAAGGTTTGGGTTTATTAATGTATATTAACATACGAAGTTGTATTATAAATTTGGCGTTTGAGTGTGGATTGAATAATGATGGAAATTAGAGGGAAAAATTATAAAAGTAATGAAAAAAATTTCACAAAAATGTTTTAAATTTAGTTTAATATGGTTAATTTTAGGTAAGAATGTGTAATGCACTTGTTACTTACTATGCAGGAATTATATGTTGTTTGTATCATTGTTCTTTGTTCCACATAATCTGGTTGCATAGGTTTGAGAAAAAACACTTTTGTTTGGGAATCGGGCACAAAATCACAAACACAATTTAAAAGAAACAAGTAAAAGTAGGGTAGAAAACTTTAACAAGTATATGGATGAGGAAAACTTGCTATGTTACCATATGATGGTAGATCATATAAGAACACATTCGTTACTTGTAAATGATCTTTTTACAAATGCTTCTGTGTGTTGGCAGTATGGTCGAATAACATTACAATCCATCTGTGTTTGAAGTGTTATGCATGTCTGTCATTGGTAGTATGTATCATATGAGAGTGTGAAGTCACACTCAAATTGTGAGCGACATTGTCAGTCACGATTCTAATTGTTGCAAATTAGAATGCAGACTTAAACTCGAAAAGGGCAAAAATTACTTATTTTTAAAGTTTTTGCACAAATTGCAAAAAACCTTGTTAAAATCACCATTATTTTTCTTTAGCCAGTTCTGCATTTTGTTTTTCTTGTGTGAAGCTAGTGATGTGTATTAATCAATTAGTTCAACTAATCGATTACCTAGATTAATTAACTTATCAATTTTTTGCTAATTGATTTATTTTTGAAAAATTAATTGATTAATTCAATATCATTTAGGTTTGGGTCAGAATCACAAAATTTTTATAAGAGCTGTTCCATCCCATTTTTGCAGACGATTCAGTTCATCTACAAAAACGTGTCGAACAAATTATAGACAACTATTATTCCTAATTCTCGGAATAATAGCTATCTATATTTTACCTAGCTTCTCACGAACAGATGCCACCAGATATGCTGACAATGAAGTGTCATCATATTTGGTGGATGTTCCGTATCACGCCACCTTTTGGGTCGGCCATCTTTTGGTTGAAACAAAGAAAACAAAAGTAAGGTCATGTCTTCATTTGAAGACATGGTCATTCCTAAACCTGAAGTCGAGTAGAGACGTTAGGGTCCATACTAGTTGCTATGGACATTAGGAATCATTATATTAAGAAATAGAAATAAGTATAATTTAAAGTGTTTGTAATAACTAAAGTGAAATTTCTAAATAAAGATAAATGTTCGTAACTTATCTTATTTGTTGAGGTAATTTAAAATTATTGAATTACTCTTGCAACAAAAGCAATGGACCTTGTTGCCTGTCACAAAAGAAATGTTTTCTATTCTGCCTTTAATGAATGTGTGTTGAAAAAATTAAGTCTGCAATTTGATGTAAAAATTCAGAAAACTATAAAATCAATTGCTTGAAATAATCCATTAATCGAACAGGTTTTATTTAATCACGTATCACTATGTGAAGCAAAAACCTTATCAATGTTGTTTGTTATGTTTTTACATTTTCCAGATTAGTTAATTATCGTTGAAAAAAATTAGTGTAGGGGAATGTTCTGAATGAACAACCAACACAACCATTGTTGTTAAGATAAAGTTGAAATTTTACCCCAAGTGTACCCAGTTCAAAACAAACAATATCTTCAAATGTCAGGGTAAATAATTTAAACACAATAGATTGTTATCAAATATTTCACATTGTTATCAAAATAATACCACATCAATCAATTAGAATCATTTGGGTAATTTTTAACTCACTATTTACCCGGATAAAACTTACCCTACCTGAGTAAAACAACCAACTCATTCTGAATGACTTGGGTGATTATTCAAGTAAAACAACCAGTTCATTCTGAATGGTTGGAGTGTTTTGGTTGTTACCTGAGTGTTCATACTGAACACACCCCAGTGAACAACTCCACTACAAAATCTTAGTTTTCAACAAAAAAAAAAAACTTGAATTACACTCCAGAAATGGGCAAAATCACAATTCAAATGATCCGGATCAGAGGTCTAGATTATATCAAAGATCAACATTTTTCATGATTTAGATCAAAGATCAGATCAATGATCCAATCACTCAAAAATGCATTAATTTCAGGGTTTGAGAAATAATTTTAATGTTTTTAGTGGTGAAGTTTCGAAGCTTAGTTGAAAGTTTTCCATTAGACTTGTTATTCTAGAAGAAATATTACAGAATGATAAATGAAAGTCACAGTGGTGTAAAAATGCAAAAAATTACTTGAAACGTCATAAAATATGGGAAGAATCAAAAATGAAAAATGATCTGATCTCTTTGTATACGTGATCTGACCTACAGATTAAGATCACCAAATCAAGGATCACATTTTTTTGTGGTCTTTGATCTATAATCACCAATAATCTAGATTATGTCCATCTCTATAACACATAAAATTGGAAAAAGTTAGTATATAGGTCATAAATAATGAATGTGCTAAATTGTACATTTTAGAGCCCAAAATCAGAATTAAATTGGAAATATTGGAAGTATAGTGGAAGCCGCTTAAGAGACAGATATCAGGCAAGGCCATTTTGCCTCTTTTAACAGCCTATGAAATTGGAAAAAATAAAAGAAAAAAAAAGAGAGAGAAAGAAAGAAAGAAAGAAATAATTCCTAAACTGAAAAATATGGGTAGGGTACATTGTAAGTTACTTATGATTTGAAAATAATTCTTTAATGTTTTAATTCTCATTTTTTTAGTATTCATTTAACGTTAAAAGCATTAAGTAAGTGAATTCACTTAAGTGACATACTGATCAGACTTAGATTTTTCCCACAATATTCACATTTCAGATGGAAAAAATGACATTTTGAATAGATTAAAATTATTAAGTAGATAAGTATAGGTGCATAAGTATAGTTGAATAAAGTAAACTGTTAGACTTGAGAATATGGCCCTTTGTCTCTCTTAACCATAATATCTTTTTTAAGATTGGCCCGAATTTGTTTGAATCTAACTATCAAGATGGGACAACAAATTGTAAATTGCTCTGGACAAATAAAGAGTTGATTAAAATTTAGACGTAGCAAATGTTATTTTCTTATGGTAAGTTAAAATGTGAATCACTCCGTAAACTTTTTTCACATTAAGAAAGACATGACGTCATTAAAGCAGTTACCTGTAAATCAAAAAAATTGAGCAATATCAATATTAATGTTGTACAATTGAAATTTATGATGTGGTATGCCAATGGAGTCGGGCACATATAACTACAATACCACTCCTATAGACTGTACCATTTCTTATCAAAGGAAATCTGACTTGTAATAAATTAATAGTATAATACACAATTAAATTTAATACCTGATTTAATTACACAACCTAATGATCTTCACAAATCTTGAGTAATATCTTCTTCCAATGTATGAATCCAGACCAATACAAATCTAACCTGATCATTTGAAAACTGAAGTTTGATGGTGAAATAAAAAGTAGACTTACTTTTTCAGAAAAAGCCAAAAAGAAAAGTAATTTCTCTCCTCAATCGAAGTTTGAGGAAACCTAAAACCTTGATTAATGGGAGAAATTATCGGATTTTTAAGATTGGTTATCTTTGTTTCTTTTTTACTGGAATAACAAAAGAAGACAAATTCTTAATGTCTTTAAAGAATAAGTGAAATCAGAAAAACCCTGGCTGGTTCAATCCAAAAATTAACTGAAAATTTGACTCAGCGCCTCAAAACACAAAACATGTATTACTTGATTTTCAAAAAAAATAATATCCTAAACCAAAGCCAACTTTACTCAAAGCTGTGAAGTGACAATTGCAATGTCACAAAAATTAATATCCGAGAAACCTATTTTAAAATTTTTTTCAAAACAAGTGTTTTAGGGTTGATTTTCAAATTCTTTATTTTCTAAAATTTAATTCATTATAAATTTGTGATTGTTTTCATATTTTTTTCTCTAGTTATAATTGAATTATTGCGAAAATAGTTAAGTTGGTAACTGTGGTGAGGAACCAATTTTCATTCTTCTTCATTTTAAGGTACTAAGTTGAAATTTACCGTCAATTTTTGGATTGAAGCCCTCATTTTACCTCCTGGCACCTAAAAAGAGTTCATTGAGAAAAATTTTCACTATTTCGTTGGGTGCTCCATGTTCGTGTTTGTTCACTGAAAAGCAAAGTTCCCCTTCTAACATGTGTGGTATGGCCCAGGTACACATTTTTGGTGGGTGAGGTCTTTCAGTTATGGTGCTTGGGTTTGTTTGCAACCTAAAATTCTGCTTAATAATCTATTTTAACATGTGACAAATTATGGTCTGGGTGGGCCAAATGGTACTCCCGATATGTCCAATTTAATTCTGATTTTAGGCTCAAAAATGCGTCATTTTCAATCAATAACTACAAAATTTAACACAGTCATTATTTATGATCCGGATCTATATACTAACATTCTCCAATTTTGAGAGAAATTTGATTTTTTTTTTTTTTGAAAAGATAAATTTCTAGTGAAGCTGTTGGCTGCGTGATATTTTTCTTGAAATTGTGAAAACATGAAAATACATATTTGTTTCACTTTTGGAACCGAAGTCTACGTTCTAATTTGGAATTATACTCGGGGGGGGGGGGTTTCATTCACCTTTTTTAAAAGCCCTGATTTTTAATTTTTTGCTTTTTCGGTTTGAGTTCGAGATTATTTAGAAACCTGCTTTTAACAATCTTAATTACAAAAAACTATAGCGCAGCAAGTCTCGCTAGAAAAAGCAGGTTTTCAAGAAAAAAGAATTATGAATTTTGTTGGTCACATTAATTGTCTTTAAGTTCTTAGGTATTATGTGTAAATGGTATGTTATGATTGTATGAAATTTGTTAGCTGCTAACAAAATATTAGATTATGTGAAATTTATAAGCATTATGTATTGAAAAAATAAAAAATTAATCGAGATAATAAAGTATGGTAAATAATCATAAAATCTATATTATAAAATTCAGTCCCACTTTTTGTATATTTATCCGCGTTTTTTGCATCATTCACAACATTTTAATTTTGAAAAAAACAGCTCTTCTCTCACTTTACGATTTCTCAATTTCTACTTAAGCTACAAAGTTGGGGTTTGTACTGTTGAAAAGAGGAGAAAATTTGCTCGAGTTCTCTCATAAAATAAATTTTTTTATCGCCATTAGTTTTTCAAAGATTGGGGCTTAAATAAATTGCAAATTAATGAGAAATTTGCCGTTTTTTAATTTTTCATTTATTTCAAAAACTAGAACCCCCTATTTTGTAACTCCAAATTCATCTCCACCATCAGATTTCACCTAAAACGAATTAATCGCGAGATAACTGCGAGAGAAAATACAAAAATAAAACTGGGCGCTCTGCATATTACTATGTATATATATATATATATACACACACGAAGTGCTTTCTGCATAATTTTAACAGGAGCGAGTGTAGAGGGGGCGTAGACCCCTCCTCCAAAACTAGTTTAAAATAAAATCAAAGAAATACAATAAAGTTAAAAAGAAAATAAAAGAAAACATTAACATCCGGATAATTTTCGTAGAAATAAAAGTTCATGCAAATTAGAAACAAAATTTAGAAAAAAAGAGGTTTACCAAAAGTACCTTTCAGATGATTCGCCAAAATTGGTAGCGTGCTACAAGAAGCTGTAATAAATATTTATTCCTAATTTCGTGGCTATTGGTGAAAAATTGATCATTTTGTAGCCAAAATAAAAACAAAAATGGTGGTACCGGAAGTATCGTTTAGCCAATCCCCACCAAAATCAATATAGATCTGGTCCTTGGCTTAGTATAAATGTTCGTACCAGATTTTGTGATTATTGGACAAAAATTGCGACTGTACCGTGGGAACTAGAAAACGGTGTGTATATATATATATATATATATGAATTTGAGTTTGAGCTTTTTATTGTTTATATTCATCCTTTTTACGCGAAACTTTAAAAAAATCGATATTGCAGTTTATAAAAAAGCCTAATGAAAACCCTGCTATAAGTGCAGCTCAACGTAGGAGAGCAATTTCTTTGCGCTACGGTCAATTTGATCCGAGCCTAAGCCTACGTGATAAAAGAAAAGATTGCCGACTTCTGTAACTCTAGTCCCTAAATCATATTGGAAAAATTTTTATGAAGGTTATTTTTCTCTTTTTAACACGTGTTTATTTTTTATTGTTCTTTTTGTTTTTAAATTGGTTCTATTTTTTAAATTTTACGCATTCCTCAAAGTTTAGTAAAGTTCTTAATTCCTCGAAACATTGTTTTAGAAGCGAAAAATATATTGTTTTATGAAACATTCGGTACATTTTTTCAAAATTTTTAAGGGCGTAGAAGACAAAGACAAAAGCATGAATAATTAAAATTTGTAATTTCTCGAGTGGTTTTTATTGCTGAATTTTCTGTAGACCTGTATGGCGGAAGTAACCGGTTGTTTTGATATTGTCTTTTACAAATATTCTTTGAATTTCAACTCACTCTTTCGGACAGTAAAAAATGTATTGTGGTATTTGTTGAAATGAACTGTGTAATTTTTTTTCCGAATTTTTCAGATAGATGAAAGACAGGCGAAAGTAAGAGCCCCCTTCTAGATAAGGTGAAACTTCCTCAGAAAAAATTCGAAAATATATATGGTGGAGAAGAACAAAAAAACATGTTTTCATATTATCATTTGAGGAATAAATGAAAGGCCCTTCATCTTCTTCCCAGATGTTTGATTTTAACGTTGCCAATGGTTTAAGAATACGGATAACCTCAAAACTGTCATTTTTAATGGAGTGAAATTGCGTTCACATTAAAAGGGACATTAAAAGGGTAAAGTGTTACGTTTTGCCTCGCCGTATTTTGTACTGTGTCAAAAATTAATTAAAATTGATGGAACTCCTAATCTTCTTCGAAACATTTTCTTGAATATTTTTGAATTTTTGAAGTTATCATAAATTCATATCATTGGTCATCTGATCTTTCTCGTATGAATTCTGGAAATATTTTTAAAATTATATCGTTCCGACTTCGGTGGTTTTGTGTTTGTCCCGTCATTACATCCGATAAGTGACAACTGTCCTACCCATGAATTGTTTTGTTTGAATCGTATTTTGAAAAATGATGGTCGTAGAATACGTATAAATATTCATTTAAAACGTAATTAAATCTACCGATTTAAATAATAAACCGACCTTACAGTATGTGATCGAAAATGGACGTTTCTTATAATGTGAAGTAGTAGCAAAGATCTATATTATTCATCAGTCGAAAAATCACCTCTATGCTGTCCTTTTCTTGTTACAAGTAGTTGAGTAATTAAAGAAAATTCAATCCTGACTAATTGTTTTATTGAACGTATTTTTCTTAGATGTCTTTGCGAATTAGCCCGTCAAATTGGTTTTTACGAAAACTACATCGCCGACAAGTACGGACTAGAATTGCAATTATTTACTTACAAAAATTTAGTAAGTTCAGTTTTTTATTTAATTTTTTCAATGTGTGGCGAAAAGAACTATTAAAGTACATAATATCTTTTCATCAGTTTTACTGTGTTAATTAAAAAAAAAAAAAAAAAAAAAATGGATTGTAGTATTCAAAACAAGAACAGTATTCACACCTATCTATAATAAAGAAAACCTGTTTCCCTAGTTTGGTATTTGTTTGGAAATTTCCTTCGAGGATATGTATATATATGATGGAGACGACATGGTGCTGTTTTACAGCGGGGTCGACTGTCATTAACATCTACACCAAGCATGTGCAGACTGGTGTACAAATTTCCCCACATCGATCCACATCGACCAATTAAAATAATCAGAGTATCCGGAATGGGGTAATTTGTACGGTGTTTATAAACAAATGCACATGGCGATTTTTTCCTCCAGTCAGATTTTTATAAAGCAAAATACGTGGCATCGGCAGCGCTCTCCAAAGGTGCGACACCAAATCCACTATTATGTCGTCTCCATAATATATAATAACCTCGAAAAAAATTTCTTATTTCTTTCGAATTAAAAGAATTCGTTCTTGATTATCAAGGTTTGGTAATATTATTTCAGAACTTATTGAAACATAATAAGCAATTTTTCAGTCATCAACTTGAAAACTACTAACCTAAGAAATACGAACTTCTAACAACAAGATTATGATACTAGAAAAGTGAATTAATTACATTAATTCGTTGGTTGATAGCACTTATTTTTTTCACCATTTAAGGCAGAAACGCAGACTGGAAACAAATACGTTAAAGCAATTTTTAAAACGCGTAAGCCGAAATTCCCATTTCCTCATGCGATGTCAGTTATTGTTAATAACGATGTTGTTCGCAATGGTACCCATCGATCTAATAACTGCTTGAAAAAGGAAAATGACGATGTCAGAAAAAGGAAAATGTCGATGAACAATCGCGAAGAGAAACAGATGTTTAGCCAAGGCACAGCCGACTTAATTTTGGACTTCTGCGTTGATTATTGGGATGGTTATGATGTGCATCCGTTAACTCCATCCATTCGGTATGATATTCATATTAAGAAAAATGAAGAATATGTCTTATATAAAGTAAAGTAACGCGGGTTATTCTGTAAAATTAGAAAAAAAATTCTGGATTTCTATCAAAGATGTAGCTTGACGGCGTATTGCACAGCCTTCTCGTACAGACCTGTTCATAAAAATTTACGAGAATCAAACAGGCGTGATTTGAAACCAACAGTGTATTTGGAATTTTTGAAAAGTATTAAATCGGAACAAGTGCAGTGTCGTCAAAAGAGACGGTATCGAAAAAGTCGCGAGTTGAAAAAGTTTGATGAAGATATGTCCTTTATTTCTTCTCTGGCTGGATATAAGTCACATTGCAAGAATGAGAGGGGTGAGTGCACGTCGATGGTAGCTTAATATTTTTAAAATGTTGTTTTATGTATGCTTTTTATTTCCAGAAACGACGCCGTTGCAGAAATTAACCGAATGTGACGAAGAAATCGACGACAATTTCGGTGATAACGTTGAAGATTATGACGAAGATGTGGGTTGCTCCATAGCCGATTGTAACAATGATATCGAGTTCGATTATTACAGTGACGAAAGCGACGAAGAAGATGACGGTTATACTGACGTAGGATTGGTTGGTGAAGGTGATCCAGGGAGTGGCCTTAAGGCCAAGTATTCACCCGATGCTGGAAGTTGTCGACACCATTCGAAATACGTTCAAATTCTTGGAAAGCAAATATTCTTGGGTATGGTTAGCATGCAGTATCAGCCCCTCGTTGACATGGTATGTAACAGTGTTTCATGACATAATTTTTGCGCCAATCAATATTGACGAATTGCTTATAAACTTTGAAACCGCGTAATATTCAAGAGCGGAGTTGAAAATATATTCTTTTACATACACATTACTCGCTTGTTGAATACAAAAGTGACACATCCAAAAAAAATAAATTTTTCAGGAGACACATTTTAAGTTTTAATTTCTCATTTTTTTCAGGAAAAATTATTTGGGAAAATATGCAAGTGCATAAAGTTGTGAAGAAATGTATTAATAAACAATACATGAGGTTAAAAACATTGGAACTAAACTCTGGGTATTTTTTAACTCCTCAAATCATTCCTATTCTGACTTACGACATGTTAATACTACCTAGCTTTTTGAAATAGATAGTCATAAATCAAAATGTGACCTTTTTTCAGAAAATAATTTTTTTTTCAAATTATTATGACGTTTTTTTAATGAAATAAAAATTAGGAGAATATAAAAAATGTATATAAAATGAGGGAAAGAAAAATAGTAGAGAAGCAATTAAAAATAGAAATAAACTAACAAAACTATTTAAAAAAAAGTGAAGTAATATTCGGCCTAATCTTTGAATTATTTTGAACAAAAATAAAAGCAAGATTACTGCGGCATTTTCAAAAAGGCCCAATTTAAAAAAAAAAAGACTTGAAAAATGATTAGAAAATTTTAAAAATACTATCAACCAGGAAATTAAAATATATCAAATTACGTTTTCAAAAAAGTTTTGATAATACTTAAGAATAACATTTTTTTACGCCAAGTCTAGAAGATCTCGTTTTTTATTATCTGGTAGAGGAAGTTTCGTTTGAAAAGCTCGTTTAAGAGAAATTGATTGAACTGTTTTATCCATTAACCTTTTACTTTTAATAACTTTTACTTCTTCGAATTCTGCTCGGTGTAGGATTTTTTGTAAAAAACTGAGTATTGTGAGCTTTGTTTAACTCAAAAAACTTTCACATTTGATAGTTTCATTGCGCCTGTGTTGACCGGACCTATAGCTGAATTTAAATCTTTTAGGTCATAAAAGTCGTTAAAGCATAAGACATTCACACTAAGAGAATCACCGGATTTTTGAGTAGAGCAAATAATGGAAACAAATGTTTCTTATGTGTAGATAGGAGCACTTTTCTGATAATGTTTTACTTGTCTTTCAATAAAGAAATGAGCCAAATCATTCTCATTTTGTGTATGCCCTATTATGAGAAATTTGTGGGTGATCGATTTTATTCCACAGAATCAGACAGTATACATGTAGAAACCTGCCTTAAAATTATTTTGTTGTCCTGCACAGTTTTCCAAGTAAAATATCATTTCCGTATCATTTGCCACAGCTTTCTTCTGTAAAAATTTCAAAATGCAGGTACCTAATTCACTTATTCCTCGATGACCACTTGTTTCATTCCATACAAAGCGTTTATAGTTGTTGGTTTTTAGGTGATAGGTTGTGAAATTAAAGACACTCAATTTTAATTTTTAATAAAAAAAAACTTAAACATCCCCTTCTAACAGCTGCATGACAACCTGTAGATCATAAACAGCTGAAATTCTAGTGAAATTGTTTTTGTCTTGCTTCTTTTCTAATCTTGATAACTTTTTTTCTTCTTGATGTTGATCATACTTTTCTTTATTTTGAGCCTTTTCTTCTTCACTGGAATTATAGGTAAAACAAAATTTGCACAAATATTTTTTAGGAACAAAAAAAGAATATTATATTCTTTTGTAAAAACATCTCAAAATATATAGTAGCTTGCAAAAGGCTCTTCATTTTCTTGGCACAGTTTAAAATAATCATGATGAATATCCTCAGGACTTTGATTGCTGTCAATAAATGTTTGTGAACTTACTGCTCGAGTTTAATGGCTTTTAATTCTTGTCATGGAATCTTGTGGCTTCTAATTTCTTCTCGTATATCTGGGTCCAGTATCTTATGATTTTTGCATGTTCCTCGCAATTCAGGTTGTAAAAGAACATCAGCAATTTTATTTCTTTTATCTTGTACAGTCCTAATTGGATGATCATCAATACCTAAAGTATTCTTTAAAAATACTTGGCATACACAAACTAACATGTCATTAATAGAAAAGTAGAATGCATTATTTATCTGTCGTGGTTTTCAGATACCTCTATCACGGGTGTAACGATACTTTAGTTGTACAATCTGTATTGCATTAGAAATGAATTGTCTCCGTTTATTCAAATCGGCTAAACCCTAATAAGAAGAAAATGTCTGCATTCTTTGTTCTTTAAAAAATTTGGTGGAGCATTTTAATTTGAATTTTTTGCAACAACGTGGTTTCATCTTACATTCAGGAACAACTTTCTAAGACTTTGTTTCCAACATTTTTCATTTTGAGGACGCTTACTTACTTTCTGAGAAGGACTCATAGATATTGGAGAATCTGACTTTTGTACAGATGCACATAAAGAATGATCAGTAGTATTTGAAGGGGTTGTAGGAAATAGTTCTGGAGAATTAGGGTTTGCATTAGTTTAAGGGACTATTACATCATCATCTTCATTGGAATTGTCATTGTCAGGTTCATCTGTTTGATCGTAAATTAAATCATCTCAATTTTCTGATGATGACTCCTCAGTAGTTGAACTGTTTGATGACAAAGAGCTTTATGATAAAGATCTAGATGACAGTGAGGCACTGCTAAAAGATAATCTTCTCTTAGTACTAGTATTTTCGCGTGGTTTCCTGTGGAAATAAAGAGAAAAATTGGTCTCAAATACCAAATTTTTTAGAAAATTACATCATCCTTTTTTAAATTACATCATTGAATGCTTAGATAGATTAAAGATAAATTGAGTGACAATAAATAATGTTCACTTCTTAAATAGTCACACAAGTTATTTACTTTTGAAACAAGAAGGTCCAGGTTCAATGTTTACATCTCCTTTCACTAATTTAGAAGTTTTCTTCTTCTAGATTTCATTGCAACAAACCAATATCAGTTTAAAAATTATAGGACTATAAAAAAATCAAATATAAATTTTTATAATTGTGGAGGCTGCCACACATCGGCATATAAGGACTTCTCCTTCGATCACCGTCACCCAGCACCATGGCCGAGTGAGAACAGTGCCATATTTTGGGTAGGGGTGAGGCGGAGAGTTTAGGTATTCAGCTGGTACAGGTTAAAATCCCTGTACCGCCTAAATACCTGAAGTAATGACCACAACATGATGCAAAAGATGAGAACAACGCCTTCTCTTGGACACACAAGCCAGTTGGTAGTTTGTCACCTCACCACCATCAAAATGTGATGGCACTGTAGGTTGTGCGTCACAGGGTGGCGATGAGGGGGGCACTACCATGCTCCGGTGCACACAATTACTAACCTGGCACCTCCATATTGGCCATATTACACTCCGCTATACTTGTGGGGAAGTGATGTGGTGGCTACCACACATTGGCATATAAGAAATTCTTTCTCAATCACTGTCATCCAGCGCTGTGGCCGAGTGAGAATGGTGCCATATTTTGGTTGGTGGTGTGATGGGGGAGTTTAGGTATTCAGCCGGTAGGGGTTTGAATCCCCGTAACACCTGGGGTCCATATTCACAAATGTCACTTTAACCACCCTTCACTTAAATTTCTCTTTTAATAAGTTTTTCGCACAATTTTTTGCTTAAAAATGTGGGAACATTGTATTTCTTATGAGAGTTCTTATGTAAAAATAAAATGTTAACCCACTCTTAAATACAAAATTGTGCCAAAAGTCATTTTTAAGTGAAGTTCAAATGAAGGGAGACTAAAGTGACGTTTGTGAATATGGGCCTGAATACCTAAAATAATATTAATATTTAACAACTTTATTGTATTATTATGAATAAACAGACTAATAATTAATTGTAAAATGGCATAAGTGAAAATAATTCAATGTACATTTCTACTTTGAGACAATTATTCAAACCAAAAGTTTCACATTTAAATATATTCCTAAAGTACTCCAGTATTATTTCCAATGAATTTGTGGTAAAAATGTCACATGTAAAAACAATGCACAAAAAAAATTTTCTTTTGAATGCAAAACTGACATATTTTCAATTATATCAACCAACAAGTGTGTATTTGACTGTCAAAACCGTCATAACTCTGAATATTACCCTATTCAAATAATTGATGATTAACATAATATTGTACTTACTGTCAAATAAAGATGTCATACTTCAAAATGTGACGTTTTACTAGAGAAATAACTGAACTTATTCCTTCAAATGACTGGAGCTAACTGAGATGGTACACTATCACAAATGAAATGAGTTTCATTTGCAGTATGTGTCATATTGCCTTTAGCGCTCTTGCATCACCAATTTTGTGAGCTTAGATGTGACACTTTACAAGTCAAAAAAACATCGAATAATCTTTCATTTTTTATGAAGTCATTTTAGAGATGTATCATTTTTGTGTTCAACAAACCTTGTGTGCTTCTTAATTCTCATTGTCAATTCTATTGTAGCGCACGTCTGGTAGTGTATTTTTTAATTTTGTAGAAATGAAAAAATTGCCACTATTTTGATAATGTTTATTTTTCGTGTAATTATTTTGAGCTTTTGGTAATTTGTTTGAGCTGAAAAAAATTTGTTATCTTCATGAAAACACTGCATGATTGCTTCCAATCACTTTATTTCTTAACTTTTCTGAAATATTTTTCGACAGTTATGGGCGTTTTGAGAACTTTATTATTTTAAGATCTTTGCCTTATGATATGCCGATTGATTTCAAATTTCTTAAATATATCTTTCAACTCAATATTTCATTGATGAGCTCGTTCGGTTGTAGTCGTCCGTATGTAATTACGAGTATATTCACCACAAGCTTCGATTTTTACTACCTAACTGTTAAAATTTAACATTTATCTTGTTTTAGGTACAATTAATTGAAGAACTAGAAAAGGCTTGCATCCGTTTTGTTCATTTCAGTAAAGAAAACGAATTGCGATCCCGAGTATTTTCGGAAAAAATGGGACTAGAAAGTGGGTGGAATTGTCACATTTCTTTACTTCCAGATGCTGATTCCAAATCGTAATAATTTTGATTAGTTTTTATTTCCTCAGTATTACTTCCGCCATTTATTTTATTTATTCACCTTCAAAATCTGTTATTGAACGTCCTAAAATTTTAAGACGCTCCATATTGAAAAAAAAAAGAAAAAATTCATAATAATGTAAAAATAATTTATTGTGATCGATTTGGTCAGTTTGTTTAATTTATTCTACAAAAGCGTTGGTTGCTAGTCTTTCATACTATTTTCAGACATTTACGTATTATTGTTATTTACTTTTTTCGTCTGTTTGTTAAATATTCTAATCAAAGAACGGATGACAGACCCTGGTATTTATTTAAGAGCCTCAATTTGAAAAACTCCCGTTGCAATCAGTAAATAATAATTTTGTTCTAAACATTTGTTTTACGCCCATTTCTACCCTTAGGCCAATTGAATGTTTTTTATTTTAATTTACCTTAATCGGTTCAATTAATTAATTAATTTTTTTAGATATTTTTCTGTTCATTAATTGTTGTTGTAGTTCGTAAATTCATAATTTATTTTTTTGAGCATTACAAATTGAAACTTCAGAAACATTCATTTTGGTTTCGTTATAAACGGTATTGAAAGAATGCTTTTTCAACGTCTTACAGGAAATTTATCCTTAAACAAATAAAAAAAAACTTGAGGCATTTTCATGAATATTTTCCATATATTTAAGTGAAGTTCAGTTGATTTGATTATGAAAAGACAGAATAAAAATTCCTTGATGGCAAATTTCATTCTTCACTTTGAAATAACTTTTTATACAGTGGGTGCGTCTACTGTTGAAAATGAGTAAATATTTGTTTATTCTGAAACCTATAGCTGTTGCAGTCAATTCGTAGAATCTGAAGGCCGTTCCAAGAGGTTAGATTTTGATTTAAATTCTTGAAAAAAATTTAAAGTTCGTACAAATCTTTAAACTTGGAAGTTAAATTTTAACAAAAGTTGAACCTTGCTAGGTTTCTAAAATATAATAAATTTAAAAAATCCTGTTCAAAAAGAAAAAATTGCGTTGCTAATATTAAAATAAATAATAAAGTGAAACTAGAATAATATTTCTTCTGTTCCATTTATTTAGACAGCCCTGTATTTATTTACTTTTTGAAAAAAATTGAAATTTTTCAATAATTTATTCGTAAAATTGTTTCATTCTAACTTGATGAATATGTGAATATAGTGAAAAAAAATTATGAAATCATTTGAATGAAATTGAACTTAATTTGTTTATATTTTTTACTCGAATTTTTTGACTCTTGAGTGTAAGTTAAATTCGAAAAAATTGTTTTGTCTTCCTTTCGAAATTAAATTAAGAAATGACAAGCTGATTTTGTTCACACTCGATAACTTTACAGGTTGCTGGATGGCTTTGGAAGTGAGGGACACTCATTAGCCTTTGATCACGAAATGAACAGCGCAGTTGACACTGGTGCCAGCAGTGCGGACGATGAAGAGAACGTGCCATTTTCGTTTGATTTATCTAATCGAGTAAATTTTCGTATACTATGGCGAAAATAAGTGCTAGAATATCAACGTAATGCAATCAAATTTTTTTTTGTCAGGCAAAACTACCCTGTGGCATTAAAAATATAAAACCTCATTTAGAGCAAGTAGACAATGTTCCTCTGTTGGTGTCATTATTCACAGATTGCACATCTGACACCACTGAGCAGATGCTTTCTATAATGCAAGAGTACGGTCAGATAGTCTGCGTCCTTGGATCCTCTGCAAACATAAAAAATTTCGTCTTATTTGCGCGAGCAGATTCGAGGTAGTAGATTTACGGTCTTCTTTTCTATCTAGCTATTTCATACGAATAATATTAACTCCGTAATTCGTCTTTAGCATTAGCGTTGAGCCGTTATACGCCCAAGTTTGCCAGCAGATACCGTCTTCATTGATGAATGAAAATGACCAGAAGAAGTGTCCATCGCCTATCGAATTGTCGCAGATGTTAAATTCATTACCATGTTCGATGATTCTGCAGCGTAATTATGATTATCAACGAATACTGCCTGTGTATCCAGTGATAGCCGAAGTAATTTTCGTTTTCTCATTTCCCATTTTACGATTTTTTCCGTCCCTGATAAGTACCACATTATTTTGCAGTCTAGAAATTTGATGCGTTCAGTGTGGAATTGTGTTCAGTTTTGGTTATGTTGTATTACACTCACCTTCACAGTTCAGTTATTATCCGTTTCGCTGTTACTTCCTGCCATATTCACGCTAGGTAAACGAGAATTATATATTGGCGAAATAAATTAAAATAAAATGACAAATATTATGTCAGTTATTAATCAATAAAAAAAGGTGGTGTGCAAAGTATTATTGGAACTGCATACCTAGAGCATGTAACATTTTGTTGTAATCTATTTGATTCAACTGTAAAATCTAATTTTTTCCACTATTATTTTAAACTAGTGAGTACCCGATGCTACTGGGCAGCAATAATTCACAAATTTACATAAACCATAAAAATGTCCGAAATTATCAATTAATCATAGTAATGGCGATGCGCGATTGATCGAAAATTGTTCGATTAATCGATTATTTTTAGTAATCAATTGTTTTATAATCGATTAATCAAGCGTAATTAATCGATTAAGGGAGAAAATTTTTTTATTTTAATTTTAATCAAAAATATGTACACTATATATTTAACCTAGATACCTAACTTGCCTGTTTTCAGCCACCTTCACTTCCCCTACTGCACCGCACCAAAGTAAACAAAAGTTGTTGACTTACACACATAAGTGTACCCAGTGGCGTGGGAACAGGGGGTACAGGAGTACAATGTACCCTCTCTAAAAAAAATATTATTAATAAACAAAACAATTATTTTCATATCAGGTATCATTTTCCAAAATTTTATATGTGAGCTGAAGAATAAGAAATATCATATTTTTAATCAACTTCCAAAAAAAAGAAGGTTACTTATCAATTTGTTCTGTATATAGCCCATTTTTTAAATGTTTATAGAATATAAATTCTTACTCTCAGAACTGGGGCTGTTAAGTTAGCTGAAATTCAAAAGCTGAAAACCAAAAATGCTGTATTTTCGATATTTTTATTTTTAAGCTAAAAGCCTAAGCTTTATTTTTTTCAAGGTAAAAGCTAGCTGATAGCCATATTTTTGCTTCCATTTTTGGCTTTTTTTTGCTCTACCACTAGGCAATTTTATTAATTTTTTTTTATCAAATTACTCGTAAATTCATAAATTTTAAAATTAAAAAAATTTATTTACTGTTATTTAGTTACAAATTTAAGAAGGTATTTAAGCCCAAAGCTGAAAATTTTAAGCCGAAGCTGTATTTTCCAAAGAGCAAGCCAAAAGCCTACACTTAGCTAAGTTTTATTTATTCAGCTTAACATTCCTGTTTATAACAGAGTTTCATGAATCTTTCTTAATGATACTTAGATGGTAATATTATGGTGGTCCTGTGATTGATTTTTCTTGTGTTAGAGCAAGTTTGATAAGAATTTGGTGCTTATTCATTCAGTAGTTTGTAAGAAAACTGAAAAAGAATAAATTGCTAGAGAGTATTTCGGTTCATGGTTTTGAGAAAACTATAAAAGAGATAAGGCTGAAAACTTTAAGACATGCAGTCTTTACATAGACCATGTTCGAAAGAAATTTGATGCTTGTTGATCCAATAGTTTTTGAAAACATTGGAGAACAAAAAAATCCTTTAAAATTTATTTTTCCATAATTTTGAACAAACTACAACTGAAATGTAGTGTTGAAATTTTCAGGTAGTGCAAGTCAGATAGAAGTTTGATGCATATTTGTTTTGTAGTTTCCAAGATAACTGGAAAAGAAAAAATTTCTGGAACAATGGTTTTTCTAGAATTTTGAGGAAATTGTTGAAGGGATTGAGTTGAAATTTTCACGATAGATTTTCCTTATATATGTGTAAGTTTGATAGAAGTTTTGTTTGGTAATTTTCCAGGAAACTAGAAAAGAATTTTGGTTCATGTCTTTGAGAAAACTTCTAATGAGATCGAACTGAAATTTTCATGATGGATTGTCATTAAGTGAGTGCAAGTTTGGTAGAAGTTGAAGCATCTTTTTCTTATTTATGGCACAAGTGGTTGTGAGTGTTATTTTTGCATTGCACTAATTTAGGTTTTTTCTTTCATTTTTTTAAAAATAATGAAGTCATTGAAAATTGGCAAACTGGGTTTTCTAGCAAAGAATAACTGTGCTGGAGTTTTTTTTTTTTATAAAAGGCATGAGTTCCATAGGGGCATGCTCATGAATGATTGATGTGTAAACTTAATAATTGTGTGGTTGCGCACGCACATAACCACACACAAACACATGTAAAGAAGAGTTACAGTTTCACAAATCTGAAGATCGTAATTCTTGTTTAGCTCTTATTGTAGATGGGAATGCTAAGATGTTTACACGTTAATAATTTGATTGGTTTAGAGGAAGGGTTATAATTACCAATACCTCTCACCTCAGTTTTGTCACTGCTGCAAAGATATTTTCAGTTTCTTGATTTTTTGATTTTTCAACTTGTACCCACCCCAAACAAAAAACGTTCCTATGCCCATGAGTGTACCCATTTATATCACACTATGCACACTCGTTCTAATATTTTAGTATAAAATACCTCATTAAAAATGACAAGTAAATTCATTTTTTTGTCCTGTAACAATAATTCTTGATATCTTTTTTTCAATCTTAGGGACTAATAGAATATCCACACCAAATATGACATCAGAACTCACATTAATAAACATACAGCACTAATTTAAAAATAGCCTTTTCTGCATAAAAAATGCATTGTACAGTATTTTTTTGCCAATAGCCCATGGTATTGATGCATCTCAGTACTCTATTAGTGTGAATGCTCAGCATAGTAAACGCCGCTAGTTGGATATTTAGGTTATATACTACGGTGTAGATATCAGTGATTTTAATTAAATTTTCCCTATTCCTTTATTCAATTATTCCTTTGTACAATATAGTCAAAGAATTATTCGTGTATTGAATTTATATTCTGATTCTTTATTTCTTTATTCCTTTAACGAGAATACGAGATGGGAAATAATAAAAATTTAATTGATAATTTGATAAAACCCTAAATAAATATTGATTTTAGTCTTTCCTGTTTTCTAATTTTTCTGTCTGTGTACACTTTTAGTTCTTGACTCTTATGAAATAACTTCGACTTGGATGATGACTGAACACCAAACTGGAACTGGAACTGAGTACTGATGAATTGAATCTCGTCAGTAATTAAAATTTTGAATTTAAATTGTAAATAAGGTATTAATTTTGAGTTTAAATACTGAACTATATTTTAATTTCGAGTTTAATACTAAATAATTAAATTTATAATCCAAATAATTGGAGTTCGGTTTACTGTTGGTCTATTTCTCAATTTTCATTTCTGATTTCTATTTTGTTGTCAATTGTCTTGGTGACTTGTCTCTCAGACATTCATGTCCATGAAATGACTTGACTATTGAATAGACTCCCTGTTCCTGTTTGTGTTAATGAATTGATTTGAGATTTGGTACCTGTATTTCTAATTAAATTTGTATTTTCTAGTTCAGAACTGCAGAATGCCCTTTAAACATGAAGAAGATTCATTAAAATTGTGAAAAAATTAGAGGGAATTCAAAGTTATCGAGACGAAATGTGAGAGAACTGCCGTTTGTAGAAAGTTTAAATTTTACAGAGACATTGACATATGTTAGTTGAAGATTCTGTGAAAATTTGGCTTAAATCGTACGTTTGGTTTTCAAAATATTGCTGAAATTCTATTCGGATTGAGTGATTCAAATGATATAAGAATTCAATCTATATAGTTGCGGAATTTCAGCAATATCTCGAGAACCAAACGTACAATTTCAGCCAAATTTTCACAGAATCTTCAACTAACATACCTTAACGTCTCTGCAAAATTTCAGCTCTTCCTAAAAATTCCTCTTAAAAATTTTTTTACATTTTCGAAGATAATCATTAGGAACACTAAGCAAGTTCATATTTCGTAACAGTTGATGATATAATTTAATTAATAATTATTAGAAAAGTAACAATTTATTCAAGAAACTAAAGTGCGAAATTTCATGAATTAATTAAAGGAACAAATACGTACTGCTGATAAGGACTAAAAAATTTAATTCTTTATCTGAATTATATTTGATTAATCGATTAATTTTGCAAAAATAAATCGATTAGGAAAAAATCAGTTAGTTGATTAATTGAGGTAATCGATTGGTCGAACTAATCTATTGATGTGCATCACTAATTAATCAGGTGTGAAATGAAGAAAAAAAAATTATTTAATTAGATTGAAACCGAAATAAATGCGTAGCTAAATATATCTGTAACTATGGTGACATGATAGCATTACAGAAGTGGCTTTTATATTTAAGATACATTATGAATAAAATTTTAATATTAATTTTACATCTCCCCACCTAATCTATGCTACAGTTGATGGGTGGTTGGAAAAGTTAAGGAATGCAGGTACTCATCAGTCCTGATTTTTTTTCAAAATACTCACATTAAACATTCTGGGACATAATCTTCGTGTTTTTTAGAGGTTATTTTACTTTTTGACATAGATAGATTTAAAGGGAGTGAGAAGTGTGTATGTACCAAGCCCAGCTGAACATATATTTAGACCCCTGCGAGATTTTTCTAAAAACCAAAACATATACACGAAGGGCAGAGGTAAGTGATCCTCAGTAAGAAAACCCTGAAAAAGCATAATTTTTTTCGGCAAATGACTAAAAAAATTAAAAGAGTAAAATTTGTAAAAGCGTTACGAAAAAAACATCAGTACAACGGGATGAATGGCGATGTTGAAAAAGGCTGGGGCCGATATTCATAGTCTACACTTATTGTTCACGAACCTAAGGGTCTGTTTTTAAATTGCAGTGAAGCTGTAAAAAAATGGTTTACTTGCGAATAATGAGAAATTTAGCTTCCTTGTGACATACTATATTAATGTTATGAAAAAAATTCATTTTCACAGAGAAATATAGCTGAGAACTTCAAGTTTTAAACTGACACTTGAGTAAGTGTCAACTATGAATACTGTCCTGAGAGGGTAAAATTTATTAAAACATTACAAAAAGTGTCTTGAAATATGAAACACGGACTAATTATCCACTTATATTTTTATACATTTTTATTTAACTCTCAACAATTCTTCATTCAATGGTTCATTTAATGGATGTGAATGTAAACTTTACAACTGCTAACTGGGTAGCACACTCACTTGAGCACCATTTTAAAGAAGGAGGGTTCTTTAGCCTTACTGAGTAAAGAATAAGTTTCTGGAAAAAAAAAGAATGAAACCTCAGATTGTTTATAAATTTACAGTTTTTGATCCATTATTAAAAAAAAAAAAGCATAAAATTTAATTTTTAGCATAAGATTTTGGTAAATTTTTTCACCGTTCCAACCACGCCAACCCCAACTTTCTACCTCAAATAGTACCTGAGATATTATGTAAAATAGTAGAATTTCTCATAATTGCAGTGGCTTGGTACAGATTTTTAACATGTGCTTTATGGAGAGTTAGACATTTAAATATTCTGAGTGATGTTGAAAAAAAAAATACAAAAATACAAAACACTATAGTCTACCTTCGTATTGATTCAAAAATTGCCTTTATGAAAAAAATACCAGAGATGTTACCATTATAATCCACCAGGTTAATCCTAAATGCTTTAAGAAAATACAGTACTCGTCACTTAATTGCTTAATCCGTTTCAATTGGGCCCAGCCTGATTAATACAGATTAACAGAAAAACGTAATGACTATTAAATAAAACTCAAAGTAATTTATTATATTTGGTTAAATTGTAGATTAAAAAATGCAACATATTGGAAGTTGTGGAATACCTTGTTGTAAAAAAGTATTCTGAACAAGAAGGTACCCAACAGCTATCTGCGTGTTTTGCCACTTCGTACTTATGTATGGAGAAGCCAAAACCTGGGTAAACGCTGGTGATTTTGTAGCCAGTCTTGTGAGTTTGTGTAGGAGATTTTGACACACATACAAACGCACATATGTACATATACGTATGATATTGCGTTGTTTCTTATTAGTCACTGATAAGGAATGACATAAGATGTTTGCTACCATTCCGTGACATTGTCAACATCTCTATCAGCTGATTAATCATGATACAAATGTTGTATCTTACCCGTATGTACATACAGGTAAGAACATATAAATGTACAAGTGTGTACTGAATTCATTTAATGTCATAGAGACGAATAATAAGCTAGCCTGTCAATGGCGACTGTTGTCAAGGGGTACAAGCCCTATACCTCATACGAGTCGGTAATCCTCACAAAGGTGTAATCTTTTTTTTCTTTTTTTTTGTTTTTTCATAAAATCAGTGATTCGAGGTAATCCTATGGTAAAGATTAGATTTCCTATATGTTCGATTTTTTAATCTACAATTTAACCAAATATAATAAATTATATTGGCTGTTTTTTTTTCTTTTTAGGAGTAAATTGCCCAGTTATCTTTAAAAACGCAAAAATCAACACTATTCGTACTATCCTCCTTTTTTTCCATCGGATTTGTCAAAAAATATTTCCAGATTATCCGGTGAAAAACGTATAGGAAAAGCCCCTTTATTCAAAAAACTGGTTTAACAGGCGACGGATTAAGCGATGCCTACTGTATCGACTACACCATTCAGCCTACTCAGGGTAGGAATATCAGTTATTAGAGGGGTAAGATGGGATGTTTATTTGGTAAATTGACGGGCCTCTCAAACTTGGTATACAGTATTTTGGTAATATAAGGAGCTGAATATTCATTGAAGTAATGTGGCGGACCAAAAAGTAGGCCACATTACCTATTGTTGTGAAAAAATTCCGCCACATTACCTCTAAATTTGTCTATATACATATATTGATATGGTCATATATATCCCGTTTTCTTGTTCCCATAGTAGAGGACACAATTTTTGTCCGATAATCGTGAAATTTGGTACGAACATTTAAACTAAGCCAAGGACCCGATCAATTGATTTGGTGCGGATGGGCCACACAGTTACAACCATTTTTGTTTTTATTTTGGAATTAAAATTCTCGATTTTACACCAATAGCCACGAAATTCGGAATAAATATTTATTATATTTTACTGTAGTACTCAACAAATTTTGGCATGGATCAGTTGGATGGTACTTCTGGTACTGTTATTTTTGTTTCTGTATTGGCTATAAAATGCGGAATTTTGGAACAGTATGTACGAAATTTGAAACATATATTTTATATATTTTATTGTAGCATTCTACCAATTTTGGTGGGGATACGGTACTTCCGGTAAAGATTTTTTTTTTCTATTTTTTTTTTCTAATTTGCATAAACTTTTTTTTACCGACTGCGTTAGAAAGAGGTATTGTGTTTGACCCGTTTCCTGACAATCCAATGAAATTTTGTGCCACTCTGCAGCATTTAATATTCATCGTAAAAATACGAATGATGGTTCAAAAAACTGGTATTTATACGGCAACCTTGGCAAAAGAAATTCGAAAAATTCCCTTTAGATAACTCAAAAATTAGATACAAAATTTGGGAATTGTTTTCATCAGAAATGTAAGATGACCAATCACAAGCCCTGATTCCAAATAAAATAGAATAACGCATCCTGATTAGATGATCCAAAATTGTCTAGGATATGGTATTTCTTGTGGTTATATAAATATTTCAGACAATACTGTTCTTTCATTATATTACTATATTATGTCAGCAGTTTACAAATTTAATAAAATCCTAACATACCAATTATGCATATGAATATAAAGACAATTAATGTGACCATAAAAATTTACAATACTTTTTTCTTGAAAACCTATTTTTTGAAATGATCCTTCTAAGGTGAGCAACGACTTTTTGTGTTGAAAAACATGCAGAAAAGAGGTACATTTATAAAAATATCAAAAATCGGACTCTAATAATTTAGACACAAAAATAGTGTTAAAGTCTAAGTTAATGTTGGCCTACAGTGTAACCAAAATTTCATATCTGTATCCGATAGTTCTTGAGAAAAAGGAACATTAAAATATGTTTGGATTAAAAACAAGTTTTTAAAAGATAAGATTTTATTTATTTTATTTTTTTTTGGCTTTAGCTTCATGCAAAATAAGCAGTAGTGTTGGTATATTTTATAAATTGCAGTAGTGAGTAGAATAAAAGCTTATAGTGAGTAATTTTTAGGGACTGAGAAATGCTTCATTTTTCATTTTGTTTCTGTTAGTTGAGTTTCTGAAATTTACAATAATGTTAGTTATTTTTTGTTTCCATTTCCATAATTTTGGTTTCCATTTCTGTTACATTTCCTGGTTTTATGAAAAATTTTCATTCTGTTTCTGTTTTGAGTTCCATTTCCATTTTCATTAAAAAAAATTTTCCTGTATTTACAATTTTCCAAATTCTGATATATCATTATGTGGCTTGTTTGGTGTAGGTAGATGGGGTTCATGGAACCTAAGGTGGAAGACAGTGGTTTACATGCGGGGCGACCAAATTATTTCTCGGTACCGGTAGCCAGCCGGTTTAAGTTGCCTTACTGTACACTAAGCGTACTTCCTAACTGGGGCTATCTATCGTCCAAAGGCGATGCGGTACCATATACGGACCTCAGCACGTATACTGTCAGTGAGTATGTAAGTATTACATACTCACTTACCTCAGTTTACCGCCTCAACGGTAAACACAGAAACGCATTGTCTGTATGAGTGCATACAGACGATGTACTCTAATGTGCAATGCACGATTAGTATGGGTCGCGGACTTTGGTCTGTGACCTGTCTGTTGACGCAGGGCTGAGCCCTGAGGTAGGTAAAGAGGGAAACGTCCCCACAGCCACTCCCCTCCTAGTATTTTTGCATGAAAAGACTAAGTCTCGTCATACTCTAATTGGACTGATGATTGTCCGGTGGGATTACGTCCTCTGTAAGACCTAGCTCCTCCAAAGAGGATGTCTTGGAGGGCCTGGCCTAAGGCATGGCCAGTAAAAGTCCCCGTATGATAATTGAGGATCCTCCTTTGGTTGTAGTTAGCACGAGATCGTGCTCCTCTCTTTTTATTTTTGTGCAGGATCGCCTGGGTGGAGTTCCTGGAATTCATATTTGGGATAGAATTCTATTGTTGGACGAAAGGGTGGAGTTGGGTTTCCGGTCTATGGACCGTGATTTTGGAGCAAGAAGGGTGAAGGCTCCTAGATAGGTCCACGTCCATGGGGGTAATCATGGATTGTGAAGCATCCGAGGTCTCGCCGATGGGAAGGTGGTGAGGAAGAGGTTAGGTCATTTCAGCCAAGACTGAACTGACCTCAGGCCTTGGAGTGGAAGTCAGAGCGAGATTGCTCACCAAAGTGGAAAGTTGGGAAAGCATGATGTCATGCTCCCAATTGTTCTGTTCCTGCTCTTCTGCTAGGAGGGCTTCCTCATAGTCGAGCAAAGGTTCAGAAGAGTTGGTGGTAGACATTGTTCAGGATTGCAAGTGTCAATTAAGAAAAGGTAAGAAATTTTCAAAGCAATTTTAGCACAGAAATAAATGGGTGTTCGAATTGAACAAATTTTACATGAAATTAGAATGCGATGTTGCTCGGAGCGTAATTGACAAACGAATGATTTGTGTATCGCTCTTAGCTGCTTCATTTGGTACAAATTTGTCGTCGAGTTTATCATAATTCATCTCAGTATAAAAGATTTAGTATTTTCCCACCATTTAGAAATTCCCACGTAGAAGATTCTACGTGCAAAATTCGTTGATTTAAATTACCACGTGCTTTTATGTGGGTCAACGTATTTGAGTGAATGAACTTTTATTCTTTTATATAAGTCAATGCGATAAGGAATGGTGGTGCGATATCCTTATCGCAACGTACGTTGTGGTATGTTCTGCGATAAGGATGTGTGTCATTGCAGTTGCACCGTTTCTCATTGTTCGTCAGCTGATTTTTGTTTTTATAAAAACGTACGTGAATTTATTTTGAATTTCACGATAGATGTTTTATTTTCGAGCTGATTTTATTTTCGCATTTTTCTTCTCTGCGTCTAGGTTCGAATCCTGGAAGTGGAAGATTTATTTTTTGATTTTTATGACCACTTTTTGATGTTTTAATTTTGTTTAACCTTCTGCTATGTTTTGATGCAGGGGTTGATGGTGAATAAATTTATTTTGCTTTTTGTAACCATTTATTTTTCTATGGTTTGGGAATTTGGTGGTTTTTGTATGAGTGAATTTTGCAATTGTGATCATGTTTCAGTTTAGCTATTTTTGGTGTTGAGCTAACCTTTCTGATCTACGACTCGGAATTTGATTTTGTTTTTTATAACTACCTTTAGACCTGCCTCTTTTATTAGGCTTTATAGGCGCTTTTGGATTTTAGTAATATTTTTGAACATTGTCATCGAATTTGACAATTTTTTTGGGTTTGGTTTTTACAGCCGTATTTTCCAAATTTGGTTTGAGTACATCGCTATGCATTTTTTGTACTATTTCTGGCTGTGTTAGTAGCTTTTGAGTGTCGGTATTTTGTTCGACAATTTCTTGTGGATCTTTGACTATGCTTATGTCAGTATCCATTTCATTTTCCTTGCAATTTTTCGTGACATTGACTTTATCATCTGCTATTAAAAATGCAGGTTTTACACGATCTATTGAGACTTTTTTCTCTTTATCGGCTATGAGTAGGGTGAACATTTTTTCTGTTCTATCCACTACTTTATAGGGACAGGTGTAGGGTTTCTGCAAAGCCTTTTTCATCCCTTCTTCTCATAAGAACACATGCGTGGTTGTCGCTAAGTGTCTCGAGACATAGGTTTTGGGTTTGCCATGAGTTGCTGCTTGTTTTAAAAATTGACTTGCGTCGTCTTTTATGTTTTGTACTAATGTTTCGAGGTTAATTTCTTTGGTTTCATAGAAAAAATCCCCTGGTAAGCGCAATTCCTCACCGAGTGCTAATTGAGCAGCTGAGTGTCCAGTATCTGTTTGCAAGGCTGATCGGAGGCCTAATAAGATGGTTGGTAGCCTATCAATCCATCTTTTGGTGTCATGTGCCATAATTGAGGCTTTTAGAGCCCTATGCCACCTTTCCACTTTCCCGTTAGATTGTGGGTGGTAAGTGGTGGTGGACCAATGTTTAGCACCCAAGGTCTTTACTAACTCGTTGAATATTTGGCTTTTGAATTGTCGACCTTGGTCTGTAGTTATGCATTGGGGCACACCGTATCTAGCAATCCACATTGAATATATTTCTGCAGCCACTGTTGGGGCTGACATTTCCGTGAGTGGAATTGCTTCGGGCCAGCGAGTAGCTCGGTCTATAATGGTCAGTAGATACTTGTAGCCACGAGAAGGTGGTAAAGGACCAACTAAGTCTACGTGAATGTGTTTGAATCTGTCAGTATGTCTGAATTTCCCAAGTTTCAATTTCGTGTGTCTGCCAATTTTAGATTTCTGGCAATTTAGACAAGCACGGGCCCAGGTGTTGCAATCTTTTTTTATGTTGGACCATACAAATCTAGAGGTCATTAATTTAGTCGTACTCCTAGGTCCAATGTGCGATAAGTTATGAACACTGTCAAACGCCATTTTCCTATATTTTTGTGGAATATAGGGTCGTTCTTGACCTTGGGACACATCACATGTTAACATGATTTTTGTGCCAGGGAGTCTTTTTTGTCTCAGTTGTAGACTTGATTTGTCTGAAGATATTGTAACGGCCAAAAGAGGTGGTAATGTACCTAATTAGAACCACTTTCGGTATTACACCATACACGAAATATCACGTACTATTAAAAGCAGTAATACTTCTAAAATAACTTCAAGTTTATCATCCACAAACTATAGTGGACCTTAACATTAATTAGAGACTCAATAATATTTCAAACACATAAGTGAGTTTACACATTTAATAAAATAATACTTTGTACATCACAGTACATAAATATACGTTAATATTTATACATATACAATCACAATTCAACAAGCAAGACTATCTGTTCACTAGAGACTTCTACAAGAGAGATTCCAGGTACTTAGAAGTAGCTGTCGAGGAACTGTCGAACTGTGTCTTATTCCACCGAATCGAGGGGTTATATACTCGTTCAAGGTATGAAAACGTACGTGTTGGATAGGTACAGTGAGGTAGGGTGTTGTTATTATAGGGTTGTGCTGTCTCGTCGAGTACTCAAGGGACAGGTACAACTAGGTCATGAATATACAGAAAGTATATCTGTATACATAAAATTAAATACGGGTAAATTAGTGGTTGTTTATAAAGAGTTATAGGATGATAATTGTTGATAAATATCTACGTTTTTGGTGTTTGAAAATGAGTGAACGAATATGTTCGTCATCTCTAAAAATAGACGAAAATATACGTTACAGATATCAATTTTAATAATTATTAATCCCCTAGCTGTTCAATGGATATTTCAGCATAGGGTAACTGAGATGGCACTGAGACAGATTCTATTCAGCTCAGAGCATCAGCGGGTGTATTTAATTCCCCTTTTATATACCTGATGTCTGTTGTAAATTGACCTATGAATTCTAAGTGTCTCATTTGCCTTGGCGATGCATGTTCTGCTCTCTGCTGGAATGCATGTGTGATAGGTAGGTGGTCTGTATATACAGTAAAAGTTCTACCTTCTACATTATGCCAAAAGTGCCTGATTGCAGCATTTATCGCCAATAGCTCCCTGTCGTACGTACTATAATTTTTCTCAGCCTTAGATAGTTTCCTCGAGAAGAATGCTAAGGGCTGGTTTTGATCATTATCAATTTGGTACAATGTTGTACCAATTGCAAAGTCTGACGTGTCTGTTGCTATGCATAATGGCAGACTGTCATCTGGGTGAGCTAATAATGTCGCATTAGCCAGCATATTTTTGACATTGTCAAATGCTAAGTTGGCTTCTTCTGTCCATATGACAGGAGTTTTGTCGCACTTTTTATTTGTTTTTATCAAATCGAGTAATTTGCCTTGTTTGGCTGCTGCGTTTTTTATGCAACGTCGATAGAAATTTGTCATCCCTAAAAATCGTCTTAATTCAGCGACTGTTTTTGGTTTAGGGAAATTTATTATTGACTCAACCCGGACTTTTTGAGGGGCAATTCCAGCAGAAGTAATGTTGTACCCGAGAAAATCAATATTTGGTTTTGCATATTTGCATTTACCGTTATTGATAGTTAAACCTGCAGCGTGCAGACGCTGTAATACGGTTCTCACTTTCTTCTCGTGCACTTCAATGCCTCCACTGGAGCATATGCAGATATCATCTATATATGCATAGGCATATGGTATGTCTCTCAATACACCATTTATAAATCACTGGAATGTCTGTGCAGAATTTCTTAATCCAAATGGCATTCGAAGATATTCGAATAGGCCAAATGGTGTTATTAGTGCCGTTTTTTCGATATGGTTTTTAGCCATAGGTATCTGGTGGAAAGCCCAATTAATATCAATTTTGGCAAATAGATCTTTTCCTTTCATATTTATATTAAAATCCATGATATTAGGAACTGGATATCTATCTGGTTTTGTTTGAGCATTTAGGCGTCTGTAGTCACCTACTACTCGCCATTTTCCACCTGGCTTAGGGATGATATGAATGAGTGAGCTCCATGAGCTATTTGAGGGTCTACAAACTCCTTCTTTTACCATTCTATCGAATGCATCCTTAGCCACTTTTAATCTATCTGGAGCTAAGCGTCTTGCTTTTGCTACGCAGGGTTGTCCTACAGTTTCTATTATATGAACTATGTCATGTTTATTTGTAGGATTTGGATTAAAAGTTGGTTCGGTGATACCAGGAAAATCTGTCAATATATTGATGAATTTATCATTTGATTGCGTGCACGCATTAATTATATTAATTATTTGATCATTTTTATTTATTCCTTTTATGTGTTCACTGGTTGTGGAGTCTATTAATTGTTTATTTTTAAGATCAATCAATAGTCCATAATAGGCTAAGAAATCTGCTCCTAATATAGGGTATTTGACATCAGCTATGATGAAAGTCCATTTCATTGGTTTGTTAAAACCTATATTTACTTTGCATTTTTTAATTCCATATGCAGAGAAACTATGGTTATCTACTGCATTTAATTGGGATTTCGGAGTGTTATTCTTGTGCTTGATCTTGGCTGGCAGTAAGCTTATATCTGCGCCTGAGTCAGCAAGAAATTCCCTCCTTTTTGACCTGTCCTGAATGAACAGGTGGCAAGGGTAGTTATCTGAGGGGTTGGTTGCCGCTGATACAACCCCTCTCTCTAGTTTGACTTATTGGGAGATTTTTGGTTGTCTCTAACCTTGTCCAATTCCGTGAGCAATTCCTTTTTCTTTTGCTCATCTTTGATCATCCTTTCGGCGTAGAATCGGCAGGTGATTTTACAAGTCCTGGCATTTTTTCCCCATTTATTATGGTGGAAGCAATAGTCTTCACGCCAATTCGGATTTTTGTATTTGGGTCTATATTTAGACCTTGGTGGTGTTCTGCCAGGGCTGTTTTTTCTGCTATTATTTCTGTGGTCACGAGATCTAGAGTCTCGTTCTCGCCAATTTCGGTTTTTGGAACGGCTGTTACGATTTCCGCTGCTGATAGTGTTTTTATGTTCCATTTTCAAAGCAGCTATTTTGGCTCTAAGTTCCGCTATTTCGGATTTTTCCACTGAGATGGCACTGATCGCAGTTTTACCTGTGTATTCCAATGCCTGTTCAGCAGCTTTGGCCAAATTTATCAATGCCTCATCACTGGTAGCATTGGTGAGATTTAAAGCTCCAAGTGATTGCACAACTGATGTAGGTAGTTGTTGGCAAAATTGGTCAGCTATTACTAAGGGTGATACATGGTTATCCTCTTTTTTCATAAGTTTTGCCATGAATACTGTGGGCTTGTCGTCTCCGATGGACATGCCTCTCATCAGTTCTCGAATTTCCTCTCGAGCGGTTATGCCAAATGCAGTTCTTATTTTATTCTGGAACCAACTGTATGAATCCTCTGCTTTGTCGGGACATTCCATGATGTCTGGACAAGCTTTTATGATTTGTGCGGGCATATTTCCATACAATTGTCTATATCTGTGCTCTCGAGGAATCTCCTCGAGTTGGAAACAGCCGGTCAGTTGAATGAACCAAGTTTCTACATCCTTTGGGAGAAACTCTGGTAGTTGGATCCGTTTTTTGAGTGTGTTTTTGGCTTCTTTGACCTTCTTTTTGTCGTATTCCGATATTGCCTTGGCTACGATCTCTTTCATATATTGATCGAACAGCTCTTTTTCTATCTGAGCCTGTTTCTCAGCCAGTAACCTACGTTCTTTTTCCTCTGGATTTTCAGTCGAAGTTCCAGGCATTTTAGTTTTGTCGTTTTTCAGCATTATTTTTCGTATTATTTTTCCGTTTCTTAATTTTTGGAAATCCAGTTTAGCCGAATTTGTAGCAGAAATTGTTGGACTATTTCCTATCTAGCCGATGTATATGCGTGTTCTACCGAGATTTCGTTGACCCGTCCGGTTTATGGGGCAATTTTTATTTGGTATAGGGGGTAAATTTCCCACTCCGTAGTCAACTAATATTCACCTAAGTCACACAAGCTATTTCTAGCCCATGAAAAAGTCGCGTCCAAGCCGCACTTATCAGCGGAGCGATTTCTCGCTTGTCTAGCGTTTTCACGCCTGAACCACTGTAGCAACGTCGAGGTCACCACTGTGGCTTGTTTGGTGTAGGTAGATGCTACCTACACGGGGTTCATGGAACCTAAGGAGGAAGACAGTGGTTTACGTGCGGGGCAACTGAATTATTTCTCGGTACTGGTAGCCAGCTGGTTTAAGTTGCCTTACCATACACTAAGCGTACTTCCTAACTGGGGCTATCGTCCAAAGGCGATGTGGTACCATATACAGACTGCAGCACGTATACTATTAGTGAGTATGTAAGTATTACATACTCACTTGCCTCAGTTTACCGCCTCAATGGTAAACACAGAAACACATCGTCTGTATGAGTTCATACAGACAATATACTCTGTTTAATGTGCAATGCACGATTAGTATGGGTTGCGGACTTTGGTCTGCCACCCGTCTGTCGACGCAGGTCGGAGCCCTGAGGGAGGCAAAGAGGGAAACATCCCCACACATTATTTTTTCAATATTTTCTCTAAAACATCGATATTTATTCAATATTTCCCAAAAAACATTGATATTTTTTCGAATTATTTCTCCCAGATCAAATATTATTTAAGTGAGAAATGGAAATGGAAACAATTCATCATTTGGTTTCCATTACATTTCCTTTATTGGTCTTTAAAATAATAGGTTAATTGTATCCAATTTGGTTTTTATTTCAGAATTTTGGTGTTTCCATTTATTTTGATTTCCAGTACAAAAAAAATGGTTTCTATTTCCAATAAATTTGGTTTCCGTTTCTGTTTCTCAGTCCCTGGTAATTTTACATTAAAAATAGCTAGTTGCTCCCACCTGTAAGGTATAGTGGGACGTTGGATGAGGTAGATTATTAGGAGAAAAAAAGAAAAAAATTTTTTTGGTAAACTTGGGTAATATTTAAACTTCTTTTAGGTAACTACAATGGTTATTTTGGTAGTTTATTTTGAATGTATTTAAAGTGGTATTTTCAACACTTTACCACCATCTTTTAGCACTCCAACATAGTAAGAATTTTTCATAATACAGTGATATCTAAGTTATCACAATTTCACCATAATAGGTCTCTTGATATCCTCCACTGAAATGAATTTTATGAAGATGACTGGGAAAAATTAGACTTAGAGGTAAATTTTTTTGAGAGTTGGGGAATTATGAAATTAACATTTCTCACTGTTTTTTTTCTACTTATTTATATAAATAACTTAGACAAAAATGAAAATTATTCAATATCGAAAGTCATTGAATATACAAATTGGTCTGACTTGACTCAATTCACACTAAGATTTGCTAATGTCATAAACCATATAACATTTGCTGCTTGAAACTTGATGTTTATTTACTCTACAAAATGATGCTTATCATTGTATAACAATGTGCATTCATACCTTTTCCTCTCTCCTTGGTCAACTGCCACATGTAAATATGATTTTGACATCACCACTTCTTAGCATGAACAGGTTGTAGGTAAAAACAAAAATATCAGCGATAGCCTTTGTCTTACAATCTTATTATTTTTGAGTAAAAATCTTTACTATATTATGGATAATATGTGAAAAATTTTAATCAGTTTTATAAATGCCTAGGGAAAAACAAAAATATCTAGGAAATAAACTGTAGACAATTTTATAAATTCCCAGTCAAAAACTTAACCATGGAAAATTCAATTATTTGTAAAATTTCAACTTCTCACTGTACCTAAAGGCATGAGATATAAGTTCTTCTTTCAAAAAAATATTTTTCCCCTCACTCTTAGTGCCATTCATACGGATATTTTCCATTGTGAAAAGGGTTTTTCCAATGCACTGAACATGTTTCACAATAGAAAAAAATCAATATTTATGGCAGGTCTGCCTTCACATAACCTACCACTGACTAAAGAAGTAATTTTGTGAATTATTTATGTAATTGTCTAGGTCACTATATTATTTCAGTCAAATAAGATAATTTGGTGAATTAATCGCATTTGCCAGCTTTTACATATTTGCCTATGAATCAATGTAAATTTTAGATTTTCTGGATATTAACTGAGTATCGATTTTGTCTGGGTTAATTCTAGAGAAAAAACGTAAATTCTATAAATGACTTGAAACCAAAATATTTACATTTCTAACTGAAATTAATCAGATAAATACACAAAATGGAGACATCAAGTTCGTTTATTGGGATTTTTCATTCTGACTGAAAATTTGAAAATTTTCCTGATTTTGATTGCGGCATATACATGTATACATATATAGTATTCATTATGATTACCGTTATATCATACTATCCATTAATTCATGAAATAACTAATTATTTCACAGAAATCCTATTATAGTCAGTTAAAGTGTATAATATTTATTGATTATTAACTTTAACTATACTTATTTTATGAATTGATGGAGTTGACTAGGATTGTCCCAGGCTGAAGCCAACAGTTGGGTGTCTTGGTTTCCCATTTTCTCCTTTTTTTCCGTCAAAAATTTAACAGTAAAAAGAATTTAAGTAATCGCAGTTGTTTTTTGAAACCTAGGTTAGGTCATTTTGTAAACGGCATGAAAAGGTGGTTGGTGTTGGATTTTAGACCAGTTTAAGCGTTACATCTTACACGAATACTTATATCAGTATTATACTGAATATCAATATCCATAAATGTAGATTATTTTAATTAATTTATCATCCATACTCATATGGTGGACCTGTGTATATTTATTTCCAACACCATAACTTCAGAATGACTCCATAAAACAGACATTAACTTTCTATGTATATTTGTTTTATTCTAAGGAAGGTTTTAAGATACCTTGGAAGTCCATAGCTCTCGTGGTAAGTTGTGGATAAAAATAATAAACTTCATTGATTCAAAAATACGTCTGTTTTTATTGACATTCTGACTAAAAAATAAATAAAATTTTTTATTTTTATCTACAACATAGTCAGAGGGGCTACGGATTTCCAAGTTATGATGTTACAAATAAGCATTCATACATACATAAGCAAACAAACATACGCACAAAGAAAATTTGTTTCTTTATACGTATTGGATATGTTAAGAGCAAACCAAATTCACTCAATGAGTGAAAAAAATGCTCAGAATATGTTCTGTTATTTAAAAATTGTCAGAATGTGAAAATTTGTGTTGTGGTATTAGCCAAAATGCACAGAATGCGTTGTGGAAGTTTCTCAATTCCACAATGCGTTCTGTGTATTTGGCCCTGTTCACAATATAAAAAATAACTGTTAAAATGTAGAAAGGTGCGTCGACGACGCATATTTTTTGATCTGCTGATAAAAACGAAATGCTATTCCATTAACACTCACATCATTCCAGTCATTACACCCTGTTTTCTTATGGAATAGCATCACATTTTTATCAGCAGATCATAAAGTCTTGTATCGTAAAAGTACCTCTCTATTTTTGTAAAGAGAGCTTTACTTTTAATACACAGAATGTGCCTAGAAACCATTGTAGAATTAAAAATTTTCCACAATGCATTCTGTGCATTTAGGATAATACCACAGCACAAATTTCATGTTGTATTAGCTTATAGCTCAGAATGTGTTATGAGCATTTAAAAACAGCCAGAACACAAATTTTTGCATTCTGGCAGTTTTGAAATGACAGAACACATTTTGAGCATTTTGTTGCTTATTGAGTGAATGCAGTTTTTGCTCCTAACGTATATATGGTATGTCGATTAAATTCAGCTATTATATTGGTATCTAGTATATATAGACAAGTTGCTATTCTCTGTCCTGAATGTTCTTTTAATCTACTGAACAAAATTTTTCAAAACTCATACCACATATGAAGAATATCCTACAAGTGATTTATAGACCTCAAAAAGTAAAATCCGTTCAGCCAAACTCCTGAAATTAAAGTTTAAAGTTGTCTTGCATAAGTATCTCGGTGTGAGTGCGTGTGTGAAAGTAATCTTAACATTAGTGTCTGTGTGTGAGTAATATGGAAAATTACTTATCAAATGAATAACTCAACAAGAAGCACAGCTATACATCCACCAACTGGTGACTTTGTTTTAATGTCAGCAGTCTCATTCCAGACATTCATTTTTTTTTCCTTTTGAGAGAAATAAGATGAAAAAACCCTAGCGCAGCAAGCCTCGCTAAAAAAAGTAGGTTTCAAAAGAAAGAATTGTGAATTTTGATGGTCACATTAATTTTCTATAAGTTTATATATGTTAATGGTATGTTATGATTGTATGAAATGTGTTGACTTATGACAAAATATTAGACAATGTGAAATATAACAGTATGTTTTCTTCAAAAAATGAAAAATAAATTAAGATGATGAAGTGTGGTACACATCATATAATTTAAAATTAAACCAATGAAATATAATAAAGTTATGAAATAAAAAATAAAAAACGTGAAAACATGAGCATGTGGTTAATTTTTGTTAAAAAGGAAAGTTCCTTCAAATTAGAAAAAAAACGGGAAAAAAGCTTTACCGGAAGTACCTTAAGGTTGATCCTCACCAAAATTGTTAGCATGTTAAAATAAATTTTAATGAATATTTATTTCAAATTTCGTACATATGGTTTCAAAAATCTGCATTTTACAAGAAATATAAAAAACAATTGTGGTACTGGAAGTACCCCCAGCCAATCGCCACCACAATTGGAAGCGTTCTACAACTAATCAAAATAAATTTTTATTGCGAATTTCGTGGCTATTGTTGCAAAATTGAGCATTTTATAGCCAAAATAAAAACAAAAATGGTGGTACAGGAAGTACCTTCTGGCCAATCCCTACTAAAATCAGTAGGTCAGGTCCTTTGCTCAGTAAAAATGTTCGTATCAAATTTTGTGATTATGAGACAAAAATTCAAACCTGTACCGTGAGAACAAGAAATTGATATATATATGTGAATTTGAGTTATTGGTGCCAAAATTATTCTGATGTCATGAAACAAAAAACTTACTCACCCCCAACCCTGGGGGCTAATACTGCACTAAGCATAATAAGTGGATTTTCTATAAAAATCCTACTTAAAAATATTTGTTTTGAGTTTCAAAATTACACAGTTTGAAACCATTAAAAACAAAAATTGAGTTGAAGAAGATACTATCCTGTCAATCTACATGAAAATTGGTAGAATGTTACAATCGGTTATAATAATTATTTGTTCAAAATTAAGCATTTTGTAGCCAGACTAAAAACAAAAAGAAATGTCTTTACCAGAAGTACCATCAAGTCAATCCGCACCAAAACGGATAGTATGCTAGAATAAATTATAATGGATATTTGTTTCAAATTTTGGACATATTGTTCCAAATTTCCGCCTTTTATGACCAATATAAAAACAAAAATAGCGGTACTGGAAGTACCAACCTGTTAATGCATACTAAAATTAGCAGGATTCTACAATAAAATATAATAAATATTTGTTTCAAATTTCATACATTTGTTCCAAAATTGCGCATTTTGTGACCAATATAAAAAAATAAGTGGTACTGGAAGTACCATCCAGCTGATCCATGCCAAAATTGGTAGCATGCTACAATAAATAATGATAAATGATTGTTCTAAATTTTGTGGTATTGATGCCAAATTGAGCATTTTATAGCCAAAATAAAAACAAAAATAGCCATACTGGAAGTACTATATGACCAACTCTCACTAAAATTTATATCAAGTTATAATAAATCATAACGAATATTTGTTTCAAATTTCATAGCTGTTGGTCAAAATTTTGAAATTTTGTAGCCAAAACAAAAACAAAAATAGCTTTATTGGAATTACCGTATAACTGATTCGCACCAAAATTTTTAGAAAGTTATAATATATCATAATAAATATCTGTTTTAAATTTCATAGCTATTGGTCCAAAATTAAAAATTATATAACCAAAACAAAAGCAAAAATTTACATACCAGAAGATTTGGGTATAAAAATATTATGAAGGAAAACTTGAAAATTTTCAGTTCAGAATATTAACCTTTTCAGCTGGGAATTTTTGATTTTCTCCCTCCCAAAAAACGCCTTCGGTATGTCACTATTGTCTATTAGTATTTTTATTGAATGACAATAGTGATCCATGGCCTTCAAATTTTGTGATCATTAAATGAAATGTTTCAGTATACACACCCAATTATATCATATAACAAAAACTATTAAATATAGGTGCTTCATTTAACCTCTGCCTTTAGTCTTTTTTCAAGTTTATTTCCACATTTTAAAACTAAGAAGTACAATTAATTCATAAAAATTATCATGTATTGACAATAAAGTACAAATACATCCGCAAATATATTTGTAACGGCATATCTTTTGAAGAAATAATACAGTTAAAAAACTGAAATTTTCTTGAATTAGAGAATGGTTTCTTACACAGTCAAGAAAACTTAAAAAATAAGTCAGATATTTGGTAATATTTTGTGGTATTATTGTCTAACCCATCTGTTAGATGGGTACTTCAGCTTGTAGTATGTATATGGGATACTGGGCCTCATCTAGTATAGTACCCTTTATTAGTGATATGTTCAAACTTTTAAGTCATTTTCTGAGCTTTCTGTGACACAAAAAAGTATCAAGACACCTTTGTTATTGAAAATTTTAAATAATATGTTTTTTAAAACAATTTTTTGGTATCACTATTAGGAAATGAATAAATCACTGAAAACCGGTTGGGAGTCACAAAAGTGGATTTTACTGTGAAGCCATTGTCAGATTTTAAAGGATTTTCAATACAAAAGGGCACTTGAAATAACCGTGTTCTGTTGAAAAATCTTCTCGCTGATTTTATTGAGTGAATATGTCTTTTTGGATCTAATTTGATTGCCCTAAAAGTTGAAGAACAAAAAATTCAGATCCGTTTTCTCCTTGTTTTCACAATTCTCTTGATTAAAATCTACATTGCTTGTCAAATACATTAGTTCAAGTTTTTTCAAGTTTTTGTCAGCAATTTGAATAGGTACATAAAGTTAATATTGAGTTCAATAAATTAGTTTTTTAAATGAATTTAGACACAGATAATCTGTCCCATGTAGTTTTGAGTCCAGTAGGCAGCAAAGACCTTATCGATGAGTTAATAAGCAGTTTCTACTCTATTTCCCCTTTTTACTTAGTTTGGAAATTTTTGGAAGTTTGTAGAGCCTTTGTTTTTTGACTTATGACAATCATCAAGTATTAAGAAACCCTACCTTTTTTCATTTTGTTTCCATTAGTTGAGTTTTTGAAATTTCCCTTAATGTTAATTATAATTAGTTTCCATTTCCATTGCATTTCCTGGTTTTTCCAAAATTTTTTATTTAGTCTCTGTTTCCAGTTTGGTTTCCATTTCCATTCAAAAAAATATTTTTCCTATATTGGAATTTTTCTTAATCCTGTTCAGATATGGATATATTGATATTTTTTTGATACTTTTCCAGAAACATCAATATTATTTTTTTGATACTTTTCCAGAAACATCAATATTATTTTTTCTATATTTTTTCCAAAAAAATATCTATATTCTTTCAAATTTTTTCTCCAAGATTAAAAATTAATCAAGTGAGAAATGAAATTGGAAACAATTCATCATTTGGTTTCTATCAGATTTCCATTACTAGTCTTGAAACTAATTAGTTAATTATTTACAGTTTGGTTTCCATTTTTGTATTTTAGTGTTTCCATTTATTTTGGTTTCTGTTTCCATTTCTCAATCCCTGGACTGACGTTAGTGTTAGAAGCTTTTGTAAGCTACCCCTTTGTGTTAAAATTTTTAAAATACATCCAGTAAATTCAAAGGGAACGATTTTCATAGTTTTGCAAACCCTCCATGTTGTTATAATGATTACTCACCTAAATTTAAAGTTTTGGTCTGAAATTTTTACGGTAGTTGGTGACTATTAAGGACTGGCTTAGTATTGACTATTGAACTATTCAATTTGAGAAAAATTGGTTGACTGGTTTCAAAATGGCGGTCAGTACAAAATTTTGGGGCTGTCAAATATGAGGCGAAGGTTTGAGTCCTACGATAGGAATTTTTTTTTTTTTCGATTATTAAAATAATGTAGGTAAACCTTTTGTTACGAATTTCAGAGCAGTGACAAAAGCACTACGTCTCGCTTCTGATAAATTATGAGGTTAGTAGGTAATGATATTTGGTTACCAACTTATTCTGAATGAATCTAAAAATTATTTCCATAAATAAATCAGGAAATCAAGTTGACATATCAAATATGCCCCACCCCCATGTGGGTTCGATTTGAATATTTTTGGGCTAATTAGCATATCGAGGTGCCAAAGGTTCTGAAAATATAGGCTTTATATTTTTGCTACGGTTAACCAAGTTTTCTCAGTTTAATTAATAAAAGTTGATAAATTTTTTATATTCTTGTAGAACAAGCTTTATGGATCAGCGTTGTCGTAATTCCGTGTTTGTCAATTTCATTAACGACTGCCGATCCCGATAATGATATCATGACAAAAGCGAAAGGCAAAGATTGGTTATGCTCAGTTAATTGGCCGGTATGTTTGTTTTAAAATATGACCGACTCGTAGGGTTTAATCAAATATATTTTAAAATTTTCCTCGTGTTTCAGACCATAAAATACGCGTTAACATGTTATGGTTCGAAATTACTCTGCAGTATTATCGCCATCTTTGTATCCTATTTGGTGGAGTTGATGTGCGTTTGCGATTGTCTGAATGAGTCCGAAGTAGAGGCTGCCTCGTCATTTGTTAATGACACTATCGCCCCGCCCACCACGGACAAAAACTGTATCCATGTGTATCTTTTAAACAGTTCAAACGGTGATAAAATGGAATCTACCAATTTACACATGTTGAATGTAATTCAGTTTCATATGGCGTTAATTCTAAGCTTGAATTTAGGTAGGAGCCACATTATTATTATCCTCTTCAATTTTATCTTGGGAGCGTTTAATCGATCATTACTTTACCTGAATAAACGAAAACTCGGCATTTGTGAAATTTAGATTTTTTATCTTCACAATTTTACGTCTTAGAATATTCTCGTATTTTCTATATTGAATTCGTGGTCGAATTACTCACGCGCATTTTGTTCGAATGAATTCGAAATTTTGCCTTCACTCGTCGTATATTATTCTTGAATGAGGTCATCAACATAAATGTTGGAGAATCGTGGGCTGTCTACCTTCCGAATATAGACAAAGCCACTTTTATTTTTTAATATTTTTCGCAGTATTTCGTTAGTCGTTCATCAGTAATGCGATCATTATCGATGTTTTTCTGGTCAAAGAAGAAGAAATAAAAAAATAATAGTGCTATTGAATTTCTAAAATTGATGTTGGTATATTTATTTTTATTAGTGGCGCTCTGTATAAGTTTTCTTCATCGTGACGCGGTTTTCTGGAGAAAAATACCTAAATTCAACACGATTTGGATGCTCTTAGTATTCAGTCCGTAAGTATAAATTATTTTCATTTGTGTCTCATCATTGGGTCGACTTCTATCTACAGTTTTCAACACATACTTTTACTTTTCTAGTTTGGCGCTACAAGTGTTTCACTTTATTCGTACCATTAATCGCTCGACTTCGGAGTGTTTATCGAATAACGTTTCGTTGTTGTCGATTAGAAGTGTGCTCCTTACGTTTCTGTCTCCGTTTCTATCTTACCTCATCAGTGAAATAATAAAAATACACGAAATAAGGTAATTCGTTTTCTGTTTCAAATGCTATTATATAATAGTATTTTTACTTTTTATTTCATTAGATCTCAGATCAGGTATTTGAAAATTAAGCAACAATAGAAATCATACGCTTGTGTTTTACTCGAGCTAAATTACGTAGAGGTCGGCTAAACCATAACTGATGATTAAATATCGATCGTATTTGAAAATATGTTGCCTAATCAAAAATTAACCATTCCCATCACATGTTAGTTCCCAGTGTCCGAATTAATTAGGCATTATTTTAAAATAAATTTGGAATAGAATGACTCCTATTCAGTTTTATTCCTCACATCTTCGCTACAAATTTGCAAATTATTTTTGAATTTACGGTTTTCTACGCAAATTTCACTAGTTCGTACCTATCAGTGTTACAATTTGCATGTACCTAAGGTACTCATTTTTAAAGAAAATTGTTGATTAATTAAGAAGATATATTACCCCCACCAGTCACCGTCACACCACCGCCTCGATCTTCCTATAACCAATGTAACAAAACTTGTTTATTTTTGTTGATCACCTGAATGTTATCGTAGGAAGGGATCATAATTTTTTTCCGAATTTATTTCTTGTTTTTCATTCCAAATATTGTCATTGTTACCTTTGGTGAAATTTGAAAAAAGTGACAGAATGACTATAAAAACAGTTGATGTACTATTAAAACTTGAGTATTACTCTAATGTACCTAATGCTTGTAATGAATCACCGATTTATTGCTAGATTATAATGATCTCCGAAAATTACTGCGGAACGAAACATTTGAAATCAACTTTGAATAACGCCTATTTTGGATGTCTACTCTCATAAATTGGCTCTTAAGGTGGGCTTTTCAACGGAAGATTTTTTTTTCGACTTAGCAGGATAGGTAATTTTATTTGTGAGTAGTTTTTCATGAAAACGCCTGGAAAACTCGTTTTTATCGGAACCTCTCTTAACTCGACTTTACACAATAATTATTTTTTATTCTGTTTTTGGGATTTTTTCCCAGTACCTTGATTATCTCAACATTTGTCTCGTCTTTGACTACTTATATTTCATGAATTTTTGTATAACATGAACGCATCGTTTAGACTGAAAGAAAATAAAAAAGTTATTCGAATTTCTTGACCTTGAATTAATAAAAAAATCGTGGGTTGGGAACTTGTTCAAAAATAACGACACTCTCGTTCTAATAATATTCTATAATAGAGATCTAGCTAAAAAGTCCTTCCCTGAAGAAATAGCTGATTTTATGGGAAAAAACAACCGTATCACAATATGTAATTATCAAAACGTTTCCATTTACGGTTTGTAAGAATTTAAGTGAATCTTAAGCGTAGTATCCCAATTTTTTTCGTGAAAATTATTTTCGCTCGTAGCGTTAGATTTTCTTCAAAACATTCTCTACTTTTTTATTCTAGGGGAGGTCGAATGAATTTTAAGAAAAACAAACAACTTATTTGCTGTAAAATCGAATGCCATTCCGGGCCATGGTTTAGCTGCATCCCTTTTATTCAGTATTTTCATTTTATTTGTTCTGTGCAGGATCAACGAGCGGTATCAGAAAAAAGTCAGACTTGAATTCGGAACAAAACTTGGTATGAACTCACCTTTCTAAATGCAAATGGAAGAAAACGGCCTGCTACAGGTAAATTTATTTATTTATTAACGAGAACGCGGAACTGAGTTTATTCTTTTAATAGTTTTTCGATGAGCTTCAATGTACTAAAGAAAACTAGTAAAAACCTGTAATTATCACTCCCATCCTCTAATCAACTGTAAAAAAAGTAGCGCAGCAATGCTTCGCTATAAAACCCCGTTTGCAGATAGAGATATAAACGGAGATAGAGATGTAGACGGAGAGAGAGAGTGAGAGAGAACTTACTTGAAAAAATTGCAAAGTAATGTAGATAGTAATCTATATTTATATCGATATTAATCGACATTTATATAGATAGCTATCGATATTTGACAAACTTATTGATGTATTGATATTTCATTGCTATTTTCAGGTTAAGAAATTATAGAAAACTGTCTGTAGTTATCCATACTTTTAACAAAAATATTGATCTATCGATGTTTTATCGCTAAAAATCAGGCATTGAAAAATGGAAATGGAAACCAAATTTTTTTAACAGAAGCACCAAAATTCTGAAATGGAAACTGAATCGGAAACAATTAAAAAATTAGTTTCAGAACCAATAATGGAAAGATAATGGAAACCAAATGATGAATTGTTTCCGTTTCCATTTTTTACCTGATTAATTTTTGTTCTGGGAGAAAACATTTGAAAAAATTCGATATTTTTTGGGAAATATCAAAAAAAATATCAATGTTTATAGAAAAATATCGAACAAATATAGATATATCAATATTCGAGAGGATTTGAAAAATTTTAAATAATGGAAATTTTTTTTTAATTGGGAACAGAAATCAAATCCGAAATGTAAACTGAATGGAAAATTTTAATAAAATTAGGAAGAAACAGGTAAACCAAAATGGTGGAAATGGAAACAAAAAGTAATTACATTATGGTAAATTTCAGAAACTCAACTAATGGAAACAAAATGAAAAAAGGTAGCATTTCTCAATCCCCTCGTAAAATTCAGTTTTCCAGAGATTTTTTGTTTTCAAAATTTCTCGAGAACTACTGAACTGATGAGCACCAAACTTCTTTCAGACCTGCTCCCATACAATAACTACCCTTTGTAAAAATTTCAGCCCTATTTGTTTGGTAATTTTCTCAAACCCGTGAACACAAAATTTTTTTCAGCAATTTTTCTTCTTCAGTTTTCTTGGAAACTACTGAACTAATAGGCACCAAACTTGTGAGAAACTTGCAGCAACATAAGGAAAATCTATCGTGATAATTTCAGCTCGATTCCTTTTTTCATTTTCTCAGAGTCCTAGAAAAATAACTTTTCTAGGAATTTTTTTGTTTTCCAGTTTTCTCAAACTAATTAAATAATAGATAAAAAACTTATTTCAGACTTGCTCCAATATGTGAACTATCTCTCGTAAAAATTTCAACTTTATTCACTTGGTAGTTTTCTCAAAACTGTGAACACAAACTTTTGGAGGATACATACATACATATATATTATATAATACCTATATATGTATAGGGGAAACCTGTGACCCACGGGAAGGTTTTTGTATTTTTCTCATTAGACCTTCAGCTAATCGCATCTGGATCAATCTTTTTTTCTTGACTTGTATGAACCCTTGCCGAAAAACTTCACATGTGAACTGTGGTCTATCCCATAATAAACCACACTTTCTTTTTTATTTTTAAAATTTCTGCTACAAAATTATATTTTTCTTTTGTTATTTCTTATATCACAGTCATATAACGTGAGAAAATTTTTTTTACAGATGTAACTACACATTTTTGTTTGTTTTTGTAGAGCAAATTTCAGATTTTTTGCTTTGCAGATATATATGTGAAAAATAATGTTGAAATTTTTTTCTTAAGATTTATGCAACAAATTACCCTCAACCCCCTTGGCGAAGAAAATTGGTCTTGGAATTAATTTTCAACGTTGTAAGATTTATCTTACATCACCTCAATATGTTCATTATTTTTTCCATGCAGCAGCTGCTGCAAGTTCCATGGTACATGGGTCCCCTATATATATACATACTTACATTGAAAAAAATTAGGTCAAAATGGTTTCAGTCGTTTTATTTTCCCATGAAACTGATAATTTTTATAATTCTCACCTCTAAACCTTTCGTGAGGTCAATTTTAATACCCCATTTGCGAGCAAACTGGGTAAAAATTAATTTCGCAGGATAGGATGGGTGTTGGCTTTGTTACATCGTTTGAATGTTGTTTGAAAAAAACGCCGAACTTACTCACGTAGTACCTGAAAATTGTGAAAGTGAAAATGGATTGAAAAATTTATATTTCACGGAATCCAGTTAATGTGTAGTGTTTGCATATGTGTAGGGGATTTTAGTATATTTTTGCTGAAAATGTTGGAAAATTCGTGCCTTATGTAAAGTAGTTGGTAGAATGAAAATGTTTTGAATAAATTTTCGGAGAAACTTACTCGCACTCTTACTATTCAAAATTTTTAATAAAGCTGTGCTCCTAATTATACTAAGTTTGTCTGCTCTTACCATCTACTCAATCTACTGCCCTTGAAAGGAGCCCCAAAATTCTCTAATGTTTCTTATAAATTTGCCGGGCGTATTTTTAAATTTTTACAACTGCTTATCTAATATTTTATTTTTCATTAGCGTCATTGATGCAGCTCTTAGATTATCAAATGAGAGCCCAAAATCAAAAGGAAAAAAAATTTTCATCATCGTAGCGAGTGTGTAGTAGCAGGTTTTTAAAAAAACCTGCTAAAACTTATTGAAAATAATAAGACGTTAATGCTGTTTTAAGTTTTTCCGCAAAACAGAGAAGTAATTTCTAATTTAATAAATTCCGTCTCTGTGTCGTATTCAACTTCCTTACATCTCTTTTCCAAATTGAAAAAAACCAATATAATATAGTCAGACTCTACTTTTCAATAATACATAATTATCATAGTGAAATGAAATAATTTGATCAGCAAAACGTGATGAAAATGATACCACCTAATCTGTTGGGAGTTCTTTGAGAATAAATATTTCATGGAGTGGCATTTTTTCTAGTTCACCCTTGCCAATAAAGTTGCGGTTCTTAATGAGAGAATGTACTTTTCATCATACGACGTACCTATTTCTGTATATAAGTGGAACCACATAAATGCAGATATTATTCATCGTGTGATAAAAAGTATATTCGTTCGCTGAAAGGAGCAGTGAACCTAATTGTAAATTAATAGAAATACCACTCCATGTTATATTTTGAACTGAAAGTAGGAAACGCTGTATAATTAACCGAGAACAATAAATAAACTTCTTCGAGGAAAATATTTTCTTAACTAGGAGGATTTGAACTCTTTTAAGCTTCTTATGAAATTCCTTTAAAATTTAATTCATTATTTTTTGAATTACGTTTAAAAATCTGGTCGCACATTTTCATCTCATGCTAATATTACAGTTGTGAATTAACTATCTCAGTTTTTCTGGTTTTTCCAAATGCATTTTCCTTTTTATTTTCTGCTCTATGTCGTTCAGTTTCAATTCAAATGCCCATTCCTCAGAATTTTTGAATAAATTTGATCAATTTCAACCTAAATCTTTCCAATTTTAGCAGGTTTTCAAACCTGCTACTTAAGATTGTGTGTTAGCGAAGTTATGGTTGGGAGTAACGTAGTTATTTATTTCATGAAAAATCATTACTTCTGACATAAAAATCAGCTATTCATGTATCATTATATATACACATGGTCTTTGGTGAGAGATCTGTCAGACTTAAAATTTGGATATAACCAGGTACCACTAAGAAGAAATTCCTTTTGCAAGTTTCTCTATTTTTATACGCTTTTATTCCACTCACTCAATTTTTTGAAGTACACCAGATGACCAACTTCAGCGCTTCTTTCAGGTGTTGCGACACACACACTCATACATTTATATGTCCAGTTTTATCAGTTGTTTTTCCTTCTCTTTTGTTGGTATTTCTGTCTTGTTATTATAAACTAGTGATGGGAATTTTAGTTCCTTTTATGGATCTACTTCCATAACTCCGACTCTGTGAATGGAAGTAGTTCTTGGAAGTAGTTCATTAGTTCCTTTAGTTTTTCAGGTTTACAAAAAATGAAATGAGTCAGTTATCCTTGAATGAACGTGGGAAATGTTGGAATGAAAGGAAAGAAGAAAAAAATGAATGGAAGGAAGTGTACTGTATAGTGTTGAATAAAGATTGTTGATTCATGCTGAAGCAAGCTTTAAGCTGATTATCATCATTATTATTGATTCTTGAAGTTTGAAAAGTGGGAAGTGGATTAGTTGAATTATCATTTTATCAAAATTACAATGTAACTTATCGGCAATAGCGATTCAATGAAAATTTTCAGTACAGTATACAAATCCAGAATCAAATAATCTCATTTTTTTAGGATTATTTCGTTTATTTTACTATAATTGAGTAATTGCTGTGAAGTAAAAATAATTTTTATTTGATATGGTAAATGATAACAACATAACACTCACTGAACTAGAACTAGAAGTAAAAGTGTAAAACCATACAAAGGAAAGTAAACAGAATAAAATGAATTTATATGAGTGAACGTCTGAACAAGAAGGAGAATGAAAAATTAGATGGGAAGAGAAAAAAGAATTGGTGAAATTAGTTCCTTTCATCAAGTGGAATGACTCGGAGTCATACCTCTTGAAGAGTCATTTGTTGGAAGTACTTCCTGATGGAACGATACATCACTATTATAAACTTTTATTATACTCACTACTGCGATTTGAAAATATACCAATACCGCAGCCAACCTTCCACTACAAAATAATGTTTATTTCGTATGAAGCTAAAACCAAAAAATAAAAAAAAGTGTATCTTTAAAAAATTAATTGTTTTCAACCTAATTTATTAAAATACGAATTATAAAAAGACAGACTACCTGTTATGCACCCATGTATGGAAAGTTGACTAACCTTAGATATTTAAGTATGAACAATTTTTTTAAGAGTTTTGTTGAGATAATGCTTAATTGTAATTGTATCTAAGTCCTCAGCATCTCTTATTAAATTTTTTTCTCAAATATTTCAAATATTGAATTTAAAATTTTCAAACTTGCAAACTCCATAACTCCGTCAGTTTTAAAAATAAGGCACAGGCTAAGATAAACGTTTTTCTTAATCAGGTTAGAATATACCTACTTGGATCCAAAGTTTCAGGGTTCTCCCCTCCAATTTTTTTTTAATTTATTATCACTACATTACGAATTTTCAAATTTCCAAAACCTAAAAAATAGAGAAACTTGTAGTTGTAAGGAGAATTTTTTCTTAGTGTACCTTGTTATATCCAAATTTCAAGTCTGGCATACTTCCCACCAAAGACCATGTATATATATATATATCGTGATGGTCAAAAGTGATGACAAAATCAAACAATGAAAATTGTATAATTCTGTGACAGATCTAGTATGCATAAGGGGTTCATACCCCAAAAGGTTTAGATAATAAGAGCCCAAACGTTTCCAAAAACAGTAATGTTTGTCATCATATAATCCAAAGAATAAATTTTGCTTAATTGGGTTGAAAAAGCAATAAACCAACTAAAATAAAGCTAAAATATAAATGAAAATTTTAAATTTTTGGTAGTTTGAATTAAAAAATCTTAAAATATGAATTCGAGTTTTTGTAGTTATCTCAAGTTAATTAGCATTTATACTGATCATGTGATCACAAATAAAAGCTTTTAGAGAATTAGAACCTTTGCAGAAAACATAAGTTCTTGGGGTGTAAAAATGTATTGACGCGTTTGTTGCTGTAACATTTTCTAGAATTTTGTTGTGACTGTTGGCAACTCTTCTCTGATTCTTTATAAACGATTCAAAATTTGCTCACCCATTTCATTTTCTTGACAAATACGTACTCCCAAAATAGGAATAGCCTAGTTTCTAAATTTTTACTTGAATATAAGCATTTCTTCTAGTGAAGCTACTCTATGGGAATCTACATGCAACTCGAGAAAATCCGGATGGTGACTTGTTTACTTGTTTATATATATATTATTTGTTTAAATTAAAATAACGATTGTGGGTTTGAGTGAATTTTGACCTAGTTAACAAAAGGCCTTGAAATTATCTGTAGTTTTCAAAAAATTAATTAAGTTTTAATTAGTGGACTATTCCTTTATGACTTCCAAAACTAGGCGCCTTGCGGAGTACTTAAATGTTTCGCTTTCAGCTCCGCTTTTCACCATCTCTGGATTCAATTCTTCACATCTCACTAAGAATCCTGCCTGCCAGGACTTGTTTTACCCCGGTTCTACATGGGCTTAAGCCTGGGCCAGAAAAATTTGTGGAGCGCAAATCTTGCGGCCAAAAAATTAAATAAACAACTGTTATTGATTTATTTTTTGTTTTTAATTTTTTATTTTTTGAGGAGGGCGAGTTAAAAAAAAGTTGGCAAACATATTATAGCCCGGGGCGGTAAAGTACTTAAAATCGGCTCTACTGCTGTGTTGGCAGGGGTCCTAAACTCAACAATGGCTTAATGATCAGTGGTTTTTGTTTTGCGTTTTAACATGGAGTACATTTCTGACCTCATTTCTTCCAAAACAGTTGCCTCAAAAATAATCCCAAAAATCTGTCATTTTTACTTTGCCCCTTGTCATGCAACAGACTCAAGAAGCATCCCCCTGGAATATCTTGTGCCTTACTTAGAGAGTCGTCTGACCCCCTATGAATTTAATGCTTTGTGGCTATATGGGAGTTAAAGGGCCTTTTCCCTCTCCTAGACTTGGCATCGCACGCCTAAGTTGTGGTATCTACCCTCAGGCCCTACTGCCTTATTTAGTCATGGATTTGATTTGAAGTAATATGGAGGGAAATTAAGAAATGTAAAATGATTTGAAATGATGTGTCCATCATTTAACTTTAGGAGAACTTTTGGTATTTTTATAATTAAATGTCATATTTTCCCTTTAATTATGACTATTAAGTGGAAAACTTTAATCTGGTCAGGAGATCGCACCCTAGTGGGTTGTATATTGAGGAGTGGCTGCTAGAGAATGTGCATTTGGTGTGTATTTGTGGTGTTTTTATTTTTGGTTCTAGATGAAGTATATCTTTGTCGTAGTCCCTATGGACTCTAAGTACTTTAATCAGCAGTGATTTTTTGGATTTTGCTGTATCAAAATTTTTTCTTAATTGTGGGTTGATTATGGTCAATTGCGCTAATTCCTTTGATATTTCCCTGAAATTATTATTGGATGTGTGGTATGAGTCAAGGACCTGTTTGTATATAGGTAGTGATGTTATTGAGTTGTTGAGGTAGAAGTGTGTGTGTGGTATGCCAGATGAGGTGACCTCATGCCTCCACCACCAAATTCATAAAACAAAACACAAAATCATACCTAAAACTCACCAAAGGTAAAACATACGTAGATGACAAAACAGTATTCTGGAATCCAGTTTAATGCAGTTTGTAGTGATGGATAGCCAGCCATGAGGTCTGATTTGTATCATTAAAACCTCCATATTTTTACATTGTTTTTGAAATTAAAAGTTAAAACAGGAAACAGGCTATCTGTTTAGATGATTTACCCCATCATCGAAACTACAATTCTAAAAGAATGGATTTTGATTTTGTTTTTGCCAAATTATTTCGTCGATCGAAATGACTGAATTGTATTTAGGAAATTTTTAAGACAATACTAAAATTGTTTGCAAATTGGATACCTGTACTGTAGAAAAAAGTGACGTGTATTTTGGTGACACAATTTCAATTAAAACTCAGTAAAACTGCCTAAAACCTTGAAAACAAGGGGAATTTGACACACACAATTTGCAAATTTGCGTAATTCTTGTTTACATTAGATGTAACAAACTTAACCAAACAAATAAGTATCTGAAAGAAAATACTTGGTTTAAAAATGACACTTTCGGAGCAAATGCAATAGGCAAGCATAAACAAGCATGTGTGAAAAAGCGGAGCGAAGCAAAAATATGTACAAAACAGTCAAAAGCAGTGAACGTAAATAAATAAAAACAAATAAAATAAAAATTAGTGGCAAGCATAAATAAAATAATAAAAAAAGAAAAAAATGGGTCAGGCATCTCAATTTCATCTATGTTCAGATAAGTTAAAGCAAGCTATAACTTACCAGAATGTAGGGGACATTAGCAGGTTGATAAATCTGACTTCTGTCTCATCGAGATAAGAAAGAGGAGAAATTTATCAACGTTTGAAAAATGTATGAAATCTTTGTAGGTTTTCATCAGGGACTGGACAGAAATATCAATTATAGTACAAGTCGTTTGTTGAGATTTCCTTGAAGTTTGTGTTTTTTGTTTAGAAGTAATGTAATAGTGTGCCAGCTGAAAGAAATAGTGATGAGATTATTCCAAAGGTACTCTTATGAACCTATATGGTATGTTGGTGGTTTGGTGAGTTCTGTTATCCAGATGAAACGTGTTACATCCCTGTCTAAATGGTTGAATTTGAGTCGTAGAAATGTTTTTTTGATGTTCACGAGTATTGCGATGATATTTAGATGAAAGTTGATGAATAGTGCTGTTATGTCTCCAAGTAATTTGACCCATTTGTGGATGCAGTTATGAAGTGAGTGTGTGTTGCCTTTTGTTTTTGCAGATATGTCGTAGACTATTCGTATTAAATGTGTAATTTTTGTTTCATCTTGAATTCCATAATATGCCAAGTAGTGTGTGAGATTGTTTGTTTCTATTGTTTGTAACTATTTCTATCATTTGTTTATCAAGTAGGTCTTGTAGGTTGGTGTATTTTCTGGGAAATTCTCGTTCTTTATGTAAGCTTAGTTGTTGATGTTTTAATCTACTGAGTGGTGTGGAATAATTGTTTTGTATTGGTAGAGAGCATATTCTTCATGCCATTGTATTTGGTATTTACCATTATTTGTTTTTGTAAAATAGTTTTAAGTGCTTCTTGTTCTTGTTCTTCAGTTGTTGAGTTTGGTGCGTTAATTCCTATGGCTTCTAGTTTTTATAGGTTTTCTATGTTAGGTGATAGTGTGAAAAAGAATGATTCACATGGGTTTGTCGTGTTTGTACTTGATATTGTTCCAGTTAAATGATATCTGAAGGATGATTTTATTAGTTGTTTTGAGTGGTGTTGTTGTGTATGAATTTCCACATTCTTTCATTGCCTATGAGTAAATGTATTTGTGATGTGTTTTTCAATGTTGTTGCAAAGGAAAGTTTTTTAATTGTGAGTATGTGTTTATAATGTATTCTGGGTTTGTATTAGTTAATTTGTTTGCAATGTTATGTACTGTTCTTGCATTTATGTGTGATGGTGTATCATCTGGTATTTGTATTGTGAATTGTACTAAGTGTGTGTGAAACAGTTTAGAGTACTGTTGCTGGATTCCACCGATACATAATTTTCTTGTTTCCAATATTTGTAGTTGTAGTTGTTTGAGGGCTGTTTTTTCTGTTATATAAGTTTTTGGGATGCCACAATCGTAAAAGGCATTGATTTTTGTTGTTTTATTTGTTTGTGTGTTGCTTAAGGTAATGGAACATACAAAGAATGCGTCAAAGGTGTTTGAAAAAATTGTAAAATTATTATACTTACTTTTTAGCAGTTTTTGGACTATTTCAACTAAATCCAGAAACATTTGGCTTTCATGCTGCTAAAAACACATTAGGTCAGCCTGGATGTACAAAACTTACGGCTTTTCTGCGTTTTGCTTTTTTTTTAGTATAAAAATGGGAGTTTTGTTATATTTTTCATCTTAAGGCTGATTTTTGATTTTATATTATTCAACCTGTATTTTTACCACTATTATTTCAAATTTTAATTTATAAATTCCCATTTACCACTTATTGCTATCAGTTATTTCAGTGATTATAATGATCAATGAGTTTTTCATTTTTTTGGAGGGGGTTGCAGTTACTTTGATTCGATTGACTGATTTGACTGTGATTTTTTATTGAAAAATAAAAATACCTTATTGAAGAAATGACTGTTAGATATTTTTCATAATGTTCCTTAATTGAGTTAATTCTGCATTGTTATTTGTTTATTTCTTTTAAAGTGTGTGGAGATTGCACCCACAGAGTTTGCATATGTGTGATGTATGCAATAGAAAATTGAACTAATAAGACGCAATATAGCTCATAACAAAACAGGGTTTTCCATTGTATATACACTGGATGGCCATAAACTCTATCAGCGAGTACGTAGTGCTATATACTCAATATCCTGACAGAGAGTTGCCACATGTCTCCCCCAGGGAGGGACTAGGGGATCCGTGAATGTTACCTAAATAATGGAGATCTACCATAGCTCTCTGGTGTGGCAAAGCAAAGTCAACTGATAGATCTTCATTTCTCAGTTTTGGTTTTTCACCTTTGCATGTTGGTTTTGGTTTGTTGAGCCAAGGTTGAGTAGATGGATGTGAATTATTTGTCTGTTCCTGAGAGGTACTAGGATGATTGAGTCAGTTGTGCTCCACACCTCATAAGGTGGGAGTTAACAATGCGTGTTGCAACAGACAATGTTGAAAGTAAGTTGTCAGCAAAGAGGTCTTTAGAGTTTTGAGAAAAGAAAATCCTCATCCATTGCCTCATCATGATCCGTTGGCTTATTACATCCAGCCATGATAGTGCAGCAAAAAAAATCCACAAATATAGGTACTTCAAAAGATTATAGTTGAGGTATGGGTAGCAGCACTCAATGTCTGCCGTAAAGTTTAAAGACAGATTCCTCTATATTTGTAAGGGATGGAATGCAAGATGTCCATAAATTTGGAAGACATCATTGGCCCCACATTCATTGATGTCATCACAAGTTGCTAGAGTAAGAGAAAGGGGAAAAGTATTTCCACACTCATATGAGTTTTTTATTCTCAGCAAGGACAATTTTTGAAGGCATTTTGATGGCAGATTTTATGTCATCTTCACAAGGGTGTGTGAGTTGGTGTATATCATTTTTGTGAATATTAGATAATGGCTCCATAATGACGTTGGCTGTTTTGTCTTTTTGCAAGAATGTGCTATCGTTTGTGAAAACAAGGATGGGGAAGAAAAGATGCAAATTTTCAGTAGCACTTGGTGTTCTATCAACACAAGCCGCTATTGTGAAAGTATAATGGATGCAGTGAATGCAGCTGTAGGTTGAGGTGCTGGTGTGGAACCAGCTGTCGATGGCGCAGAATTTGTAGCTGTGTAAGAGAGAGCTGGCATATAGATGGCAGCCGTATTTGTTAAAAATTAAAGATATTGATAACTATCGATAGTTTTTTGTAGTTTTTTTTACCTGAAACTGGCGATGATATGTTGATATTTCGATATATTTGTCGGATATCGATTACTATCATATTTTTCTACAATTTTTTGAAGTTTTTGGTATTGAGGTTTTTAAGTAGATATTCTGTAGAAAATCTACTTATTACACTTGATGCGGTATTAGCCCTCAGGGTTGGGGGGGATACGTTTTTCGTTTCATGATCTCAGGAAAATTTTGGCACCAATAACTTAAATTCACATATATGTATATAAATATAGATAGACTGAGAGACCGATATAAGTCCGTTTCTTGTTCCCACGGTACAAGTCGCAATTTTTATCAGGTAATCACGAAATTCGGTATGAACATTTATACTAAGCCAAGGACCAGACCGATTGATTTTGGTGCGGATCGGTCTGATGGTACTTCCAGTACCACAATTTTTGTTTTTATTTTGGCTATAAAATGCTAAATTTTTCATTAATAGCCACGAAATTCGGAATAATTATTTATAATAATTTATTGTAGTAAGCTACCAATTTTGGCTTGGATCGGCCGGAAGGTACTTCCTGTACCGCTATTTTTGTTTTTATATTGGTCACAAAATTGGAAATTTTGGAATAATATGTACGAAATTTGAATCAAATATTTATTATATTTTATTGTAGCATACTATCAGTTTTGGTGCAGATTGACTGGAGGGTACTACTGGTAAAGATATTTCTTTTCGTTTTAAGTCTGGCTAAAAGATGCTTAATTTTTAACAAATATTGATTATAATTGATGGTAAAAATTCTAACAGTTTTCGTGTAGATCAACAGGATGGTATTTCCTTCAAGTCAATTTTTGTTTTTAATGCTTTCAAACTGTATAATTTCGTAATTCAAAACAAATATTTTTGAGTAGGTTTCTTTTGAAAATCTACATATCACGCTTAGTGCGGTATTAGCCACCAGGGTTGGGAGTGGGTACGTTTTTCGTTTCATTACCTCAGAGAAATTGTGTGACCAATAACTCTAATTCATGTGTATATACGTATGTATGAGTCAATTTCTTGTTCCCACAGTATAGGTCCCAATTTTTGTCCGATAATCACGAAATTTGGTGCGAACATTTTTACTAAGCCAAGGACCAGACCTATTGATTTTAGTACGGATTGGCCGAACGGTATTTCTGATACCATCATTTATGTTTTTATTTTGGCTATAAAATGGTTAATTTTTCCCACCAATAGCCACGAAATTCGGAGTAAATACTTATTTTAATTCATTGTAGTACGCTTCCAATTTTGGAACGGATTGGCCAGGCAGTACTTTCGGTACCGCTATCCTAGTTTTTATATTGGTCATAAAATGTGGAATTTTGGAACCATATGTACGAAATTTGAAATAAATATTCATTAAAATTTATTGTAGCATGCTACCAATTTTGGTACGGATCGACCAAACAGTACTTCCGGTAAAACTTTTTTTTCTAATTTACATGAACTTTTCTTTTCACAAAAATTAACCACGTGGTCATATTTTTTTTTAATTTCATTCATTGGTTTTATTTTAAATTATATGATTATTTACCATACTTTATTATCTTAATTAATTTTTCATTTTGACGTGTAATGCTATTAAATTTCACATTGTCTACTATTTTGTTAGCAGCTAACATATTTCATATAACCATAAAATACCATTAACGCATATGAACTTAGACAATTAATGTCACCATCAAAATTCATAATTTTTTCTCTGGAAAACCTACTTTTTTTAGCCAGGCTTGCTGCGCTACAGTTTTATTTTATTTCATTTTTTTTTTCTAATGTTGTCAATGAAAATTGGCAAACTGGGTTTTCTAGCAAAGTAACATTGTCTGTCCGTGCCCTAGTTAAAAAAAAAAAAAAAATCATTTTAGCCAAAAGAGTAAAGTTTTAACTTTTAGGAAAGTGCAACACTGATTGTGAGCTGCGAAAGAGAGATGATTACACGATTACGACAACCGCAAGTCGCAACGCACTCGGCAAGGCCTTCCGTATCATCTGATCCGATGTTTGCGACTTGCGTATCGAATTTAATTTTAATCACACAACACAACGCAAAATTAAATCATAAAATTTGGCAATTGGCTCGAAAGTCGAAACGAAACGAAGAGTGTAATGGTGTAGTAGCGTATTGTGCTGTCGGTACTGGTGCATCTATCAACTAATTGTAAATCTGTTTTGTATGCGACGGAGTGTTCGTGTTTCACTTTATTATCTATCCGGCTGGTCTTTCGAACCGTACGATACGTGTAGCTTTATACGGTGAACAAATTTAGGAATGTCTTTGCGTGATAGACCGAGATTGAGCGACCGTTTACGTGGTAAATCGGGCGACGAATTGATAAATGAGATTAAGAAGGAATTCGATGACAGCAAAAAAGCTTGGTTTAATTCTGGCAGAGGCAGCCCTCAATTCGGCTCATTGAGATGGGTAAGACAATTGGCTTACGTCAACTGCGCGTGGTACGGCTATCTTGTCGCTAACTATTCACGAATGTGACAAATGCTGCATCGTCTCTGCCGCTTCGTTATTGTCGTTTTAATTAACATTAATTCTGTGCATTTTGAATTTTCTCGTTTTACGCGTATTCTTCAGCGTATTTACTTAAAATTATTATAGTAGTACGCTTTAACGTCTGCTGAACCTATATACTAATATGTGGTACGTTGAAAAAGTGAAAGCGCGAATTTCAGTTGTTGGTCGTTTCTATCGAATTTCGTTCAGAGTGTAGAAAACAACTTGTATTCAAATTTTCCGGTTCATCGATTTGTTTTTAATACTTTCTGTTCGCCAAGTTCCAGTTCCATAGTAGGTCTGTGTGCCGTTTCCAGACAGCCTTTTCGAAGCTTTTCTGTCTACATTTTTCATCCTATCCTTTGATAAAATTTATATCTTCATACGATTTTATCAAATTGAAACTTGAATTATTTCGTACTTCTGTCGATTGCTCTGTGTTTCTTTTGGTCAAGATTTGGTTATTTTGCTGATCAGTTATTTATCTCATTTTTAGAATTGCTATTTTTTTGTACTTGTAATTTTATTCTTTAAAGTCGACTCTGTTTTATTGTGTTGACGCTCGAAGCAGTGAATTTAGAATAAATTGTGAATCTTGCTGTTCCGCATTCCTCAAATAAGACGTAATTTCGACTATAACCGTATGTCTAGCTTCAATTTTCGCCTAATATTTTCTCGAAATTGTTTCTCTCTGATGAACATACGATTGACGGGATCGCCGAGACATCCTAATTAATTGTGTCTTGTGCTTGTTGAGCAGGAGATGTTTCGCTTTCACTTCACTTTTTTTCTGTTACGATTGTAGTATTAAGAATACTAAATTTTGAATTCCGTTTCTTTTGTTATTGTTTAATGTTTACTGACTGCAATCGAGGTAGTGTAGTGTAGTGTAGTTGTAATTCGTCAAGATGATTCATCATTTCAAGAGTTTCTTTTTTTTTATATGAAGTCGACGCTCGACATTGCATATATATTAAGCGTGGGTTTGCGTACGAAGTGGAATAATGGAAGTGGAATTTCTCATTTCGAAGCTATTCCCTTTTCCCCTAGAAGTTCTAGAAACTTTCCAAAGATCTTTCAAGTTAACAATAAAAGGCTACACTGATTCGAGTGCAGGGCTGTCAAGTTTGAATTGCGAAAATCCCATAATTATGACATGGCCAACGTGAAATCGAATCTAATATTATCAGAAAATATCAAAGTATTAAAGCAACTTTGTATGGTACAGTTGTTATTTTGATTTGCATTTTGCATTCACTCCCATTTCGAGAGCCTTCCTTAATCAACATTCATATTTTTCTTGAAAACTTGAGGATGAAAATAGTTGAGAGAAACAATATTACCTTGTGAGGAGAATGGAGATTATCCATCGTTTTTTATTTTTCCTTTTAATTTTACTTAATTACCTATTTTTGGTTTGTATTTTTACCGATAATTTAACAATTCGTTAATTTATTTTAAATAACATTATGTTTGAAGATTTTAATTTCAAATCATTATTTTTCGTATATTTTTGCCAAAACACCTTCACCAAGGTTAGGCGAACGATTTTGAAGTTCTTGATATTGGGCCATATTTTTATAGTCGTTCATTTTACTTAAATTAAAATTTAAATACCTGATTGTATTTTCCCCTATACTCATCCGTGGAAACCACTGACAAAATATTATTTAAGTACTTATCTGATTTGCACTAAAGTATAATCTTAGAATATGGCTCGTTATTCCCTTTTTCTCCTCCACTCAAATTTATATTTACCGTCTCTCCCAGTGTTTGTTGTTTGAAATCGTTGTAAAAGTTCTCAGATTGATGGAGTCACTTCGTAGAACTCCTTCGAGTATTTCATTTTTTTCCCACCAAGTGATGCGAGGCCTATATAAACGAAATTGTTAATTCAAATAGACTTGTTACTTTCTTGAAGAACTTTTCATTGACGATTAGACTTTTTTGGTTGAGAAAGTTGTCTACCGGAGACCGAAGTTTTATTGAAGTGTCTGTAGTAGCCAAGGTGTGGTATGGTAGATATATGTAGATTTCAGAATTGAAATCAAAGCACATCTACTCATTGTTATAATGAATGTTCTAGCTTTGTGAGTTTGAAATGTGGCGTAAGATTCCGCTATCAGAGTTAAGAGTTGAACTTGCAACTACTTTGTATCGGTCTTTCATTCTGAAAAAAATTTACCGTCTATCGATGCTTAGAAAGGATGTTGTGCTGTTGATGGTTGTAGGTGTAGTTTAACTTTCCAATTTTCAACTTAATGTTAAATTTTGGACTTCCATTGTTATATGAATTGATTTTTAGTACGTTTTTATTTTGATAAAATTTGAAGTGACGGCAAAAACCAACGTACTGTTCATTTCGTCTCGCTTATGCGGGTGGGGCCATTAGGGTGTTGGTCAGGTTGCGAAAATATTTGCCCAGTTATTGTTGGTCGAATTTTCAAGGTCATTTTGAGACGTCTGAAGGTGTGCTAATTTTATTTTTCGACATTAAAAGAACAGTCGGTTGAGGCTCCTAAAAAAGTTCAGTAAGACTTACTTTGATCGAAAAATTGTTTTTGTTATTCATGGTGTCCTCGAATATGATTTTTATTTTTTTGCATTTTTTTTTCAACTACCTGCCTATAATTACGTCTTACCCTTTTCCGTCTTGCGCTACTATGAAGCTTTGCAAGATGTGTTGCTTTTTGGGAAAATACGCGTGAACTGTATTTTTGTAACTTGGAAAGTTCCCATATGATGCGGCAAATATTCGTAAACTTTCGCTTGATGAACTGATGAACTGGTGAACCGCCGCGGTTGCTGAAGTTGCCACTGGTCGGTAAGCGGTGGTTAAAGCTTCTTTCGAGTAATACCTTTGTAATGGAACTACTCGATTAACCGATCCCGTCGCCAATTCCAGATTTCCGCACACTTCTGTTCGGTGTAACGTACGTAAACGTACAAATTTTATCAATGAAGTTACATACCCAGATAGGTACCTTTTTGCGTGGGTCGTTGAAAACAATTTTTGTTGCAGAATGAAAATTGTTTATTGTGTAAACCTGTTTCGACGTACCTTCGTATACGCGTTTATTTTATTTTTATTTTTCTACTTTGTTGAGAAGGAATTTTAATACCCGACTAGGAGAGTGCGTTGGCTTGTGCTTTGTTTTGTTTTAAGTAGATTTTTGAAAAAAATCTACTCATTAAAATTGCTCGAGTATTCGGACCGAGGGGTGGGAGTGGGTATCTTCTTCGTTCCATGATCTAAGCATTTTGGCACTATTTGTAAAAATCCATTTTTTTATATAAAATAATATGTACCTGCTTTTGCGTCGAAACCATTTCCAGGCGTAATTGTGATCGGGCAGTTCCGAAATTTGAAACACATATTCGGATCCGCTTGAGGAAGAACCGTATTGTTGCAAGTCCGGATCGGACGCATGGTCCGTCTGATCGGTTATTTTATATGCATTTCTTATCGAACAGCGTATAGTTCACAATTTTCAGTCGATAGGTATTGATTTGAAGTAGGATATCTGACATGATTTATAATTTGGTTTCTATTGGTTGGTTTCTATCGGTATTATGGTTCATTACCAGGTGCTGTTGGAGCGGCTTCCTCCATCAGCCTGGAGAATTACAATTTTGCTCGATAATCTGAAAATTATTTTTCGCTGAAGGTTAATTTTGCAGTTGAAACCGTTGAACAAACACAGCCTAATAATAATTCGAAATTTTGCCATAGGCTTCGATTTTGTTGAAGCTATCCCAATCATTATGGTCTTATTTAGCAAGTTTGAAAATGTGCCATTTGAAATCGTGCCACTTAGAACTTTGAATAATTTTTCATTTTACGAAAAAATAATGATTTTTGACACAAAAATTAAATATTAATTCGTAAAATATTTTGAAAAAATGATACGGAATATCGGTATAAGTATTTTATCACATGCTTCGTGTTTGTGTGATATTTTTCGTAAAAATTATAAATATTATGTATATTATTTTACCAGAAGAATATTGGTGATAGAGGTGATTTTTAAACAAAGAAAATATACTTTTTCTTGCGAAGCTTGCTACGCAAGAGTTTTTTTCGTTTTGATTTTGTTCTTTCAACGCCGTACTTGTTAGTTAATTCCCTGTTCGTGACAAGGTTTAGAAAGAACGTATGCGATTCAATTGGTTCGAGTAATCTTGTTGGTTTTGTGCGATTAGAGTTACGAAATAGTCGTGAATTGTGTGTACATATGTGAGAAGAGTGTAACGCTGGATGTCTGGCAAGTGATGACGACAATCGAAATTTTGGTATAACAGCTGGTATGAAAAGCGTAATATGTTAGGTGGTATTAACGTATTCTTCGTGTTGAAATGTCGAGAGACCAATGGAGCAAGGGTTAAAGGTAGAGTAAAAATTGTTTTCTTATCGTGAAGGAGATGTACGAAAAAAGGCTCTCAGACATTGTCTATTTTCGACGTTGAATGGGCCACTGGATTCAGAATTCTGTATTTAATGATCTCGGTAGAATGTGTAGAACTTCGTAGCCTGTAGCCCCTTAAACTTGGAAAATGAGCAATTTCTTCGAGAATGCTGTTTGGTTAATCTCGTTGGGTTGCATTCACACAACTTGTAATTTGATATGAAAAATTATCATCGAGAAGAGAATGGCAGAAATGGAATAGTCTAAATTCTCTGGAAGGAAAAATTGCGGAGAGACGGGGTTGTTGATTGAGGGAGAGGCAAAACAAAAGGAAACCATTCAGACAGGGAGAAATGTGCGACATGCGAAAGTGCCGACAAGGTGCTTGCGTTCGTGTGAGTGAAATGAAACTGATGAAACACGAATCGTGTATCTAATATTTTATGTAGCCGAAGTACGTACCAAAAATATGTATAAATCATGCAACAATACTGAAATTATTGTTGCCAACTATATTTTGGAAATTCATTTATTTTTTCATTAGTTTTTGTGAAATTCGAGGACGCTTACAACTTCAGCTTGATTATTCAGAATTACTTTTTGTTTGTAAAAATTCAGGAACGGCTGTTCGTGGCCTCTTTAGTGTCTGATGCAACTTCATGTTGTTGCCCGTTGATTTTTTTTATGCCTCCCTCAGAAAACAGAATGCTTACTTCGAAGCACCAGCGCCCGGTGTCGTGCCCCAATCGTTCTCAGTTCTTATGGTAAGAATGACCCCTAATCGGACGCCATACACGTATACAAGTAGGTATACGTTGGGAAAATACAGAATACCGGTAACGACATCAAAAAACGTGGGAGAGGTGTAGTGAAATTGTTTTAGCTTATGTGCACTCAAAGGATAGGCCATCTAATGGATCAGTTCGTTATGAGGCTATCAAAATTTTATTCACCCTATTTTATGATGTCCGAGTCTTTCTCTTCCCTTCGATTGAAAGAATAGTCGATTATTATTCATATAAAATCGAGGCTGTTATTTATAAAAAGTCGACGTAAATTTTATCAAATTCTTTCCGTTTTTCTACTGGAATTTTTAAAAACATTAAGTGCGCTATTGTCGATCGCTGATATCAAAAAATAGAAGTGATCAAACCTCCGTTGGTACTGTCGTTTGCATCACAATTTTATCAGTTATCTCACTGTGTGGCTGATACTGATGAATAACATGGTAGTATAGGTTCGGCTTCGAATTTTTGGTCCTCTATTGCTTGAAATAAGAGATAGCTACTTGTTGGACGTTGGTGAAATTATAGAGGAAATTTCGAGAAATGAAATGAGCCAAAAGACGAGAAATTTGAGTCTTTAGAAGCCGATAAAATAATTAAATATAGTGTTATCTGTGAACTTCATCTCGAACATAACTAATAATAAGGTACAAAAAACACCAATTTGATGCCCGATTTCATCTTCTTCTTCAAGTTTCTCGCCTTCTAAGGGCTCAGATTTCTTGATCTTTGGCCTATGTTATTGGTTGAAGCGTCCTCTAAATAAGTAGCTCTAGCTTTCACTTGTTTTAAGACAATTACGGCCGAAAAATACAAAAACTCATAATACTCGTAGTGATTTTCACGGGTATCAGCCACCCAGTGAGATAGTGTGTTCAGTTGCGATGTCAGTTGCCATTGACTAATAACCTTTTTAATGCTATTAGCCGGCTACTTTGGGTACCTACTATTCTGTTTGCAGTTGAAGTCACTACGCCGTTTAACAGTTTGAAGTAAACTTCTACTTGGCATATCACCATGTGAAATTCTGAAAAGATTCTTATGGAACTATTTTCAAAGTTGAAGTTGACTTGAATGGCTAAAATGGCGTAGTGACTTGAACTGTTAACAGAATGGTACCCCAAGTAGCTGATAAGTATTTAGAAAACCAGCTAAGTGTGAACCAGGCTTATTATACGTAGGATGGCGTAGGATTTATATCGGATAAATATAGGAAATCAAGCAGAATGTGTATTTATAGTTATTAATTATCAATTTATCATAATACATTATCATTATCCGCTTAAAAATTTCCGAGAATCTAAATTTTGTGTAGCGTTTCTTTGCAACAGTTGATAAAATAATGGTTGCTAGAAGAAGAAGAAGGATGGTTGAAGCCACTAACAATAGGATTTAATTTAAATTTTGTAATGTTGGTGAATTAGCGTATTCCATATTCGAGAGTTACAATGATGATCTTTGGTTTTAGGAGGGATTCCCGTTTGACGAGGACGTATTCAGTCAGAGGAACGACGCCGGAATAAAGTCGCATCTCGAAGATTTAGCCAAAAAGCATCCAGAATTAGCAGGTGACCTGCGCTGTCCTCCATGGGGCGGTTCGGTGGATAGGAACTGGGAGAAAGCATACACCGTTCCCATTGCGGTAGAAAAGGTTGGCGTTTCAGGTGGCGACGCTGGAGCTGCGAGTGCCTCGTCTTTGCATAAACATCCCACGCCGTCGTCGTCGTCGTCGTCGTCCGATAATCGTTCACAACCCGAGACGGCAGCGGACACTTTGGGTCAGCACGGCTTAAGAAACACAGTCGACATCGCCGAACATATACAAAAAGCAAATCAACCCAAATTCGAAAACGAGCCGAAACGTTCGTCGTCGGCGCCACCCGACTCCTCCCCCACCGTCAGCAGCAAAAAAGAGCCCAGACGATTTACTTCGAAAATTGAAATTACGCCGGTTAACCCGTTCGAGCCGGTCGCCTCGAACATGTCGAATGAGAGTGCCGCCGCCGCCGCCGCCGATGTAGGTGCCAATATCACCACCAATCCCTCGTCAGCTGGGGACGACCAACGAGCTTCTTCCGCTGGTATCAACCGGCAAATACCGATCACGACTGACCTACCCTCCAGCAGCCAGAACCACGTTGAACCTGCTCCGCCGATGCGTCAACCAGCTGGCAACGGCGCGTCGTCCGCTGGCGCCGCTTCCGCCCAAACTCGTGATTACCCGTCGCCGCAGACGGGCCGCAAGCAGCCTCAGGTGCACCATATTCCTATTTACATCGAGGGACGCGACGATCCGGTTGTACCGAAAAGTGTGGAGACACCGGCCGAGCCAAGATCCTGTACGCCGGATCAGGCAGCTCCTCTGAAACGTAAGCTGAATGGCGGAGGCGTCGCTGCCGATAGCACAGCCTCGTCGAAAAATAGTGCAACCCCTAAACCCAACCAGGTGCCGTCCAATGAGAGAAAAGTTCCTGTTGAAACACCTGTTTCTGCGGCGGAAACACAGTCTGCCGCGTCGCATTCGGCTCGAGTGTGTTCTCCTTCTCCTTCTCCTCCTCCTCCTCCCCCTCCTCCAATCAGAAAACCGGATCCGTTGCAGCGTGTGCAAGAAGTGCAACAAGAGGTGAATGATTTGACGACGCATGTTCAGCAGTACAGTGGCAGTTCGCGTAACGACAAAGAGTACATGTATTTGGACGAGATGTTGACTCGGAATTTAATCAAATTGGATACCATCGAAGTGGAGGGCGATGAGCGATTGCGTGTCGCCCGTAAGGATGTCATTAGGTCGATTCAGAAGTCGATAGCTCTGCTCGAAAGTAAGGTTCCGGTCGCTCAAAATGACGTTGAAGAACCGAATGGCGAATCGTTAGCAAACGATGCTGCTAATAATGCACCTCCTTCCGCTGTCAGCAGCGCCGTCATGGACGTGGATGTGAGTGGATCTACCGCCCGAAACAACCAAAACGCCGAAAACATAGACTAATTATTAAAAGTTTGAAGTCTAGTCTTTTTTTTTTTTTTTTTTTTTATTATTATTATTATTTATTTATTTATTTCGTGAATCGCCTGCCTCTCGAGAACCGTGCGCAGTCAGGAAAATAGTTGCGGAGTTGACGATTTTTCTGTTCTGAAAGGCCGACTAATTAATTTTTCGTTGATTTTTCTATTTTTTAACATCGCGTGATTTTACATTTTGAAAAACAGTCCTCTAAGAATTCGTATTTTTTTGTTTTTAAATTTATTCGTGCTATTGCCTTGTTATAATGTGAGTTTGTTTTCGCCTAATTTATAATAATTATATAGTGTATATACACGATTTTAACGACGTATTTCATTTTAGATTTTCATCTGGACGTCGTACTTTTCGTAAAAAATAATGTTTTCGTAGTCGTTAACCCGTTTCAGAAGTCCCAAAAATGAATAAAATCTGATCTGAAAGAGGAGAATGTGCGATAGCAATGTCTGCTAGCTTTAATTAATAGCTTGCAGCCTAAATTCAGTTTTATAGTTATTTTTACTCGCTTGAAAATAATTTTACGCCGTTTTACTGTATCTGCTATTTCATGTTTGTTCGAGCAGTAACATTGAATTTCGGCCCTTACAAAGGGTTTGATATTGTTTCTAGAAAATTATGGAGATTACCTCCTTCACACCGAGATGATGCTATTCACGCTTTTTATTAAGACTGGAAGACTATTGAAATGAAGAAAGCAACGGAAAACCTTTCGTTCGAGAAATATCGGAAAACTGAGATACATACTCATTTTTAAACGATAAACAATTTAATGAGAAATATGTCTTGGAAAAAGATTAGGGGCCGTAAGTTCAACGTACCTATTTTCAAATATCAGAAGTATGAAAAATAATATATAGGTAATCCAACTTACAGGCACCAACTTTGAACGCAAATATAGATCTTATACTGTCATTATGGTTTAATCTTCAATTGTTTTTCGTCCGACAAAATTGAAAAATTTCCTTCAATCGTCGCTCAGGAGAGTTAAAAATATTTAAGTATAAATTTTGGTTTGGTAACGTGGATATGGTTAGTTCTTTATTTTTCATGGGGTTTCATTTGAGTCTACAAAAAAGGGATTAAAATAATTATTATTAGACACTACGCAAGTGAAACTGCGGATAACAGCTTGTTCATTAATGTATAGATCATAGGGAAAAACATTTTTCGATAAATTTTTCGGGGAGCCAAGACCCTCGTGCCCCCAATTTGTGCCTATGTCGTCGTGAGAACTATGTATTTTACGTTCTCAACGAATTCATAAATGTGAAATTCTAAAGAGGTCTTAACACTCATTCGAGTGACCAAAAATTCATTTTGGATCTTGAAAGCCAGAAAACAAACAGATTCTTCGCGAAAAACTACGACGAATTCTTAAATTTTTTTTTAGGGGATATTAACCTGTTTTTATTTCTTTTCATCCCGTAACAATTTTCCTAAGCGGAGTAAGAAGTTACACTTCAAACCGACCAATGATATAGCCACAAAAAGTATCGAACGGAAGACTTCAGAGCAAATAATCTGAAAAAAACTTTTCAAAACAACGGAAGTTTTAAGAAATCTCGCATTGTTTTCAGAAATAACGACATATCCTCAAATTCATTATCCAACAACACAGAATCAAAATTTAAAAAAAATTAACAGTAAGCCTGTTTTTCGAAAACCTGCGAAAAGTGTAAGAACCGTACGTATCCGAAGCCTACACTGAAAAACTACACGGATTATTGGATGGTTCTAAATCGAGCACAAGTGAAACATGTCGAATGAAAGACAGAGAGATCGATCCTTAAATTTACTGCAATAATAAATATACCGAACAATGCTTGCAAATCGATGCACTTTCAAAAATACGAAAAACAATTTATACAAAATCAGAATAATTACACGAACAAATGACATGCACGCTATAATAAAATTACGAACAGTACAAATGTTTATGGAGCATCTGCTCTTTGTTAATCAAATGAGTTGTGTTATTTACTAATTTCATCAACGACGATAAATTTTCCGACCAATCGTTCAGCACCTGATTTGGATCCTTTCGCACGCCAAAATTAACAATACCTGCTGGTCGATCCGTTTTCGCTGTCACCGTCTTGTTAGTAACCATTTGACTGAGGAATTCTTCAGCTTCCTAAAATTGAAAATCATGCAGCATTAGTTGTAACACAGAAGCTTTCGGACGCAACGTTAGTCTATCGCAGACAAACCTGTGCCGGTAAATCCAGTAACGCCGACATTCGTTGTAAGGTAATACGATTGTAATACTTTGCCATAACGCGTATATTCTGTCAGTAAAATAAGATCAAAATTAGTACATACACATATACAATACAAACTATCGAATACAGCAACAAGTGGACGATATTTTATGTTAAAGAAACGAGTTATTTAAAAATACAAAAAAAAAAAAAAATACTGCAAACCCAATTCGAAATGACTCGAGTCCATTTAGGGAAGGGATTGAAACAGAACTCGTATGTTACGATTTACGTCGTTTCAGCCAGCAAACTTGAACATGCCGGCGCGAATGGTTCTGTGAGATTCTTACGTGACTTTACGAGAAGAGGGCTTCTAGTGACTTAAACGGCGTAAAATTCGGTGGAATCACTCCCCTGAAAACTACTCCAGTTACCCAACGTCAAACCAAACAGCAATGAAATTTGAATTAACAAATTCTGCATTGCTGTTCGGCATTTGAAGTCTCGACAGTAAACCTTTTACCATGAATTCAACAGTTCAAATACAATAAAAGTCGAAGTTTGAAAATTGAAATTTTTCATTTATCATCACAGTCCAATGATTCTAATTACACATTATGTAAGGGTTTTTGAAATTGAAGGCACTACGAAGATTTGTTTTCAAACATTTTGTATAATTTTTAATCCTTTTGGAGTATGACTGACAACCACCTGATTCATGCATCAATAATTCAAGAATTCAGTGAAAACCAGCTCATTTTATCTCAGGTTGTAGTGACAATACAGTTTTTGCACTGTCTCATGAGTTTCTTAAATCTCCCATTTTGAGCCACCAGGGACTGAAAAGTGGTTCAGTGAAAACAAATGATGCCAGATTTCAAAAATGCTTTTCAAAGAAAACGTGGAATGACGTTTCAGAAAAATTTTGGCGTGAATTCTAAAATCTCGTTTTTGAGCCACAGGAGGCTCAAAAGATGCCTGATGAAAAAAATTAAGCCAGAACTGAAGTAACTATCTGCAAAGACATAGGCGTTGATGTACGAAATAAAAAATCTGTATAAATAATTTCTGAATAGCCCCATTTTAGATTTCATTAGGGCAGTAAAAGAGTCTAATTTAATACAAAATCTGAATTCATTCTAAAAAAAAAGACAAGGAATCGACATATCAACTAGTAATATCACCAACAACTAACAAAAGAGAAGTACATACAATTCTGCACAAGGGCTAGTTCGGTAAAATTAATCAGTTTTTTTCACTACCTCCTTACGGAAATACCGTATCGCAGACAGCAAATGAGAATACTTTGTTTTTCGTAGAATAATTCTCGAGAAATGCCGCATCGTAGGCACCTTCCGTTGTTTCATCGCCAAGGTGCCACTCCCTTCAATTTATCCGTTTTCAAACTTACATGTTCGACAACACGCTTTTTTAAGTCGTTCCAACGTTTGCCGCCCAATTCTGACACAGCAGCGAAAACTTTAGTGGGATCCGAATTCGGTGATCCGACTTTCAACTCTTTTTCAAAAGTGTTACATAAGCCCGACCAGCGAATAAGTTCTGGATTTACAAAAAGATTAAGAAGCTCTCTGAAACATTCGTTGTGGACAATCAAATAAATTTTGAAAAACATTTTGAATTAAGAAATTCTGATATCGACTTACTTGTATAAAGGAACTTCCACAAGAGTTTTATCTTCCAGTATGCGGTGAATCAAATCGGACTGTTCATTATCATACGAAGCCAACACGACGAACAGAGCCACATTTTTCATAACTACTTTTCTCTCTAGTTCATCATCTTTAATCTTGGGTGTACTTAGAATTGCTCTGTAGTGTTTACAAATAGACAAGTAGTTGGCATCTTGTTCGTCTAATTCAATCATCAATCTGTCGAAAACACACCGTGAAAAATATGTAGTGTACAGAACGAAGTAATTTCAAAATTATTTAAGGCGAGGAAAATACCTGTAATATTTCAATTTTAAATCTTGAACTAGATCAGATAAGTTTTCACCCTCGAAGAATTTTGTATTTATTTTTTTGGAAATAATTTGGGTTCGAATATAATCCTTTTTGGCTAAAATGAGTCTCATTTGCTCAAGAATCAATTCAACCTAAAAAAGTTATGAACGACCTAAACAACGACTGGACGTCAAGAGAGGTAAAAATACCAACGAACAAAGTACTTTTTCTTGTTTCTCCATAGACCCATACGTCTCCACTTGTAACTCCTGCATAACTGTCGCAGCTCCACCAATATCACCATTCTTTTCTTTTATCAGCGCTAATTTATGCGTGAGTCGAGCTCTTTCAACTTCCACATAGATCTAAAAATGGAAATATCTGATAAGATGCATTTCAGGTGACTACAAAAAAAGCATATTAGAAAATCCTACTTTTCCTTCTGTCACGTTTCTCAACGTATCTATCAGTTTCAGTTTCACTTGCTCGTCATCTATTTCATCCACATAACGGCAGCACTCCTGTATCATTTTAACAACAGCTTGTTTTAACTGACTTCTGCGTTTGGCTAGCAATGATATGTGTTCGTTTAGTACTGACCAGTTTTTGGCTTCATAACAAATCTGAACGATAGCAACAAGTACTCGACTGGTAGATACCATATCGGAACCCTGCAATCAAAACAATATATTAGAACAAAAAAGATTTGAAAAAAAATAAATTAAAAAATACGAGAGTCGCCGTGGCTGTATTCATGGAGGATTGACGTGCAAACATGAAACTATCTAAATATGTACAACAAAAACTGCAAATTTTCCATTAATTTATGTTTTTTCTTTCATTTCTTTCGAACTGCCAAGGATGATTGAAAAATTACATGAAAAGTATATTCCAATAAATTTTCTCTTCTTTCCAACACTATTAACTTCAGCTCTTTACCATAAATGACGGCTGAAAAATCCTAGAATGAAAAAGGAAAGGTTCCTAGATTCCAAAAACGGTAAATTTTCTTTTGATTTTTATTTTTTTCGTTCGTTTATTTTCAAAATGCTAAAGATGATAAAAAAATTAAACTGATAGTAGATTTTTTCAAATTTTTTCATTTTTTCACTGATACCAATTACAGCTCTCTGGCTTTAAATAGCAGCAGAAGAATCACTGAGGAAAAGAGGAGAGGTTTCTGGATTCCAAAAAATGGCAAATTTTTCAATATTTGCGGTTTTTTTTGTTTGTTGATTTCTAAATAGCTAAATATAATTAGAAAATATGAAAATTTAGTAATTTTTATCCTCTTCTCAACAACACCTCTGAATATATATATATATATCATGGAGTGGCATTTCTTCTAGTTCAACCTTGCCAATATAGTTGGGCCTTTCAGTGAGTAAATATGCTTTTTATAACACAATGTATAACTAATAACACACAAACACACACACACACACATATATATATATATATATATATATATATATATATATATATATCAAAGAAACTGAAGCTGTGGCTACACAACTTCTGATATCAGATCACCGTTGAAGTTAAAATCAAAATTTTAATATTTTAATGGATAGCTGGTTCGGAAAGTTTTTCTTGGTTTTTCGTTCTATGTAATAATGTAGCCACTTAGAACTATTTTTATTGATTTAATTCTACTGGCAAACCGAATGCCAGATGTTGGATTTCTATGTAGCAGCAGCCTTACAATCTGACAGTCTGAGTCTGATACTTGCAGTCTTGTCTAGCCTTTACCGAGAACTAGGACATTTACACAAAACAAAAAAAAAACTAAGAAAACATTCATTAGTCACCGTTCGTGTTTGCTTTTCCAACGAAAGCAAACCGTCTATAGCTTCTATAAATTTGCCTTTAGATGCCATATCTTTGTATACGGGTATTTTTTCATCGCAAGCGGACGAATAATCAACTTCCATTTTCCGAGCTTCTTCCGCGAGATCTGCCCGAAAAATATCGGTAACTGAAGTGGCCATATCGTCTGATACACGAACAAAAAAACTAAATTATTCTACAGCTAACGTAAAAATTTTACCGTGAAAAACTTTGATAAAAAGAAAAATTAACAATAAGAAGAAATCGTAAATTAACATGATTATAGTATAACGTTAAGTCCATAACAGATGCAGGATTATTTTCCAACTTACCAAGATTTATGAGATTATGAAAAAAACAAAACAGAGAATCCCAAGCCCTAAGATGAATAGAGTAGAAAAAAATGTATATATTTTTCACTTACTCGTAAATGAAGTATATGGGACTTAAAAAACAAAACAGAAGAGAGAGTAAAACTGAAAAACAATTCAATATATTTATTCAACAAATAATCCAAGATAGACATATAATTATAAAATATATTTAACATGCAAAATTCTAAAAATTGATAGTCACGTAATAGCCTTCGAGGATGTATATATGATGGAGACGACATTAATGGTTTTGGTTCGGATCTATAGATAGCGCTACCGCCTAACGTTTTGCTTTCTAAAAATCTGATTGGAAGAAAAAATCACTTGCATTTGTTTATAAACACTGACATACAAATTACCCCATTCCCGAATATCTAATTATTCTGATTGGTTGATGTTGATTGATACACTGTAATTTTTACGCCAGTGTACACATGCTCCGTGTAGATATTGACAACAGTCAATCCCATTGTAAAACACGTGTCATCTCCATCATATAAATATCCTCAAAAATAACAAGCAGGGCAGCGTTGAGCAATTCCTGGGAAAAACATTTTTGAATGGGAGTTGCAACTGATTTTTTTTTTTTTTGATTTCTTGGTGAAAATAGATACTGATGTAAGATTTTGGATCTGAAGAAAATGAATAAGTCAATTTGAAATACTACAATGCATTGAAAGGAAAAAAACTATACATGTATGAAATCAACTAAAAAGGAGATGACGATCTCCCTCCATTATGGAAAAAGTAAAAAAGTGTTATGGAAGTGTGAGATATGAAGTGTCCTAAGAGTTGCACAACATGATTGAAGAGTATCAGTGCAGTGTTGCTGGTAGTAGTGAGCGTGTTGATAAAATTGAAGTTTGGAATGAAACAAAATGAAAAACACAAGTTTCAGACAACATGATCTTTAATTACGACTTCCATAATAACAAAAATGTTTGGTGAATTGACTAAACAGGCTGTACATAAACATGAAGCATCACAGCTAAAAACAAGCGTCTAGGGACACCGTAGGGTAAATTTTTTCGGGTGGTTTCGGAATCGTTTGGAACATTTTGTTTGACTTAGTTTTCAAAGTTATTTTGTGTTTTTATTGAAATTTGAAATTATTTAGAATTTTTGTAAAAAAAAACTACTTATTTGTAGAGGCTGTATTTTTTTTTTAATATATTTTTTTAAAGCAAGAATCTGAAAAATTTTTAAGTTGTGAATAAAAAACACTGAATGACACTGTAAAGAAGAACGAAGTGTAAAATTCATGAGAACATGTTCGAATAAACCACCAGAAAACTTCATTTATCCTTTGAAAATATTAAAAAAAAAATCGGAGTCAACTGTATTTATTCAATTTAACATGAATGCAAAGAAAACGAAACAGAAAAGAACATTACTTATTTTCTAAATGACGATCGTATGCACAGGAAGTATTGCAGGAAAAACAGTATAGAAAACATTGGATTTTACTTCGATGTTTTTGAATTTTTTTTACACTGGTAGGCCTACTAATGGAATGAATGTTTTCAATGTGCCTGAGTACATGATGTTTTTTACCAAAAGAAGTTTGACATAGGTCGCAGATGAATTGCGATTTGGAATTCATATTTAAAAACATCAAAAATTAAACAATTAGGTAACCCATTTTCAAACTACCATTATTATCATTAAACTAACAAACAAAATAAACAAAAATCCCAAGTCGAACAAAGTGTTCCGACCAATTCCGAAATTACCTGAAAAAATTTACCCTACGGTGTCCCTAGACGCTTGTCAGCTAAAATAACCAAACTAAATATAACATACTGCCACTAGATTATTTCAAACAAGAAGGTTAGCTAGCTGGAGTCCAAAACAACATAGCAAGTGTAGTGAGAGTGTAGAACAACACCCTCCTCAATCTTACAAAATAATATAAACAAAAAATTGTGAGTACGAATTCTAAAAATTTAAAATGTAAACAAGAAAATTTCACAATTATTTTATCAGTTTTATTATTAAACGAAAACATAAAAACAAAAGTTATAATGAATGAACGAAATTATTATTTTAGGCTTTTTCCCGAATGATAATTAAAATTAAATGACTAGAATAACATTTTATAGTCTTATAATTATACTTGTATTTACAAAGAAATTAGTACAGTACAAAATATGTTATATCTATTATATTTTATAACGTTTGAAAAAATGTCATTATCAACATTAATTAATAAATGAATTTGAATTGTCTAGAGAGGAATTGTAGGATAAATTTTGGTTTATACTTGTCAATTTTAGGTTTTTTCAAAATGTGATATTCTTATCAACATGTGTTTCTCGCATCTTTGAACATGCTAAGATCCAAATTTCATATATCTTATCTTTGGTTCCCTGAACTTGAAGATAGATAAAAAATAAATATAATAATTTTGTATCGACAAGTATGAATTTGGCAGAAAATTATGTGTTTTGAAATATTTTCAAATCATGTGTTAATGTAACATATAGACGACGGGTTATCTTCACACATACATTCATTTCATTCTTCCGTTCATTCAGTGCATGCCTTATCTTTCTTCTTTTCATTGTACCTCTCACACTAAGTTGTTATCTTGTTCTCGTCATATTCTACAGTTTACCTGGTTTTACATTTGTTTTTACAAAGTTAGTTGAGTTCTTGTTTAGTTATGTGTACTTGTAAAATGTGTTGCTAAGTTTTCTAATACACAAATAATTTGAACATTGTATTTCTTTTTGTCAATCAACAAAATGGTCCTTCGGGCCGGATTAATTATTTTCATTGGCATTTTTAAGTAATATGTTCGTTTTCTAAATGTGTAGTATGCAAAAATTCGTGAAGTGAATTTATATAGTTGTTTGGTGTCTGCCATTCAACAAAATCCATCTCTGTTGTACCTGAAATTTTTCTGAAAATTTCTCTTTCTTCATGATTAACGTAAATTCAGTGCTTTAAAGTAAATTAATTCACAAACTTCGTTAATTTTTGTAATTTTGCTCCTCTCATATAATGTCTTCCAAAAAATTGAGCAGCTGCTCCGAGAGAGGAGACTAATTACACGTAGCATCGAAAAAGCTCGGAATACTTGGAAGAGTACATCAACGACTCCAATAGTCATGCAATTGAGTCCCTCCTGACCCAATCCAAACATGAGAAGAATACCTTTGATAATTTACAGTCCCAACTTGTCAGCAACTTTTCATCGGATAAACCAGAGGAAGTGATGAAATTTGAAGATGAGCTATTCGAGCATTCAGACGAGGTAAAATTAACATATTTAAAAATTGTTTCCACTGCGAACGCTGCTCTTGAAAACCTAAACCCATCTAAAGTCACAAGCAGAAAGTCTTTGAACACAGTTTCTAATGACGCTAATCCAAGCCAACCCAATGTGTCATTCCTAAAAATAAACCTGCCTATCTTCGATGGAACATTAACCAAGTTCAACGACTTCAAAGCCTTGTTTGAAAATATGGTATATGATGATCAAGTACTTACCGAGGTTTGTAAATTTTATTACCTAAAAAGCTGCCTGGTAGGTGTAGCAGCTAATGTGTTACGTGGTATTACAATCACATCCCAAGGATACCAATTAGCCTGGAATAAAGTACTCAACCAATACGATAACCAGTGTGCCATTATTAAAGCCCATTGCTATGAGTTATTTTTTTCCGAGAAGATTAAAAGTGAAAGTGGTCTTCATAACCTATTAAATACAATTGATTCCACAATTGCTGGGTTGAAAGTTTGTGGTGCACCAGTTGATCAGTGGTTCATACCACTTGTGTTCCTTGTAAAAACCAGCCCCATCTTTGTTTGCCACCACAAAAATCAACTGTTATGCTTGTCGTGGTCAACATTTACTTGTTGAGTTTTCCACCTTTTTAAAGAAAAACCCCCAAGAAAGGTTTGAGATAATCAAAAAGCATCAGCTTTGTTTCAACTGCTTCAACCACAACCACTCATCCTTGAACTGCCCCAAGAAAACCAGTTGCAAAGTGTGTCACAAAAAGCACCACACCATGCTCCATCTTGATCGTGCTGAAGGTGATGTTACCAGTGTAGTTGCCAAACCTGTATCAGTAGTCTCAAATTATAACTCAACATCTGCTGAACAAAACAAGTGTGTTGTAACCAAATCCGCTAATTCTTGTGCTCATGTTGGCCAAAAGCCAAAAACAATCCTGTTACCTTCTGCAGTGGCCAAGTTTGTCTGTGGTAATGTTTAAGGCTATGCTCGAATTCTCCTTGATATTTGCTCCCAAGTCACCATGGTGTCGCAGTCCTTTGTTACAAGTAACCAGTTACCAACAACCACATCCGAGTGGATTTCTAGTTTGAAAGGCGTTGGAGCTGAGCCAATTACGACCAATCGTCTCTGCGCAATGACCTTAATGTCAAGACATACCAACTTCCAAATTGACAATGAAGGTGAAGTAGTTCCTACATCATTCATAACTTACCAAGTCCACAACCTGTCCATGGAAGCTGAATTTGAAAGTTACCATAATTTTCCGATGACTGATCCTGCCTTTGAGAGAACTCTCGTAGCCATTCCCACCATTGACATCATAGTAGGTGCAGAATATTTTGAGCAAATTGTTCATAACTACTCGCGACAGGTCAATAATGTAACCTTAAGAAAAACTGGTTTTGGTTGGACCCTGTATTGTCAAGTTAATTCCCTAAAAACCAACCAGTCCCACTCCTACTGCGTCACAACCGATATCAATACCCAGTTGAAAAAGTTTTGGGAAACTGAAGAGGTTGTTGCACAAAAACACAAGTCAAGTGAAGCCGAACAATGTAACCGAAATTTTGAAGAGACCTTCTCCAGAGATGCTAGTGGACGATATATTGTTCGATTGCCATTCCATAACTGCAAAAACTAAATTACCAAAAATTATTTTCTTGCATAAAACACTCTCCTTCATCTTGAACAGCGCCTGGATTCAACCACCCGAGCAATGAATGCTGAATTTATGCACGACTACGAAGAAAAAAGTCACATGAGCGGTATACCCACAAGTGACTTTGGTAATGGCCAGTATTATATACTCCACCAATACGTACTTTGTATGTCCAGGGAAACAACAAAGTTACGAGTTGTGTTTAATGCTTCTGCCCATGACAAAGCAGGAATTTCATTAAACAATGCCCTTATGGTTGGTCCTCGCTTGCAACCTGATTTGATGGACATCTTAATCCGTTTTTGCCGTCATCAAATCGCCATCAGTGCAGACATAGAATAAATGTACCGCCAAGTATCAATCCATCAGGATGATCGTCTGTGGCAACGCATTTTGTGGAGAGACTCACCAAAGTTACCAATCCAAGAATTCCAGTTAAATACAGTTACTTATGGCACAAGTCCTGCTTCCTTTTTGGCTACCAAATGTTTAGAGAAAATAAGCCAAGAGTTTCAGGATAACCACGAGGCAGCAACCATCATCAACCAAGACTTTTATATGGATGATTTAGTGTCCGATAGCCATGATGTTGAAACTGCCATCCAACTTCAACGTGCAGTCCATGATGCACTACAAGCTGCCAAATACCCACTGTGCAAATACCGGTCCAATTCAGCTGAGTTTATGTCCAAAATTCCAAGGGAGCTACATAGTAAATTGCAGTCATTAGACTTCCAAACACCATGTACTGCATGTGTTCTTGGTTTGCAGTGGGACACCTCTAGTGATACATTCCAAATCAACTTCACCATCTCCGAACTCTCTTCAACTTCCACAATGACTATGCAAGATGTTGCATCCAATCTAGCCAAGTTATTCGACCCATTAGGAATCATAGCACCAATAACAGTTAAAGCCAAAGTAATTCTTCAAGACCTTTGGCGAGAACAGTTGAAATGGAACCAAGAGGTACCATCAAAGTTGAGAACCAAATTTGAAAAATACTGTGCAGATCTGGCCAATCTACATCTATTCCAGATTCCAAGGTGTTACTTTCAAAATACACCATGCTGTACAATGCAACTGATTGGGTTTTGTGATGCAAGTAAAGAAGCATGTGCAGCAGTAGTCTACTTGCGATGTTCCGAGTCACCTGGTGCAAAATGCCCTATTGTGTGTGCCAAAACCAAAATTGCACCCATTAAAGAGTTAACAATACCAAAACTTGAGCTCCAAGCTGCTGTGTTGTTGGCAGAATTAATCACTCGAGTCTAGAAAGAGTTACAAATTGCTGAAATTTATTGTTTTTCCGATGCCCAAGTTGTCTTTGCTTGGCTACATAACCCTCACAAGAAGTTACCTGTTTTTGTGAAAAACCGAGTTGAAAAAATTATTAATCTCATCCCCACAAGTCAATGGCGCTATGTTGAAACTGATCACAACCCAGCTGACTTGGCTACCAGAACAAAAATGTCCGTTGAATCCTTCATTGCCAATAAAGTCTGGGTTCAAGGTCCTGAGTTCCTGTCCAAAGTAAGTTACAATTTCCCATCCAACATTGATTTTGAAATTACCAAGCCTGAAATAAATATAGTTACATGTCACACCACAGTAAACAGCGAACCAATTGAACTCCACCGCCAGCACCTAGTTACCAGAATTGAAAATTGTTCTTCATACGAGCAAATAGTTGGCATTTTCCGTGTTTTTGCCAGAATATTTCACCAAGGTGCTTCTTCTGAAATGCTGGACTCAGACCTATACCAACGTCGTGTTGCATTAACATACATCACTCGAGTACTGCAGTCAAAGTACTTTTCCTGCGAATTGACAAATTTAAGCAGTGGTAACCCTCTCAATCCCAAAAGTATACTCAACTCCTCAACTCCATTCCTAGATAGTCAAGGTATATTGCGCGTTGGCGGTTGCCTGGAGTATTCGCAGTTTTCATTCGATAAGAAACATCTTATTATCCTGAGCACCAAGTCCAATTTTATTGCTACAATGGTACGCTCGATTCATCACCAGTATTATCATGCCATTTGCTCATTCATTTTAACCATGATTGCAGCCAAATATTACATCATTGGTGGTCTTGTCAAAATCATAAAGAAAACTGTGAATTGCTGCCTAGTTTGTATTTGTTATCGTAAGCAATGTGCGCAGCAATTAATGGGTCAATTACCAAGTGACAGAGTTACCATTCAACACCCATTTGCAGTTGTAGGTATTGACCTAGCAGGTCCATTCCTGTGTAAATGCGTCAACCACCGTATCTACAAGACATATAAAGTTTGGGTAGCAATATTTGTGTGCTTCTCTACTCGTGCTGCCCACATCGAATTAGTTTCCAGTTTATCCACCGAAGCCTTTGTCAATACATTTCAACGGTTCATAGCTCGGCGAGGTAAGCCAAACACAGTCTGGTCTGACAATGGCACCAATTTTGTTGGCATGCGAAATTTATTAAGAAACTACCTATCCAAGGAAGATATTAATTGGACGTTTATCCAACCTCGCACTCCACATCAAGGTGGCCTTTGGGAAGCTGCTGTTAAATCATGTAAGCATCATTAATCCGCATTACGAAAGATCAGTCTCTTTCCTGGGAAGAATACACGACAGTCCTGTGCAACATCGAGAAAATTTTAAATTGTCGTCCACTATGTTATACGAAGTCGGAGACAAATGTTAATGTTTTAACACCATCCCATTTCCTCATTAGTGATTGACTTTCATCAATTTCTGGTTTAGAGGATTCAGAAATCATTATACCCTTGTCATATCGATACAAATACCTACGTGGAATGATTAATGGATTTTGGAAGGCATGGAAAGGAGACTACCTGAGAATGCTTCAAAAGCGAGTCAAGTGGTCTAAAGTCCAAACCTCACTCAGTCCAAATCAAGTTGTTATAGTCAAGGATGATTTGTCAGCTCCAGGTCAATGGAAGTATGGCCGTGTTACCTCAGTGTTTCCCGACAAGAATGGTAATGTTCAAAACGTCAAAGTTTTGGTGAATGATTCAGTTGTTCGTCAAGCAGTCACAAGCCTGATCCCTCTACCAATGGATCCAGATAATCAGTATTAAGTTTATTCCCCTCAGTTTACCATTTTTCCTTTATTAATTATCACTATCCAGCTCATGTTATTGTTATTGTTTTTTTTTTTTTTGAATTCCCCCTTTTTTGCATGTTAATTTATTATTTAATCAACTACGTTACCTTTATTTATTTTGATTTTTTTCATAGCCACTAATATGTTTTTTTTTCAGTTATTTAAAATTTTGGATTTTTCCATTTTGTGGCTGGGAGTATTGTTAATGTAACATATAGACGACGGGTTATCTTCACACATACATTCATTTCATTCTTCCATTCATTCAGTGCATGCCTTATCTTTCTTCTTTTCATTGTACCTCTCACACTAAGTTGTTATCTTGTTCTCGTCGTATTCTACAGTTTACCTGGTTTTACATTTGTTTTTACAAAGTTAGTTGAGTTCTTGTTTAGTTATGTGTACTTGTAAAATGTGTTGCTAAGTTTTCTAATACACAAATAATTTGAACATTGTATTTCTTTTTGTCAATCAACATCATGTATAATTCAATTCTTCTATTTTGTAGATATATTTTTTGTGCGGCTGCAAAATGTAAATTAACGGTGTATATATGGACAAATAGTTACAGGACATTATTGACCTTCAAGATTCATATTTCCTCTCAGTTTTCCCTTTTAGTGAATTTGGAGCTACATGAATTGAAATTTGACTTGGACTTTATATGGAGAAATTGGAAACATGTAATATTTGTTTGACAAGACTATGGAATGTTTGTTTCTCCAAACCTTTGATTAGTATGTACACTAATTGAAAATTTGTATCAATAGTTTTAAACTATATTTCCCTGTCCTCTACAAATTATATTATCACATAGCGTTGATCATAAATGTCCTAGCCATTTTTTTTTTGTGACATCAGATATTATTCGAAGGGTAGAAATATTATCTTAGAATATTTTGACGTAAGTTTCTTCATCAAAGATTTCCTTTTGCAAAAGAAAAATAAACTGAATATCATCCAAGGCATCAAAAACAGCTATTATTTTGACAGAGGTGGAACTTGTATCCATTATGGTTTGTCTTTTTATATTCTAATTTAACAAGTCCATAGCTCTGTTTGATAGGATTAAACTAACTCACACCAACCTACACCAGTAGGGATATTCCACAAATATTCAAGTAAAATTTAGCACAAAGTCGTATAACATTCCTACATTTGTGGAATCAAACTCCTGGTGTAGGTTAGTGTAAGTTGTTGTAGTCCTATCAAATAGAGCTAATATTTACATATATTAAAAATCCCAAAATTGATTTCCATTTTAGAATCCAAACAGGAATATCAGGTGCAAAAACTTGTATTATTTCATATTCCATTCTATCCTTGAATACCCTATGAGTCTAGCCTTAAACTAATGGTATCACAGATTGTTAGGTTTTGTGATAAAAACCCTTCTCATGTCTATAGACTTTAAGTCCCTATCATAATCGACTTGTTCCCAAACATCCATATCACTTACAAAAACAAATTTTTCAGCTATGGCCTCCATTCATTCCTTTTTGAATGGGTTTGTTTTAATTTTTTTATAGAATTTTGGTATGCAATCCTCTATCCATTTCTTGTCAATTGGTTTTTTATATTTTTAGCAGCTACCACACTACTTTGACTTAGTAGCACTTCTCCCTCATTCACCATCACCCAGCACCGTAGCCGAGTGAATACGGTGCTGTATTTTGGTGGTGGAAGGTTTTAGGTATTTGGTTGGTACAGGTGTTCAAATCCTCATGCCACCTGAATACCTAAAAAGGTGACCCCGATGTGATACGAGAGATGAATAACAGCACCATCTCTTGGACATGCCCACCATCTGTGGTAGTACATTACACCGCCGCTGTTGGGATGTGACAACACTGTAGGGTGTGTGCCATGGGGAGGTGATGAGGGGGGCATCATCATGCACCAGCGTACATACCTACCACAAGGCACCTCTTTACCAGTAGTTGTATTATGCTCCACTATACTGGGGGGAGTGGTGTGGTGGTTGCCACACTACTTCAGCTTAGCAACACTTCTCCCTCATTCACCATCACCCAACACCATGGCCGAGTGGATATGGTACTGTATTTTGGTGGCAGTAGTGAGGGAGGTTTTAAGTATTTGGTCAGTACAGGCATTCGAATTCCTGTGCTGCCTGAATACCTAAAATATTAAAGACATTTATATTTATTAAATTTAAGTTTTTAACGAATTCAGCAGGTTTTAAAATTAGTACTTGTTCTCAATTTTTTAAAGCTGAAACATTTTGCTTTTCATCAAATTTAGCGTTTCATGTTATATACAATTTATTCAAAAAATAATCCTGGACACAATATCCTGTGATAATGTACCTCATTAATATACATTTTTCTTCCCAGGGAGTTAATTTTGGGTCAATTTTTTGAGTTTTTTGTTCTTTTGCCTCAGTTGCAATTTGTTGCCTAACCTCAGTTGGGATATGCCTGTGTACTGATGAGCCTAAAGTCCTCAAATTCTCTAAATTTGGTTTCCTATCAAGAAACAATTCATGTAGCATTTGGCAATACTAACTAACTCTTGTTGGCAAATGATTTAACAAATATGCAGCAGTAGCGATGGCATATGCCCAATATTTTATATTCAAATGGCCATCTATAAGAAGACTTTGTACTCTTTTCATCTGAGGTTGATTCTGGTGCTCTGCAATTCCATTCAATTCTGGAGAGTTCTAACTGAAAGCTATTAACTTCACAAAATTTATCATTTTGGCATCAGTATATTCTTTGGTATTGTCGCATCTTATTTGACTGATGGGTGTATCGTGGAATTTATTTTTCATGGAATTAAGAATGTTTTTAAATTCTGCATAAACTTGACTTTTAGCTCTAATGGATTTGACAAAATTATATTTGTTGTAGCGGACTATGAATGTTAGGATATATTTTTGGTTGGCTACAGCAGGTGAAAAAGGACCCATAATATTCGATGATATTATCTACAAATGTTTTATTCGTTTCTGCATTTTAGAATTATGTTTCAGACGTTGATTATTTGCAGTTTTACAAATCTCACAATTTATAAATGGTTGTCCCTAATATTTAGATTTTTGGGAATTCTTAATGCAAATTTTTGCAAATATCTCATATATTTCCCATTCATATGCGCCAATCTTTGATGCCTTAAAATTTTTTAAAAAACATTAGTATTATTTTTCATTATTTGTTGCGAGTTATCCAAAATTTGAGTATATTCATTTGTATTATCTAAATTAATATTATTTTGAGAAACATTTTTTGTAAATTTATATTTTTGGGGTTATTATTCTCATTTTCTGGATCATTATTATTTGGCTGAGTTTCACAATTATTATTTTTCCTAGGGGGTTGTGATATTTTCTGATCTTCCTCTTCAGTAGTTAAATCTACTGAAAAAGAGTCCCAGTCATCATCCATATTTTGTGTAATGGGCATGCAAATTTTAGGAGTTTTAAGGTATTCATAATCAACTTGAAAAACTCCGTCAAATTTGTTTAAAATAAAAAGAACTACTTTGTTTCAATGAAATAAATTTTAGCTATATCCATTCCTAGGTCCATATGTAATACTTCAGATTCTGTGAATTTTACTCCTGACATAATGTCTAAAGTCAAATCAGGTATATAATGTATCTCTAGAAGTTCTACCACTGATTAAGTTTTAGACTGATTCTCCACAAGAATTCTCATGTTGCCCATGTGTGTGCAATTTATAAAACATGTCTTTTAAAGCACACTGCAATTTCATCCAATTTTAAATTTTGTAACATTGGTGAATCGCAATAAATTTGAAGTTAAATTAACTTCTGCCCACATCAAGTAACATTGGGTGTAATTATTATTAAAACTATTGTTTGTCAATGTATTAATTAGCCATTTGTCATCATTGTTGTATTTTTTTTACCATGTATGACAATTTGATAAGTCTTTCATCAACTTTATTGTTATCTTTACTATTATTTGATATATTGTTTTTTAGTTTCTCTTTATTTTGTTCCTTATTACCATTTTTATTTTCACAACATTTAAATTTAAAGTGACCAGTTTGATTACAATTAAAACATTTTGATGGACCATTTCCATTTTTTCTTGGGGATCTATTATAATTATTGTTATGTCCATTCCTACCAGAATTCAATTGAGATTGCTGGCCATCATTATCATTACTCGATGAGTTTGTATTTTTATAATTATTGTTACATTGCTATCTACTGTTTCTATTGTTGCAATTAGAGTTTATTATTATTATTATTATTATTATTATTATTATTTCAGGAAAATGGCTGTATTTGCTGCTTAATAAATTTATCTCTACTTTTTTCATTTCCATCTTCCCTCATAATTTTTTTGAAGACTTCCAAATATTTCCATTGTTTGGGTCTAATTCTGCATAAAAACTTAAAACATCCCAATATCCTACACCTCTTATCAATGAAACAATCATCTTCTTCTAATCTAAATAATTCTGCCTATCGAAGGTTTTGGCTGGTGGTTCTTGAATAGGACAAATGGGTTCATTTAGGAGAATAAAATAATGAATCAGATGTGGTGCTACAGGTATCCAACTTCTCCTGGAGATCCCAGCTTCATATGTTGATGGCTTACCATTATTCTCTCCTGCCACACTCAGGCTATCTGGAGGACTAGGTGGAATATTAATAATTTCTTCAATGTTCGAGAAAAAAAAAATTAACTTTATGAAAATTTAAATTAAATCATTATTTTGTGATTAAAATATTTTTATTCCATATTAAAGTTAACGACCATAGTAGTTTCTATTAAAACTGGGGTTTTAATTTAATATTGAAAAAAAATTAACTTGGGATCCTATCTAAAATTTAAAAAAAATTAATTTAATTTTAAAATTTGGTGAATAATAACTAAACTCCAACAAAGTATTTCAAGTAATATGAAAGCTATTGTATTAAAATGTTCAGGTTTGATTTTAAACAACCTTGAACAAAGAAACTATTGTATGAAAAAGAGCAAATCTAAACTTGTCCAGCACAATTACACAAATTGCTTTGGCACAGAGCCATTCACAAGCATAAAGGCTTTTCAAATTACAGTACACAACCCTTTACTTTAAATTTTGTGGCATAAAGCCATTCACACTAAGTGAAAAAAAAATTAAAATATCGCACACAGTGATCAACATAGGAATTCACAACTGCTAAAAATATTAAAATTACAGTACACAACCAACTTAACGACACACGCCTATCACACATAGTGAAAAAGTTCTTGAAAATTCACAAATTAATACATTTCTTTAACTAAAAAGGTACTTTTCATTTTCCTGTGCTCTGCTAGCATGTTGGGAAGATGTTGAAGAGTGAACATGAAAAGAAATGCTTTTTAGAGCCAACACGTATGTATTTTTACAAGGTACAAAAAACATGGATGGAAAACTGAATGTTTATTGGAGCTGAATTATTTCCAACATGAGAAATCAGTGCTACCAATGAGGAAGCATGAAAATATATTATATATATACCTTCGAGGATATATATATGCTGAAGACGACAAGGAACAGTTTTAACATGGAGTTGAGCGTCCAAACTATAGATGCCGCATCCTAGCGTATGAATATTGAATTATAAGTTCATTTTATAAAAAGTAATGATTAAACACCAATTCACTGTTCACGAATTTTATTAACAACCACCATGACAGGAGAATTAAAACGGACAGAATATCATATCACAGACCTTCAGGTAAAACGGCCAAACGAGCTGCACATAGTAAGATAGCAGAGTTACAGATTTACAGGTTATAATTATTTAAAGGAACAAGTTCTTCGCATCACAGAACGAATGCAACCAGCAATACAACTTAATAGAGTTGGTAACAGTGAGTTAAGCTAGCAGGTTTGTCACATCGGAAGTGTATATCAACAATGAAGTATCCCGGACTGAACACCCTAACCAATCAGAATCAAAAATTGGTGTAAAAGTGAGGTACTTTGTACATTAGTGTTTAAAACAAATGCACGTTGCGAGATTTTCCTCCAATCAGACATTTAGTTGAAAGTATATGATTTGTATAAGCCCTTTCTATAGGTAGGACACTGAAACTGCTCATATGTCATCTCCATAATATTTATATCCTTGAAAATGTATACTGTGTTTACAGGTTATGCATGTGTACAAATAAGTAATGTAACGTTATGAGGTAGTGTGAGAGCACTTTTTACTAGACAGTTGATGTCAGTGTTCAGAGTGGGAATTCTCAATTCTCATTCCCAAGAATAATTCCTGAAAATTTCATGTTTTGTTCCTGGCTCAAAACTTCCGGGTAATAAAAATGTTGTTCCTGGGAATTGTCCAACACTGGTTGATGTATTGAATGATCTTGGTAAAAATACAAAATTAACAGTTTTGCCAGTTTTTGATGGTGCCCAGCGAACTCAATGACTAACTGGAACGAACACTCGATGCAAAACGTGGCCCAACATGTTAGACAGAGAGAGAACTAGTTCGGCAATATTTCTCTCTCTGTTTAGAACATTGCTGCAGATGTACTTCCCTGTTTTTTCAGCTTTATTTTTAATCATTATTTCTTTTCCTGCATTTTTTGTGGCAATTAAGAGTTACCTCTTTAATTACATGTTTTTAAAAGTCTACTTATTAAAATTGCCTGAATATTCGAACCCAAGGGTGGAAGGAGTACATTTTTTGTTTCATGATCTGAGCATTTTGGCATTATTAATGCATTTTGTATTGAACAGCATAGCCATACAGGTTCCAATTTTCAATTGATGGGCCCGAAATATGGTACACATATGTGATCAAGGCAGTGGCGTAGTGTTGAAGGAATATAGGGGTTCAAACCCCCCAAATTATTATAATTTTTTCTTTTATAGTGTAACATCTGATTACCCGTAGCCTTCCCTTCACGTCACCATCGATCTGTATTACTACTACAATAGGGAATGGCTCTCGAATTCTAAGATTATATTACAGATAAGCTGAACGGGAAATATGCCAGTTTCCCAATGGAAATAAATTCTCCAAATCTAAAAAACATTATAGACACGTCGATCAACTATTATTTAACGATATTGTGACATGTAGAAATACGATATTCGATCATCGGTGAACCAATTTTTATCTCTTTGACTGTTCATGTTTTTGGCCTAAGAGTGAACAGTCAGTCTCATTCTAGATGTGATAGTTTTCCGTTCGTCGTGAATATGAAATATTATTCACGACATAATACAGCTCTTTAATACGACATCAAGTCACCTTTTAAATTGTTTTCACCGATACTTTCGAATGTGAACATCGATAGTAAATCTAAATAGTTTGCAATACTACTTCTCCAATTTGGAAGACGAATACTCAATCGAGATTTGTTGGTTTACCGAACTTCGAGAACCATGAGGCGACATGATTTGTAACCTGCACAACCTGATACTAGTTACCATATTTGTAAGTAACTTTTTCAATTGTAATAAAACATAAACTGTAATAATGGGTCGGCCAACTTATTTATTTCCAATTACATAAATTCGCCCTACATACTTCGTAGGCCCTGGGAGCTATCGCTGGTGGGCGGGCAGCCCAACTGTTTGAGCTGGTTTGTGGTTTCGACTCTACGATTGATCATATATATATATATATATATATATCAAGACTTATTGATATACTTCGAATCGTGATATCATTCCCTATACTTGGGATATACGTTCGTTTTTGGACGTCACAATAGGTACTTTTAATTTGTTTTTATATAGGTTTTTTTTTAGAAAATCTGATTATTTCCCACTTGGTGCAGTATTAGCCTCCTGTGTTGGGGAAAAGTTTTAGCAGCAATAACTATATAAAAACTTATGTCATTTGGAGGATGAATGATTTCAAATAATGTACAGCGGATAACAGTTGCGCAAAAAATATAAAAACACCCTTTATCTCCCATTACAGTAACGCAAATTTTAATGCTTTTATTTTTACTTTTTCTTGCGGTTGGTTTTTTTCTTGCCTGAAAATAGGCAATGTAAGTAGCTGCAGAATGAATGGTAGAGCTAGATAAATTCATCACTAGTGATGGAACAGTTGAATGTACAATAAAAATTGACCATTTTAAAATGGAACCACATAATTTAATGAGATAAATGAGACATTGATATATTTAATATTATAAAAAACTTCAAATTTCAGCTCTGAAATTATCTAAGTTATTATTAACAATTTGAAATCCTGCCAGAACGTAGTAAATAGTAAGAGTCTTAACACTGATAACTTGATAAAAAAAAGAGGGAAATATTGCCAGTCACAAGTGTCTCCAAACCACACTGTTTTTTTCACTGTTTTGCTCTGTGCATGCATGCGGACTTCTTCACAATATTATTATTCATGATGAACCATATAAATTAATAAAAAAGAATATTACCTGTGAAACATTAAATCAGGGCAAATATCACTTGAAGCTGAACAGTTGAATGCACAACAAAAATTAACCATTTTAAAATGGAATTACACAGTTTAATAAAATAGGTAAATGAATCATTGATATATTATTTAATTCGTTATTTAATGATTTCTTCAATCATAATGGTTAAAATTTCAAATTTCAGTGGCATTATTAAAAAATATATCAACGAATTTGAATTCTAACTGAATAATATAATGACTCTCTACACTGTTAGAGAGGACAATATTGCCAGTCTCATTCTCTTTCTTTCTAACACAGTGGCTCGCAAATATAACATTGCCTTTATCTCCTGTGTTTGTTCCAGTATGTTATTGAGTTCGATGATGGTGCTCAACCCAATGGACCTAATAAATTACTTGAGGCCTTTCATTTGGATCATTCAATCAAGCATCATTCATCATGTATTCAGTTAGTTACATACATTAAGTCACTAACACATATACGCACATCACACACACACACATATATATATATATATATAAACATTACACAATTCACAGAGGAGTGGAAAAGGAGCTGAATTCAAGTCACACTCTCCAAAAAAAAAAAGGACAGCTTACATACAAAAAAGAACCTCCACGCACAACTATGAATATATCGGCGTGTGAAACGCTGTTGTTGCTCACAGGTTGTTGCTCGTCATTCTCAGTTTATTTTCTTTGGCTCATTTAAAAAAATAAAAATCAAATTACTTTTATTCATGTCAAATTGCTATTGTGTTGAAAATTTTTTTTTAAAGTTGTTTTATTCTCGTTTTCACATTAAATTACAAGAATGTCACACTTGCTATCCGATCTTATTTTGTCAAAGCCGGAATATGTTCCGTTAGGTGTTTTATTAAATTTTGATTGCAATGACTCGGATGAAGAAATGAAACAACTTGTAAAGAAGAAGAAAAAAATTTCCTCATTATGGTAAGATTGAGTGAAATTTCGGTTAAATTCTTTTACTACAGCTGCGTATCTCCTATACTCTTATTAAATATTTTGTAAATTTCTAAAATACAGGAGCCATTAATTTTGGCTGAAATTTTCGCAAAAACGTGGTTTTAGCCTTGAAAAGTGAATTTATGAATAAATAAACGTTGGAAAAGCAATGGATAAATAAAATATTAATTTATATTTCGTTATTGATAAACTATAAATATATTTTCCAAATGAATGACTGCCGTGGATTGTCATTCTTGTTTCGCGAGATGTCTGTCAGCTTTGTCGTTCTCTCTTTCTCTTCTACTCCTATGTGTCTCACGATGCCTCGCAATTTTTGAAATACCCTCTCACATTTCTTTTTCCAAGTGCCCGCTCGTCTGACTTGAGTTCGCCGAATAAAGATTTAAAATTGATGACGCCGTCTGCAAAACATGCGTATGTCTTCAATCTTGCCCTTACGTCTTCGTACATTTGCACTGTTCACTCCTTCGAAGTCGCGGTTTACCGGACTGCGCTATTTTCTTCGTTCGAAGGAAGTGAGGAGAAAAGTACCTAATTAACTGAAGATACTGCTTCCTTTTGAATAGGTGCTCTTAATTTTTTTAATTTTTCTGGTTGATTGATGGTATAAAGCAGAATCAAAACGATATATCAGTAGTTCCTCATTTAACAATATTTATATTTTGTAAATAATATAAAATGCATAAAAATTTTATCGATTATACATCGATAATTCGTTTTTTCAATTCCGGTATAAAACGTACTAAAACATTTAAAACTACAGAACTTTTTTTTTTACTATTTCTCATGTAAGTCTGTGCGTGTAGTAGACGCCAGCACAGTACTGGTGGAGAGATCTTTCGGACGATGTCGGGGGGTCTTGGTCAATGCATGCCATGAACCAGCCCCCTCGCATCTGCCCGAAAGATCCCGCCACTTATGCAATAAGTGAACCAGTGATCTAAAGTGAACCACAAACATACTGTATCGTAACTTTGTAACAACTTACATAAAAGTCAATTTAATGTAAATTTTGTAAACTTTGACCCTCTAACTCTCGTTCTAATTGTTCCCTATACTTCAAATCTGGTATATTCATTGTCATCATCGAGTACAATGAGTATACTAAATTTCAACAAAATTAGAGAGGCCTGTAATCTAGAATAGTACCATTTAAAAAAAGAAATAGTTATTTGTGATACAAGTGTATAAAGTAGGTGATTTTGATCAGAGAGTGATTTTTGTAACAAGAGATAAATAAGTATATGTATATACTTCCAATATAGATGGGAAACTTGTACTTTTTAACGTTACCCATTTTATTGAGAGATAGGGACAAGCACCATCACAATAAGGATTCTAGTGCTAGTATCGTCTTTATTTTTTATTATTCTACACTCACTACACTCGCTCATAATCACTAGCGACACTACTTTCAAATATTATTATCTGATTAGGTTAAGTAACTCGTATGACTTATCTCACACACTGTAAACACTTTTTTGCTTTTCCCACTCGAACGCTTTTTTTTGTAATGGCAGGAGATCTTTCATCTCCTTCTTGGTTGATCTCGAACCTGTATATAATTTTGTTCTCTTAATGCATTATAGTATTTCAAATTGACTTGTTCACTTCCTTCAGATCCAAAACTTCACTTCATTTTTTTTTTAAATTTTTGGACTTGTCCAGATTCATACCCGCATTTACCAATTACTCGTCCAATACTTCACCACTAGGTCATAAAAATTGAAAACAAGTAAGAAAGTAATATAAATAGACACCTATGTTGTTTGATACCAATATGTATGTTGTTTATATTTTTATGAAGACATGCAGCCAAGTATATTTATTTATCTGTCATTTATTTGCAAATGCAGTGCTCACTGTTGCTGGGACGGTGCTTACAACTAAAAATAGAAAATGAAAATAAGTGTCAAGTGAACACCCCATGGCCAAAGGCGAGTGATGCAAATCCCACAAGTATTAATCACTTACTATATACACGTGTGTCACAAACTATTTTTTGCATCACCTCCTTATAAAAAAATAAGAAACAGGAAAAAAAGAAGAGAAAAATAAATATTTTTGGAAATGGGAAACATATAATTGCAGACTATCTCCATATTCTCAACAAAACCTTGTGATGTAGTGGCTATGGTTCTAGCCTATCAACACTGAAGTCAGAGGTTCAAATCCCTGATAAGAAACTTTTACAAAAAATAAAAAATAAAAAAAATAAAAGAAAATGACGATTTAGGCTAAGTGTGCAGTAGTAGGACCAGTGTATAAAATGACGCATGTGCCCAAGGCAATGTATAAAGACCGATATATATAGTAACTACTTTATTCATCGGTTCCAAATGGTTCCAAAATTGCCTGTTTTATACATCGTCAAGGTGCGTATAAAAATGGAGTTTATTTAGCAGGTGTTGCAAAAAGATTTTTTTTACACTAGAGTCTTATTAATTTCGCTACATTTCATTAATTTCATTTCTTTCTAACAACATTACGATCGTTATCTATGCCATTAATGAAGTCAATGTTTTCAAAAGTATCGATATTCATATTTTCGATAATTAGTATCTATTTTGTTTTGCAGTTCTCTTTGTTTTAAAATTAATTCGTAATGAAAATATATTCACCAATAACAACGTTTGCAATTTGTTTTTTCCTACATTGTATAATATAGTATAATATATTTTTTTATCATATATCAAGCGATTTGAATGTCCCTTCGTCACCCCGACACGGTACCGGCAGAGAGGTTTTTCGGACGATGCGGGAGCCTAGGCCAAGGCATGCCACTTTGTATGTCTGCAACAATGGGGGGCGAAGTGGCTGGGATGAAATACCATGGATCACCCGCCACATCTGTCCGAAAAATCTCACTGTCTATGCATAAATGATTTACCTCATTGCCTTATTACTGTCGTACCTCATGAAAAAAGCCTTTGGTAGGCATTTGCTTTATCAATTAAAATCGTCCCCACCCAAGACCCATTTTTGATCCACATTGTCCCGTTAGATTGTCGGAGTAGGTTAAATAGAATTTTACCGAAATGTCTATGTAATATTAGTAACTACCCATCATTATAAATTCGTTCGTTGTATACGTACAACAGCTCTATTATCGAAATCACCAGGGGTGTGTTCAGCATAACGAGGATAAATAACTGTTAGTGGACCTCTCGCATAGAGGCCCGGGCCCAACGGTAGGTTGAGTCCCCAAATTTGGGGCTCTTAAGAAGAAAAAAAAGGTGGTTTTCAGTTTAAATGACACATTATATTAAGTATTTTAATACTTATACCTAAATGAAAAAAAAAATTATATACTTGTTCAAATACTACACTGGTCTTGTTAATATACCCTACCCAACTGGCAAATACAAATTTTCACTATTTTTTGTGGGTGACTTATTTTTATCAGTATTTTGAGTTATTTGCAAAGAGGTTTTTATGGGTATAGGTGAGATATTCAATAAAAATGGTACTAAATTGTAGGGGTGATCAGAGAGAAGGTTTTTAGCTATATAAATTCTGAATAAAAGGTGTTTCTGTTATCTCTTATTATAGATCTGTTATAAAAAGCTGAAACTTAAAATGCTCGTGGAAAAAACTTCATCATTTTTGAACAAAGTTCAATGAAAATTATCTCTAAATATAAGGGTAGTCAGTAAGAAATTTTTTTGCTAAAAAAACATTGAAATTTGTTTTGTTGATGAACCATATCGAGGGCTGTGTTAAAAACTGATCCAAAACTTCTTCATTATCTTTATTTTGCCAAATACTGTGATGCCTGTTATAAAAATTCTTTTTCATTTCATATTTTTAATATTTCTTTTTTCTTAAGAATAAGGGTGATTTTCTTTTTCACGCCTACTAGCCTATACTTGCTTTGAAAATTCTTCTTTATTTTTTATTTTATCCCTTTGGCCTTTCAAGACATTTTATGTAGAAGATTATAGCTGGATAGGCATGTGAAATTGGCCTTTCAATCAAATAAGTAGATTTCTTTTTTTTAAATGTCATTTTGAAAACATTTTTTTTTTGTCAAATCCTAGTTTTACAATGTTCGTTTTTACTGTTAAAAGAAAAATTCTAACTTGAATTATAGCCTAAGTTACTATTTGATAAGAGAAAAAAAAAATTTGTGAATCATCATTTTCAAATCAAATATTCTTCATATATGCTGCATTGGAATCATACATCAGGCAGCGTAGCTTTACCTACTGTTTCTGTACATTTTTAGTTGAGTTTTCTATTGAAAGTCTAAGTACTTATTTATCTTGGTGTCATGGAATAACCTGGGGTTGGGGGTAGGTACGCTTTTCGTTTCATAATTAAAGGAAAATTTTGACACTAATAACTCAAATTCATATATATATATATATATATATATATATATATATACAGTATATATAAAAAAAGCCAATTTTTCGTTATCACGGTATAGGTCGCAATTTTTATCCGATAATCACGAAATTTGGAACGAACATTCGTATTAAGTCAAGGACCGGGCTGACTGATTTTGTTACGCATCGCCGTGCGGTACTGTATATTTTCGTTTTTATTTTGGCTATAATATTTTTAATTTTCGACCATTTGCTACAAAATTTGAAACGGAAATTCACTATGATATATTATAACTTAATATAAATTTTGGTGCGAATCAGCCATACAGTACGGCGGTATGGTATTTCCGGTATGGCTATTTTCGTTTTTGTTTTGACTGTAAAATTATCAATTTTCGATCAATAGCTACGAAATTTGTAACAAATGTTATAAGTTGCTATAAATTTTAGTGCGAATCGGTTCCACGGTACTTCGATAACTCTATTTTCATTTTTATTCCGCCTATAAAATGCCTGATTTTGGACAAATAGGAACGTAATTCGGAACAAATATTTATTACGATCAATCAATAACTTTTTAGTGACTATCTAATTTTACATTTTTCAAAAACGTACTTTTTTTTAACGAAGCTGCTGCTGCTTTGAGAATTTTTTTCTCATGTTTTCGCGCCAGCCTTTGATCATGCAGATAGAATCTTCACTCTTTGCATATCACAACTGCCCTCACACTCACAAAATATGTCTTCTATCAGTGGTGAAGGCTATGTCAGGATACTTTTTTTCCATATATTTTTCTTACAAACAGCCAAAAAATTGTTTGAAGCGAATGACATTCTTTGCGCCGAGTTTAAACATATGATTTAAATGGAATGCCTTTTTGGGTCTGTGGAATACCTTGTCGTGAGAGATATTCTCACCAGAAGGAAATTCAACAGAATTTAAGCGTGTACAGCCACTTTGTACACAAGTACGGGTAAGCCAGAACCAGACCAAACACTGGCAATTTTAGAGCCAATTTGGGTGGTTTATATATGGCTTATTTACACGCACACTAAGACACGTACGTAAGAATATACGTACGTCTGTGAGGGAGGCCAGGTTGCATCATCCCCTATCATGATAAGAGATAGCTGGCTGGTTCGTGTACGGATTGTGACATTGTTTTGTGATGTCACAATTTGGTACTCGTACATTACCTGCATGTACTTGCAGGTAATTACGATCGAACGTATTTAGTGTGGTTTAACGTCACAAGGACGATTATTTGCCTGCCCTTTGGGGTGGCGACTGTTGTCAAGGGGTCCAAGCCCCTTTACCTCATACCAGTGAGTCCCCACAGCTACTCCCCCCAGTTTTTGCCCTGCAAAAATGATCAAATTGCGCAGGCTTGGGGGGACTTGCGGGTTTATGAGCGCCTCTTCTGGTCTGCCTCCCACTTGGCCAGTGCGCTTCCAACTACAGCACCTGATTGTCATCTTGTGTCTGCGCGCGCCTGGTATTGGGTGCGACTGCCTTCTCCCCTACGCCTAGGTGGACAATTTTTTGTATAGGCTTCTGGTGGTGTCGGGAGTGAGGGGGCAGCGGTTTTTTGAAGAGTGGCTTTCTCAGCATCGGGGAGTTTGACATCTCCGATGCTAAGGCGGCCATCTTCGCCTTTTCATTTGCTGCCCTCTCCACCGTGAAAAGGAACTTCATTGGCTCCCTGCTCCGATCTTGGGGATTCTGGAATCGGGGTCAGTTCGGGCGGTGACCGGGGAGGAGAGACTATCGGGGAAGCGGAGTCGTCATCTCCGCTAGGACTTTGTCAATGGGAGGAGCTGTGTCCATGAGCAGCTCCTCCTCTATCCAGTCCAGCTCCGTTTTCTGCTTGTTTTTCCACTGAGCTTGTGAAGACTCAGCAGTTCTTTGAGCAGTCTGGGAGGTGGCGGACTTTAGGATGGTATCGGTTGGCAGTGACATTAGAATGGGTTGTTTGAGGAAAAAGGAACCAAAAATATTACTTCAGAAAACACGTCCAAGATTTATGGTAGTTCTGAAACGGGTGAATTTACTGCTGTTTTTGATTTACCATTACAGTTTCGTTTCATTATTTTCACATCTTCTTATCAGCATGTAGAGGGGATAGCGCTTAAAATTCTCAGCTGTATGCAAGTTCTCCGGTTAAGTTCTGATCGATTTAAGCAGAGTTATGCCTGAAATAAACTCATAGAATATTATATTCAAATTTTATTACAAAGGAATCTCCGTTTGTGACGTCACGACGTTGAGATTATCTTTGTATTTAACGGTAAACGCACGTTGCGGTGTTTATTTCTGTATCGCACGTGGATTTGTTTATTCCTGTAGTTTTCTTTTTGTTGGCATTCCTCGTTTGCTTATCTCCGGAGTTTCTTTTGTCTCACGGAGTTCCGATTTTTGTCGCATATTTTTTAGCGGGTTTCAACTTACGTAGCGGATATTACTTTTTCGGGAGTAAATTTTATTTTCTTCGCATTAACCTCTCAGACATGCGAGAAGGATGGGAATTTTTGAATTTTTTACTGCCTAGGGGCCTGCCTCTTTTTTGTGGGCTTATGGGGGCCTCCAAATCAAATGTTTTAGTGGTAACATCGTCCGAAAATCTTACAGACTTTTTTGATGTTATTTCACATTTTTCGACGGATTCTTGTGTGTTTATTGGTGAATCCATCTGTATATTTTCTATGTTCTCCCTCTGCAACCTTTTTATTCTTTTATCGTCACTTACTATATATGCAGGCTTCAATCTGTCGATTGAAATTGTTCGAGGTTCGCCTGCAATGAGTATCACAAAGTATTTCTCATCTCGTGATACTACTTTGTAAGGACCGGCATATGGTTTCTCCAGCGCAGATCTCATTTTTTCGTCCCTAACAAATACGTATGAAGTATTGGCCAAGTGTTTCGAGACGTAAATCTTGGGCTGGCCGTGGCGAGCTCCCTGTTTTAGGAAATTGTTGGCATCATCTCTTATATTTTGTACCATGATTTCAGGGCTAACTTCCTTCAATTCTGTGAAGAAGTCCCCTGGGAGGCGTAGCTCTTCACCAAACGCTAGTTGTGCTGCAGAGTTACCTGTATCTGTTTGTAGGGCAGATCAAAGGCCTAAGAGGATGGTAGGAAGTACTTCTACCCATCTCTTTGTGTCGTGAGACATAGTAGAGGCTTTGAGGGCTCTATGCCATCTCTCAATTTTGCCATTGGCTTGAGGATTGTAAGCTGTGGTATGACTGTGTTGAACACCAAGCTTATTGGACAGCTCTTTAAAGAGCGAGCTCTCGAATTGGCAACCTTGGTCTGTAATTATGATTTCCGGTACGCCATACCTCGGAATCCAGGTATCGTATAACCTTGCAGCTACTGTAGGAGCTGACATCTCATGTAGAGGGATTGCTTCTGGCCATCGTGTTGCCCTGTCTATTATCGTCAACAGGTATCTGTGTCCTTGAGATGGTGGCAATGGGCCTACCATTCCATGTGTACAGTTTTAAACCGCTCTGTTTGTTTGAAGGATTTGAGGGGCGAGCAAGTGTGTCTTCCTACTTTGGATTCTTGACAGATCAGGCAACTGCGAGCCCATTTGTTGCAGTCAGACTTCATTCGTGGCCATACAAACCTTGCTGAAATCATATTAGCACTACATTTTGGCCCAGCATATAACAGATTATGTACACTGTTGAAAGCCAACCTGTGATATTTTACCGGTAGAAATGGCCTATTCTTACCTGTACTGATGTCACATGTTAATAAAACATCAGTACCAGGAATTTTTCGCTGTCTCAATTTGAGAGTAGTATCATTGTTTGATAACAACTCTTGCAATTCTGCATCCTTAAGCTGTGCTTTAGCTATTTCAGCATAAGGTAATTGGACAGGAGCTGAAATAGCTTCAATTCTACTCAAGGCATCAGCTGGAGTGTTAAGTTCTCCACTTATATACTGAATGTCGATGTCGGTAGTCAATTGACCAATGTAGTCTAATTATGGTGCTCTTCTCGGTGATGCCGGTTCTGCTTTTTGGGTGAAGGCATATGTTAGGGGTTTATGGTCAGTATACACAGAAAAACATCTACCCTCTAATTGGTGCCTGAAATGCTTCAACGCAGCAAAAATTCCGAGCAATTCCCTATTGTATGTGCTATAGTTCTTTTCTGTTTTTAAGAGCTTCCTCGAGAAGAAAGCTAGCGGTAACTTTTTGTTGTCTTTATCAAGTTGGTACAGGGTAGCACCAATAGCAAAATCAGATGCATCGGTACTCACGCATAACGGCAGACTTTCGTCTGGATGAGCCAATAGAGTTGCATTTGCCAGTGTATCTTTGATTTTCTCAAAGGCCTGTTTGGCTTCTTCATTCCATTCGAGTGGAGTCTTATCTTTCTTTTTACTTGTCTTAATTAGTGCAAACAGCTTACTTTGTTCGGCTGCTGCATTTTTCATGCAATGTCTATAGAAGTTCACCATCCCCAAGAAACGCCTAAGTTCAGCGACATTTGAGGGCTTCGGGAAATTCAATATTGGCTCTACTTTGGTCTGCAATGGGGAAATGCCTTCGGTTGAGACTTTGTAGCTGAGGAAGTCAACTTCGGTCTGTGCATATAAGCTTTTGCCTACATTGATAGTAAGCCCGGCAGAGTTTATACGCTGTACGACGGCTCTTACATTCTCCTCGTGCTGTTGCTCACCACCTTCAGAGCAAATGCAAATATCATCCAAGTATGCATATGCAAACGGCAATTTCCTAAACAGTCCATTGATAAATCTCTGGAAAGTTTGTGCTGAGTTGCGGAGTCCAAACGGCATTCGAAGGTATTCGAATAGTCCAAAGGGGGTTATAACCGCTGTCTTTGGTACGTCCTGGTCGGCCATAAGAATTTGGTGGAATGCCCAGTTGATGTCAATTTTGGTGAACATTGTTTTACCCTTCATGTTCGCGTTGAAGTCCATTATATTGGGGACTGGGTAGCGATTGGGAACTGTTATGGCATTTAAGGCCCTGTAGTCTCCAACAATTTTCCACTCTCCACTTGCTTTTTTGGTCATGTGAATAGGGGAGCTCCATGAGCTTTTTGAGGGGTGACATACGCCCTCCTCAATGATGCGATGAAAGTACTCCCGTGCCACTTTGAGTTTGTCAGGCAGTAACCTTCGTGCTCTAGCATGGCAAGGCTGTCCTTTGGTTTCTATGTAATGAACTGTATCGTGTTTGTATGTAGGATGCCTGCGAATTGATGGTTGAGTGACTCCAGGGTAGTCAGACAGGATCCGTAAGAGTTGTCCGTCGACTTTGGTACAGCTGGATATATTTGTGTCCAGTCTGTAAGCTAGCGTTTTGCCATCCACACAATGTTTAGATTCACTATCGATCAATTTGCCATTTTTGAGGTCAATGATCAGGCCAATATATGCAAGGAAATCTACACCCAGGATCGGGTTTGGAACATCTGCAACCGTGAAGGACCACATCATGATTTTCTTGAGTCTAATGTCAACTTTGCTGGTTTCAAGTCCGTAAGCTGGAAGGTTTTGACCAATCACAGTACGGAGATAGTATTTTGGAGGGAGTACTTTTTGGGTTTTGTTAACTGGCAATATGCTCAGGTCTGCTCCCGAGTCAATTAAGTACCTTCTCCTGTTCGTCCTGTCCTTAATGAACAGGTGGCATGAGTATTTTTCCAAGGGGTCTTTGGCCGCATAGATGGCACCTCGTTCTAGTTTGACACCTCCTTGGTATAATATTTGCCCCACCATCTGCATCTGTTGTTACATTTGGTGGCCTCTGCGCCAAACCAGTTATAGAAAAAGCAACTTTTATCATCCCAATTTTGAGACTGGTTTTTGGGAGATGATGTTCTTGGGGGAGTTGAACTCTGACCCCTGTTACTGGAACTAGATCTGCGGTCTCTGGACTGGGACTGTCGTCCTCTGCTATTGCCACTGTTGTTTTTGTTGCTTCTACTTTTAGATCTTTGTCGCCAGCTACTATTGGATTTTGTTGAGCCTTGGCTTTTGTTCCGTTTTACTTCATCAGTCAACTGAGCTATTTGAGCTCGAAGTTGAGCGATCTCTCCAGTCTCTGCAGATACTGCACTGACCACGGGCTTTGACCTGGTGTATTCGAGCGCATTATCTGCAGATTTTGCAAGGAAGTCCAAGTCTGCGGATGTGTTTATCACGGTCGAACCTACTGCGGATAGGCATTGCACAACACTTTGTGGAAGTTGTTTGCAAAATTGATTGCCTATGACAGAAGGGGCTACTATGTTATCTGCCTTCTGCCTCAATTTTGCCATGAAGATTGAGGGTTTGTCATCCCCCATCTTCATACCACCCATCACATCATCAATAATTTCGTTCTTAGTTTTTCCAAATACATTTTTGATCTTCTTGACGATCCAGGCATATTTGTCATCTTCAGTCAAAGGGCATTTTATGATGTCCGGAATGTGGCGGATTATCTGTGGGGCATGCCTCCACAGATGTGTAGATACCGCTGGTTCAGAGTTATGTTCTTGGTCTTGAACCTGCCTTCTAATAGAGTCAACCACAAGTCTACCTCATTGGGCAGAAATTCCGGGATCTCTATCCTCTGTCTGTAGAAGTTGGGGTTGTGCCCTGGCTGCAATTACAAAAGTTGCATAATCTGCGCCAAGACTTCGGATGTCAGCTGTGGCTGACTACTACCTCCCTGCGATGGTTGTGGGTTTTTGGTTGGTGGTGGGACCATTGCTATGTCTTTCTGATGACAAGCATATTCCACAGAACTACTTCCTTCCTTGCTGGTCGAAAACATTGGCTCCTGTGTTTGTAGGACAGGTGTTTTTGGGTCAGAACTTTGGCTTAAAGTTCGACCACTTCTCAACGTTTTAACTGCTAGTTGTTCTTTATTTATTGCAGTTCCCAGTCGTGCTAATTCTGGGTGTTGAGGGCCTTCTTCCAGGTTTGTTAAATTTGTAGTGTCGAGTCAAAGTTGGGGGGGTTGGGGGATGAGTCCAACCTTCTTCCTCCAGGTCTACTGTCTTGTTTCTCCTTGTTTGTATATTTTAAGGAGAGGGGTATAAATTCCCACTTCAGCAGACTCTACTTCAACAACCTATAAGGTGTCTTAGTCTGCAAAAATATTTTTTTTTATTTGCTGAGCAAGCGAGTTTCTCGCCAGCACACCGCGCCGAATTTTTGAAAAAGCGAAACACGCCTCAAGACACCTCACGACGTAGCCAAAAATCACGTCGGGGTCACCACTGTGGAATACCTTGTGAGAAATATTCTCACTGGAAGGAAATTCAACAGAATTTAAGCGTGTTCAGCCACTTCGTACACAAGTACGGGTAAGCCAGAACCAGACCAAACACTGGCAATTTTAGAGCCGATTCGGGTGGTTTATATACGGCTTATTTACACGCACACTAAGACACGTACATAAGAATATACGTAAGTCTGTGAGAGTGGCCAGGTCGCATCATCCCCTATCATGATAAGAGATGGCTGGCCAGTTCGTGTACGGATTGTGACATTGTTTTGTGATGTCACGATTCGGTACTCGTACATTACCTGCATGTACTTGCGGGTAATTACGATCGAACGTATTTAGTGTGGTTTAACATCACAAGGACGATTATTTGCCTGCCCTTTGGGGCAGCGACTGTTGTCGAGGGGTCCGAGCCCCTTTACCTCATACCAGTGAGTCCCCACAGGGTCAAAAGTCAAATTTCCACCATCCCCTGCAAAATTAGGTTTTTCTAGAATACAAAAATTTTAAATTCTTAGTAGGTACCTAAGTTAGTTTTTCAAAAACAAAGAAGTTGTTCGAATTAATCTGCGGATGGAAATTTGATTGGAAGACTAATATTTCTCTAATTTTTAGCCAAAATGAACATAATGACGAATTGACAACTATGAAGTTAAGAAATTTTCATGATTTTTGAAAACTCACTTTTATAACAGAACTTTCCGAATTGAATTTTGAAATGTTGATGACTTCTGAAGAGCTGTTTTTTTAGTGGTGTGCCAGCTTGAATATCAGTCAAATTTTTATAGCTTATGATACACCAGACGTACAATATTATGATTAATGTAACAAGGTACCTACATATTATTATACAGCCATATATGAAAAATAATTAGCAGAAAAGTTGTTATTTAATAAATTTCTATTTTCTCTTATTTAATACCTAGTAATTTAAACTATATTAATGACAATTTAGCTTCCATTCATGGGTATCTTTAATAATTCTTTTTTAAAGCCTTTCCTTTTTTCTAAGATGGTTCAACTAGATTAACTCACGTCAGACAGTTTTTCATTTATAATGAAAAGTTTTTACAACCACAAGACGAAAGTTTTGACCCGGAACAATGAAAATACGTAATAAAAATTCATATAAATCATGAAATTTAAAATAAAAATTTCAGACTTCTCAGTTTTCAACTTTTACTACTCCTATTGTATCAGTGCTCATTATTTTCACAATTATTTCTGTATTTTACCAACTGATAAATGATGATATGTAACGCTTAAATATTTCAAATATACACAAAATAGAAGTATCCTCAAATACTCATAGAAATGTTTGAAAAAAATTTTTTCTTTTTTTCCTATTCATTTTATAAAAAATTATTTGTTCTTTGAAGGTGTCTTCTTACTTCAATTAAAAATTGCCATAGGCCTTTTATCAGTCAACTCTATTCTTAGTCTGACAAACTGTGCAAAGTTATAAATAAAACTTTAAACTTAAAATAAATTTGTCAAGACCCCTCTCTTTTTTTCCAAGTTGTTGCTCCCACAATGGTAAAAAAAATTCTAATTTATATTTTGCATCCTAAATTTTGTGTGGAACCTAGAAAAACTGGTTTTGAAAAACGGTTTTTTGTAGATATCTCCGTTTCAGTGTACTTTTTCAAAAACAATATTCATCTAACGAATTGAGGAATAACTAATTTTCAAAAATTTGTTCTTTGCTGGAAGCACGGTTTTCCCGCTGGAGCGCTGAAAATTTAGTTCAATTTTTAAAATTAATTAAAAATGAAAGCTTATTTTTTCGTAACTGCACCACCCTCCAATACTATAATAATAATTTAAAAACAAATAAAATTGATTTGAAGAGTTTTATGTCAAGAATTAATGAAAAGCAACAAAAACAAGTCTCATACTGATGATTATAGTGATAATAATGTTGCATGGGGAATCTGTAACTTTTGTGACCGGAGCGTTAATTTTGACATATAATTACCTATAGATCTTGAAGAGATCTTGGAACTCGAAAAAAAAGTTCATTCTCCATTCCCCTTAAACAAAACATCAATAAACTAAAAAAAAAAAGTACACATTTTCCCAAGAAAAATTACGTAAACGGGCTAATCACGTAAAACACCATAACAATTATTGTATGTCAGCTTTTGATCATTAATTTGGTACTGGACACCCAGGTAAACACACTAATCCTTGCCAAAAATATAATATATTCACCTAAAGCCCTAAAATAGACATGAGTTTTACTCAATTTCACCGGATTCACAGTGACATATTTACATAGCTTTAAATTCACAAGACTGAAATACTGAAAATAGACGAAAAAAGACCTACTGTCCATGCTCAAAAAACCGATCTCCATTTTAGTGCGTTGGAATGATGGCACGTTTCATTAACATTGATGAGATAGGGCTATCGGGTATCCAGTATAGTGGTAGGAGACCACTATGGTTTGGCACTTATAATATAATAATGTATTTAACTTTCAAGGACTATAAAAAAGTTTGTCGTTACACACCTTCTCGCTCACTGATGTCCGACAACAACTATTGGCTATCTCCTCAGCCCAATCCTCCTGTATCTATATTTCTTTGGTACAGGAGTTCCCCAAATGCTTGCCAGACGCGTGGAGGATTGTAGGCTATGCCCATGATATCCAGTACTAGATGATCAAATATGTAAACCAATTTTTTTTTGTTTATTAAATTTTTTTGAAGAAAAAACATTTTTTTGAGTTTTGTGGTCTCTCCCAAAACCTGTTTGTAAATAAGTCTCAAAGTTAATGTTACCCACTCACAAAAATTATGAATTCGGCTCTGAGACATTATTATCACTGTAATCATCTGTATAAGACTTGTTTTTGTTGTTTATCATTAAATCTTGACATAAAACTCTTAAAATTAATTTTATTTGTATTTTTAAATTATTAGATATCCAGTATTAAAAGGCTTAGTTGGAAAAAAGTGGGCCTACATTTTCAATTAATTTTGAAAATTGAACTAAATTTGTAGCGCTCCAGTGGGAAATACATGAATTCTACAAAGAAAATTTTTCAATCGAAATTACCAAAAATTGATTATTCTTCAATTTTATAAAGGAATATTCTTTGAAAAAAGTACATTAGAACAGAGATATATGCAAAAAACCTTTTTTTAACCAGTTTTGGGTTTTTTTTTTAGGTTTCTGCAAAAAATTTGAGGTGACAAAATATAATCTCGAAAATTACTCAGCTAGACCTATTAATCGTCCTAATTTCCAAAATTTTCCCAAACGCTTTCTCCAAAACAATAGTTTTAAACACTTATTTCCTGGACTAGTAGAGCCACATGGAAAAACAGTATATTGGTTGTGAGACTTGAAAAGTTCAAGAATTTTCTGTACGTAAAAATGTAACTCACTGTAAAAATTAAGATCAACATTTCAGTGATAACATACTAAGTTATACCTACATAGGCTACATTATTTCTTTAAAATAATTGTTTTAGCATGCCAGTAAATATTAATTACTTATGATATACGGAAAGCATTTCATCAGAATTAATTACGTGTGAGATATGGAAAGCATTTCGTTAGAATTAATTACTTATAAGATATGAAAAGTATTTCATCAGTCATAGTTGTTATTTAAGTACCTTATGTGTACAATCGCTTTTGTATGTGGTGCTGAGTATTGCAAATTTGTAATTGGTCTCAAGTCAATTTCTAGGGCCTGTATTTTTACTGAAAATTATTTACTTCTAAATAAGAAGAAAATTTGGCTTGCAAACAGGGTTGTTCTAAACCCAAGATACGGGTTTCCGCAGGGTACTCTCAAGAAAAATGAAGTTACTTTATAAAATGAATCTTATTCCAGAATACTCAACAAATTTTTTTTCTTGCTCTCTATACTCTCACATTTTTTTCAAAATAGCTCAATTTATCCTCCAAAACTATCTTCTAAGCACCACTGCTTGCAAAGGGGTATCAAAACTTATCAAACCTGTAGGCAGAAAATAGCTAACTTTGACACTAGGCCTATCCTTAAAAAATGACAATGAAAATGCTACCACGATCTTATATTTTAATAATAAAGTAATATTTTAAAAAAAAAAACAGTAGTCCCAGTATGGAGCTTTATCAAGAGCTTATTGCTTGTTCTGTAGATCAAATATAAAATTTGTTATGAGTTCTTATCATTAAATTGTGTATGTTGTTTCTTCTGACAGTCTTTGGTCGTAAAATGTGAAATTTTGAGTAAATTTTGAATACGTAATAAAAAATGTGATTGGGGTTTATCAACAGTGCTAAAAAACAGCCCCTAACAGTTTATAAAAATTTTTTTGGTTGCTTCACCTGTGAACAAAACCCCTCTTCAAAATTCCAGATTCCTGTAAAATTTTGACGAGCAAAAAGGGACCCAGGGCCTCCAATAGTTGTTAGAGGGCCTCTCAACATGTTAAACATGCCTCTGGAAATCACTTTGATAGTTTAAAAAAAATCCTTTTCAATTAAACATAATATAATATTTCTGTTTCAGTGTTAGAGCAGAAAAGTTGTTAGGAGACTTGGAATTATGGAATTCATTGCAAGATGTTCTTACTCCTTTTCGTTTGTTCAGATTTCGACATGTAATCTTTGGTGAACTCATCAAAGGCATCTTCATCCTCCACAAGAAAAGAGCTAAGCAAATTTACGGTGAATTTAAAAATTTTATTTATACTGCAGTATTATTTCTGCCTAACGCCACAGTCCATTAATTTATTTTTTCTTCGTATACTTTAACTTCTTGCCTTGTAGACTACTGTAAAAAGAACTTTGTGAATGTGTTTTTGCATTCATTCAACAAGAAGTATAATAGAGTGGTTGTTGTTAAAAAAATAGGAAGAGAAATCGGGTAAGTTTTGGAAGGAACTGTAATGAAATTATCATTTATAGTCTATACATAATGTGAAAGTTGTTTTCTTAACAAGCAAATTTAATCTTCATGCGGATCACTTCCAATTAATTTGTTTCATTACAACGAGTTTGTCTTTTATGTTTTTTGGTGAATTTCATGTTTAGAAAAGCTAGTTCTAAAGTACAGTTGCATCAAATTGATGACGATGAAAAATGGAATAAATACATTCGAGAAATCACTAGTGTCCTTGATAATTTGAATACGCAATCACCGCCGACTGAAGAGAACGATGGTAAAATCTGTTTTGTTGTTTTACTGTTGAAATCATTTACATAACGAAAAGCTTATCAAAACTGTCTCAAATGCCAAAAATGTTTGACTTCAGGTACCAAAAATGCTCTAATGGATGGACAGCCACGAAATTTAGCTTCTTTGGATCCAGAAGTAATCCCAACCGACAGACCCAATATTGTTGAAGCGCAAGTAAGTTTATGCTGTCGATGCTTTGATTATTCATAGCTATGTGGACTGTGCATAGTGATAAGAACGTAAAGGCAAGATATATGTTATAAATAAGTAACATTGGAAGAATAAGGTCCCACTGATTTTGCTTTTATCGACGATTTTTGACATCCTTACTTGAAATATCGATAACAAGGGAGAAATAAAGTAATTTTAACCAAAATGAAAATTCTTTGGTATTCAATAAATGGAAAAGTTGCTGAACTTTTTGTAATTGTTGTTCTATACTTTCACTGCACTTGCTCATAATCACTCACATACTGTAAACACTTCTTTCCTATTTTCTCACTCGAATGATTTTTCATAATGGAGGGAGATTGCTCATCACCTTTTTGGTTGATCTCAGCCTTGTACATATTTTGTTTTTTCAATGCACTATAGTATTTCAAATTGACTTGTTCACTTTCTTTGGATCCAAAACCTCACTTCATGGTAGCAAGAGCTTCAATCTATTCAAGTCAATAGGAGGAAATAACTTAATCATTCACATTGAAGTTACTGTAATATTTGTAATTAGAAATTAGATACTACAATACATTTTTCATTAGTTACTTTTTCAATGGTTTTTTAGTAATAAGTATTTAACTCCAGTTTTTGTGAAATTTTATTTTCATTTTTGTAATTTAATTTTGTGCATTGAATCGTATCTTCAAGTTTTGAAGATTATTTCATAGTTCATGGAACTCTGAATAATTTATTTGCTGAACTTAGCATGCATTATGAAAAAAACCACCAATTTTCATTTTGCTGATCTGGATCATCTATTTCTGTAAGGCAGTTTTACTCAAATTTGAAATCAGTTTTTGTCATGGGAATTAAGTTAATTTTGGATGTGGATCATCTGCTACTGTAAGGCATTCATTTTTCATTTAACATTGCTGAAAAATTCTTCATCAGATGAAATCTTTGGAGATTCGATAGCTGAAAATTGTTTGTTTCATCACTGTTTTGTTTGCCATTCATCATTTTTTGGTCAACCATCAGTGTTTTTTCAAATGAATCGTGTTCTGTGTATGTCTGAAGAGGATGTGAGGTTATTTCAATTATTCTCTCACAATGAAATTCCACACACTTACAAATTGGTTTGGGAATAATTTGATGGTATTCCACAGATAACAGGTAATATAAATATTTTTCAAAAATTTTCGTATATGAATTTCTTGTACTGTAGGTGAATTTGAGGGTGTATATTAGGTAAGTTTATGGGACATTGACCATCGTAGAACTTAAATCCTTTTCTCATACAAACATAGCTAAAATTTAAATTTTTGTTTAAATCTGGTAAGAATTTGGTGAAGGTATCACAGGAATGAATTATTTTCTCTTTGTTAAAGAGTGATTTAAAAATTTTTGAATTATTAGGCTTTGGCGTGAGTTTGCAAATTGTCCCACAAATTATACTGGCATCACTCAGATTTCAAAAACAGGTCTTAAAAAATTAGAAATTGTCTTAGAAGATGAAGAAATAACAGGAATAATCGTAAATATTGTAGATTTCCCTAGTTTTAAAATATTTAATGGGGAAATTCATCTTGAAACTTTTGTGGTAAATATTAATGGTGGGATTGTTGAAAATAAAAACAGCACTGATCAAGCTAAATTCCTTAGAATTTCAAAAAACATTTTTTCTGGTCATTTTTTAAATGCCCTAAAAGGAATAATTATGATCACAAAAATTCATAGTTAAAAATTTACAAAATTACCCATAGAAACACATGAAATTTACAGTTTAACATGAAAATTTATATCTTGAAATAAAATTCAGGTTTCAACATAAAATTCAAGATTATAGAAGACAAATCTGATAAGATAACGTCTTTGTTCAAGTTGGATAAGTTTAGATTTGCTCTTTCACATACAATAATCCTGAAGAAAATAATAATCAAATGCACCCAAATAATAATGATATAGAAAATGAAAATAATATTCCAGAAAATACAAATCCACCACCTAACATTTCTCAAAATGATTATGATACCTTGGAAAATAAGATAATTTGAAAATCAAACTATAAATGAAAATACCCAAATTTTATTATATAATTCCCAATAAATCATGAAAAATAGAATAAATAAATACAAAAAAATGTTATGACATCGTAGACTATCCCATATGAATGAAAAGCATATAAAAACTTAAATTTTAAGGACGATGATTTTATAAATTGTGAAATTTGCTAAATCACAAATTTTCAACATTTAGGACACAATTCTAATAGGCACAAACCACAAAAATGTTAGCATGATATTATCTGATATTATGGGTCATTTTTCTCTAGCAGTACTAATCAAAAATAAATATTAACTTTTATAGACCATTTTAGCGAATATACTTTTGTAATTCCCATAAAGGCAAAAAATTAGATTTAAAAATATTTTTAATTCTATGAAAAATAAATTCCCAGAAACCCCAATCAGTCAGATGAGATGTGACAATACCAAAGAATATACTATTGCAAAAATGATTAAATTCTGTGAAGAAAATTTTATTTAATTAGAAAACATAGTACCTTATTCTTCAGTATTGAATGGAATTGCTGAACACCACAATCAAAAGTGATGTAGAGAGTACAAAGTCCATTAATTGATAGCCATTTAGTCGTAAAATATTGGGCACATGCAATTGCAGCTGCTACATATTTATTGAATCATTCTACAACTAGAGTCAACACTGATTATAAAATGCCATTTAAATTATTTTTTGGAAGAAAACCAAACTTAGAAAATTTAAGGACTTTTGGATCATTGGTCTACAGACATATTCCAATTGACATCAGATAGCAGACTGCGACAAAAGCTAAAGATAAACCCAAAATTAGCTCCTAAAGCAGAAAAATGTATATTGATTGTATATATTGCATTAATTTGTGATTCTTTTTCAAATAAATCATATGTGATGCAAAATTTGATGAAAAACCAAATATTTCTATACTTAAAAATTTTGAACAAGAATTAATCTTAAAACATATTAAATTTGTAAAAAATCTAAATTTAATAAATATAAATGCCTTTAACATTACTAAGCCCATAGATAATCAAAAGATAGAAGATAGTGTACCTAAATTCTATGAGGAAGTAAAAACAAGTCCTTTTAGAAAAGAATGGATGGAGGCTATAGCTGAAGAATTTATTTCATTGAGAGAAACAGATGTTTGGGAGGAAGTTGATTATGACAGAAATATAAAACCAATTGACACTAGTTGAGTTTTTATCACAAAACCTAGTGATTTGGGATACCATCAAATTAAAGCTAGACTTGTAACTGAGGGATTAAAGTACAGAATGGAATATGAAATTAGTCAAGTTTTTGCATCTGTTATTCCCATTTGGATCGTTAGATGGCTTCTCTCAATAGTGAATAGATATGATCTTGAGATGATCCCATATGATGTTAAAACTGCATATCTTAATTCTCCAGCAATCGTCCTAATATATTTGAAACCTCTAGAAGGAACAATAATAGGTTCCAATAAATTATTTGTTGGGATTATTCTAGTTTTAAGAGGTTGGCTTGGCCTTCTAACAATAGTTGTTATCATAAACAACCAAACTTATGCACTGCATGTAAAAACACTTACATTTATATGTAGATACTTGCAAAATATTGCAAGTATAGCATAGTATTTGGACCATGACAAAGCAATTAATTGCATCTCCAATGATGTCACAATCCATCTTATCAGTGTACTTGCTATATTTAATATGTACACATAGCAATTAGTCATCACACACATATATATAAGAATTATATATGTGTCTATGTGTGTGTGTAAGGAGCCAGTATATAAGCTCAGAAAACTGGCTAAAAAATCGCCAGTGTTTGCCGAAGTCTTGGCTCTCCCATACCTTGTGTATGATATGTGGTGAACATGCAAAACTGAAGAAAACCTTTGTTGTCAGAATATCTTCCACAATGTTAGGTATTGCACTGTGGTGACTCTGACATGATTTTTTGGCGTGTGTCATTGTGTCTTTTGGTGCAATACGATTGTTCTAAAGTGGCATGGAGTGCTGGTGAGAAACCTGCTTTCTAATCGAAAGTAAAAATAAAATGTTTTTAAATTGTATTTTTTCTTCTTGACTAAAGGCATTTTGTTGACAAAGTTTGTTTACAATTGGGAATTTAGACCCTATTCCAAAATATATTTGTTATGAGGAACAAAAGTTGACATTGGAGAACGAAGGTTTGCCTCATCCTCCAACCCCTCCCCTTCGATACATTTAAGGGAAATAGAAGAATTTGAACTCTCAGAAAATAAAAAGAGAGTCAGACATCTTGAAATAGAACATCTGGGTATGACGATTAACCCAAATGAATTGTCTACCAAATCACTAAGGAGTAGAGATATAATAACTTCTCCAATAGACACAACGAATACAATGTCTGTTTTTACTTTTGGTGAAAATCTAGCTGAAATTCAAAGCCTTTCGAATCAAATGGCATTACCAAATGCATTACCAAACTTATCAGATTCAGGAATTACTAACCCAAGTACTTCATCTGGAGGAATAGGTCAAACACCAATTTTAACTTCAGAGGTCATAACACAATTGTTACAATTAATAAATACCAGAACTGAGCAAAATCCAGCATTCTATAGATAGAGAATAGATTTACTAGAATTCCTACCAAATGAAGTTGACATCTGGTTAACATTCCTTGATGGTAGATTCAAGACTGAAAACATTCAATCAGAACAACTCTATTCTCATATTTGTAGATGAATGCCTCCACAAATCATAAGAGGAATTCCAAACATCATGGATTCCCCTCTAGAAAAAGAGGACAAACATGCTTGGTTCTGCTAACAAGTATAAAACATCTTTGGAAAAACAAAAAATGAAATCATGAAGATCGAAGATGACAAACCCTCCATTTTCATGTCTAAACTACAGAAGAAGGCTGATCACATAGTGACTCCTTCTGTAATAGGCAACCAGTTCTGTGAACAACTTCCCCAAAATGTTGTACAGACATAGGCAGCTGTAGGATAAACAATAATAAATTCCTCACCTGACTTAAATTATTTTCCCAAAAGGGCTGATGATGCACTATCATATTCAAAGAACTCACCTTTGATTAGTGCAATATCAGTAGAAAATGGAGAAATAATAGAGCTTATAGCACAAATAGCTCAGCTAACCACACAAGTGCAAAACATCAACAAAATTAATAGCCAAAAAAGAAGTAATGCCAACCAATGAAACAGCCCATCTAAAAGCAGATCAAGTGAAAACAGACAAAACTGATTAAGAGATCAAAGAGATGGTGGTTCTGGTAGATCTGAGTCCACCTCCCAAATTAATCAAGATCATCATCCAAATCTCCTTAAAACTGGGATGATAAAAACTGCTTTTTCAATAACCACCACCAAATGTAATAATAGGTGCCAATGGTGGGGCAAGACTTATAAAAAGTCTGAATTGTCAAACTAGAACGAGGGGTCATCTGTGTGGCCAATGACCCCTTGGAAACTTATTCATGCCACCTGTTCTTAAAAGATAGAACAAATAGAAGACAGTACCTAATAGACTCAGGTGCAGCCTCAGTATATTGCCAGCCAATAAAAAATATAAGGTGCATCCTCCGAAATACTTCCTCTATACTGCAAATGGTCAAAACCTTTCAGCATACAGACTTGAAACAACCAAAGTCAACATTGGTTTGCAAAGAGATATGACTTAGTCCTTCATGATTGTCCAAACCCAATCCTGGGTGCTAACTTCTTAGCACATTATGGCTTGATCATTGACCTCAAAAATGGCATATTGATTGATAATCAATCAAAATTTTGCATTGATGGCAAAATTCTAGAGTGCCAACTGGACCCAGCTGTCTCCAGTTATAGCAAAATCAACGAATGACTCTTACAGATTTGTCTGAGTATCCTGGAGTCACTCAATCATCAATTTGCAGGCATCCTACTTATAAACACATCACTCATCACTTTATAGAAACAGAAGAACTGCCTTGCCATGCTAGAGTCCAAAGATTACTTCCATACAAGTTCAAAGTGGATGGGAGTGTTATGACTGAATAATAAAAGAAGGTATTTGGTGACCATCCAAAAGTTTGTGGAGTTCCCTTATCCACATGACAAAAAAAGCCAATGGAGAATGGCAAATTGTAGGTGACTACAAGACCTTAATTGCTAAAATGGTTCCTGAGCACTACCCAGTCCCAAACATAATATACTTTAATACAAATATGAAGGCTAAACCAGTGTTCTCACAAATTGATATCAACTAGGCATTCCACCAAATTCCTATGGACAAACAGACACTCCAAAGACTGCACTTATAATGTCCTTTGAACTATTCAAATACTTTCGAATGCCTTTTAGAGTCCGTAATTCAGCACAAACTTTCCAGAGATTTATCAATGCATCGTTCAGGGATCTTCCATTTGCATATGCTTAGAAGTAATAAGCAACAGCATGAGAAGAATGTAAGAGCTGTTATCCAGCTTATACATGTCACAGCCTTACCATCAGTGTAGGTAAAAGCTTATTTGCATACACTAAAATTGACTTTCTCAGCTACAAAGTCTTGAACAAAAGTATATTTCCCTTGAAGATTAAAGATAAGCCAATTCTAAATTTCCCAAAACCCTCAAATGTTGCTGAACTCAGAGGTGTCTTGGGGATGGTGAATTTCTACCTAAGCTGTATGAAAAATGCTGCACCTGAACAAAGTAAGTTGTTTGCACTAATAAAGACCAACAAAAATTGAGATAAAACTCCACTCAATTGGAATGAGGAAGCTGAAAAAGACTAATAAAATCAAAGAATTTCTGATAAGTGTAGCCCTACCAGCTCATCCAGATGTAAGTCTGCCATTATGTGATGCAACTGATGCTTCTGACTTTGCAATTGGTGTAACTTTGTACCAAATTAAAAATGACCAAAAATGACCTCTAGCTTTCTTTTCCAGAAAGCTCTGAAAAACAGAAAAGAATTACAATACCTATGACAGGGAGTTACTGGAAATCTTTGCAGTGTTGAAGCATTTTAGGCATCAACTATAGGGTAGATGTTTTACTGTGTATACAGATCATAAACCCCTAATACATGCCTTCACACAAAAATCAGAGCCAGAATCCCCGAGAAGAGAAAGGCAATTAGACTACATTGTTCAATTGACTACTGACATTCAGTATATAGGTGGAGAACTCAACACTCTAGCTGATGCTCTTAGTAGGATTGATCTATGTCATCCTCTGCTCAATTACCTTATTCTGAAATAGCTGATGATTAAATTAAGGATACAGAATGGCAAGAGTTCATATCGAATGATGATACTTCTCTCAAACTACGACAAAGAATAATTCCCAGTACAGACGTTTTATTCACGAGGCAAGAATAGCCATTCCTGCTGAAAAAATATTATAAAATGGCATTTGATCGTATGCATAACCTATCACACTTCAGACCTAAATGTACTGCTAATTTAGTATCATCAAGATTTGTTTGGCTTCGACTGAAATCTGACTGCAATAAATGGGTCATAGTTGTTTGAACTGCCAAGAGTCCGAAGTAGGAAGACATACTAGTTCACCTCTCAAATCTTTTAAGCAAACAGAGCAGTTTAAAACAATACATATGGACTTGGTGAGCCCATTGCCCTTTAAACAAGGACATAGATATCTTCTGACAACAATTGACAGAGTAACCTGTTGGCCTAAAGCAATTCTTCTTCATGAGATGACAGCTCCAACAGTGGCTGTTATGTTATACAACACCTGGATTGCTCAATATGGCATAGCTGAAGTCATAGTTATAGACCAGGGTCACTATTTTAAAAGCCTGCTTTTCAAAGAGTTATTTCAAAAGTTTAGTGTCCAACATAGTCACACCACAGCTTCCCATGCTCAAGCTAATGGCAAAGTTGAGCAATGGTACAGAGCTTTAAAAGCATCAATTATGGCTTATGATACAAAGAAATGGGTTAAAGCACTTTCAGCCATCCTCTTGGAACTTTTTTACAAATTCAAAAGAAATAAGCCCTGAAATAATGGTTCAAAACATACAAACCAATGATAACAACATTTTACAATATGAAGCTCGACATGGCCTATGTTTCCCACTCATGTTTGATCCAGCATTTCAGTAAGTCCCTCTCCACAAACCATCTTAAGTGTCAGAATCTCCAGCCATTGTAGTTGTGTCCTGTAAATCTACTCAGATCGCTGCTACATTCCAGCTCATCCAGCTTCGCATAAAATGGCTGAGCCTCTGCCATTATTGACAAGGTTCACAAAGGGAATCACAAACTGACAATATGCTAACACAAAAGAGAGCTAATTACGCTCAAACTTGCTAAGGTGTCACTCATCAAAGCATTTGTCAAGAGGAAGATATTAACATAAAACAAAATATACAAAATGAACTATTAATTATAAAAAACACATTACAAAGGTTAGCGACCTAACTAGGCCCATAACCTGTTGATAAAATTGAAGTTTTAGATTGAAACAAAATTTCAAATGACACGATTTTTATTAATGACCGCTATTATCAACGTTTCAACACAGATAAATCATTCTCACAAAATGTTTGGTGAATCCGTCAAATAGGCTGTATACAGTATAAAGGCCCATATTCACAAATGTCACTTTAACTTCCTTTTGCTTAAACTTCACTAAAAAGTGACTTTTGGCACAATTTTGTATTTAAAAGTGTGGTAACATTTTATTTCTACATTAGAACTCTCATAAGAGATACAATGTTCCCATATTTTTAAAAAATTGTGCAAAAAACTTTTTTAAAGGGAAATTTAAGTGAAGGGAGGTTAAAGTGACATTTGTGAATATGGGCCAGAAAAGTATCAAAGCAAAATTAACTAAACAAAATATGATGTCTTGTCACTAAATAATTTCTGGCAAGCAGGTTTGCTAAATGATGGAGATCAAAACAACACGCTCATAACCACTAGTGACACTACTTTCAAATATCATTATTACCTGATCAGGTTAAGTAACTCGTACAACTTTCCTCTCTCACTCAGTGTAAACACTTTTTTCCACTTTTCTCGCTCAAATGCTTTTTTGTAATGGAGGGAGATTGCTCATCTCCTTTTTGGTTGATTTTGGTATGACCATATTTTATTCTCTTAATGCATTATTGTATTTCAAATTGATTTGTTCACTTTCTTCGGATCCAAAACCTCACTTTAGTAATAAAAATCACCTTCCACCATTGATACTTATAATATTTCCTTCACCGCCCAATAAACTCAGACCATATAGTTATACATAGTCAAAATGTCTATATAACTTTACCGGCAAAGTTGCAGTTGTGTAGGGAAACCTTCTAAATGGGTTTTTGATTAGTGGTTAGTGACAGACAAATCACTACAGGAACAGCTACTTGCCGCCATTCAAGTTGGTAATTCTTTTAAAATGGTTTGATGGATTTTCAGAGCAATGTGATTCGTCCTGTGCATTCAGATTCAAGTTCACCTAGTGGGCCTAATTTCATTGTCGTTGAAGCTCAAGTACATGCTGAGGAGGGTGGATCTTTGATTGCTCTTAAATTAGATCAAGCCGGTAAAACCGCAGAAAGAGAGCTATTTATGAAGCACCCTTCAATGAGTGTGCGCCATGTTGATGATAGTGTTACTGCATCCATGCAAACTGGTGAAATATCTCTTTTTGATGAACTTGTTCAAGAACATATTCCCATGGAAACTCAATCTGAATATTCTGTTGATACGTTGTTAAAAAGAGCTATTGAAACTGATTTTCCCGACCAAGGATCTTTGATCTCACATTTTCGGCATGAAGAACGAACAATCGGTGTTTTTGAAGCTCAGGATCATGCTATCGATGAATCTTTTTCCTTGGCTTTGTCACCTTCTCGCTCTGGTTTAAGAAATCTTTCTAATCATCCATCGGCAGTACTTAACCGCGTTAGTATGATTGCAATTTTCAATTAAATTTTTTCACCAATTATTTTTCGAACTTAACGTTGGTTGAAGTGATTCTCATTTTTTTCCCCATTTAGCCTCACGAAGAAATTAATTTTGGGATGGAGAAGGAGAAGATTCAACATCTACAAAGAGATTTTGATCGAATTGAACTCGCTGAAGTTGAGATTATTACTAATTCTATAGAAAAGCAGCGTAAGATTCCAGATTTTGTTATTACTGAGCCAGAAGGACAAAGAATTGAGACGGTAAATTCATTTAGGGTGAATTTATTTTTTGTTCACATATATTTTTAAGAAAACATTTTATTCTAGTTTTTTTTTTTTTTAGTTTTTGTTTCTATGATAAGCTGACTGAAATTTTTCCACAATGTTTGAAGACATTTTACTTCATTGTTTTTTAAAATTATTGTGTTTATTATTGTACAGATTCATCTGAATAAAGACGAAATTAAAGATTCATCAGATTTTACTTCACAGACGGATAGAAAAAAAGTTGGTGTACCTGTCATTGAACTCATGAGGAAAGATGATTCTAGGGTATATAATTTTGATAAAATTTTCAAATTTCTACACATCCTTTTAATTCACGAACTAAGAATATTATATTACTCGTTATTGCAGTGCCTTAGAGGAAAAATTTATGGCCCACCTAAAAAATTTAAAAAAGCATTTTTTCTTCCTCTTTTATCAAGCCTGTTAACACATGCGTGTAAGATTTTATTTACAGAGGGTCATAAATATAGTGGATTTTAAACAAGTATTTTTATTTGTATTTTTCTGAAAAATTATTTTTTTCGTAACGTTAAGGAAGGATAATTTGGTCATGGTTCATTTCAGAAATTGAGGAAAAGAGATCGGCGTTGTTTTTAACCCTCTTGCGTAATCTAATACTCGTAGATGTGCGGAATATTGTATTTAAAAAATTTTTAATTACCATTTTTGCTGGTTTTTGAATAAATTCTGTTCCTCAAAATAGTTAAATTTTTATCATGCCTTATTTCTACAGAAAATATTCAAACGGAAAGTACCCAGAAAAAAAAAACCAATTTTTTACACTCATCGACAAATGAAAATTATGATAAATCGACCACTGGTTCAAGTGAGATATATAACTGACTTTAATCTGCTTTACTGTTTTCAACCTCGGTAGTTGCATTGTTCTATGAATAAGTTATTGTGCTCTTCTTTTTTCTTTTTTTCAAAATTGTTCCACAGAATCCAGAACAACCGACTTCAGCCGCTGAAATGTTAACCGAAACGAGGCCTAATGTGTTAAGTCCTTTAAGACTAATTTTACAAAACGATCCTGACATTCATGACATTTGGGAAGCACCTACTAATTATGCAGAAGTGTTAAAGGTTTTTTTATTTTTATTATTTTCTCATTTATTTTATAGCCAATTGTTTATCGGAAGTCCATTTAAGAAATTTGGCTTGTCTTGAAAATATCCCTCTTAATATTTATTCCTATGATCCCCTTTTACTTTTTCCATCCTTTTTTAATTGGTTTTAAATTTCTTTGTTTTGAGGACGATGTTTTATGTTGTGTACATTTTTGTCCGAGCCAAAAATATGTATGAAAGCGTTGAATCGATGTTATAATTGGGTGTATTTCATAAGATTGGAATAATGAAATTACATTGTTTGTCGGCTGTTTGTGTGAACTCATGTTGTTGATAACTGTTCAATAACATTCCTTGGTAATAATGAATCGAAAATAGAGGTTGAAATTTTTGGGTATTTCTAACTACCATTGCCAGACATAATACGATGTTTATTTAGGTGTTGTAAAGAAACATTACCTTAGGATTGGTGCAGATGACATGAGTGGGTGAATTTATAATTTACTAATTATTCCACCTCCCAAGTAGCAGAAAAATTCCTTTAGTAATTTTTTTCAGTAATTTGAATCAATTGAAGAAAATAAAAAAAAACTTTGTTATATTTCGAAGTTGAATGGGATATAACAATAGTGAGAAAACTCAATTCCAATGAATGCGTTGGTATCCTGCATGGCCTTTTTAAAATTATAAATTTTTTGGAATGAGGTAAATGGTAAACGTACATCATATCATCCAACTATTTATCTAATTAAGGTGTCGAGAGGTATAACTTCTATTTGTTTGCATTCACATTTTTGAAACTTGTTTAATTCTCATTTGGTTTTAAAATTTTCTGTTCTTATAGTTCCTTCTGTGAGATTGTGAAAATGAGACCTAAATTAGCAGTAAAACTTTGAAAAGCCTATTTAATATTGTGTGCTTACTAGCTGTAGGTACAGACACTGGAAAGACCTATTTAGTTCACCTTGTTCAACTGAGCTGAACTGTCTTTCTTAGCGGTTATGGTTTGTATGAATTCATATAGACGATAAGATGTTAGTTTAATGTCCAGAGGACAATTATGTGGGCTTGGCAATGGGGTAAACCCATCTGTCAACCAGGGCCGAGCCCTGTATTTATTAGGATAAATCCCTACAGCACTCCTCCCTAGTTTTTGCAATCAATAAAATGGTAAATCCATATCTAGGGGAAATTTAGCCTAACAATTTTTTCGCCTAACTTATTGTTGGCTGGGTCTGCGGCCACAGCCTCGAGAATAGCTGGCTCTGTTCAAACCACCTTGAATAAAGGAACCAGTGCTTTTATGCTTTAGGTCCATGGAGCGTGATTGTGCCCACTGTCAAATGCCATCTTTCTATATTTTAATGGTAAGTATGGTTGTTCTTTACCTTGAAACACATTGAATGTTAATATTATATTTGTCCCTGGGAGTTTTTTTTTGTCTCAGTTTTAAATTTGTGCTATCAGAAGACAGTAGTTCACCAAGTTCATGATCCTGTAGATGATCTTTTGCAGTTTCAGCGTAAAGCAACAGAAATGGAAATGAGATAGCTTCAATTCTACTAAGAGCATCAGCCGGAGTATTTTCATCTCCTTTAATGTACTGGATGTCTGTCTGTAGTGAATTGACTAATAAATTCTAGGTGTCTCATTTGTCTGGGCAAAGCATTTTCATTTTTCTGTTTAAAGGCATGTGTTAAAAGTTTATGGTCTGTGTATGTGGTAAATCATATATCTTCTACATGAAATCTAAAATGCCTTATTGCAGCATTTATCTCCAGTAACTCCCTGTCTTAAGTACTATAGTTTTTCTCAGCTTTTGACAATTTTCTTAAAAGAATGCAAAAGGTTGATTGATTTTGTTTATATGGTATAGAGTAGCACCAATTGCATAAGATGCATCCGTCGATATACATAATGGTAGACTATCATCTGGATGAGTCAACAACATTGTTATTGGATAACATTTGTTTCACATTTTGAAAAGCTTTTTCAATTTTGTCATCCTATTTTATACAGGTTTTATCATGTTTTTTATTATTTTGTTTTTATTAGACCAAACAGCTTACCCTGCTCAGCTGCTGCATTTTTTATGCAACGTTGATAGAAATTAATCATTCTAAGAAATCTTTTGAGTTCTTCAACTGTAGAAGGTTTTGGGAAATTTAATATTGGCTCTATTCTTTTCTTTTGAGGACCTATTCCTGCAGATGTAATATTTTAACCAAGGAAGTCAATATTTGACTTAGCGTATTGACATTTAGAAGGATTGACCTTCAAGTTGGCAGCACATGGACACTGTAGGACAGCCCAATCATTTTTCTCATGTTGTTCTATTCCACCTTCAGAACATACGCAAATATTGTTGATATATGCATAATTATGCAAATGGTAGGTAGGTACTACAATACACTATTTACAAAGCTGAAAAGTTTGAACTAAATTTTACAGACCAAATGGGATTCTTTTGTATTTGAATAAGCCAAGTGGAATAATTAGTGCTGTTTTTCCTATATTTGCTGTTACCATTGGTATTTGATGAAATGCTGGGTTGATGTCTGTTTTTGTAAACAAAGTCTTACCCTTCATATTTATGTTAAAGTCCATGATATTTGGAACTGGGTAATGATCAGGCTTTGTTTTCACATTTAGGCTTCTGATCTCCCACTACTCTCCTTTTCCCACCAGGTTTTGGAATAATATGAATAGGTGAACTCTATGAGCCATTTGAAGGTCTACAGATACCTTCCACTATTCGTTTGAATTGTTCTTTTGCTTCAGCTAATTTATGTTGAGGCGGTCTTCTTGCTCTAGCTGTGCATGGTTGACCTGTGGTTTTAATTATGTGTACTGTATCATGTATGTACTTTGTATCTTTTGTAAATTATGGTTTTGTTATATTGGTAAATTCATTTAATAATTTTCCAAAATTTTAAACTATTTTTGTGCACAAATTTATTAAATTTTCTATTATATAATTTTTAGTTTTGCCTTTTACAAATTTACCAATGGTTGAGTCCATCAGTTGTTTATTTTTTAAATCAACTAACATATCATAGTGTTCTAAAAAATCTCCACCCAGTATCAGGTATGGCACTTTTGCGATGGTGAATTTCCGTTTCATACCTCTATCAAGACCTAGATCAACTCGACTCTTTTTGTCCATAAGCATGTATGATATATTCATCTACAGCTTTTGATTGGGATTTTGGAGTGTGTTTCTTATGTTTTCATTTTGCTGGCAGGATACTTCACTAGAATCACATAAAAACTCTGTCCTATTTGACCTGTATATGATGAATAGGTGGCAAGAGTATTTTGATAAGGAATCAGCTCCATAGAGAGGATTTCTTCTGCTAGTTTGACTGGTCATTATTTTTTGAGTCATTGGCTGATTTGTTTCTGTTCATTCATTCTTCCCAAATTTTGCATTTTTTGTTGCAAGTGTATGCAGCTTCTCTGTATCTGTTGTGGTAGAAGCATTTATTTTGGTCCCAATTTGGATTTTTCTTTTTTGATGACTTTGAATTTCTAGGAGTGTGGCCAGCACTTCCACTCGGATTTGTATTGTCTTTTGGTTCTATAGATCTACTTCTATTTCATTTATTATTTTGACTCCATTTATCTCTATTTCTATTTTTCCAGCGATATCTGTCATTATTTTTATTTTCTGATTTTAATTCTTTTAGGCCTTTTCGTAATTTGGCAATTTGTTTTTCTACTATGTCATCTTTTGGAACTGCCATTGTATTGATTATAGGTTTTCCAGAATATTCCAGTGCAATTTTGGCAGCTTTGGCCAGAGTGTCTAACTCCTCATCAGTTACTGTATATATTAAGTTTAATGCATCTAGAGGTTGTATTACTTGTAGAGGTAATTGCTCACAAAATCTGTCCGCAATCACCATGGGTGCTACAAAATTATTTCCTTTCTTTTTAAATTTTTTCATAAAGACTGGGTTTAACGTCACCCATTTGCATTCCACTTAATAGCTGTTTAATATCTTGCCTTTGTTTATTTCCAAAAGATTTAGCAACTTTTTCAATAAACCATTTATAAGAATCCTTTACTTCTATAGGACATTACATAATGTCAAGACAAGCTAAAATAGTTTCTCCTGGCATATTTCCGCATAACTGGTCATGCCTATTTTCATATAGTATTTGCTCTAGTCTAAAACAGCCTTTCAGCTGGGTAAACTAGGTTTCTATATCCTTGTTTTTTCTTATTTACAATTGCAAGTGCTTTTTGCACGGATTTGTCAACTAATTTTTTAGTTTCATTTCTAAATAATAATTCCTCAAGTTTTTTTTTACACAGGCTAACCTTTCTGCCATCTGCTCTGGAGATTTGTCATTATTGCTCATTCTGCCAAATTCTATTTCAATTTCTATGTCTAAATTTGTTTGAATTATTTTTCCACCCCTCAATTTTACCATTCATGAGATATTTCTAAGTCTGTCAAGTTCACTTACCCTTCTATAATAGGACAGTTTTTATTTATTTATTGTGGATGGGGTTTAGTATTTCCCAATGTTGCAGAATTTGATTTTCAAGTTATCAATCAATTTGTTAACATGTCGATTAATTTTTCAAAATGTCTATCAACTTTTATAATATTGCCTGTATTTTCTCTACACCATAGAAAGTAAGATGGCCATTTCTTGGCGGTTATCGTCTGTTTGGATTCATATAAACAAAAAGATCTTAGTTTAATATCTAGTGGACAATTATGTAGGTTTGGCAGGCTCCCATCTGTCAACCAGGGCCCAGCCCAGTATTCATAGGGATGAATCCCCACACTGATGAAAACATTTTTTTTTTACTGTATTCCACTAACTACTTTGAAAAACTTCCAATTTAACAAACTTTCTATTTTTGGAATGTGTGATATCCTCTCTGAAAAAAACGCTTCCGTTGAAGTACTAAAGAACAGATCGAGATTTTTTTATTAAAAATTTGTATGCTAATTTCTTGATTAATGTCTATAGAATACCTCGTTGTGAAAAGATATTCTCACCAGAAGGTAATCAACAGACTGCGTGTTCTACCACTTCATATTTAACGTATGGGTAAGCCAAAACCTGAGCAAACACTGGCAATTTTAGAGCCGTTTGGATGGTTTATATACGGGCTTAATTACACGCACATTGACACACATACATAGCAAATACGTATGTTTCTGTGAGCGGCCTGGTTATGTCATTTCTTATAGTGATAAGAGATGGTGGGCCGGTTTGTGTACAGAATTGTGACATCATCATATTGTTGAGATTAGTCACAGTTTGGTACTTGTACATTACTTGCATGTACATGCAAGTAATAACAATCAAATGTACATCATACAACAATTTGTTTAATGTCATATAGAAAAATATTGGCCTGCCTTGTGGCAGCAACTGTTGTCGGGTGTCCGAGCCCCTCAACCTCATACAAGTGAGTCCCCACAATGTCATTCGTCCAATATTCATTTCTTAATATTCTCAATTACCAAAGGAGATTGAGAAAGGGGAAAGTAATCCAAAAACTTTCTTTTCAGTAAATGCCCATTTTCTCATTGTATAAGCTAATTTCATGAACTTGTTTTTTTAAAGAATACCATTGAAATAGTATTAAATAGTATTGGCTTATCAAACTGAATCAAACTTTTTTTCAATCTGAGAATGGTTTGTTTGTAATTAATTCAATTTTTTCAATTGAAAATCTCGTGAAAAGTTGTGCTAAATCTGTCTAATCCCAAAAATAAACTTTTCATTTGAGCTTATGAAAGGTAGACTTTCTTAAAATGTTCTGCAAATATGGTAGCTCAAATACTTGTAGCCGGTGTGCCATAAGAATTAATTGTAAGTTTTAGTGCTAAAGTCTTGTAGTGTAATTTCTATAAAGTATTTTCCTTCAATTTTCATTCAGGCTGGAGTATCTATATTTATTGGAAGTATAATATTTTGTGGATGATGTGCTGCAGAATTTTGAGTATAATTTAGATGTGTTTTGGATCAAAAAAACTTGCGGGAACATTGGAGTGAATTTTTTATATCACACTAATACTCCAGGTATATTTCATAAATCTCTATATCAAACTTTTTTTTTTTTTTCAGAAAGACAAAAGAGAGAAATTGCAAGTCACGTTAACACATATAATTCCATTCTGGTTAGTACTTGTGGAGTAATTTTATCAATTTTTTTTTTTTACTAGGGTCTGGTAATACGGCTATTTTACTTATACTCTGGCCAAGGCTCCAGGCTAAGAAGTTCTTAATATTCTAATTTACAGTATACACTGAGGTTGGGTGGAGTAGAGGAAAAGGTATGGTTGCACATAATTGTACGTACAATGATAAACATCAGTTGAGTTTATTTTATGATTTAATCAAAAAACATAACTGTCTGTATATTGTAAAGTTTGGTCTTTTGGGCCCTGATACAATGCATTGATCATTGATTTGTTCTCTTTTGAAATGCTTTGGTACTTGGAGTTTTGGCATTTAAGGTTAAGGTCTTTGGGCCCTACATATGCAATATATTGGTGCTTTGGAACTTGGAATTTTTGCACTAAAGCCATGTAAAAGAGAACATTTGGTCACTTAAGCGATGCATTTATACGTTTTCTTTTGCAATGCATTAGTGCTCAGGGCCTTGGCAAGGATGCAGTATATTGGCTTTTTGATGATTGGTACCCTGGCACTGTTTCATCAAAAAACTATGATGACCATGATTGCGGGGAACATTTTTAGTGGTAATGGGAACAGCCAAACACCGGTTCATGGGAGTGGGGAATTCCCTCGCCCATCATCCAACTTATGCAGTCAAGTGTGGTTATGGTTTATGATGTCACGTTGAAGGAGTGTCGTATCTGGACATTATCAATATGGTTGGGTTCTGATGGAAAATCATCGCCTAGCATGAATTTTTCAATCACAAAAAGGGAGCACCAATTGAATAAAAGCGAATACTATGCCATTTTATGTAAGGAATTTGGAGTGGATGATCTGGGACATGAAATCCTTTCAATTATATGGAAGAAGATGAAGAGGGGGTTGTCCTGGAGGTCTGGACACTTCCTTCCATCATTAGAAGAAAAAAAAATTGACTTTTCAAAAAAAGAATGTCTTCTTTGGTGGTGGTGGTTTGGGGGAGAGAATGTCAGAAAAGAAGGCAAAAATGTGGACTCCTTTCATCTTATGATGGAACTGTATCTACACCGTTGACTTGTCCCAATCTAGTGAGCCATGGTATTCACGTTAACTCGTTTCATTTCTTCATTTTTTCAAAGTTTTTTTATCGAATTTTATTTTTACAATCGTTCTCAAAAAATTATATTTTCTTGTATAGTTTACAGAATGTGTGAAAGTATTAACACTGTAGTTGATTTTAGAATGGAAATAATTAATTGTAATTAAAAAAAAAAAATGTGTTTTTCAGTCCCAGTACTATTTTCAAGAGGTTAAATTTATTTCATACTGGTTCAATGACGGAAGAAGAAAGAGGAGGTAAATAAAATATATCTTCTTTGTGTGTAAATTGTTGAGACCACCAATCCTTCTCTCCTCCCACTCCTGCGAACACACAACTACATTAAAATATATTTCACATCTTTATTCACGGCTACACTGTATTACCATCTCCGCTGCTCACTCATTTATATCTGTACATCATCGTTTATCTTCCTCAAACTGTTCTCAAACTTATATTATGTAACTGATGTAAAATACACACGCTTTTGGGACGCTACTTCGATCAATACTTTTATTTCTTGTTACTAATTTGTGTCTTCACCAATCCTCATCCTGTATATAAATACAAGGGGTGAGAAATATCGATATTTCTTCGTGTCGATGCGTATCTATATTTCAGTGAAAAGTGAAAATATCGGTACGTATTTATATTTTTCCCACACCTAATTTCTCACGATCAAATGATTGATGCAATGAGAATTCGACTGTAGGTATATCCATCGTTAAATTGTAAATCTTAGGATCCATAGAATTAAAACGTAAAAGCGCTGGGAGAGTTGTGTTAGAATATTTCAATCTCGCTGTAACTTCAAAATTTGGCGGTGAAACGTGAGAAAAATAGGGATATGTATCGATACTCCTGGGCAAATATCTATATTTCAAAGAGAATATAGATACGTATCGATATTTTTCGCACCACTAGTAAATACCTCTAATGAATCATTTCATTTCAACATTTCGAGTTCGAGTCTTCTCTATTAATTATTGTTTCATATGAAATTCTACTTTTGAGGGGAGTACGGAGTCCCGCTTATGAGTTAAATGAATGTATGTTCTGAAGTTGAAGCAAAGTGTGGGCAAGTGGGGTTCTGAAGAATGAGAGAGGGGTACGTTCACGGTAAAACGCCTTTCCGTTTGTTTTTTAGTCTAATTTATTGAGAACGGATTTCTGTGGAACGGTAATTCCCAAACCTATTGGAACCGCGACCAGCTGTAAAAAACTGCAAAGTTCGAAGACCCACTTTGTGCAAAATGAAAATTTTACCTATATGGAAAGATATGAAAGATATAAAAAGCTTAACAAAATTTTACAAAGTTTTAATTTTATCGGGACCCACAGAAATCGGCTCAAGATATACTAGTGGGACGTGAGCCACAGTACAGGAAACGAAGTTTTGAAAGGAGAATAAATTCACAGGGATTAACGAATTAGAGATACAATTTTGGAGGTAGTAATGCTTCGATTTGATCTCGTGATTCCCCAAACTAGCAGTTTTCGTGAGATTTTCGGTATTCTCTTAGAGCTGGGTTCACTGTACGTGAAGGAAGATGAAGATGAAATGAGAGCCGAAGAAAACAGGAAAACCATAACAAATTTAAAAGCTGTATAAGCCCTATTAAAATACGCGATAAAAAAATAATTTAAAATCTGAAGACGGTAGCTTAACTTGTAGTACCGTTTTCATAACATTGCGAAGTCTCAACATTTTTTATAACAGAAGTAAAAACATGTTTGCTTTATTTTATGTACATTTTTTGGGATTTTAAAATTATACTCGAAAACACAAATTTGTTTATTCTCAAGTCGGTTAGGTGTATCTGACTATTCGTCTGCATCAGTCGGTGCAATTTTCTTAAACAAAGAACGTAAAAAATTGAGTATGCCTGAATAGTTTTTTTGTCTTGTTTTTATTTTCAGGTCGGGAAATCGGTCGTAAAGCTTTGGTACGTTTTTTTTGGTTAAATTCATTTAAAATTAATTGAGTCGATTGCGAAAATCAACAACGATTTTTCGAACTTTATCCAGCGTACAGTCACCAACTTTTCAGCGATTCCAACTCCAGTTATGTTGCGATTCAATTCCAAACAAAGTCCGTCAAAAACTCGACCTTCATTTCGTTTTAGAACTGAAAATGAGAATATGCAGGATGCTTTGGTTTTCAATAATCGACTTTCAATTCAAGAATCGATAAAAAACAAAAATTCTCTTTTACCTGATGCAAATATTCTGACCCAACCATTTCTTGAGCTGGAACGTGATGATATGGGAAAATATTTGCGCAGAGTAAGCGTCAATATAAGTGGCAAAGATGAAAATATGGTCGTGCAGTTACCAAAACTAATGCAAACACACGTTGAACTTCAAGACGAGTGGAATCGCATTGAAGTCGTCCAAGAATCAACAACGCCCGCAGAACAAAGTTTGTTAATTTTTTTTTTCTTTTCCTATTATCAATAATTCGATAAAATTCTGATAGGTTTACGAAAAAATTCAGGCGTTTTTCCTGAAACGAAGGAAGGCCGACAACATCTCTCCGCAGAACAAAGTATTTTTATTGAACGCAGTTTACAACCCGAAAAAACTGATTTGATTGAACCGACAGCCCTGCCTCGTGCATTAAAAGAAACGTTTGAGCCAGTTTCTATTACGCCTTGGTATGAAAATATATTGCTACTTAATTCCTATAATCCTTATTTATATATCCATGCAGTATACAAGGTGTTCGGATAGGTAATCGCGATAGTATGTTCATGAAAATGAGGACAGAATTTCATTTATCTAATCATACTTCCGCAAGTCATTGGTTGCCCAGTTACGGATTCTCGAATTTTGGTTAAGGAGTGCATTTAAGAGTCGAAAAATTTCTCAGATAATCTACCTTCCGATACTGAAATCTTTTTGTACTTATATGTATAGGTACATCAAACAATGTTATGAGCAACTGCCTATTTGTAATAATAGTACACATTATAATACAACCAGTGACCAGTTGTACACTCGCGAGAGTGTTTTGGTGGGTGGGAAAGGTTACATTTTCAAGTTGGAAAAAAAATGTCTCTATGTAACTTTCTATACCCATCAGATGTAATGAATTATACTTTTCTATAGTCCACATCGAATATTTTCTAAGAAATATTTATTACGATCTATATTAATATCTTTTTGGTGACTCTAATTTTAAATTTTTCGAAAACCCACTTTTTTTGAAGGGGCTGTTGCTGCGTTTGGGTTTTTTTAATTAAACTTAATTTTTATTTTTACCGTTGTTGAAAACCCCTTACTTGGTGACTAGTGCCTTCTGCAGGATTTACATCAGTGGGAGGGGGTGCGTTATAAATTGATGAAACGATTTCTCGAGTGAAGAGACAAAAAGTTTATTGAGTTTTGGTGTTTTAGAACCTTTATTTGTAGTTTTTTTTTGTTTTTTTTCTGGAGCCTTGGGGAGGTGTTTGGCAATCCCCGCCTTGTATATGGCCATTTCGGTGATTTTTAATTTTCCAAAGCTATGTTTGTATGAAATATATTCCTCATTTTGATGAGTCCTATCGATTACCAAAATAGTGCTTTCTTTGGTTTACAATCCAGTGTGTTAATTACCTCTGTATTTGTGTTTCAGTCGCATTAAAGTGTCCGATGTGCTTGATAAACTGAACGTTTTATTTATTCAGAAAATAGAACCGATTAAATTTGTCGATTTGTGTCCTCATACTGTTACACGAAAAATCGAGGCTGCTAAAACATTTCGCATCCTTCTCGGTAGCTATAATTATTTTCTCTGAAATCATTTCTATTTGATAAATAGGTTTTTTTTTTTTTTTTTTTTTAAGAGAACAAAGAGAAGAATCAATGCTATAGTTGAGAGTCGATATAAAAAAACTTATACAGGGACTCATCTTTTTATCCAGATAATACAGAAATTAACTTCGAACTTATACAAATGAAAGGCTAACCTTATATTTTAGTTGCTTCTCAAAAAAAAAAAAAAAAAAGTTTAGTGCCTTTAAACAAGTGAACTGAATCATTTAATGTAATACACATTCTTGTTTTAGCGGCTGGTAACATTGTATAATTCATTGGTTTGGTGGAAACAACAAAATTTATTTTTTGTTATTTGTGTGTGTTGAGTACAATGAAATACACTCGCACACTAATGAATTTTTCTTACTTTTCTCTTTATTTCTTCGAGATTTTCCCCAAAACTTGCCCCGAGATTCGTGCCATCTGTCTTCATCTTTCAGTTTCCACCTTTTAGTGAAAATAGAATTATGTACCATATTAAAAAATTGTTTTGAAATTAGTTACCTGCTTGCTTCAATTTTTGTGAATCGGAATGTTTCAAAAAGTTGAACCTGTAAATGTTTGGACGTTTATTATTTATTCATCTTTTTGTTCATTACCTCCAAATCCTTTTAATGCTGGTTGTACCAAATAGTAAAATCACTAATCAGTTGAGTTTAACTTTATTTTACCATATGTCTGATCAGGTAAACTTGATTTACCCCACAGTTTAAAGTTGGTAAAACCTGGCAGTTAAATAGGTAACCATGTTTATGAATAGTTTTGTTTTTATGCAGAAATAAAAAAAAAATTGTTATAAGTGATATAAGTGAATAAAATTTGTTATTAGGCAAGTGATGCAAAAATCATACTCCTGTCAATTACCTACTATATACACAGGTGTCACACACTATTTTTTTGCAACAGATCCCTTCCCCCAAACAAAATCAACAAAGTCCATTTAAATGATGAAGTTCTTGATACCTATATCGAAAATAATTATTTATTTTTAGAATTGTTGTATGAGTATAACTTCGAGCATAGCAGTGTATAATTTAAAATTTTGAGGAATTAGATTTGAAGAAATTGAATCTTTAATTCTTGTATTATGATGAAATTTTCCTAGATTTTTTGTTATAATTGTTTGCAAAACTTTACTAAATCCAATATTCAGTTGAAAAAAAAAAGAAGGAAAATTACTGTTTGTTTTTGAAGAATCAAACAATTTTATACACTATCAGTTTTCTACACATCTATATGGTAAATTGATTTTGTTGTTGTTGTTGTTTTTGTTTTTGTTGTTGCATTAAGCCTTTCCAACTGGACATATTTACTAAAAATTTTAATTTCACATAGTTGTCTATCCTCAGATGATTTGTTTCAAATTTCATTTCAAAAGTTCTATTCTGAGAGCTGTAATTAAGTTTGGAAGTTTCACTTTAGAACCTGTTCTTTTCAAAATTGGTTATCATTCTACCCAATAGGGTACTGGAAATGTATCATCAAATTGGTTAAAATTGACATAAAATCTCGTATTTTTTGAATAATTTTGGACGTTAAAATTTTTGAAATTGGGCGAAAAATATTGCAGTCACTTTTGTCTGAGAGTGTACATTTTGTGACGCAAGCACGGCACATTTGATCCATTGTTCAGTGCAACAAACTCTGGCTTACTTATCTTTAACCCATTCATATTTTTCGTTGGTGTGGTTTCCAAACTTCAACCACCATTTGACCTGAATTTGCACTTTTTTATTTTTGCACAATTTTGTTGATTAAACATTGTTAAATTATTTTGGTGTGATTTTGCTTTTCGAACAAAAGATTTTTCAATACAATTAATTTATTTAATTTATTTTTCCAAATTTATTTCACACGATTTACCTGATTTACTTCAGAATTTTAGATTTTATTTAAAAAAAAATAATTCAAATTTTTTTCTCTCGCATTATTTTGTTTTAATTTTGATTGGGTTTATTAAAATTTTTTAGAAATATGAAGCTGATGAGATAGATCAACTTATGATGTCTCTCTCTAAAAAATTTGATACAGTTTTCTTTGAATTTTGTGAAATAGAGCATGAAAAACAAACTAAATTAGGATTAATAAAAATAATCCTCGAAAAATGTAGTCACATTGAGTATTCAAATAAAACATTCCAAGGATTTGATCAGCTCAAGCCTACTTATCAAACCATGAACAATAATAGGAATTTTCAAAATATTCGAAACAATAACTCAAATGCTAATTCAAATCCCAATTCAAATTCTAACAGTAGAACAACCAGTTATCTAAACAATCACAAAAACAAACTAGAATCCTCAAACACTTATCCCCCAAAGGATAAAGTAGATTTAATGGATATTATTTGTTTTAGATGTAATAAAAAAGAACACATGTCAAGAACCTGCCCTAATAAGAAATCTAATCAAGCTAATACTCCACAACCTCCTAATTCAAACAATAGTAGTTTAAAAAACCAAAACTCATCTAACACAAATACCCAAAATAAGTCCACAGATAAGTAAATTTTTGTGTTAAATATGCAATGATGCTCCACTCTAACCTAAATCACTTGAGTTTTGATGACATCGATAACAAATTTCAATAGCAAACCCCCAACTGTATCAAAAGTATAAAATAACAAGAACTAATTAGAACCAAATTCATACTATGTTACTTGATAATGGAGCTGATGACCATATGGTCAACGACATTTCAAAATTGAGGAACCTGCAGAAAATTGAAAATTTACATTGACGACATACTCCTGGCAAATAATCATCCTGAGTGGATACAGGAAACAACTGATCATTTTGAAACTGATTTCATGATGAAAGTAATCCAAGAATGTAATAGAGAATCACAGACAATCAAACTCATTCAGAAATAACAAATTGAAAAGATTCTCCAGAAATTCCAGCTCTGTGATATGAATCCATCCAAAATTCCTTTGGAGACAGGCCTGAAACTGAGTAAAACAAATGGTACAGATGATAAAGAATATAGATCCATGATAGGTGCACTATTATATGTATCTAGAGGCACTAGGCCTGATGTATCATTTTTGGTAAATTACCTTTCTAGATTCCAAAATTGTTTTTATGATATAAAGAAAAATCATGTGTGACGAATCATTCGATACTTGAAGTCCACTATTGACCTTGCACTCGTTTATTGATCCAACTCTGTAGAAAGCTTCACTTTTTTTGACGCATCCTATGCTCTTGATATCAAATATGAACCTGTAAACTTGTCCAAATTAGAGAAAGGCAATTCGATTACAGGATATTTAATTACAATGTATGGTGGTCTTGTGAACTGGGGTGTAAATCGCCAAAATATATATGCATTTTCACCTACCACCACTGAATTAATAACTTTAAACGATGCCTTTGAAGACAGTGAAGTAGTATGGCTTCTTAATTGTGAATTTTTTCAAGTTGACATTCCTGTTAAAGTATTCGAAGACAATATTTCTGTCATATATGTTATCTCTGGAGGTGGTCAAAAACATCTCCGTGCATTGATGATCAAATGCTATGGTTTAGCCCAAGCGTACCAGGATAAAATCTTTGAATTTAGATAAAAATCCACAGAAGACAACTTACTGATTTACTTACCAAAGTGTTATCCAGTAAACAGCATATTTCACTAACAAATCAAATCCTTGAATCCTCACATATTGATACTTACTTCATACCTTACACATAATTCACAGCTTTGCTGTAAATACACACACTTCTTAGAAGTTAATTTGAGTACATCTTCATTTCTTCGTACAATTTTTCTACTTCATCGATTCAGGAATACATTTCCTGAAAATTTGAACCTTATCACTTTCGTACTTATCACAAAACTGTACAAAATTTTTGAAGTGAAACATCCTTATGCCGGTAGTAAACTAAAAATTGTAATGCAACAAAGCCCATACAACAAAATAACGAAGCAACCTGAAATGAAAAAATATTGCTGTGAAAACTAGGTCCATTCAACTTTATTTGATTCATTTCCCTCTTTGCCTTCTCTGTACTTTTTAGGTAGGTTTTCTTCAGAAAATCTATATTTTACTCTTTGTGCTGCATTAGCCCCCATGATTGGGGTTAGGTAAGTTTTAATTTCATTGGAAAATTTTGGCTCCAATAACTCAAATGTATATATATATATATATATTCCATTTATTCTTCCCTCAGTACAGATTGCAATTTTTGTCCGATAATCACGAAATTTGGTACAAATAGTTCTACTAAGCCAAGGACCTGACTTATTGTTTTTGTTTTAGCCACAAAATTTACAATTTTCAACTAATAACTACAAAATTTGAAGTAAATATTCAGTATAAATCATTATAACTTGCTATAAATTTTGGTGCAGATTGGTTGTATGGTACTTCCAGTACGACCATTTTCACTTTTGTTTTGGCTATAAAGTTTTCAATTTTTGACCAGTAACTACGAAATTTAAAACAAATATTCATTATAATCTATTATAACTTGCTATCAATTTTAGTGCAGATCGGTGGTGCTATATCTCGGTAACGCTATTTTTGTTTTTATTTTAGCTATAAAATGAATTTTTTTGCTCCAATAGGAACGTGGTTTCAAACACATTTATCATAATCTATTAATAACTTTTTAGTGTCTTCCTAATTTTATAATTTTTGAAAGCCTACGTTTCTTAATGGAGCTACAGCTGCATTAGAATTTTTTTATGTTTCTCTTTTTTGTTTCTTTCTCTCCCTTCCATTCTTCATCATAACCTACCCTCTTTTGAACTAATCCCTCATGTTGGTGTGTGCGTGTGCATGCGTGTGCCATGTATGAGTATATATTGCCTTTACCATGACCATCACAACCATTGTCATTGTCGTCCTTGTCGTTGACAGTGATATAAACATAATCCGTGCAACAAAAAAAAGTGATTCTCTATTTAATAAAGATGGGAAATTTGACTCATCCATGAGAGTCAACTCTTCTACAGTTTTTTGCAAGTGAGAGTCAGTTCTATGAATCAACTCTCGACTCATTCGACTTATTACGTCAAGATATAAATTATACTCCTACGAGTCTTTGCCTCTCAGTTTTTATTTTTTTTGGCGGATAGTATTATATAATTGAAAAATAAAACACCTTCAAAAATTTCTTCCTTTACTATAGCTGAACCTATTACTGCCTATACCTAGTTTAATGTATTAGAAATACCTATCTATTGTCACGTATGTTTTTTTTCCCCTATACATTGATTAAATGCATCTAGTCTTCCACTTTTATTGTTTTCTTTAATTCTTTTAATACCGAACCCAATTCCATACCCAAGACCTGTTGGAACCTTTCTTCGACTCTCTTGTATCCATTCATATTTCATAAGAACTAAGAAGACAGAGAACTGAGAACTTGAAGAGAAGTAAGATGAAAGAGTCAAAAAATGAAATGAATGAAGGACAGAAATGAAGAACTAAAGAAACATATAAGGAAAAACAGAACTAATGAAGTGTAGGTTCTTGACTCGCAACTCATGACTCGCAACTTGCAAGAAGCAACTCCCAAACAATATGCGAGTTAGTTCAGTCAACTCACTAGTGGAATTGACTCTTGTGAGTCGACTCAGTGCTGAATAAAACATCACTGCTATTTAACATCGTTGCTACACACTGCAGTAGTGGTGTTGAGTATATCAATAATTATTGATATAAGTTTCAATTCCACTAACCACGTACATACTCTTTTTTTTCTAACAATTTTTCTTCTCCAGTTTTCTTGGAAACCTGAAGTAAAGCACCAAACTTCTGTCAGACTTACACCAACATAAAGAAAATCTATTGTAAAAATTTTAGCCCAATTTCTTTTGTTATTTTTTCAAAATCATGGAAAAACAACTTTTCAAGGAATTTAATTTTCTCCGAAACCAATAACCGATTGGCCCCAAATTTCATTCAGACGTGCTCCAATATGAGAGCTATTTTGAAAATTTCAGCCCAATCCATTTTATAGTTTTCTCAAAACTGTGAACACAAAATTTTGGATGATGTGTGGATTTATAAATAAATAAAAAATTAGGTCAAAATTGGAAAATGGTGTCAATCATTTTCTTTTCTCATGAAACGGATAATTTTCATCATCCTCCCCTCTAAACCTTTTGGAGTCCTTTTATAAGCAACCTAGGCAGAAAGTACTCTACATTTCTTTGTCAAGTGCTTAGTTTCTTCCAAAATTACTGTTGAAATTATCTATTTTTCTATTATACTTATTTAACACAATGAACTCATACCTACAGTGTAATAATGCATCTGTACTAATTTCAGTATATTTGTTCAATTCACCAATAATTTTATTCCTAGTGTTTCAGATATAAAAGTAAGATTTTAGCATCACTCCTCTAACGGTTTTTCATTAGATTTTGTATAAGATACAGTAGTTGGTGTTCATAATCTATATTAGTTAAGAAGTGGTGCTGAAATATGGTAAGGGACAGAATTTCACTTCACATGTCCGTCTATACACTATGAATAAAATTATTGATGGACTGAACTCATATACTGAAATTAGTATAGATGCATTACACCGTATGTGTTTATTATAGGTATCTATGAACAGAAAAATCAGTATTTTCAGTGATAATTTAGGCACATGACAAAAAGAGTATAGAATGTTTTTACCCAGTTGGTTTACAACTTGGTATTAAAATTGACCTCACTAAAGAATCAGGGGTGGCGACGATGAAAATTATCCGTTTCATGAGAAAAGAAAACGATTAGTACCATTTTCCCGTTTTGACCTAATTTTTTTTATGTATATGTATATATGGGTTCACTCATAATTAATTTTGTTAAATTAAAATCAAACTAAAAGATCGATAAAAAAAATTTCATGAAAATTATCCGATACACGAGAGAAAAACTACAGATATACAGATTCATTGTTATAAAACACATTACTGTATCATGGAATAAACAAGTACTTTCATTCTGTGATATCATATTTGCTGGTCAAAAAATTACACTACGTTTTTCTTAGGTTCAACTTTAACATTAATTTACTCCGGATTTAGTCAACTAATTTTGATATGGTTTGCGGCGAAATTGTTTTTTTCCAAACAAATCTTGATGTATGTCTGTTGAAACTAACTTCCGGTACCCTATCGTTTTAGTGTCATTTTTATATTCCTTCCATTTTCATTATTTTTTCTTCCTTGTATTCTTCACTAATTTTTCTTCAGTCTTTTTGTTTTTTAATACCCAGCAATACACCTTTGTGCACACACATTATCGATTGTTAATGTTGGAAAATGTTTACATTGTTTCAAACCATATCCCAATACTGTGAACTTGAACATTTCTAAAGGTTAAAAAAAATATAAAAAATTTATTAACTACTAACAAAGTGTAAAATGAGTATAAAGATAAATATATAAAATAACACGTACACACAGGCTGGTGCATAAAATAAAAACCAGGGATTGAGAAATTGAAACAGAAAAAATTTTTTGAAAACCGTGAATAAATTTTTTGGAAACAGAAACAATGTTTTTTTGTGTTGGAAACTAAAATAAAAGGAAACACTAAAATTCTGAAATGGAAACCGAATTGGAAACAATTAACCAATTACCTTCAATAGGAGCCTATGAAATATGACGTACAAAACAAGCTAATTCAAAGAAAAATTGGTCCAATTTTTGTAAATTTGGCCCAAAACAACCATATGTACTTCGCTGGTATGAGTAATCTCCATAAATATTCAAATTTTATGATTATGCCGCGATTTATTACAAAAATATTAATAAAAAAGGCAACCTGATGATGTGTCTATAAATATAAACTTACATATGTGGAAAAAATATTTGTGACAAATAATTTTGGGTAAATTAATACGTCAGATGGTAAAATAATATTGCATTTTTGTTGATCTCCTTTCATTCAGCTGTCATAGCACTATGGTTATTACGCAGCTTACCACCCCAGTAGTGCCAGATTCGAATTTTAGAAATGCTGAAATTTTGAAGAATTTTTTTCATTTTATTTACATTGTTTTTTATATAATAATTTAATAGGTTCTTCATTTTTTTTAAATGCTTTTCTAAATAATTATTTTTAGATTGGAAATTTTTGTAGTTACCATGAGTTCAGATAAGGTACATTCATTTAGATATTGGGTTCACTAATTACATAGTCAGTGGGATCTTTTGAGAAAATTTGGGGGGAAGGTCCATGGTATTCCACTTTGGTGTGACATTGGTGTATGAAACCCCATCCTCTAGAGTTCACCCTGCCATTGCCAACATACAAAGTAACATTCCTTGTCCAAAGCCTCCGCATTATCCAAAAGATCCCTCACCTATACTGTGTTTGCATCTACTACACTCACTATTCCTCCACATGCAGGTGTAGTATATTTAAGGCATGTCAACCTGATGTTCCTCTTTCCTTCCAATAAAGAATGACAAATTTTCATTTTTTGCAAAACTGGTAATCCGTATTTGTTAGACTAATCCTTTTTCAATCAGAAATTAAACTCCTGAAACATGGGAGACCATAAAAACATAAAAGAAATAAAATGGCGGGTATCTTGTGCTCATATTTTATAGTTGTCTTACTTTCAAGACTAATAATGGAATTGTAATGGAAATCAGATGATGAATCATTTCCGTTTCCTTTTTTCACTTGAATAATTTTTAATCTGAGAAAAACAATTTGAAAAATATTGATTTTTTTAGGAAATATCAAGCAAATATCAATGTTTTTGAGAAAATATTGAAAAAATATCGATATGTCAACACTTGGTCATTTGGGAAATTTTAAATACGGGAAAATTTTTTTGGTGGAAATGGAAATGAAATCTGAAGATTGTTTGATAAAACTAAGAAATGTCACAGAAACGGAAACAAAAAGTAGCTAACATTATGCTTAATTTCAAAAACTCAACTAATGGAAATGATATTATTGCGTGGCATTTCTCAGTCCCTGTTAAAAACCGATAAATTGAGAATTTGCATTATGCATTGTTTTAAAATTGTCCGCTTCATATACCGTGGAGGTGCTCATAATCTTCTACTTTATCAACAGGGGCCCATTTATAATAAATATCTGGTTAATACTCAGGTACCAACCAAAACACTCCAATTGTACAAAATGACTGATTGTTTTACCTGGGTAAATTGCCTATGTTGTTTAGAATGAGAATTAAGAAAATAAATTGAAAAAATAAAAGGATAAGAAAATATAATTATATAAATAATTAAATAAATAGAAGAATTTAAACGATCAAAATTATACCTATTAAAATTCATAAAATAAAATAAAATAACAAACATAAATTCATAAAAAATAAATATCAAATAAAAACTTTTTATTAAAAATATTAATAAAATAATAATCTTTATAAATAAGTAAAACAAATTTGAAATATTATAGAGGATGCATGCCCATCTGAATGCTGCTACAAAAAAATGGAACCACTCTTGAAGAGCTGTCCCCATCCTTTCAGTACCAAATTCAAATTTATTTGCCTATATTGGGGCCCATTAACGATGATAATAATCTTTTTTTCAAATAACTGAATTAAAAGAACGAATAAATATAACTAACAATTTAGAAATCACATCAAACCAAATTTCTCAGATTAAAATTAGACAAAAATTGTACCATTCCTTAGGAGTGGGATACTTTATCTCAAAATGGTGCCATTTTTCATCTCACATGCGTACTTTATTGTATTTAATACTCTGTGTGAGTAACTTATACCACAAGTAATCGATGTAGATTTTTTATCAAAATATAATCAAATCTGCCAATCAGATCAGTTTATTTTATCAAATTCTTGTAAAAAGTAGGAAGATAACGACCTTGAAAATTTTCCCCTGATTTTTACAGTTTTTCCCAAACCTGAACAGTAATTTATTAATCAATTACTATTGTAAAAATTAATAATCTATTAGTGAAACTAATTGATCAGTGAGCATCACTAGTAAACTTGGGGGAAATATTTCAACTTCTTACTAAGAGCCATTGTTGTTTTGGTTGTTAATTCTAATAACCCCCCAGGTGTTGCAAAAATGAATATTTTGTAACTTTTTTAGTCCTTAGTTCCCAAATAATGTTGAACAACTGCATTTATGATTTCAGAATTACATGCTCGAAAAAATATTTTCCTTGAAAATAGAATAGGAGTTTCATCATCTGATATTTTAATATATTCAAAGCGATAGAAAATTATTGAAAAATCTATGTAAAATACTTTCAAATTAATTTGTTTTGTTTTCATCCTAAGTTGTTATATTTTGAGTAAGAAACTTAAAATCTTTACAAAACATATTCATTTATAAGTTATCTATGTCATATTATGTCATAAACAGTCATATTTGAAAGATTTCACAAAAGTAACTTGTTAGCTTCAATTTTATTTATTTATATTTAATTATTTATTTATTTATTTATTTATTCATTTGTTTACATTTCATTCATAATTATTCAAGGAAAAAGTTTTATAGATTTTATATTTTAATTTGTCATTTTTTCTTTTTTGAAATCATCTACAACTTTTTTCTGTATTGTATTCTCACAAAACGGATTAAGTTTTAGGAATATTATTTTATAATTCATTGTTTTATAACTTAATTTTAGTTATTATTAATTACATCTTACATCTCAAATTATCGGCCTAAAAATATTTCAAATTTGAAAATTCACATAAATGAGTTTCCTGTTTCTTATTTTATTTTTTTGTTCAATTTGTTTAATATTTAAATACTTTTTTTTTTAAATTTCCTCATTTATAAAATTAAAACCAAAAATTAATTCAGATTCACCTTCATAAAAATCAAAAGGCAGACCCAACAGTTAGTTCTATTAATTTAATTAAAATTTTTAATGAGATTAGATGTCGGCAAGATTGATAATTTACAATTTATTTGAGAAAATATTTCATGTTTATATTTTTTATATGTATTATTATTTATACTTATTACTTACAGTCATTGTTATTACTTAATATTATTAGCTAATTAATAGCTTAAATGGCTATGATATGAATGATATGATTGGGCTATGATGAATCTATCTATAATAGCCAGATGCTTTGAAAAAATTTGTTTTTGTGATTTTTAAATTCAACTTGGATGTATTTAGTAGTATTTATTAAGAACCCTGAAAGTATTTTTGAATCATTTTCATTGTATTTAATTAAACCATTATTGATGAAGTTGTCAAGTGAGAACCTCGTGTTTGTACCAAGGTATATAGCAACAAGCATGGATTAATACTAGAGGCACAATTCACTCGTTTTCAGTGATGTCAGAATTCCCACTTGATTAAACTTAGATGTTCCATTTAAAGTAGTAGGAAATATGGATTTTTACCAAAATTTTTGGCCATAATTTTCTTTTATTGAGAATTATATTTTCAAAATAATTTAAATTTTAGAGAAGGTGTCAAGGAATAAAATGAGCTCAAGAACAACAAGTCTGAATCCTAAAAAGTGGAGAATTGATTCAGTGGGGGTAGCTAGTCTCATTGAACATTGTGTAAGACATAGCGTATTGTGCCTCTAGTATTAATCCATATGCTCGTTGGTACATATGTCAAGAGCAGAAACAGAATTCGTTCAATAAGGAAACAAAATACTCGAAACACATTCTGTCATTTAAAAATTGCCAGAAAGCTAAAATGCGCATTATAGCTGTTTTTAAATGCTCAGAATGCATTGTGGAAGTTTTTTAATTCTACAATGCGTTCTTTTAATGCCACAACATGAATTTGTATTGTGGCATTCGATCAAAAGGAACCGAATGTGTTGTGGAAGTTTTCATAATTCCACAACGCATTCTGTGAGTTAAGTCCTGTTCATAATACTAAAAATAATTCTAAAAATGTAGAGAGGTGCGTGGCAATGCATGTTCTTACAATCTGCTGATAAAAGAGGAATGCTATTCCGTTATTACTCACGTTCAAGTCATTATGTCCATAGCATCCCATTTTTATCAGTGGATCACAATATCTTGAGTCATGAAAACGTCACTCTACATTTTAGAAATTATTATTTTTTGTTATGAACAAAGCTTTACAGAGCTTTACTTCGCTGTGGCAATAAAAGTAACATACAGATTGCGCACAAAATGCATTATGGAATTGTGAAATTTCAGCCAATGCATTCTGTTTTTTTCGATCAAATACCATAATGCGAATTTGTGTTGTGGCATTAAAAGTCACGCACAGAACGCATTGTGGAAATGAGAAACTTCCACAATGCATTCTGTGCATTTAAGCTAATACCACCACACGTATTTGTGTTGTGGTATTAGCCTATAGCTCCGAACGTGTTCCGAGCATTTAAAAACAGCCAATTTTTGAATAAAAGAATGTGTTCTGAGCGTTTTTTGCTCATTCAGCAAATTTGGTTCTGTTCCTAACACATAGACTACTTCTTGACTAGGTGCATTCGATAAATTTATCAGTGTATGAGTGTGATTAAAATAACATTACACGTAGGAAACCAAATACACAAAATATTAAACATACTTCAGGCTCAGTTAGTTTTATGTGCTAGTGTGTGCAGTGTGAAATACGTCGTATGTAGGAAAAGGAATGTCCTCGTAATATGCACAGTCACGCATACCTCGTAAAAGACCATATACGTCGATTTGTACTTTGTAGATTTCAGATTTGAATATCCATTCATGTTTCATTTTACTATGTTCAGCTACAATCCGGTAGTGGGAGAAAAGTAACAACGAGTGTTCAATTGGTTTGTTTTTTCTGTTTCTCACGTGAAGTCAGTGATTAAGTATATGCCAGCACATTACTGGTGGAGTGATCTGTCTTGGTCAAGGCATGCCACTTTGTATCTGGGTACGGTAGGAAGACTTTATCCCATCCGCTTCAACCTCCCCTTCATTGTTGCCCTAAAAGTGGCATATCATGGACCAGCTTCCCTGTATCTGCCCGAAAGATCTCACCACCACATACTTCAGATTGTAACTATGAAAATATGACTAAAAAACATAGACCACCAAGAAAAATTTATAAAATATGCCGCGTGTGTCAACCCACGTGTCAGTAGCATGGTTTACAGGAGGGTCTAACGGCAGAGCTGAAATTTCGTCCGTTAAAAATAATTCACATATTGAAAAAATACATAAAATTTTCCAATGGTGGCTTCGTTACTTTGCTCCCGCTACCGACTTTCGTTCAGATTCAGTTTTAGACAAGTTATAGACTTCAGTATTTCAGTAAGAAAAATATAAATTTTCGGGAGTGCGTTCTTTTTTTCATTAGTGCCGTTATGGGTGAAGTAAAACATTTAAGAAAGAAATATCGTGCTCTGGTAGTGTACTAGTTTAGGTCCCCTACTTCAATTTCCTTCAAATTTGGTCTGCTTACAATACTATACTTCCTCACTTTAATACGTACACCAAATTTCAAGTGTCGGAAACAGTTGGAACGCGAGTTATTGAAATTCAGTTTGCAAATTTCTCGAGTAAATTCACTAATTTTCGAGTTGAAATAACTTCGGAAACTGTTTTTTCCGCGTATTTCGGTGTGAAGCGCTACGGCGTACTCTTCTGCTTCGTACTTCGAGAGTATGCGAATATTCACGAGGGCTATAAGTAACCAAGATGGATAATTTTTTTTTAAATAACCCAAAATATTGTTTCCAACATTTAAAATTCTCGCAGTAAGTATCACAATTACTGTTAGTATAACATTTTATGAAAAATTCATCAAAATCTGAATGGAGCACCTAAACTAGTATTTAAATTAGAAAATTTAATTTGAAAAGCAGCAAAAATTAGTTTCGAGAAGAATGATTAAAGAAATCAGATCAGATACTCTGTACGACATGATCATCGATGTCAATTAGGAAATCGGATTTCGGATCTTGGTGTGAGGAGTAATTATTCTATATCCAAGAGCATCAAATCTAATCTTAGTGGCCAAAGCATCCTCAAGAGAAATAAGCAACGGCTTAAACCTTAAACACGAATTATTTTTGAAAAGTAAACGTTTATCTTTTACTTTCTAATGGTAATTAATGTAGACGAATGCCGCTGTTTTATTTCAAAATAGGAATCTTCAGCTGTATTGATGAATCAACTGAAAAAAAAACAACAAAAATCAACGTCAAAATAAGAAAATTGATCTCAAGGATGAATTATCCCTATTATCTGTTGATGTGGGAAAACCTGAGTAATCTAGTGGCTTCGTTTCCGAGAATTTAGAAAAGCAAAGGATTTATACCTAAACCGTCGGAATATTCAAATGTAAGTTGGCTATTTTGTGTAACTTTCGCAAAATAGTCTGGCTTGGTAAGGAGTTACGTATACAGGCACTTTTACCTAACCCATATGGAGCGAAAAGCAATCACTCAACATGAAAAAAATTCTACAAGATCAATCAAAGGGTGAGGTGGGAGCTCGAAAAAAGAGTTGGATATCAATTGTCAAATATTTTGTCTTGCTCCATACAGGATTCTAAAACTTGGCACCCTTGCGTGTAGGCGAAAAACTGATTAAAGTGTCGAAGTTCTCGCAAGTTAAAGTTGAAAATAGAATGTTGTTAATTTTTGTGGAGAAGTATTTGTAGGCCGGTAGGCCAAGAAAAAGACGAGATCAAATCGACAAGAATGTATTGAGTGAACGGACAAAACGAAACTGAAATACACGGCAGTGAGAATGTAACCGTAGGTACAGAGTATAGTTAAAATGCGTGCAAGTCTAAGTATGTACATAAAAACAGATAAGCCGAGTAGCCTGCGCGTGTATCAGTTCTTCTTAACCTAGACAAAATAGTTAAAACCGCTACAAATGTCCCCCCCCCCTAAGAGTGGAGCGTAATAAGGTAAAAGTATACATATAATAAGATTCACGAGTAAATAAAATATTGAAGAGTATGAGAATAAGAAAATACAATTATAATAAGTCGAAATTGAAATTGGTCCGCGATACTCGATTCGTATAACAAAATGAACGTTTCTGTAAAGCACAACATATAACATAAAGACTAGAATGACGAGGTAAATAGTACATAAAATAAAGCGTAATATGAAGGAAATAAGAAATAATTTCACGTAATAAAATCAGTGAATCTGACAGGCGGTCGTCTCTCTCTACCAGATTGTCGTATTTGATTTTGAGCAATGTCGCCCTGTGCTACCAGAATAGGAGGGTTGGGGGGGAGTGCAAGTGGTTCGTTAATTTGATTAGGGAGAATAGGTTCGTTATTACAAATCTCTGGGAATTGCTGAAAATGATTTTCATCGTTAATATATATGAGTTTAGAATTATGTATAGTATTATTAGTAGTTTGACCCTCTTTTACCATTAGAGGGGTATTACTTTTTATTTTTTAGATTGATTTCGGCTGCTGTTCCACGATCGACAACGGTTTATCTCCACCATCTATTTGTAGCTCGTACGCCGGTTTTAGTCGCCCGATAGATACCGAATCCTTTTTTCCCTCTATTTCAAGTTCGTAGAACTGCTTGTGACGTTTTAGCACCGTATAGGGACCTTGGTATGGTGGCTCTAACGATGACCGCACTCTGTCGACACGTACGTAGACTCTTTTACACGTTTCCAGGTCACGATGTATGAACGGTTTTTCCTTTCGTCTGTTGTTGGCAGGGACCGGCTGTAATTCACGCAGAATGGCCCGCAGGTGCTTCACGAACTTTGTAGAGTCCTCTCCTATCTCCGCCGATTGGTGTAGCTCGCCAGGTAGTCGTAGTCCTTGTCCAAAGACTATTTCTACGCACGACACCCCACTTTCGTCTCTAGGTGCAGCACGAAGGCCCAGCAATATCGAGGGCAAATAGCAATACCAGTTTTGCGAGTAGCACATGAGTAGTTCTTTTAGTCGTCGATGGAGTCTTTCGACAAGCCCGTTAGCTTGTGGGTGGTATGCAGTGGTCTGTATGTGTTGTGCACCCAACAACCGCGTGAGTTCCGCAAACAGATCAGAACGAAACTGCGGTCCCCGATCCGATGTAATTCTCAGTGGCGTACCATACCTGGCGATCCACTGAGTATAAAAGGCTTTGGCTACCTTTTCGGCGGTGACAGTTCTTAATGGCACAGCTTCAATCCATCTAGACGCCCTATCGATGAATGTACACAAGTACGTGTATCCATTCGACGGCCTCATAGGCCCCACGAGGTCGACATGTATATGTTCAAATCGTTCGCTCGGTGGGAAATTTCCTATCGGTGGTATGGTATGTCGATGTACTTTCACTTTCTGACACGTAGGACACCCTTTATGCCACTTTCGAATATCAGTGGTCATTTTAGGCCAATAATACTTCGATCGTATTAATCGTAATGTCGCTTTCAATCCATTATGTGCCACTTCATGGACTTGTTTATATATACAATATCGGAGCGCAGTCGGCACGATAGGTCGTTCAATGCCCTCAAAAACGGAGCATAGCAGGGTCAGCTTTTTTCCGACTTTTACTTCTTTTTGGCTTTGATCGCGGTAACCGTTCGTTCTCCATTCGACTATTTCTGCATCATTTTTTTGTTCTTCTGCGATGTGGCGCAGTGAGACTGGTGCGTCGATCAACCCGACTACCGCGGCACCCGCCTCCTCCGGTCGGCTCAATGCATCCGCCACGACGTTTGTACTGCCCGCTACATGTACTATTTTGGTCGAGAACTGCGCAATATATTCGGTAAAACGAGAGCGGCGCTCCAATTTATTTCTTCTCTTGGTAGTGAAAAGAAACGTGAGCGGTCGGTGATCTGTGACTATAGTTAAATCTCTGCCGCTTACGAGTTGCTCAAAATGTTCCACTGCAGCATAGATCGCATACAGTTCGAGATCATACGCAGGCCAGTTCGTTTGGCGTTCGTCTAGCTTCTTAGAATAGAACCCCAATGGTTCCCGTATTCCCGCATCGGTAACTTGCTCGAGAACGGCTCCCACAGCCGTCTTAGATGCGTCACACGTTAGAATCAGTTTGGCGCCCGTTTGTTGGTAATGTAGCAGTGTAAAATCGATGAAACATTTGCGCGCCTTTTCGAAACAATTTATCAGTTCAGTCGTCCACTTTATTTCGGTGCGATCGTTTTTATGCGGGTGTCCCTTGAGTAGGTCTTGTAATGGAGCCATAGAGTGCGCAGCATTTTTCGTAAATTGTCTGTAAAAATTTAAGATGCCTAAAATGCTTCTCAGTGCGGCGATAGTTTTCGGTGGTTGCATTTCTTTGAGAAATTGTACTCGAGCGTCAGTTGGTTTAAACCCTTTTTGTGTTATATGATATCCTAAAAAATCTAATTCAGAAACAGAGAAACTACATTTGTTAAAATTTATAGATAGGCCATTCTTTTCAAGTCGTTGAAAAATGGCATCTAAATGCTGAAAATGTTCATCGATATTATTAGAAAATATTAATATGTCGTCTATATAGACAGTACAATATGGAAGGTCGGATAAGATGGTGTTCATAAATCTTTGGAAGGTAGCAGGGGCATTGCGTAGGCCAAATGGCATCCGAGGATTTTCGAACAACCCGGCAGGAGAGATTACCGCTGTTTTTTCTATATGTGAGTCGTATACGGGTATATTATGAAAAGCTCTTACTAAATCAATTTTCGAAAATACAGTTTTATTTTGTAAAAGGCCGATAGCGTCGTATATTACAGGTATGGGGTAACGATCGGGTATGGTTTGCGCGTTTAATTTTCTATAATCCCCAATAAGTCGTAGCTTACCTTTTTCGCGTTTTAAAATTAACCCTGCAGCCCATTGCGATCGTGAGACACGTACCAAACCGATCTCCGTCTGTTTTCGGTACTCAGCTTTGATTTCCTGTTCGACATCGGGGCGCAGTCGCCGAGGTTTATCGTACGTCGGTGAGCCAGTTGTCTCGATGTAGCAAATGACGTCATGTTCCACCTTGGTGTGGTACTGTGGTGGTCGAGTGATAGCGTTGTATTTTAGTAGCAATCGTAGTAATCGAGGGTCGGCGCTAGCTGTTTTGTTGATCGATGAAATGGATGGTTGCGCAGTTGTTTGGACGGCTCCCGGCATGCTGCATAATGTTGAAGCGTCTATGAGTCGTCGATTCTTCAAGTCGGGTAACAGGTTGAAATGGTTCAAAAAATCAGCGCCCAGGATTGGTTGTTTAACTGCAGCTACGATAAAATTCCAGCGGAACTTCTTTTGTAGCCCAAGGTCGACTATGACGTCACGAGTACCATACGTTTCGATGAGGCTACCATTTACAGCAAACAGGTTGTAGTCGATGGCAGTACTCCTACCCTCTCCTTTCGTAGGGGGTAGAACAGAAACGTCAGATCCGGTATCGACAAGGATAGGCATCTCAAAATCGGTAATACGTAGGAATAGACGCGGCGTTTTGATTTGGTAAGAAGGTTGGATTGCCGCACATTCCACCTTCATTTCTCGTTTCCCGAACCTGCACGCTTACACCCTGGTGCGCAGTTGCGTGCGCGATCACCGAAGGTGTGATGGTACCAACATTGTCCATCAATCATTTCTGGTGTCAAATCTTGTCCCGGCGTCTGTGACCTTCCACGGCTTCTGGACGGGTAGCGTGAGTGCGTACGGTCACGGCTACGCTCACGACTGCGTTCCCGCGGCCGCGAGTCGCAATATTCGCGGCGGTCGGCTCGTAGCGCGGATATTTCCGATGTCAGTAGCCGGAGTACAGCGGTTAAGCAGTCGTCGGTAGTCGATGGGCGTGAAATGGGTGCGTCGACAGCGTGTATGTGTCCGCTATTACGTTCGGCGAGCTCGTGCAGTCGATCGGCTGTTTTGCATATACTATCGAATGGGTCTCGGCTATTAGCGGACAGCACTTCCTGCGTACGTATTGGGAGCTTTTGTAACCAGATAGGCCGGACAAGTCGGTCGGCATCTGGGTCAGCTCCAACAAGGGCTCGTAACTTTTGTAGTATTATACACGGTTTGGTACCTGCTGGTATGTCGGCGCCTCTTAGGAGTTGATTTAGTTTTTCTTCTTCTGATTTTCCGTCAGCCGCGATGAGTCTGGTTTTGGCTTGAGTGTACGGGTTGTCAGGTTTTTGTCGGATGATGCTCTCGAGGGTACTAATTTGTTCAATGCCGAGTCGTTGCAGTATAGCCGAAAATCGTTTTTTTTCTGTGTTGATGTTGTAGTCGTCAAATATTATTTCACACGTAAGAAACCAAAGATCGGGGTTACCCGGTGTATAAGCTGGTAATTCGAACTTTTTGCTATTATTGTCAGCCGTATTCGCGACACTGCCAATATTATTAGACGCACTATGGCTAGCACTTTCCATATCGCACTTTTTGATATTTCCAAAAAAGAAAATTTTAGCAATTTTTAGTAAATTTTTTCGCACTTCACTCTAACCTGTCACGGTCGCCACTTTGTAGGCCAGTAGGCCAAGAAAAAGACGAGATCAAATCGACAAGAATGTATTGAGTGAACGGACAAAACGAAACTGAAATACACGGCAGTGAGAATGTAACCGTAGGTACAGAGTATAGTTAAAATGCGTGCAAGTCTAAGTATGTACATAAAAACAGATAAGCCGAGTAGCCTGCGCGTGTATCAGTTCTTCTTAACCTAGACAAAATAGTTAAAACCGCTACATATTCAAATCACTACCTTTCTCTCTTTCATTATTTCGAACTTTCAGATTATATCCTGCCGTAATTTTTTCGTTTCAATTTTTTATTCATATTTAAATCGTTTTTTTCGGATAATTTCGATCTGCCACTGTGGTACAGTAGTTAAGTAAGGGATGGCACGCTGGAGTTGTAGGTTCAAATCTGCATTCAAACAGTTCTCGAATTATTTTTTTTTAGTCAACTTTAATATTTTCGTGTATTGGAATAGCTGGGTGGGGTCTTTTTTCATATTTTCGTCATACGACTAAAAAAGAAAAAAAAAATACCAAAGCCAGTCCATGATGTCATTGTACCAAGCAAATTTTGCTATCCATCCACTTTCCTGACACATGGGCAGTTTCGATGTCCTGCCTATAGAAAGAGCTTCTACAAACCCTTGTACTTCCAACTAAATATCTGATTGGAGGAAAATCTCACAACGTGCATAAAGTACCTCACTTTTACACAATTTTCAATTCTGATTGGTGGAGTGTTCAGTCTGGGATACTTCGTACACCAGCATGCAGCATCTATAGTCTGGGGGCTTATTCCTGAACTACTTACTTGGCTAATGCGGCATAGCATAATTTAGGTGCACTTGGCTTACATCTGAGTCAAAGAAAGGGTATTCTGTAAAATCTTAACTTCCATTATCACTTCACTCAAATCTGTATTTTACCTTCCTTCGCTTCTCTTCTAAAATTCTATAAAAATCAAGTTATCGTAAGTAATTACAAAATCACGGTTTGTTGTGGACAGCTGAAATTTCTCCAATTTATAGACATATGTATGCTCAAGATTTGGTGAAAGTGATATCACTGAAACTCCCCAGCTGAATTATTCATATTATTTTTAAACATACTTTAAGTGATAGGTATCTTGAAAACAAAATGTATAATAGACCTGTAATTTCGATGAGACACCACAGTATATTTGCTGAAGATTCTGAGAAAATTTAGATGAATTCCAACATTTGGTGCTTTTGATATTATTGGAATTATATTTAGATTTTGTTATTTAAATCATTTGAAATCATAAATTCAATCTGATTTGGAAATAGCAATAGGTAGGTTATAATGTATCAAGTTTTAATCACAATCATTCATTACCTATTTTGATCATATCCCCAAGAAAATTATATTAACAGACAAAAATAATAATCAACTGAAATTAATTCTTCATTATAATTTTGAAAAGTACGTATTATTTACCTTAGGTTCTTCTTATCATCAGTAATATATTATTTTATAAACAATCTTCTAATGACGAAGAAGACAATGCTCAGTAAGACAGCAAATATATGTCGCAACAGGCGTAGGTACCAACGCCTAGATACACACACAATGCCTGCGATGAGTAAGTAGGGAATATCACACGTAAGTCCTATATGCACAGATATGCCATGTGCATAGTTATGGAATAAGTACCCTGGACACTCAACCCCATGTTGAAACTGTTCTGTGTCTTCTCCATCATATATATATATCCTCGAAGCATAAAATCGATTATTGCGTGTTCATCACTGTTCAGTGATTTTGTTCAATTTCATAGAGGTAAAAATTAATAAACTTGTCAAATTGACCAAATTTGAAAAAGAAAGATATTCACCTGCTGCAATTTATTAAATTTTCAAAAAACTTGTAACATTTTTTTGGCATATGTCTGATATAACGGGTGGTCATCGAAATTAGTTAGTTTAATTTGTTTCACCTCTGAGTTGAAAGCAATTCTGACTTCTAAAAATGCTGAAAAAATCGATAGAAAGAAAAAGTGGGCAACTTTTTATAAACTGGACTTGACTTCTCTTAGAAAATTTAAAAAATTTTTGCCATCAAGTTCTTTAAGTGATTTATTCCTATTCATTTGAATAATCTGAAAGAAATCTTAATGTTTCGTCTCTAAGGAAAATTTACTTCACACTTATTTCATTAACTTATTGTACATACCTATTTTATTATAAGCTTTTATTTTATTCACTACTGCCATTTTAAAATATACCAATACTTCACTCAACCTTCTTCAACGAAATAATGTTTACATTGCAAGAAGCTATACTGCCAAAAAATAAAAACTTATCTTTTAAAAACTCGTTTTTCACCCAAATTTATTCTTCATCATCCTATTTTTATGTGAGGGCGTAGGAATGATTTTTGTTGTGGGCACAAGTTGAAAAATCAAAACAGCAAGAAATTTGAAATATGTTTGCAGCAGTGACAAAACTGGAGTAAGGGCTACTGGTAATTATAACACTCCTTCTCAACCACTGGAATTACTTTAAAAAACCTAGAGCGGAGTGATACTTCTCTAGAAAACCTAATTTGCCAATTTCTAAGTTGGTCTAGTCAGGATTATGTAATTTATTGTTATAAGTTATTAAGAAACAGTTAGGAATAAGGTTGTTGAGATAATTTCATCTATTTTAGGCATTTGGATCGATTGACATATTTGGTTACTAGTGTTCTCTATTTGGTATGCAAATAAAGGGATAAAAATGACAACTAAATTTTGGAAAATTTGGGAAAACACGAATTATGAAACATAAAGAACATCTATAATAATGGGATTAAACGTAGAAGGATTATATGAAGAGTAAATGATTTGAAAAAGGAGAAACAATTTTTAAACGTTGATTTAGAAACGTGGTTATTGACAAATACAAATGTAATTGGTCATAAAAAAATTTTATTTCACAAGAAAAAGGAAAGATATACATATTTGGAATATTAGAACCCCAATTGATAGACAGTTTATGAGAATGTAAAATGGTAAATGAAATCCTAGACAAAGTGGATGACAAATTCAGATAACGCAAAAGTTTTCTTAATGCAAAAAATAGGTTCCAATCATAAGAATTTAGATCAGGGGGTAATATGAAAAGATTTATAGAAATATTTAACAAACTCACAAGAGAATTAAAAGATCAATGATATCAATATTAACATTAATAGAAGAAATACAACAATTAATGATGGCACTAACAGATGATTGTGATTAAACAATAGTAGCATATAACACTCTCAATAATAGGGAAACAACAATCGAAAAACTTCAATCTATGCCCATAGAAAAATTGCATAAAATTTTTGAAAAAAATTTACAAATTAGATAATTTAGGAATTTCAGTCAAATCTTGAAATATCCAAGGAACTATAATAACAAAAATTTTGGGGGAGATTATGGGAATAATATAAATAGAAATGTCAGAGCATACTAGCCAAGTGAAAACACAGAACAGCAACAAAATAGAAATTTTTAAAATAAAGGAAATTGCCGTAGAAATGATAATGTCAAATGTTATAACTGTGGCAAACTAGGACATGTGAAACTATTTTGTAATTCATTGACTTACAACCAAAATTATTTTAAAAATTACAATCAAAATTACCCACATAGTGATCAAAATTCAAATAATACCTAAAATCAACCAAATAAGAATCAAAACATTAGTAACAATCAATGTAGCAAGAATAATCCTGTTAATAATGGTGTGAATAGTAATATGAATGAAAATTATAGTGTAAACAAAAATGTTCATGTCCAGTTAGTGATGATGGTAAAAAAAAAATCAATGTGATAATAGATAATATGAAGGAGGAAAAACTCAAAAAATAATGTTAGATGGTTGAGCAACTGTTCACATTGTCTCTTCCTTAATGAGGCGTCTGAAATGAAAAGGTTCATAAAGTCAGCCTTGATGTATGGTGGTGTTTAAATGCTAATGACGTCACAATGTCTTAAAACCAAGACATCATGCAGCCGAAACATTGATTGGATGGGTCTTGAAATATGACTTCAAGACGTTTTATTTTTTTAACTTTGTCAAACCTTACGGCTGAATTCTTTTTACTTGAATTAGGTTTCTTGAACACGATGGAATGCAGCTTACATTGTCTTCATATATCAGCAAATTAATGTGATGAATGAATCAGCAATAAGCACAGAGTGTTGACAGAAGAACCTAATGAAGTTTCGATCCATAAAAGGTTTGGAACTTACAAAAACAAACAGCAGAATTATTTTATCAAAAACTATAATTACGAAAGAACTACAGTGTTGACAAAGCGGATAAAACAAAGTGTAAAGAGGAAAAAATAAAATAATAAAAAAAAGCTATTGCAGACAACAAATAGGGGAAACCATCATAAAGTTCTATTGTCTTGACCTAATTGTTTGTCTTCATAAGTGATGGTGATTTGATTGCGTAAAAGACTCCTATTAGAAACTTTAGGCTTCGGAGCTTTTGGTGTGTGAAAGATGAGATGAGGAAAATATCTAATATAGATGAAATTCAAATATACTATGCGCAAAAGAAGGCTCTACACAGCCTTTAATGACAGAGCAATGCAGTCATCTTAAACAAGCTTGTCTAAAGTTTGTTGGCAACACACCAAATTTCCCTCCTAACAGATGTTAAGAACTCCATCTGATCGTATTGTCGACTGTATAACATCACCAGCAGGTGTATCATAAAAGATTGCCTTGAAGTGCGATATAAAATTGACAGATTTAGAAATGACTTTTGGTCGTCACTACTGATCCTTCATGATGAAAGAACATTTCTAATTGGCCTTTTGTCTTCAACCTAACCTAGCCTAAGATCGATTACCATCTTAATGTCTTCAAGGGTAGATGTAGGTTTGATGTAAATATTCTATATCCGAAGCTTGTGCCCTTTAATGTACAACTTGAGACATGGAACTGTTACTATCTGTCTACACACAACGGACTACTTGTAAACACGAACCTAGTACCAGGTATTGTTAAAACAAAAGTGAGTGAAAAATAGAATTTGTTTTACAAAGTAGCCTTTTTCTGTCGGCAAGGTTTCCCCATTTTATTGTCTGTTTAGACGTCAAACATGCAAGCAGATAATATAAAAAGGTGTGAAAATCGATGTACAAGCAAGTGTATAAAGATAACAGATATATATGTCGTCATATGGTAGGCAAAGTGCAGAGTAAAAAGCGATAAAGCAAGATGGATGTTGGCTGCATGCATATTATCTGTCAGGTTTTTACTCTCCATTGAATTTGTATTCTGCCGTATTCATCTCATATCGTCAATCGAACAAATTGAATCTTGTCGTCTTGTAAAGAATTGTCAAATTATGAATTCGTCGGCTCTGTAATAAAATCTTGATGAAACACTGTATATTGCTCTGAAAGAGAATCAAATTTTGATTATTGTCGTCATATTTTATCTTTAAAATGAATTTAAACTTGGACATTATATTGTCCGAATTTGTGTTTCAGTACTTGTACGATGTTACCACATTGCATCGGCATTATGAGTTTAAAATAATTTTTATTTTTGAGTCACAAAATCTCGGACTTCTCATTACATAAATTGAATCAATATTATAAATTAGACCAATCAATAAAATTACAAATTGCATTAAAAAACATATACATGTTAGCAACCTTTATAAAGATAATGGTAATCAGAGTTAAAAATTTATATGGTGAAAAAATACTTGTAAAATTAGCGAATGTACATTATGTGCCAGATTTAGAAATGGACTTACTATCAGGAATTAAAATAGCAAAGAAAGATATTTTGAATTTGGAACAAATAAGTAAGTACATAAATATATGTGAGGAGGTTGATTAACCTTGGATCATAATTCCTTGTTAACTAAAAAAGAACGAATTCACTGTAACGAGATTTAATAGACGAGTGAATGACAAAGACAAACATAAATAATGGCGTGGGTCTAAAGCGTTAGAATTTCCACTTAACCGTAACAGTGTGTACAATAATGAAATATAAAAGTGTCATACAAAGTGTATTCAGTGTTACCGAATAGTGTGCGAGTTGTTTAAGAGTTAAATGGACTACATCCAACACCCCCCTGAATTCTTAAAGATTTATATTTTAAAATGTAATGATTTGTATTATTAACATATTTGAAAATTCTCTTGACATAGTTTTTAATTTGTCCTGTGGGGTTTTGTTGGAATTTTGATAAGTAATTGGCTGTGAAAGCTATATCAAAATGTGTTAATCTTGAAAGATATAAAAGAGTTCCAATCATGGCTTTATATTCTATAATATCTGTTTTATTTTCATTATTATTGTGGGGGTGTGTATGTGTAGATACACGTCACCACACAAACACCAATAGCAGTCGGTTGCGTGTACTGCGAGGAGTGTGTGCGGGCCGAGCCCAATAAACAAGTTTAGATGCACAGACAAAATGTACAGCCGTGAGCGCAAAAACAGAGTTTGTGGGTTTTACCCCACTGGCCCGCTAGGTGGTTGACGAGTGTGTAGTACACACTCGTTCGTCAATGACCACCCGTCGCCACAATTATTATTTATTTTAATTCTTAGATTTGTTTCCATAGGTGTTGTTGAGTGCTTAGCTTCATTAAGGTTAAATTTATTTAGTATTTTGTTAATATACATTGTTTAAGAGAGTTTAATTATTTTATTTGTTCTATCTCTTAATATTTTGAATCCGACAAAGAAATTAGGTTCATATATTATTTTCATTGTAAAATGTTGTTTTAATTTTTTATTAATTTCATTAATTATATTTTCATTATTTGTGATAAGAAGTATATCGTCTACATAAGTTAGTAGAAAGGTTATATTATTATTTTGATCTTGACGAATATATAGGCAAGGGTCGACTTTAGATCTATCAAATCCCATTTATAAAATTTTATTATCTAACAGTTTATACTAGGATTTTGAAGCTATTTTGAGTCCGTACATTGCTTTTTTGAATTTTAGAATTTTATTCGAGTCTATATTCATTCTCAATGGAGGTTTTAGAAAAAATGGAAAATTTATTGGGGAATTTAAATATGCCATTTTGACATCATATTGTATAATATGGAGATCAAATTTATTTGCTATAGAAAGAATCCATATAAATTATCCAGGCTGGAGCTACAGGTGCAAAGGTTTCACCCAATTTATATTCTGTTCAGTCCTTAAACCTGCAAGCTACTAATCTTGCTTTTGGTCTATGATGACCTTTTTTGTCAGGTTTAGTCACAAATACCCATCTAGTATCTGTTGAATGTGGTTGTTTTTCATATGTGACCTACTCCCAAACATCCATTTCTTTTAATGACTTTAATTCTTCCTGTATTGCTATTTTCCATTCATTTTTGAAAGGATTTTTGTCTATATCATAAATGGTTTTTGGTATACAATCCTCTATATATTTAGTATCGTAATGTTTTGTGACATTGCAGACTATTTGTGGGACAATAAGTCTCTTATATAATCTGAAGGTTCTATTATTAAATTTTCAAAATTTTTAAGATGTGAAATATTTTCATTTTCTTTAAATTTAACATCACATGCTATATAATATTTAGTTGAAAAGGGATCTTTTAAGCAGTATCCTATGGTGGTATAACCCATGAGAATATTTTTCTCTGATGTACTTGAAAGTTTAGGATCTATTTTCTTCTTTTTTTTTTTTTAATTTGATTAGTTGCGTTTCTTTGTCTAATTTCAATTGGTATGTGTTTGAATTCTAATGAACCGAAAATTTTAATATAATTTAAATTTGGTTTGCCATCAAACAACATTTCAAAAGGTGTTTTAAATTCTGAGTTTGATTTTGTTGGGGATCTGTTTATTAAATAAGCAGCTGTAGTTGCTGCATATGCCCAAAATTGGAGATCTGAATTACTGTCGAAAATAATTGCTCTTACTCTTCTCGTTATTGTTTGATTTTGTCTTTCTGCAATTCCATTAAGTTCCATTGAGTATGGAATTATGGTTTCTAAGGTTATTCCCTGTTTTTGACAAAAATTTAACGTTTTAATGTCTGTATATTCTTTCGCATTATCTGTCCTTAAAGTGCCTAAAGAAAGCCTGGAAATTTATTTTTCATTGATTTCACAATTATTTTGAAATTATTAAAAACGTCATTAAGAGAGGTTATTGGTATTACAAAAGTATATTTTGAGAAATGATCTATAAATGTTAATAAATGTTTTTGATCCTGAATTGATGGGGAAAAGGGTCCCATAATGTCGGATGAAATTAATTGTAATTTTTTATTTGGTTTTGTTCTAAAATTATTATGCCCAAGTCTACTATTATTTGCTATTTGACATATTTCACAATTTATAAATTCATTATCTTTAAATTTTAATGATGTTGGGATTCCTGTTGATAGGTTTTGCAGTAATTTAAGGTATTTCCACTAATATGTCTCATTCTTCTATGCCATAAAATTTTTTGTTTTTCTATAGTATTATTAGTAAAAATTATTATTTGATTTTCATTATCATTATTGTGCATTTGAGAATTTTTGGCATGAATATTTTCATTTTGAAAATTCTCCAATATAATATCATTTTGGTTATTCAAATTATTATTACCTATCATTATTGGTTTCATTAATTTCTATATTTTCTTGTGGTGTTATTAAATTATCATTATCAATTGATGAATTATTATTTTCAATATTTATTTGATTCGTAGAATTTTCATTACTTTGTGGTAATTCGTTATCTAAAAAAAGTTCATTATTTTCATTTATTTCATAAATTTTTAGGGTATCACCCCCTTGCGATAAACATTCCTCTTCTTCAATATTTAATGATATTTCATAATCATTCCAATCTGTATCTTGGGTATTTTCAATTTTTTCGATATTTTCTTCTATTTCATAATCTAACTATTCAGTATCTTGAGTAATTTTATTATCATCATCTTCAATTTCTAATTCTATTTCATAATCTAGCCATTCGCCATCTTTAGTGACTGGCATACAAATCTTCTCTATTTCTTCTTCTACTAATTCATGATTTATTATAAAAATCCCATCATGTTTAATCGCTGACATTAAAATTTTATTCGTTTCAATGAAATGAATGTTTGCTGTTTTTTCCTTGATCAATGTTTAAAATTCCTGTTTCTGTTACTCTTAATCCTGATAATGTATCATAATTTAATTCAGATACAAAATGTACATCTAATAAGTCAATGATTTGTTGTTCTTTATGTTTATTTTCAATTAAGATTGACATGGTTCCCTTATGAGTTGCATATAAAATGCCCCTTTTAAGGCGTACATTAATATTTAATTGGTTGAACAAATTTTTATATATTCTTTAATTTATTAATATCTGACATTAAATGAACCTCTGATCCTCCATCTAATAACATATTTTTATTTAATTTAGTATAATTAGGTTGTTTTTTTTTTTAGTTAATTCATCTTTAACCATCTTTTGTCATTTTGAAATTTTTTGATCATAAAACTCATTCTTATTGGTGGTTCCTATTGCTTATGAGATTTTTTATTATTTATATTTTGACTGATTATTATTATTTGATTCATTATTATTATTTTCGTTTTTATTTGTATAATTTTTATTATTATTTGTATTATAATTTGTTGTTTGATTATTTTCAGGGCAATTTGATTTCATATGACCTGATCTGTTGCATAGAAAACATCTAATATTGGAGTTTCTATTTTCATTTTGTAATTCTGGTTGTTGATTTGAAGAATTTTGATTTGGACTTTGTTGGTAATTATTTTGGTAACTATTATTATTATAATTATTATTGTTAGGGTATGGTAACAGTATTCATTCATAACTAGTTGAATGGAAAAAAAGGAAAAAGAGAAAAAAGAGAAAAAGGGCTTGAGATAATATTTTACATTAAAAGATATTGATTATGTTTGAGATTGCATACATGTATGAGTAACGGCAGTTGTATATGTTGTATGCATCAAAGAATTTTGTGTTGCAGTATTGTGTCAAGTGCTATTGTATTTTATGCGATAAGAAAAAGGCGGGAGTTTTTATTCTGAGGTTGTGTTTGCAGGGCGGTGATTTTTTATCGGCGTTGGTTTTTATTTATTTGGTGAATTTTACCTTTATATGCCGGCGAGAGTTCATTGCTTTTATTCGACTTATATTTCTCTTGAGTGGTTTGAAGATGAATATTTTTTCTATTATGTGTGTTTAGGGTTTAAACTTGTTCGATTTTCATGCTGTTTTTTTGTATGGAGTGTATAGAAGTACGAGTATTTTATTTTACGTGTATATTCCGGTTGTATGAAATTTGAGAGTTCATTTTATTCATTATTATAGGGATTTTTTATTTTCATGTTTTGGACTTGTGACTTATTATTTGGACTATGCTATGACTTATTATTTTTCTGTGATTTTAGGAATAAATTAATCTTACTATTATGTATAGATATTTGTATTTTCAAGAATTTATATGACAATGTTTTCAAGTTGTGTCCGATCTAGAGATTTTGTTAAGATATCTGCTAGCTGATTTTCTGAAGAAACAGATCTAAAATTTATGTTTTTGTTTGATTTCTTCTAGAATTGAATAACATTTTATCATTAATTCCCTCGATTTCTTTTGGCTGCCCCCTGAACATATTTTTTGAGTTGAGATATTGTCTTCCATAATGTTTACATTTCAATTTTTCATCAACAATTTCAAAATGTATATTCTGTATTACTTTTATTATATCTAATGTATCAAACACAGCTATAATTTCGGCGGGCATACTGGATGAGGCATGTATAGTTTGTTTAGAACAGTTACAAATATCATATCCTCTGAAATTTATTTCCCTTTTTGTAAGTTATTGATGTCTATGGGTTTTTTCATCTACCTGTGGGGCATTTGAGGCATCTATATATGCCTGAATTCCATCATTTTTGACCTATATATCAATGTATAATTTTTTGTTGCATTGATATACTTAAATATTCTTTTTACATAATTTTTTAATGTATAATTTGATGAATTTTGGAAATGCGAAAAGAAATTTACTGGAATTAAAATATCGGGTCTGGTTAATCTAGCCAGGTACAAAAGCGCTCCAATTATGGATCGATATTCAGTGTCATCTTTTCCTCCTATTATTTTATCAATTTTAAGGTCTTTTTCCTTTGGGGTATTTGAAAATTTTGTTTCATTCATCCCATATTTCTTTAACATAATTATTATCTACATGTTTGGTTTGTGTGAGGGCTATCGTTTTATTTTCAATTGATCTATTAATTTCCAAGCCCACAAAAAATTTTGGGTCCTTTATTGTTGTTAATGTAAATATTTTTTGCAATTCTTCATTTATTTTAGAAATGGCTATTTGTTTATTTGAAGCAATTAATATGTCATCAACATATGTTGGAAAATATACTATTTATTATTTTCTTTTTTCATGTATAGGCACCTATCAGATTTTAGCCTTACGAATCCCATCTCTTTTATCCTATTATCTAATAAATCGTACCAGAATTTGCTTGAGGTTTTTAGTTCATATATTGATTTTTTTAATTCAAGTACTTGGTTTGATGTTATATTTATTCCTTTGGGTTTTCTAACAAAAATGGGTTTGATTATTGGGGAATTTAGATAGGCAGTTTTTACATCATATTGGACAAGTGTTAAATTATTTTTATTTATGATGGATAATAGCCATCTTATCTTACAAATTGAAGCTACTGGTCCATGGGTTTGTGTAATATCATATTCGGTTTAATCTTTAAATCCTCTAGCTACTAGTCTTGCTTCTAGTTTTGGATTTCCAAATTCATCCTATTTTATTGTAAATATCCATCTGGTATCAATTAATTTTTTCTGTTGTATTCGACTATTTCCCATACCTTCATATCACCAAGAGAATTAAATTCATCGTTTATTTCTTTGATCCAATCGTTTTTAAATGGGTTATTATTAATTTCATTAAATGTTTTTGGTATACAGTCTTCTATATATAATTTATCGTATTTTAAGTTTATGTTCATAATTACTGGGTTAATAATTCCAAAATCATGTGTATAATTAGCTGGTTTCAAAATTAAAGGTTTTTTGGCTATTTCCAGAGATTTTGTATTTTGGGATTCATCCATCTTTACATCGCATGCTACATAAGATTTGGTATCGAATGGGTCTCTTAAACAATATTCAGTATTCGTGTATCCCATCATAATATTTTTTTTCTGCTCTATGTGCTAATTTTGGGTCTATTTTTGTCTTATTTCTCAATTTAGCTTTAGTGGCATTTTGTTTCCGAACTTCTATTAGTATATGTCTGTAGGTTAAAGATCCTAAAACTTTTAAGTTTTTTAAATTTGGTTTTATCCTATAAAACATTTCATATGGAGTTTTATATCCATGATTTGCTTTAGTGGGAGATCGATTAATTAAGTATGCTGATGTGACTGCTTCATATGACCAATATTTTATTTCCAAACTATCATTGATTAACATAGCTCTTACCCTCCTCATGAAAGTCTGGTTTTGCCTTTCAGCTATGCCATTCAATTCTGGGGAGTATGGAACTACATAATCAAGAGTAATACCTCTTTTAGAACAATAATTAATTATTCTATCGTCAGTATACTCTTTTGCATTTGATGATGATGACGAGTGAGTGAGATGGAATTTCCGTATCAACAAATATTATTACTGTTGTAAAAGTTTTCAAAAATACAGATCTCCTTTAAACCACAGAGATGGCTACCATGATGTGAGCAAGTGCGTGGAACGTTGAAAAATTAAAGAAGAACTCAGTACAAATAGTTACAGAAATATATTAGAGTAGAACTGAGTTATAATATTAGAATAAAATATAAATATGGTGAAGCGCAGCGCTAACGTAGATTGTAACTAACAATGTGAGATCGAAGGAAGTGGAATGTTTGATATATATATATTGGTGATGATGATGATGATGCAAAGTCATATAGAACTCCAAGTTGTTCGACTCCTTATAAGACCTATGTATCACATTTTGGTTAGAGATAAATTATCCCAATTGCAGTGATGATGTTGTTCGTACCTCAGGAATTGTGTTAATTCATATCATTTGCCATTGAAATCCCATAGAATCAAAGAGAACAAGAAGAATCGCAAGAGAACCATTTATTGTGGAGGGTGAAATTTTTATGACACTTTGTAGAATATTAGCTTAAAATTCTGTGAAAATTTCAGCTCAATCGGACATTTCGTCATTTTTGAGATATTGCTAAAATTCCGCAAACTAAATTGAATTAATTTTATTTTGTTTTCCACTCCTCAGAATCAATGTTATTGAGATAAATTGTGAGAAAACTGTTGGTTGTAAAAATCTGAAATTTTTATCACTCATTGTAGAATGTTGGTTGAAGAATCAGTGAAAATTTCAGATCAATTCCACGTTTTGTATTCGAGATATTGCAGAAATTCCACAAACTCCTCAACTAGATAGAATCCTTATCATTATAATTATTCAACCTGAACAGAATTTCAGAGATATCACGACAACTAACATTCAGATTCATCTGAAATTTACACAGAATCTTGATACAATATAGGTACTAAAATGAAAATTTCAGCTCTCTGCAGCTCACTGTTCTCTCACAATTCTTCTTGATAACTTACATAGTATGGAATGGCATATGATATGAATTAACTATAAAATCTACTTGCAGAATTTCAGTGATTATTTGAAAGGTAAATGTAAACTAGGGCTTGTAACCACAACCATAACGAGAACAATAACCACTAAAAACTGAAACAAATTGACAACATTGATTTGGGAACTGATAACCAAAACAAAAAACATTCACCTAACCAATAATCAATAACTAGTTCCCATAAAATGCTGAAACCTTTAACCAGAATGATAAACAGAAAGAATTGGTTTTTATTGATTTTCATGAAATATCTATATTATTGATTATTATTTTCAAAAATTACTAATTATTTCCTGAAAAATTATTAATATTATAGATAATTTGACCTCAAGAAAATTTTTTTTGTATATTTTACCCCAAATTTTGTCTTAACCAATAACCAGTAACCACAACCAATAACCAAAAAAGTTGTTTTAATTAACCAAAACAATAACTAGTAATCAAATAATTAAACTTCTAACCAATAACCAGTAACCAGAAACCAATATAGATTTTCATTGGTTCCTAGTAACCAATAACCACAAAAATGTTTTGGTTATTAGCCCTAGGTAAACCTACAATTTTCACCTCATTTTCACTGTATTTTTATTGCTGACATAATTATCTTGATGTCTCCACAATATTTCAGCTCAATAGTACATTTGATTATCCAGATCCAGTGAAATTCTGTTTAGACTGAGTGATTAAAATGATAAGGATTCAATCTACCTAAGGAGTTTGCCAAATTTCTGCAATATCTCAAAAACAAAATATGTGATTCAGTTGAAATTTTCACCGCTTCTTCAGCTAACATGGTATTATGTATCATAAAAATTTCAGATTTTTTCAATTAAAGGTTCTCTCGCAATTTCTCTCAATAACTTGGATTCTGTGGAGAAGAAAGGCAAATTAAATGAACTTAATTTAGTTGCGGAATTTCAGCAATATTTTGAAAACAAAAAGCTAGAATGAAGCCAAATTTTCATAGAATAGTTAGCTAACATAAATTACAAACCTTGATGTCTCTATTCTCACCAATTTCTCTTGATAACTTTGATTGTTTTGAAAGGAATAAGTCAATAAGGAATACTACTTCCTCCTAAGATGAATATTAATGACAGTAACAATGAGAATGTAAATTCTATATTAATTCTAATCGAATTTTATCCGTGATTACAACTTTATTTTATTCTATCTTTTATCAAATGTCCATATTTTACAAAATAATTTAAACAATATAAGAAATCTGCTGTAATTGCCATAAGATGTAATGTGAACTGCGAGGCACAGGGAACACTAGCATTAAGTATGTGCTTCAAGCGACAGAATGTGGAAACTGGCCGAGTTGAAAGACTTGAAGTTCTATATGACTTTGATGATGAGTGAGTGAAAGAGAATTTTGTATTAACAAATATTAAAAAGTGCCCTATCTTTCCTAAGTATACTATTTCTTATCTATAGTTGTTGGTATGTGCTGGGTATGGTGCTCAAGTATTTTCAACCCTTGAGGGGCCATGTGATTCCTCATTTCTGGGAAATTGTTCATTCATCTAAGTATTTACTATTTTTTTTCATTCTTGTTTCTATTTAGTATTTCATAAAAGATATTCAGAATTATGAGAATGGTATCACAGTATGAGTATTACGAGAAGTAAATATGAAAGAACATAAACGTTGAATTGAGAACCATAAGACGTATAATACAGGTGTAGAACCTACCGATAGTTATCAATATAACTATCGATATATTTATATACATATCAATACACAACATCGAGAACTTCCAGAAACTACTACACCATGTTTTATATTATTCTCAACAAAGTTGGTCCATTGTACTTACACAATAAACAACTTATGGTTCCTCGTGTTCATATTATTCCAGTATGATAACAGTAGCCAAGTTTAATATGTAAAATAGTTAGTGTTTAATTTAATAAGTCAAATAAGTCATCTACTCGTGAGTAAAATTTAATTAAAGCCAAATAAGTCATTAATAGTAGGTAGTTCAAATTTTGTGTTAAATAGTGAATGCATGTTCGTGAATTTTGTTTTTTCTTTTGTTCATGTGATTTGGACTAAAATTGCGTCATTCTACCATAAAATAATCTCTCCTAGTCAGTTGCTGAGAATACCAGTAAGTACAATCTAATAATTACTAGTCATATATAATAAAAAGTTAAAATAAATGTTCATTATTGAAATTACGGAATTAAGTCAACTAAATAAAGATGTGTGCCATTACTAACAATGTGGTCAGAACATGTTTTTTCTTCTTCTTGCCATATAAACGACTAATTAAATCAGATAGCAATGATATTTAGAATAATAATATTTAAATAATAATAGAAAACCTGAATTGCTAATAGAAATCAAATTCAATATTCTCATAATTTGAGTATTTTGAAGTTAAGATGTGAGCAGACAAAAATGTGGTGAGAATTTGGCTACGAAAATTTCCACAAAAAACAAAAGCTAGTTATCAATTAAAATTAAATTATTTATAATAAATAAGATCTGGTTGCTATGACATGAACCTACTATTGTATGGATGTTAGTATGATGTATTGTTGAAATCTATTATTGTATATAAGAGCACTTGGGTATTTAGACAAAAAATCCTGGCCAGGTTAAAAGTATCCAATCTTAATCTAAAATTAAACTAGTTATCTAGACCAGAGAATAAATGTAGATTGATTCCAAATAAGTGCAGAAACAAGGAACTATTAAAAGTGGCTGAAGCTGATTACAATTAATGTGATAACATTTTCATATTATTTGACTATTCACCGACCAATTTTCTTCCAGTAAATATTTTAGCTACATAATATATTGATAAAAATTCAATTTCGATGTTAAATGGGAAATACATGTAAATAAATGTCGATCTGGTTTATAAAAATTCGATATATAAAAAAATCAATATTTTTCGATGTTAAATGAAAAATGCATGTAAACCAATATCGATATTTTATCGATGTGTGAGAAAAAATAGGGAAATAAAGAAACATCGAATTCGAAAACAGATCCCATATAGAAAATAAAAATGTTATCACATCAAAAAAGATAAGTCCCGAACCGCAGACAATAAAAGTAAAGTTACAAACTAGTCAACCGAGGTGATGGTTAAAAACCAACATTTCCATAGAGCATTCTCTGTTAGTAAATGATTGACAATGAATCGTTCACGGTTGTTGTTCAACCTGTGTGAATATATCACATCCTGTAAGAATAAAATGTACAAGAGGAACTATATGAGTTTATTGTGTGAGTACAACGGACAAACTGTAACGTACGTAACATAAAATATGGCGTAGTATACTCTTGAGGTTCTCGATGTCTTGTATCAATATGTACGTTGAATATATATCGATAGTTATATCGATAACTATCGATAGGTTCCACACCTGTATTATATATCTGAGAGTTCTCACTTTTGCTTATATGTTCTTTCTTATTTACTTTACGTAATACTCTTACGTAGATACCATTCTCACACTCCCTCTTATTACGTCAATTAAATAAGAATGAGTCAGTTTACTTTCATAAATGTCGTATAATAAACAAAACAAAAAACAGTAATAAAATACTGAAAAGGACAGTCTCGAAAATTATGGATCAGTTCTTTCAAAATAACAAAACAAACAACAATAAACTTAATGACTTTGAAAACGCTTAATAACTAAATTCATAAACTTAATTGACTGATCTTTCGATTGACTTTAAACAAACAACACTTAATTCAATAAATTTCACGACTGACAAATATCACATAAATTCATAGTATAAAATCACAACACAACCTTAAATTCTAAATATCAAAAATTCAAAATAATGTCAGACTTATAAATGTCTTATTGAGCTTCTGTTTCAGGTACTTCGTTTATTCACCTTTACGAGATAATGCTGTAACATATAAAATACATTTTTGTCATTAGTTACTTGTCTTATTCTATTACTTCATAATTTAAGATTTCTTTTCTAAACTTTTGAAATAAAGGTTTCGGTAAAGCTTTCGTAAATAAATCTCCTATTTGTTCTTTTGTTGGTACCCATACTATGTCTATTTCCTTGTCTTGAAAAGCTTTTCTAACATAATGATACTTTAACTTTACTAAGTGTCTCAGAGCTCTCGATGCGTCTGATTTAGTGGCTTTTATTGCTGCTTGATTATCTTCGAAAATAATTGGCTTAATTTCTTTCTTTAGAATTAGTCTACAAAGATGTTTTATGTAAACTAATTCTTTAGTTGACGTACTTAGTGCTATATATTCTGCCTCCATAGATGAAGTTGCTACAATTTTCTGTTTATTTGACTTCCATGCTATTGCATCTCCAAAAAGAAATATTATATATCCCGTTGTGGATATTCCATCAGGGTCATTTATTCCTAATGAAGCATCACAAAAACTGACTAACTCATTATTTTCTCCTTTATATACTAATTTATGGTCTTTTGTTCGTGATAAATATTTGAACACTTTCTCTACTTTAGCCCATTCTATTAATCCAAAATCATGAGATTTTCGTGTCAAAACATTTACAGCAAACATAATATCGGGTCTAGTACTTAAGGCTAAATATAATAAAGCCCCTACTGCTTCTCTATAAGGTATCTTTTCTTTTAGATTTAACTATGTTTCTAATTTAATTTCTGAATCAGACTTCTTTATGGCTTGATTAGTTAACATTGGTGTATCACTTCCTTTTACATGTTCTAACTTAAATTTCTTTAACAGGGATTCTATCAATTTCGTTTGAGATAACATCATCGTTTTTGTCTCGAAGTTTCGTTCAATATCTATTCCTAAATATTTTCTTGGTTCACCTAGAACTTTCATTTTGAAAGTTTTACTTAGTTCAATTTGAGTTTCGTAAATCTTTTCTGCATTATTTCCTGAGATTAAAATATCATCAACATATTGAACTAACGTAACCATCTTTCCCCCTTGACACCAATAAAATATGCAGGCTTCACCTTCATATAAATTAAAATTCATACTTCTCATTGTCTTTTTAAATTTTAGATACCACCTTTTTGGGCTAACTTTTAATCCGTACAAAGCTTTTCTTAATTCGCATACATTTTCTTTTCTGAATTTTTCGTTTACATCTACTCCCTCTGGTATTTTTAGGTAAATTTTCTTGTCTAATTTGCTATTTAAAAATGCTACTATTACGTCTAGTTGAATAATTTTCCATCTCATTTTATTTACTATGCTCAAGAACATTCTTATCTGTGCTAAACCTATGGTTGGTGCATATAATTCGGACATATCATACACATGATGATCTTGGAAACCTTTAGCTACTACTCTAGCTTTATATCTATACACACCTCCTGGTTCTAACTTTTTGACAAAAATCCATCTCGAATCCATAATCTTTTTACCTTCGGGTTTCTTTACATATTTCCAAGTTTTACTTTCTAATAGTGATTTTATTTCTGAATTAATTGCCTCCATCCATTTTTCTTTTTCATTACTGTTTAATACATCTTTATACGTTTTTGGAACTTTATTTATCTCGCACATCATGGCAAAATATCTATTCTCTCTACCTGTCGCAATTATTGTCTTTTCACTCGGTTCGAATTCAACTTCTCCCTCTGAATCATTAATTTCTGATGAAGACTCACTTGACGACACTCTAATTCTAACTTTATTTTTATTCTTTTTACATTTCTCTGACTTTAATATTACTTCCGAATTATTTTCATTTACAAAATTCTCAGGTATACCATTTGATAGATCTACTTGTGTATCATCTTCTATATTATTCCAGTTAATTAATTCAATTCTCGGTAATCCTTCTTTTTCAAAATAGTTTCTCGGATATTTGTCTTTAAAGGTAATTGAGTCTAGAAACGTTACATTACTTGACTTAATTAATTTTCCTCTTTCGGGTTCTAGGAGTAGCCATGATTGAGGATTAGATCCTACTAAAATACAGCTTTCTCCATTTTCACTAAATTTTGACGTTTTTGTTTTGGTATGGGGTAATTCTCTTATTGCAATACATCCAAATCTATGTATGTATTCAATTTTGGGTTTTCTATTTTTGAGCATTTCATAGGGTGTTTTCATTTTTAACCTTTTATGTGGCAGTCTGTTATGAATGTGCGTGACTTGTTGTATGGCTAATTCCCAAAATTCTAGTGGTAGTCCACTATCTAGTAACAAAGCTTTTGTTTTCTGTATAGCTGTGAGATTAAATCTCTCAGCTGTACCATTAAGTTCGGGGGTGTCGGGTGGACTTATTTCTAACATTATACCTTCTTCTTTGACTATGTGCTTCATATCTACAGTTAGATATTCCCTACCTCCATCTATTCGAAGATATGAAATTTTCATTTTTTCATCTCCTAAATTAGTTTTCATTGTTTCTATAAATTCTCTAAAATATTTTCCTTATTTGTCATATTGAATGTCATAGTATACCTCGAAAAATCATCTGTGAAAGTTGCCACATAAACACTTTTATTTATTACTCCTATCGGTTTAATTGGACCCATTAAATCACTGTGTATACGAAACATAGGTTTATTAGCTATTTCCCTTATCGTTTTATGAGGGGATCTTTTAATTTTTGCCAAACGACATACTTCACATTCTTGAATTTCATTGTCAAAATCTATATTTTTAAGACAATCATACGTGACTGATGCTTTCTTTAAATAGTCCATAGATGCATGACCTAATCTAACATGATATAAATAACCCAACTTTTTCTTTATCGAATTTTCACACGGTAGTTTTAAATTATTTAAATCATCTATTGTTATATCTGCACTCAGGTCTAAATATTCTAACAATTCTTGATTTGACTTTAGGTTACTCGTACTTGGCTTTGACTTATCATAGTTGTGATCTATGATATGACTTTCTGACTCACTTTCCAAACACACATCTTTGACTTTAGAATACTTATGATCATGTAAAACATTAATGTCTTTATAAGCATATTTTTCAATTTCTGATTCGTTAGACGAATCTTTCTCTTTGTCAGTTAAATATACTCTCGAAAAAGTAATTATATCAAAATTGAACCACCAGTATTTTCCCGTTTTATTTCCTAACATAACTATCTTATTTGACTTTTCATTACGAATTTCTGCAGTTTTATCTCTAAATACTGCATAATAACCCAATTTTGTTAACCTATGTATCGACAATAAATTTTCACCTAAGTTCTTTGAGTATCTAATTTTATTAATTTTTAAAGTTTTCCCTTCTATGTCTCTTACATATAAATTTCCTTTATGGGTGATTTTAATGTCTGCAGATTTATCTTTATTAGCACACGAAATATATTCTGGGATCTCAAGATTCGTGATTTCAACTAAATTATCTAACCTTTTAATAAAATGGTCTGTTGCCCCAGTATCAGCTATGAACATTTCTTTAGTATTCCTATCAGTTTTTAAACATTTAGAAAACTTTTTACGTTTAAACTTAATTATATTTCTTATTCTTTTCATACCTTTTGATTTTACTGATGATTTACTCTTATGCGACTTTCTATCCGAATCACTGGATGAACTATTTGAACTCGTGTATGACGAACTACTTGTTGATGACATACTCGAACTCATACTTCTGTCTCTACGTCTTTTGGTCGTACGTGCTCCTCTCTTATGGTATTTATGGCCTCTTTTGCTTTTACTCGATTTCTTGTCATGACGATGCTTTCTTTTGTTTCTCCTTTCGTTGTCCACTTTAATATTTGTCCCTTCTGAAACTGTAGGTTTGATCAATTCACTCTGTTCTGTTGATTTTACAAAATAAATCGGTTTGAATTTCAGCTTAACTTTAATTTTCAAATTTTCGAAACATCGCCAATAAGGGCTACCTTTCATGACACTATTTGTTCTCTTTTCTCTTGGTAATGGATTATGTCCTGGCTTTTTCAAGCAATGTCTTGCCACATGCCCATACCCACTACAGTTAAAACATTGGTACGTCGGGCGTCCTGAAAAATTATTTGTCTTTAAATTTCGGGTCTTATTTGGTCTATTCAACTTAAATCTATTTGTCTGAACATAATTAATTCCTTTGCTTCTTGAAATTCCTTTCCTTTCTTTTACTAATACATCTTCTTCCATAATTATCGCTTTTATTTGTTCATACGTCATTACCGTATTTATTCTTGCCGATAAGTTTGGAAAAGCTAAAAGCATTTGTAATTTTAAAGCCTCAAGTTTTCTATTCTCATCCCATCCTTTATTCGTTAATTTAATCTTTCTTTCTATTTCCTCAAATTTATCAAACCAATCATTTAATTCCATACTCTCAGGATAATATCTCAATGAATAAATTTCTGAAATAACTAAGTTACACATTATTGTCTGAGGTTCCCTATAATCTGCAATTTTCTTTAAACATTTCGAAGGACAGGGTTCACCAAAAATTAATTTTGCATGTTCGTCATCTAACCATTCTAATAACACAGCTTTTGCATCACATCTATCTCTAGTATTTTCTTCACTAATTACAACAGGATTTATCAAATCAAAAGCTTTCGAAAATTTATATCTGTTTACAAACATGTTAAACGATTCTAACCAAACTCTAAAATCTATCATCATAGATAATTTCTTTGCCGTTACTTTAATTTTACTTCTATATTCCTTATTATTAATTTGTGTCTCAATAACGTTTAAATCCGAATTATTTGCGTTTTTGTCTAAATGGCTGGGATTATTATTAGAATTACCAGAAGAATTATCTTCCTTACCTTTGTGGCTATCGTTTTTCTCATTTCGATCTAGCGATTTATCGATTTGCAAAAATTTTCTTAAAATATCATCGAAAATGTCAGAATCATTACCTTTCGTGTTAAATGTCTGTTGTTGTGCCTGCATGTTCTCAATGTTTTCTAACTGTCTTGATCTGTTTTCATCTGTAAATGTCTGTTTAAATGGCTCATTATTAGTTGTCTTACTTGTCTTATTTGTCTTATTTGTCTTTTCGTTGTAGTTTTTCTGTGTCGGTGGCGGATTGTCCCAATTCTCTTTTTCTTCGGTCGGTGCTGGCTGTCTCACAACGTCGTTTTCATTGGACCGACTTGGTCCAGCACTGTCCTCCAATCTTATATTCGAGATCTCTGGAACGTTGTCACTACTATCTTTTCTCGAAACTTCCGGTCTCGCAAACATTACATCGTCTTGCGCTTCTTCCCACTGTTCGCCTGGAGTTTCCATCGGGTCGTTGTTGTATGTCGGTAGGTTCTTCATTTTCTCGTAGATGTCTGTTTGTCTTTGGTCTGGAACCTGATTATTAATTAATTGTTCCTCAATTATTACATTTAACTTTTTAATAAGACTCAGCTCTAATCCATGCACGAGACGTATGCAGGATGCTGGGTCGATAGTAAAATATCGATCTATTCCGAATTTTATCGCCTTAATTGCTCTCGCTCTCGAGATCATATCGTCTGCTCTCGTGTCAAGAAACTTTGACAGTCTTCTCGACACTGTTTTCTCTGCTGGCGTGGACGGTGTCTGTTCTTCTGGTGCCATTGTCACTATTGTTTGCGTTTCTCTCGATTCTTTTACAACGTTCTGTATACGACAACAAATACAGATTAATTATAATGTCATACAAGGAACATCTAAACAATTACCAAAAACTATAATGTCAGCTACGATTACGTAAACTCTAGACCATGTTTACCACTAATGCTTTAAGTAGTTCCTTGTGATTGCACTCTCATGGGATCTATCTACAATCTCACTTTGGTCTAGATTACTTTTAATGTAGATAAAATTTGGACTATTTAACCTAGCCAGGATTTTTCATCTAAGTACCCAAGTGCAATATTACGTATACTTATTTGTCGATAAACCACCTACTAACATCCATACTATAGTAGGTTCATGTCATGGCAACCAGACCTTTGTTATACAACAATTAAATTAACTAATAATTAATGACTAAAAACTCGTTTTTCGTGGGAATTTTCGTAGCCAAATTCACACCACGTGTTCATCGTTTTACGTCTTTTCGACTGACTACTTAATTTTCTGAAAAATAATGTTGATCTATACAATATGTTCATTATTTATTATTATTTAATTCATTTCTGACTAATTTAATGTTTTCAATTTCGGTTACTTTTCAAAAAACGTGTTTGCACCACGTTTTCATTAATGGCGCACTTCTTTGATTTATCACCCGATTTTCAAACAAATTCGTTAACATGTCTTTTAAATTTCATTATTCTAGTAATAAATATTTACTGTACTTACAGGTATTCTCAGTAGTTGGCTTGGTGATACTATTTTATGGTAAAATGACGCCATATTTTTCTGAAAAACATGAATAAAACGAAACAGTAAATTAGCGAACATATACCCACACTTGAACACGAAAAACAAACTAACTACTTAATGGCTTATTTGACTTTAATTACATTTTACTCACTGATAGATGGCTTATTTGACTACTTAAACTAATATCACATCCAAAAATACTTCATTAACTTTGCTGCTGTTACCATGTAAGAATAAAATGTACACGAGGAACTATATGAGTTTATTGTGTGAGTACAACGGACAAACTGTAACGTACGTAACATAAAATATGGCGTAGTATACTCTTGAGGTTCTCGATGTCTTGTATCGATATGTACGTTGAATATATATCGATAGTTATATCGATAACTATCGATAGGTTCCACATCTGTATTATATATCTGAGAGTTCTCATTCTTGCTTATATGTTCTTTCTTATTTACTTTACATAATACTCTTACGTAGATACCATTCTCACACATCCCAATAAATTTGATAATGAACTAACATTTTGAACAGGGATACACCTGTTTGTTTTGAACACAGCTTTTTATCAGTATTAGCAGTCCAGTATGTATATAGTCAAAGGTGTAGTCCTATCCTGTCGCAGGTCTTATCAAACAGAGCTATTATTCCAATAAATAGGAATACAGGTGCCTGATTGGGAAGTGGAGGTAACTATACCTTTAAATTTTTAATACTTCAATTAAAAGTGAATTATTTATGTTCCAGCATTCGAGGATTCTAACATTAAATTTTATCTGAGATGTCTAGGATTCTCGTTCCTCTAATTCTTTTACCTTTTTCCCTGTTTTACTTTACCTAATATTCTTTTAGTTTGAGATTTTTTCGCTGAAAATTTTGTCTCAGTCTAAAAGTTACTCAGATTTACCCTTAGCCAGCATTATGGATTATTCCTACGCACAATCTCAATTGAGTATTGTTCATGAATATCTTCAAAAGGACAGAAATCCTTCAGCTGATGCTACAGTTTCTGCCCTGAACGTTCTCTTCGATCTCATCAGTAGAGAATCCGATAAAGACAGTACAAGTAATACTTCCTTCAGTTAATGTATGTCTTTCTAATCGACATTTGTAAATTACAGAGCTTTTTTTTTTTTTTTTTTTTTCCAGAACTATTGATCGAATTAATCGTTTTAAATGAAGCCGGCTTGGTCAGTTTCATCAAAGATATCCGAAAAAGCCCTGATGTTGAAAGTGGAATCATTTCAACCTGTTTTAATTTATTGAGTATTGTGGTATTTGAACTCGATTGTGTTTGCAAGAATTATGTCGAAACAGTTTTTGTGAGGAATTATTCTGAGTTATAGTATAGTAGTTTTTGATGTTTGTGTAATTCATTATGAAATTACGTTGCAGGATTTGTGTAATACCTGTATCTTTTGGGCTAAAAGCCTGGAACTTCGAAATCATTCATTCGCCCTAATGAAGAAGTTGGCAAAACATGAAAGTAGCCAGTCGATTTCCGATTTTTCGGTCAAGTGGAAAAAACTTTTTAATGACATTCTCATTAATTCCGAGTCTGTTCCATCTGCAACTGGTAGTGTTTTTTAATATCAGAAAGCTTTCAAATTAATTCAAATAAATTAACGATTTGCCGAAATCTAGGAGAATTCACACTAATTGAACTTGCTTTTAACTGTTGTATTGTTCTTTTGTTTTTTGTTTCAGAAAAGAAGAATATTTACGAATTAATGGGGGCTATTATTGATTCTTTTCCTCATGTCCTACCGAATTTAAAAGATCGGAAAAAAATCATTAGAAAACTAAATTGCGATATTGCTTGTTTGATTACTAAGGTAATGTTTATTATTATTTTTATTGAATTGTCGGCTGATCATAACTATGTAATGTTTCGAATGAAAGATTCTCAGTATCACAGTTGGCCGAATTCATATAATCGGTGAAGGCAATTGAGATTTACTCAGTCTAAACTTGGAAAATAAATAAAAAAAAATTTTGTATTCAAGTTTTGTTTTTATTTGTTAATTATAAAAATTAAACTGAAGCGTATATTTGTCTGTCCCATCAAATTTTTTACATATATTTGGCGAAGCTGTTGAGTATGGATGTTTACAAATTGAACAAAAGTGTTGACTGAAATCCTGTATTAATAGTATGCAGTAACGTTTTTAAGAGTCCGAATATTGTCCTATTGCATTTAATAGTAAGAAGTTAGCCAAAAATTCGCGAAATTTCTTTTGATTTGAATAAAATTTGTAAAAAAAAATTTAGTTAGGGACAGTAACGTATGTATGCCCCCCAAAAGTCTTCGCAATCCGACAATTTGTTTTAACCAATTTCATTATTGACAGTTTTGAAAATGTACGGATTAGGTGCTTTGTGGGTATAGAAACCGGGAAATGTATTTTTTGTTTTACGTGTTTTTGTTATATGGAGTTATGTAGCTCCGTAGAAATTCATCTTGAAAATTTGGAAGAAATCGGGGAGAAAAAATTAATTATTTTTGGCTCCTTCCTTACCTTGCCTTATTTGGACGTTGTAGCACTAACGTAAGCATAACATTAGGCCTGTTCGATTTGGACAGAAAGTGTATACATTTCTTGCACTTGAGTAGAAAGTGCATATACACATACATTGAATTTCCAAATTAGGTGTAAAGGTGTATATGCACTTTTTGTTTGAATCGAACAGAGCAATTATTTGTTCATCTCAGTGAGTCCTACACCTATAGGTTTCGTGAGGTTAGGTACCAAGTATTGATGAAACTTGATAAAACGCTCTATTGAAGTAGAACTCTGGTTCCCATCCGGAAGGGGTGTGAAGCTTTTCCAAAGGGGTGCGAGAGAAAATAAAGAAATTAAAATATATGCCGTAATGAGAAGTTGAAAAATTTTATTTATCTCGAAGTATGATAAAATAAATTTCTGGTTATGTTTTATTGTTAACAGTATTTCTTTAGCTATAATTTACAAACTTACATTGAAATTACCTCGTCCCAGATAAAAAACAATGTAAAATTAAATTTCAAATTTCTTCTCTTCGTTTTTTGGGGGTGGGAGATGGCGTGAAATATTTTGATGTCCTAAGAGGGCTGCAAGCTGGTCGGTAAAAGTTGGGAACCACTGTTGTAGAGCATAGCCAAAGGCAGTAAAAATCAATCTGATATTTTTAGTCGTCTGTGTTACTCTATAAAGGGTAAAGTTACTAAGAATAAAACTGAAAATTTTGTTTAAAGGCTTGAATCGAAACCTTCACATGGAATAGGGTTGTAAAAATGTGTAAACATTTTTTACTCTCGCTTACTTTGTTTGACAAGTCCGGTTACTTGACTGAAATCATTTTCGTTTATAAAAAACGCACTGTTAAGCATAGTTTTCATTATGATTGACCAGTCCATTTATTCTTTCTCGAAATTTATTTGACATCTTTATGGTTCAAGTTTTTATCACGCCTTTTTCATGTACTTACTGATCTTCATTTTTAATTTGACTTGGAGTTTCTGTAGCAAATGTTCAATCCATGATTTCGTATTTATATCATTCGAAAACTATACCCAAAAGCTAGTTTCTTTACATATGTACAATTTATTAGTAAAACTAGCCAGATTGTATTAATACATTAATATTAATAATAATCAAATTTGAAGCATTTATATTTCATAATTTTTTTTTTAATTATTATATTGTGTGTGTATTAGTAGGGTAGATTTTTGTTTGACAGGATAAAGGCATTACTGAATTGGAGGGAGTTCTCGTTTGCGTAAATTCATTTCTTCTTCATTTTCATGAAAACGTTGATAAAAATACGATGGATTCCCTGTACTCATCCGTTAAAAAAGTGTGCGAACAAGCCAGGAGTCGACGAACTTTTGCGCGAGGTTAGAAATCAGTTTTGATTAGTTTGGAAAATTCGTTTAATTTTATATTTAATACAACTTTTTAATCTTCCGATTCTAAAGTAATAGAAGAAGAGGACAGAACACGTTTTGAAATAAAACATTTTATGATTTTCGTGTAATTTTTTATCAAATAGAAATCAAGTATTTTTCATTGCAGAAGCTTTGAAGCTAATCGGGCATAGGTTTGATTTATTTTCTGAAAATATTTTCAATGATCATTCATATTGGCATCTGGTGATACGCGATTATCTCAGATCTTCAAATAAAGATGATTATGCTGTCGCTTACGAAGTATCAGATTTTTTCTATCGTAAAATGGCCGAATTATTATTGACCAAACCAGCTGAAATATCTATCCCAGTTCTTGATGTAAGTTTGAACGTTCTGCTCTTATGTTAATTAACCTAACGTAAGATTATTTTGATCTGTTTTAAAATTTAAAGAAAAAAAAAAAGGTAATGGCTATATACTGTTGAATTAAAAAGGGGGTGGTGAGTTGGTCCTCTCGAGTTCATTGCGTAACCACCTGAGAGTCTAGACTTCGGCGTGAATATAATTGAAAACATTGATAGGTCTCTTACTCAAGAGGAATTGAATTAGAGTGAAAAGATCGCCTACATGATCAAATGCTGTTAGTCAATCATAGTCTTCTCACACATTAAAATTATAGACATTCATTTTATGGAACTTATTAAGCAATGGGCTAATACATTTGTAACGTTGATTTCAGTTTTTTACTACAGAACTAAAAAAATTTTTATCATCGTTTGAAAAACGCGAAGTGACTATTGCATTAAAAAATATTGGATATTTCACCGATGCTTGTAAAATGCACGGGAAATTGGCAGTTGTTCAAGAATTATTCGTTCAAATGGCAGAAACTGTGGAAAAATTTTCTCTAGGGTGTGTTGTGTCACAGATTCGAATTTTACTTATTTTTTGTTTTATTCTGCTGATTCGAAATTATTATTAACATTTTTTTTTCTAGATTCGCAGACGAAAACATTGAGAAACAACTGTTAGCTGATATGTTGATGTCTCTCACGAATATTGTGAAAAATCTTATTAATGAACCCGGTGGTGAAGAAGGATTGAATGTTTTGATAAAGCTAGGACGTTGCGTGATCATGTCATATCCCAAAATTCCTGCTCCATTTCTAAGCCACGTTAAACGAGCTATAATTAGAACTTTCATCAAAATTGCGTCAATTAATGAATATTTTTTTGTTTCGTATCTTGATCAAGTTGGTGAGCTTTCGGATTTAAATTTTATTAATTTTACTCGGAAAACACCTGCGTTTGTATTTAAATCAAGGATTGTTTTTTATAGTATTTGTGTGCTTGATTCAAATTTGTTCGCATCTGACGCAAGATGATGTGACATTACTGAAGGAATTAGGAGCGTCTGACAAAGAACTTTTGTCCTTTAAAAATTTTGTTCCTTTATGGTGTGATTTGTGTAACCTGCGTAATGTCAACTATTTACAAACAATTCCCGGTAAGATGTTTCGTTATAAAACTTGTTAAAATGCGGTTTTCTTTTTCATTGTAATTTTTTTCGCACGTTTCTATTTCTAATTTTTGAAAAATTATTATTGTTTTTCCATTAGAACAAAATTTTTGAATCAACACCATAAAAACTATATATTCTTATATAATTATTAATGCTGTTTCATGGTTAACTTGTTAGGGAGATACTGAAACTGAAATGGATAATTCATAAATGAAATAACTTTTTTCTTATTTTCAGAATCTGAAAAAATTGAACTCCGACGTCGACGAGTGGATCAGCGAATTTTGGATGCATTCATTGAAAGCACCTTGAAAATCTTGGATAAATTAGATTATTCCGTTGTTGAAGACGAAATCAGTCTTGAGGTTACACAAACAATTATTCATTCTGAATTTTTGGGAGGCGTTTACGACATACCTATAAATTTTATAGATGTTTATAAACCTTTATAAACATCCATAGGATTCGATAAGATTCTGTAACCCATCAATGTTAATAGATTTTCATGGACACATTAGGTGATATCTATAGGTTTGTTTTATTTTAAACCAAAAGGTTAACTTCGTGTTGACTTGACACCAATACCAGCTGGGTTTGCTTTGATGTTTCGAAACTGAGCTTGATGTCAACAAGATGACACCAACCGAACACCAGCTCACACCTACTCTCCATTAGGTGTGGGAAAATGTCACTCTGGGGTAGTGATGGGATTATTCGAATACTTCATTATTCGAATAGTGATATTTGAATAATGATACATGTTCGATTTGATTGAATATTCGATGGCGCTATATTCGATTCGATTGAATTTTTGATAGCACAATATTCGAATATGAAATATTATTTGAATATTTAGTTAATTTTTCTAAAATAATGAATAATGAATAATTACCTAACTTAACTGAACGGGAATTAAATTTTATAGAGGAGGTGTGTTTGAGGAAGATAATAAACTTGATTGAACATTGTTGGATTCTTATCATTCAGTGGAAGAAGGCAGAAGCTGCAGCTCATAATTAGTGATAGTATTTTCTAGCCCCAAAAATTATACAGAACGACCTTGTAACCCTGAAAAGACATAGTCTGATGTCTAGAATTGATAATAATTTTAATCGTATTGTACTCGTAGGTTTGGTTTGGCTATTTTCACAAAGACTTCATTCTGACGGTTTTGAATATTTAAAAAAATATTTTTTACCCGATTCATGTATTTTGAAAAGTGTTAAAATGTTCAGATGATTATAATGAAAATTTGTATATTCAAATGTTCGAATAATCGAAATATTCTAAGAAAATCCCATCATCACCTTGGGGTAATACTTTCGACACTTTCGTGAAAAAAAAAACAAAAAAAATAACCACACTACAAACACAAGACGACACCGTGCCAGATCAAACGCCCGGTTCGTCACTTAGTATCGATGGTGTCACCCTGGAGTCGCTTTTCACGGCAAATAAAACAAACCTTATAAAACAAAATAAACTTGATCCGTCTATAAAAAAAGATAAATTGAAATTTTCTTAGGTTTTTTGTAAAAAAGAGGTTTTGTATGTAGGATTTGTGAATATTTATAAAAAAATTTTCAGTAGGTTTGTTCGGGCAGCCGTTTTTCTGGTAATTTTGGTAAAATTTCTGAATTTTATATCAAAACACTTCCCGGCATTAACAAATGTTTCTGATACAATAACAGTATTTCGAGAAGTACTGTTAAATAATTAGAAATTTCTGATAATTTTTGAAATAGGGGAATTGTAGAATCTGGTAGAACGCATATCTGTAATTTTTTTTTGCAGAAATTTTTCCAGAATTACTAGAAAAATGGCTGCCCGAACAAACCTAATGTTTTTTACGAAAAAATAAAAAGTGAATGAATATTAAATTAGTTTCAAAAACAATAATTTCGAGATTTTTGAGATTAAATCAATTAATAAGTTAAATAGATGGAATGAATTGCTTTAGTAGATCGAAATAAGTGCTTAATTAATAATTAATTTGAAAGTTTAAACCTCATAATCAGTTTATTTTTTGATAATGATTTTCAGTCATTGAAGTTGTCGAACGAAATTGTGAAGAACCGCGTTCACTCCGGAAATCTTAAATTTTCTGGAGTTGTTCATAAACTTTAGCTGAAGATTTGTTGGAAGTTTGGCTGAAATTGCTCGTTTTGTTGTTGAGATATCGCTGAAATTATGGTAACTGTATCTAATTAATATGATGAATTCAATCAGTTGCAGTATTTTAGAAATATTAGGAATACCGAACGAGCAATTTCAACGAAACTTTCAACGAATTTTCATCTAATGTTCGTGAACAATTCCAGAAAATTTCAGCTTAGTATGGTGAACGGTTCTTTCGTAATTCTATTTGTCTAGTGTATGGCCAACTAAATTAAAGGGGAAAATAAATTTATTTGATTAGAAATTGCGTTTGGTCGAGATTTGTTTACAAAAAATGATATCACTTTGCTGCTTTATAAACTGTTCCTAAACACCTCAAAATGATTATAAACCTTATAGGTATGTCGTAAACGCCTCCCTGATTTTGAAAGTATTCTGCTAATCATATTTCCCCCTCCTCCTGGTAATACAATCCGAATCCTTTAAGATTGTATAAAAAGGCAGTAAATATTCGACACTTACTTTATGCAGTCATTTTTTTTATAAAATTAGGACGCTTCGATAAATTTTACGGAAGCTGTTAAAATTTTAAATATAAGGCCAATTTTGAAATTTTATTTGAGAATATGCTCCAAGTAAAAGTTTTCTTGTCATGAAGAGAAATCTTTTGTATTGTTGAATATTTTTATTGTGTGGATGAAAATTTGGGATGTTCACGTTATATTTTTTCCGTAAGTGTATTTAAAGTGCTCAAAAAATATAATGTATGCAAAATGAGATACATGTGAAGTCGACAGGACAATTTGCTTTTGATAGTTCGGCAACTTTGTTGATGATCATTTGGTTTTACGTATTCACGAGCTTATAGTTGATTTCTTTCGGGATTTAAATCAGCGCCCTATTTATGTTAAGTTTAGAACAAAATCATTTTTCTTTCACCAATCTCTTTGGCATTGCTTTTATTCAGATTTTACTTTCGCAACTTCCAAATCACCTTGCCAAGTTGTATTTCGAATTTCTCGATTTCTAATTTGTTCAATGTATAGGTATATGTTTTTTCATTTTCCTTTACTTTTATCTCAATTCGTGTCTGTGCATTTTTCAGCAATTCTCCGATGGAACCAACAACTCTGAAGTCAGAGTGAACAATGAAAGCGATTATATCATTTTGAATAATTTGGTCGAATTATTTTCCCTCGTGATTGAAAGCTGCGAGCTGGAGATGTTTGAAACCTGGATTCCGCGGCTGATAAAGCATTTTGTTGAGTATGCTGTGTCTTGTCCCATAAAAGGGGGATTTTTCCAGTTGTTGACCCTAGTGTTCAGAAAATCCTGTTCATCGGTAAATCGCTATATTCATCTTTATTGTTTGACTGATAATCAATTTTCTACGTGCTACTATGTTTCATGTTGTAGTTTAGCTTCGAGGAATACTCTGATATAAGTTATCTTTTGCGTACATTTTTCGCTGGTATTTTTGTTCGGGTGGATGAGTTTGAGGGTCCTGAGTTGATAACTTGCTTACGTATGATGATGAGTGCGCCACTACCTATTGTTAAAGACATCATTCTATTGCGTATAAATTTATTATTTGAGGTAAGTATAAACTTTCTTTCTTTTTTTTTTTTGAACATGCTCGATCGGTTTAGATTTTTCGTTCAATAGAGTGTTGAAAAAACTACTAGCGGTAATTTAATTAGTGACTAATTTTTTAAACTTGTGCAGATTATCTTTGTATTGGGCCAGGAAGATCTTCTTCTCGCTCAAGAAGGATTAAAATCTCTCGAAAAATTTCAATCGATAATACCGATTGAAGATTTTGAGGTTGTTCTGTATTCTGCCATACCACATTTCGGTTATTTTTTGGAAAGTAAAAGTAAGAAAATCCTTGTTTTGTGATCTTATTACTTTTTACCGACTGCGTATGGAGGAGGTTATATGTTTGGTATGTCTATCTTCGGAAATAACGAAATTTCGCTCGCTCAGAACAAGTGTCTTAATTTATAGATTTTAATGAAAATAGGCTCAAAATGTTCCTTATAATCCGGAGAATATCCCATACTATTCATGTTTGAAATTGAAAAATTAGAAAGCTGTAATTTAAGAAAATGAGGATTAAAAGATCGAAAAAATTATTGTCATAAATTTGGGCGTATCCACCAATAAAAACAACTCTTTGTTGTTTTTTTTTTTTAAATATAATTTATTTTATTATCGCCACATTTGGTTTGCGTTAAGTAGAATTTCTACATTGTTTAGAAAAAATTCGAAAATTTTCTTCTGAATGATGCAGTGCTGAAAATTATTTTTCATGAAAGTTCCAACTTTGTAGATTTTGTTGGAGAAACTGAAACGATTACCAAGTATGAAGAAAATCTACTCATGCCGTTACTCACAAAACCAAAGAATAGCGCCCTCAGAAAGTATTACAATAAACATTCCAGTTCGACAAATCTTGATCTGTTCACATTGCAAGAACAAATTGTTAATTATTTGGGCACGGTTGACGCTAAATACTGCATTTCATTATACACGCCTCGTATTCATACGTTTTCGGAATCCTACAATTATCTAAAATTTGAAATTCCATTTGCTGATTTCAAAGTAAATGTATTTCTTGGTAAGTGCTGCCAACTAAGTTTTCCAAAACTCAATACCATACTGTTTTATATAGTTTGTGTCGATCCGTAGATAAATTTTTACCTCGTACCATGGAAATAGCTAGCAATTCGAGTGACTTGAAAACACGAATTATCGCTTGTGAATTTCTTCATTCTATTACAACAATTTTTATCGCTAACTGTAAGTATTAATCGAGTTATTATTTTTGTATCCCAAGTTGGTTTTTTTTTTTTTTTTTTTCAGGTGGGAAATCAGATATGGCATGATAGCTCTTGATAGTTCTTTCATTCGCCTTACAAATGTCTGTCTTCCCTCGTCTTTGAATCCGAAGTTCGTCTAAGATTTTTCTTAGTTCCTAAATTTCTAATCTATATAATAAAATTCAATCCCAATTTTTGTATGTTTATCCACGTTTTTTTGCAATACACAACATTTCAATTTTGAAAAAAATTGTTCTCTCACTTCACATTTTCTCAGCTACTATTTAAGCCACAAAGCTGTGGTTCTAACTATTGAAGAGAGAAGAAAATTTGCTTGAGTTCTTTATCAAAAGCAATTTTTTATCGGCCTTAGTTTTTCATAAATCGGCCATAAAAAAACTGAAAATAATGGGGAATTAGCTGTTTTTTAATTTGTCATTTATTTCAAAAACTAATGATGATAGAAAAAAATTTTCAACTAAGACCCCCTATGTTTTAACGACAAATTCATTTTCACCATCAGATTTCACTTTAAACAAATTAATTTTTTGAGATAACGGCGAGAGAAAATATTAGAGCAAAATTAAGCGCTCTGCATATCACTATATATAAGTATGTAAATGTACACATATATATAAAGGGCCTTCTGTGTAATATTTCGCGACCTATCGAACATTTATTGTGCACGCTCATGTATATGATTTTGGTCATTTAGGATTTGTAACTGGAGCGAGTAGAGAGGGGGCGTAGACCCCTCCTCCGAAGCTAGTAATTTAATAAATTAATAAATTATTCGTTACTAGAGTTTTTGGTGGCAAAAGTTTTATTGAAACGTTTGTCTAAGAAATCAAAACCTTGTTGAAGTTCGTCGGCGACAGATTGGAAGCATTTTAGTCAATTTGGACTGAGTTATCGAAGGAGGAGGGAAAAAAAATCCAAGTTCCTCGTTTGGGGTTGATTCGAATTCATTTTGGCATTATTTTCGAATAAGAAGTAAGAATACTGTAATTTTTTTTTGTATTTTCAGCCAATTTCAGTATCACGTATCCCAAAGAGATGCGTCAGCTGTTCAACAATTTAATTTTTTTTATATTAAAATTGGGATCTGATATTAATCGTGTTGTAAAACAAATGTTCGGTCCATTATGCTGCCAGATAACTCGCTACTATGCCAGTCTGCCGATGACTGAAAATCCTGCTACTAAAATGTTACTAAACATTTTGTTTGTGAGTCATAAATTTTTAGTGTCTAGTTAAGACAAGACGCTGGAAAAATTAGTGCGCTAGTTCTAATGCTATTCTTTATGAGAGTCGGGCAGGGTGACTGGGGGCTTATTGTCAGCGTCGATAACTATTTGCTAGCAACGTCAGCTACCTATTGCGGAAATTAAATGGAGGTCGGCGTTAAAAACTAACGCTCTAATTTCGCTAGCATCTTCTTGAACACATCCAGTAACTTACGATTGTAGAGATAGGTGATCAATTATTGAGTAATTGAAAATTCAAAATTATAATTTTCTGAGCACCTGCCATGAAGGATCCACGAGTTTTTAGTTTTGGGTTCAATTCGTAAATTTTTATCGTATTGCATTCAAGCTTTCGAAATTTGTTGAAAACTTTTTACGCAAAAAGAGGATTTAAGTTGTATAATACGAGGAAACATTATTCTTTATATCTTGTTCATTAAAGTAAAATTTTCTTTTTCATATGTGCTCTTGCGTTACGAATTTTACATGTTCTTTTAATATTAAAAAAATGATCAAAAATGTTGATAAATATTCGCTATATATATTCAATCTGGGTGTGTTCTATTAGTGTGTGAACGTTTGAAATTTCCTCGATATTTTTCATGGTAAATGTGGTTGATTATTTTTCAGAATGGTGTTTCAAATAAAACTGATAGTGCCTTTAGATTTTTGTGTGCCAAGCTGATTTGCGTTTTTGTTGAATGGTCATTGAAGCAAACGAAAATTGCTATTCGACGTGTTCGTGTTCCTATTAACGTTGAAAATGTGATTAAAAAGATTTGTTTTTTTTGCGAGCTGCCTTGTTCGTTCAAAAAAATGGGTGAGTAATTTTATTTTATTTTATCAAGGAAATTCTTTTCTTATTTATTTTTCATTCATTTTTCGCAATGTGTAGTTGAATCTAAATTATTTAACATTTGTTTTACTTGTGCATTAAATGTTAAACCTAATCTCAGTGTTGAAATGAACCCGACCTTTAAAGTGTTTGTATATTTGTTACATACTACGTGAATAAGCATGTAAAATTCAGTAAGGTTTTTTTTAAAAAAAAAAAACAAAAACAAAATGCCAGATGGGGTTAATAATAATTATTTTGGTACCCTGTTAGTTGGTGAACACTTCCAGTTGTTTTGTAGAGTATTCTCTGACAAAATTTTGGGTCCAAATTCAAATCATTTATTTGTATCGGCTACTATTGGTGTATCTTTCTCGAATGAGTCATTTTTTCAGTTTTGTAATTACTAATTACGGTGTGACACATTGAAATGTTTTTGGGAAAATTTTTGTATGCTGTTGAATTTAGTCTGTCTTGTTAGCTATAATTTTTTCATACCATGCAAAGAAGTGACTAAAACTCTTGAAGTTATCTTTTATGGAATTTTGATGGAAATTTTCTTTACTAGATGTATCCCTAAAAATTTACTGTTTCAATTATTTTCTCTCAACCAAACTCGAATAATTATGTGCTTAGCGAATTTCAGAAGTGAAAATTGATCCTAATTTTGTGGTGAGTTAAGTGGCCTTACCTCTTTACTCATTTATATTGTCTTAATTGTTTTGTCGTTTGTTATCCCTCCTAAAACAAGTATTTATTAATGTGCATTTTTTTCAAGTTGAAATTTGCAAAATAATTGAGAATCTTTCTGAATCAGTAGTTGAATGAAATGGTTTTATTATTCCTCTTTTCCTTGTTCCAGAGTTGATTTTCAATTTATTAAAGCAGTGTGTAATTCCTATTCGTTTATTCTGGAAATATTTCTGTGCCAATAAAAATTTGAGTCCTTAAAAAATTGAAAATTATTCACGTATGAGCGATTTTCCATAGTTTGTAATGCAAGAAATCACTGAAAATGTTATTTTTATCGAATACGGAGATAATTTTTTGTAAAGCTCCTCTCCTTGTATAAATTATTATCAGTTAGATTCTGTACTGCAAAACTCATTGGTTTTTGTTGTAAAATTTATTTTATATTGATGCTGCATATTTATTTCATTTTTGCAGGAGCCGCACTTGCGTTCATCCACGTTTGCAGTGAACTAAAAAAAGAAAAAAATATACTTAATGAATTTTGGATTAAACTAATGCTCAGTTTTGTGAAAAATTTGTCCTTGAGTTCGGAAAAAGATTGCAACAATGATACGACTCGAAGAGCTCTCGGTTACGTTGGACGCGTATTGCGAACAAACTTGCATATTTTTACTAAAGTAAGTTAGAAAATTAGCTTAATTTGTTTCATTCTTGGTGGGTTGTTTAATGTCAATCATATTTTCATCCTAAGGAGAACAATCATTGGAAAATACCGCAGCCATTTTCACCCGAAAAACTGGATCAGATTATGATTGTTTTATTCAAGTATTGCTCGTCTGAAAATAAACATTGTCGTCATGCCTGCATGAATTTGATCCTTGATTTTGGCCAAATTGCAGGTACTTACTCAATAAAAAATAATCGTGTATGTATTTAATATTTTTTCGATTCAAGATTTCTTTTGACTCCATTTTTATCGACTGCGTACGGAGTAAGTTGTATGTTTGGTTCATCTATCTCCGAAATTAACGGAATTTCGTTCGCTCTGAACAAAAAATTAGAAGGGTGTAATTGAAGAAAATGAGAATTTAAAGATTGAAAAAATTACTGTCATAAATTTGGGCATATCCACTAATAGATGCTCATTTAGATTAACGCAATCTGTTTTTTTTTGTTTATTTTTTAAATAAAATTTATTTTTCTAAAAATATGGTATTTTTGAAAAGTATTTAAAATATTTTGAACGTTAAATGTAATATGTTCCAAACTATTGTAAAATATTTCATTCGCGTTATTTTACATTTCGATTAAAATGAAATATTTACTTCGAAAATATTCTGTGGCTGTACTCTCCCAAGTGTGATAGTGAAAAATTTTCCTCGTTGAAAATTCGAATTGATACTTTGTATTCATTATTAGTAAATAGGTATACGTTTTTGTGATCCTATTTGCCTGCGATACGATAAATTGAAAATTACTAATATACAGATTAAAGAAATAAAAAAAGGAAGTTTTGAATTATTGCCCGGAGTTTGGTTCAATAATCTTTGCTGGATTGCTAAAATATGCGCTATAAGATAAAGCGAAAATTTTTATAAAATTAACGATTAAAACTGAAAAATCGAAATGAAAGTTTCACGAACGATTTGATCATTATTTTTTTCTAAGTAAAGCTAGAAATTAGTGACCCAAAAGTATGCAAATACACTTTCATGAATCACTGTATGAATAAAATCTGTTTCATTGCCTTCAAAACTTCTCGTTTCTTAATTTTGCTTAATTTATTCCATGTTCATTTTATTACAGGATACAAATCTTTGAAATCTTTCTGTGACTCTTCAGCTGATGTCAAAAAGTTAATTTTAAATTCTTTCTTGGAGTGTTTACATGATGAGCCTGATTTAACGATCGACGAAATGGAACAAAGTTTGTTTAAAACTGAAAAACAGAAGAAACTGCACGGCTATCTTCAGTTATCCCTTTCAGGACTTCATTGTATAAATTGGTTATTAAAAGAAAAAGTCATCGCGTTCCACCATTTGTTGGATGCAGATTCCCGGTACTAATTCGTTGCTAAGAATAATCATTATTCATATCATCAAATGGTTTGTCAGTAACAAATCAAAATTGAAAGGTTAAAATATTGGATTTAAAACACAGGAAAATCAATTCGCTGTTCATCTTTCTTTATTGATTACGTCAAAGTATGATAGAAATCTTTTTATCTTTTTTTATTTTATGAAGGAGGAAGGAAATGGAAAAAATGTCATATCAAATTTTCTCTTCCTCGTTCTTGGGAAAAACTGTTTTCAAACCTTTATTTGATTTTTAATTAATATAAATGATACTTGTTCATAAGTAAGGGTCTGGTTGGTACAAAGGTCGGGTGCTCGGTTTTACGGCTGCGAAACGTTTCTAGTTCGAGATCAAACCAAATGCAGCTAACACTCTTAACATTAGTGAACCCTACCTAAGGTACCCCTTGTCAAAACTGGAGCAATATAGCCCATAGTGTAGCTGAAATCTCTAGTATATAAATTAAACCAAAAAAAAAAAATCACCAGCCATGATTTCAAAAATGAATTGAAAATGCGCGAATAAACTTGTCGCTGCGCAGAATTTTAACTCTGATTATTTGAAAACAGTATACAAGTATTTCAGGCCTAAAATTATCACTGATTCAGTACCGGTTTTTCCAACCTCAGTTAGGCTCTCAGTTAGTTTAACTGGCCGATCGAACTAAGAGTTAGATAGGATTTTAGTGCTACCTGACTTAAATTTCTTACCTGGCGATTGAAAAACCCACCCTTAGTTTATTTTTGAGGCTGTTCAGCTGTGTCCAAGGCCTGAAACTTCTCTCATTTATTATGAATATTGTAACGCTTGGAGAAATGTTGATAAAATTTATCGTAATCATATACTTTTACTTTTAAATTAAAAGCCAGTAGCCTTAATGAACATTCAGTTTATCTATTGTCTGCAGGTTTTGCAGTTCGCTTAAATTCTTCTGCGAAAAAATTTTGCCGCACAATTTAAGTTTAAATGTTCCAAATTGCGATTGTACTATCGATAACCGATCAATTAATTCTTTTGAACCTAATCTTACATCTTTAAAACTTCGAGTATTTCTTCAATATTTGGAAGTTCTATCATTTTCCGATGGTCAGTTGTCTGAATTTATTGGAGAAGAATTGTTCCAGAGGAATTTATGGCAACATTTTATAGAGTAAGAGAAATTATTGCCCAACTCAATTTCAAACTCGTTATAAAACTAAGTATTAATATATTTTTTAAATTCTGTTCCAGTTATCTTTTCAATCAATCTGAAAAAACTAGTAGTATACACTCGAGTGAATCTACTACGCGCGTTTTAATTTCGTTTCTAGGTTCTTTTGATCTCTGTAAGTCTCCTAAAATGAATTTGATTTACTCGCAAATTAAATGTTCATTAGATACGCGTAAATTTTGGAAGATTTTAGAAGATTTTAAAGACGAATCCGAGCTCATCATTTGTATAAATGATCAACTATTTATATACGGCTTAATCGTGTTGCAAATTGCAGGAATTTTATCACGAATCATACAGGTTTGATTTGTTTTGTTTCCATTTCAAAAATGTAATTATTTTATTAGTTTCAAATAATGAAGTCTTGAAATTTAGTTTTTTCCCTCTTGTTGCTTTACTAATTTTGACACTGTCAGCTTTCCTTTATTAAGCTGTATTACACGTTTTGAGGACATTGAACTCCTTCATTACGTGCGCTAGTTCAAAAATAATTCAAGAAATACTCATTAGTGTACTTCTTATCAGTAATTAGTTCTATCGGTGGATGTTGTACTTAAACAGAATGTTATTATATTTCTGTGTCAGTTGTTATATTCTAATGTAATGAAAAAGTCGCTCAAGCGACTCTCAATGCATGTTTTATTAGCAGAAAATTTTATGAGCGTCAACCAACATTTGAAGTAATAAATATAATTGATTAAAATTTCTACAATTTACTTTATTTTTTTGAGCAATCTGCCACTTAATGTTAGTTTATTTATTCGTCATTTTACTGTCGTAGTTTTTTCGAACGAGATATTTTTACTATAATTATATGAAATGAAAATTTATGTCTTTGGTTGGTCCTAAATTCTATTCTCAACTAATTTTTTCGGACGGTGGCTTCGAAATCTTTTCATTGTTAGATGTGACTTTATATCCTGTTTAATTTCACTAGAAGAATGATCGGAGCCTATTAAGCCTCGTGTACACCATGGTAGTGCCATCACGATGGTTTAGATACCTATCACGTCTGTATGATAGTGTGGAGTACTCTCGCGCAAGTGACTGACTACACTGTGATAATTTACTAGCATGACATCAACTATCTTTATAGATTATAACCTGATTCACACTTAGCTAGTTTTCAAGCTACTAGCCAGTTATTTGGGGTACGATTCTGTTAACAGTTAAAGTTACTTGTCGTTTTAACCTTTTAAAGTCAACTTCAACTTGGCAGATTGTCATGTAAGATTTTAATGAGATTCTTGGAAGACTATTTGTGGGTTGAGCCTTGTAACCCACAGGCATTGAGTATTTATTTGCGTGTTCTTGTCAACCATTTTGGTAGGCCAGCCAACCTTTTAAGACTCAATTCACTGGCGACTAACAATAGGCATTGCCGGAGTATATGATTGGCTGTACACGCACTTTACCTGTGAGTATTGTGATTCATGGTAAACGCATTTTAGGCTAATGTTGATTGTCACGCGTATGTATACATAGATAAATCAGCATTGGCTGTTTTCATTGTATATACTACAAATCATGTATTCTTTAAAGTCCGTAGACTAATAAAGGAGTGGATTTCAGTGTTGGACCAAATCCACTCTCTGTCACTTGGACTGAGCCCTGAGGGGAAAGGAGGAACATGTTCCCCACAGCTACTTCCCCCAGTTTCATTGTTGGTGGAACAACTCAAGTCAAAAGTCTGAGGGTACGCATGGATGACTTTTCAGTGTCCAGTAGATGGCCTCTTGTAAGGCTAGTGGCTGGTTGGTGTCATCTTTTATTTGGGTTGGTATTTAAATACACCAAATGAAGTAATTAGTGCTGTTTTGCAGATATCTTTTTCAGCCATTGTTATGTGGTGGAAACCACAGTTATTGTCTATTTTTGTAAACATTGTTTTTCCTTTCATATTATTATTGAAATCCATTATATTTGTTATAGGCTATTTGTCTGGAATGGTTTTAGTATTTAGGGCTCTATAGTCCCCTTCAGTTCTCCAAGTTCCCTTAGCCTTTTTGGTTATTTGTATTGGTGTTGACAACAAACTATTAGAAGATCAACAAATACCTTCTTCTATAATTTAAAAAAATTGTTGTTTGGTTTTAGTAAGTTTGTCAGGTGGCAATCTTCATGCCCTTGTTGAGCAATGCTGACCCTTTGTTTCTATTGCATGCACTGTATCATGTTTGTATGTTGGATGTCTTCCTATTGATGGTAGTAAAATACCTGGATATTTATTTAGTATTTTTAAGAAAATTTTATCTACAGATGCATAGCTTCCAAGTGAGGTATTTAATAGTTTATAGTTTTTTATTATATCTTCCACAAATTTGCCAGTGGTTGAGTCGATTAAACGTTTATTTTTTAAATCAACTACCAATCCATAATATGCAAGGAAATCTGCACTAAGTATTGGTTATGATATTTCAGGTATTGTAAAATCTCATGACATGTTTCTGTGGAGAACAATGTCTTATTTTGCAATGTTTTTGACCATATGCTGTGAGTGTATGTTTATCAACTGCATTTAATTTGAATTTTAAGGAAAATTTCTTGTATTTGTTTTTTGCTAGTAAAATGCTGAGGTCAGCTCTAGAATCTATTAGAAATTTTCACCTTGAATTTTGTCGAGGGATTGGTAGCCACCAATATGACCCCTTGTTTTAGTTTAACTTATTAGTCGTTTCTCTTTTTTCAATTTCAGTGAGGATAGTTTTCTTCTCTTCAGCATTTTGGACCATTCTCTCCTCCCATTGTTTACAATGAGTCTTACGAGCCTTTGCTTTTTCTCCATATTGGTTATGGTAAAAGCAGAGAGCTTCAGACCAGTTGGGGTCATATTTTTTAAAAATTTAGATCTCCTTGATGGTGTTGAACTCCTTTTTCTATCATCTCTCTGTCCTCAAGAGTGTGACAGCTTATTTTTATTTTTGTATTTTTTTCTATTGGGATTACATCCTCTACTTTTAGATCAGTTGTTGAAAGTATTTCTAACATATATGTATTCTCTAGCCTTAGGAGTTTCTATATTTAATTTTGCTCTATCAGCTCTGAGTTAACTGATTTCATCTGCTAGGGCTGCTGTTGCATGGTTTACAGTTTTTCCTGAATATTCTATTGCTGTTTCTGCAGATTTTGCTAGCGCTAGTAGGTCCTCATCTGTTCTTGCATTGGTGAGGTTAAGTGCACCCAGCGATTGTACTACTGAAGCTGGTAGTTATTCACAAAACCTATCTGCAATTACTATAGGAGAGACATAGTTGTCATCTTTTTGGACTAATTTTGCCATAAATACTATTGGTGCATCATCTCCCATTGAAATTGCACTTAATAATTGCCAAATTTCCAGGCATTGATTGGTACTAAATGTTCTTATTTTTCAGTGTACTATTCATATGGGTCATCTTCATCCTCTAAATAGTCCATTATGTCTGGACATGCTCTGATGATTTTGGCTGGCGTACTACCACAGAGTTGTTGATAACACTTTTCTCAGGGAATTTGCTCAACTTTGAAGCAGCCAGTTAATTGCATTAGCCATGTCTCTACATCTTTGAGTGAGAATGTTGGAAGATCTATTTTCTTTTTCCTATTTTGGAGGTGTTCAATTAATTTATTTTGTTTATACATGACTTCTTTGACACTAGCTTTCATAATGTCTTATATTAATTTTTCTTGTTTTTCTGCTTCTTTGGAAGCTATTGCTTGGATTGCCACTTTTCTTTCTTTAGCTAATTTTTGTGCTTGTTGTTCAGCAGTTTTTGCAACATTATTTTGAGCCATTATGAAAAGATTTAATTCAGTAGAGGATCCAAGTATGACTATTTGTGGATTACCACGCGTAATGGAGAGGCTTTTTAATTTTAAAATTTTGGGGTACTAGTTTGAGTTTACCATCCTAATTTGGAAAACATTTATTTTTGGTAAAAAAGGGGTATTTCCATTTAATTAGTTGTATCTATATAGTGAAAAAATATTTCCACTCGAAAGTGCTACTAGTTTAGCACTTGCAGGCTAGCAGTATTTCTCCTGCTGGCATTTTCACATCTGCTTTTTTTTAAATTTCCCAGCCTCGCAAAATCACGTTATGGTCACCAGGCTGTGGGTTGAGCCTTGTAACCCAAAGGTTTTGAATATTCGCGAGTTCTTGTCAACCATTTTGGTTAGGCAGCCAACTTTTTAGACTCGATTTACTGGCAACTAACAATAGGCATCATTGGTTTATATGATTGGCTGTACACGTACTTTACCTGCAAGTATCGTGATTCACTGTAAACACATTTTGGGATAACATTGATCGGCATACGTACATATACATAGAAAAATCAGTGTTGGCCGTTTTGTAGCATATTTTGGCTAAACAGAGAACAAATTTTGTAGTTTGTCTGTTTCACCTATATAATACAAATTATTATTTTTTTAAGTCTGTCGACTAATAAAGCAGTCGATTTTGGTGATGAACCGAATCTACTGTCTGTTGACTTGGGCCAAGCCCCGAGAGAAAAGAAGGAACATGGTTCCCACACTATCTACCAAGCTAAAGTTAACTTAAGTAAATGGCTAAAAACACAAACTGACTTTGTCTGTTAATGGAATAGTAACCCAAATAGGTCACTAGTAACTGCAAAGCTAACCAAGTGTGAATGCGGCTTATCATAGTGTACACCAGGTTTTATATCGGCATTTTTTTTTTTTTCGGTTATGAGAGGAATATTTTTTTCATGCGTCCATTAATGATTCGGAGGACCTAAAGATTATCTTTCACCTTGTGTCAGATTCATGGATCGTAAAAAAATCATATTAGTTTCATAAGAACTACTTATTACTTATCGTTTCGTTGCTCAAAGTTTGACGAAAAAAGCATTTTTTCATTTTCAAAATGTATATTTTTCTAGTGGACTCGTTAAATTGTACTGATGATCGTGAAAGCAAAATTCTGTTGTCACCCTCGCTTTCATATAGCGTTGGTTAAAATTATTCGTTCAATAGAATGTTTTTCCCTTATTGCTCTTCCGGGTTGGATAGCACTCTTATTTTGTCGATTAGTTTGATAAATTTTGCTTTTATTGCTTTTTCTAAATTTTGAAGAACCCATATTGTTTGCATAATTATAGGTCCTTATTAGAACTTAAATTAAATTTGTACTCGAGGAACGAACAACTCTTGTTGGATTTAGCGTTCTGATTAGGCTTTGATGTTTTAAAATTGTTTTGTTGTGAATTTTATTACATGCAGTATGATATCGTAAGTCTGCAAAAACTTCATTTTTAAAGAATTCATTGAAATCCATCTTAGAGTATAAACCATTAGGTTTGGAAAGAAGAAAATTTTATACTTTTCTTAATTTTTCGAAATCAAGTTTGAAATTTTTTTCGCAGGATATCGGTTCTCGTCAAAAAAGAATAATTTCCAACGTATTTCGAGCACTGAACGCTAATAACATTGCTGTATCGTACACCAGTAAAACGACTTTGTTTTTGGAGAGCGTGTTGGATTTTTGTCTGCTGAATGTTGATGTTCGTTCAGTTTTTACTTAATTTATTACAGAATTATTTAAGTATTATCTGAACGATTCTCTTGTATTTTTAGGAAGAACTAATTTTTAATTTCATTTTTGATGAGAGCTTGCTGATTGATAGACATTCAAATTCGGAAATGAGTTGCGGGGCCCATTTTTTCTCGACATTCAAGAAAATTTTTGCGATTTTCGTGAGTCAGCATCAGCAGTTTTTCATCTCAAGATATTTATCTTTTACAAATGGACTGAGCAAGCAGAGAGTTCGAATAATTTTAGATTGTCTGTCGTATCAACTGAATTTCAAGTAAGTGAAGTGAAATTATGTAACTTTAGTACCTGTAGTGTAATGGATCTGGGAGATTGAGCTTCGTTTTGTATAAAACTGTGTACAAGTAATGCGTAGGTACCGCCGAAAATTTCAAAATTCGGATTTATGTTGTTTAAATCCGTTAAAAAATTGCATTTTGGTTTTTTTGTTTTTTTTTTGGCTCCGAAATTTGTAAAATAGTTATCCGAAGAAAAAAAACAATACCACTTCGAGGAATCATGCTCAAATATTTTTCAGTGATAATTGAATCATATTTTAACCGAAAATAAGCAATGATGAGCTCTTTGAGTTGATTTTTGCAAAGTCTGGAGCTGAATAATCTGTACCGCGGGTCGGCTGGATGGAATCTTTAAAAATTTTTATTTCATTAATGTGCGTGGGTTCTCGTCCCGGTGGTAGCTTACTCTATTTCATTTTTACACTTCAACCCAAAGTTATTAGTATCGTTTTCTTTTTTCCTCTTGAAAACATTAACTCTAGGGTTTGTGAACACCCGAGTCATAATTTAGGTTATTACAAGTTGTTCGTAAAAGTCTTAGTTTATAAAGATTATAAATAGTAACTAACGATAGAGGCTTCTAATGTGACATTGGTATTTTTTTTACGTCACATCTTCACCAGCGAGATTTTTCATTGAGCGTAGTTTAGTTTTCTGTAGTTGATACATAATCATAGCAGCCTTTGGAGCAGTTCAAATTTTCCGGAGAAAGTGATTATTTTTAGGTCTCCTCTTTATTTAACAAGTTTTTGAACAGTTTTGATTTATGTTAAGTTTTTATTCATTGTTTATCGTATTTTTCCCATTTAACGAACGTGGTGTTACTTATATGTTTCATTACAGTGAACTTATATGCGCAATTTATGAAAAATGGTCTGTATTTGCGTCGTTCGAGCAAATTGCCCTGCCCGAAGTGTATGTATTCGAATTTGTCCAACAAACAATCAACAAATATAAAAATTGCGAAAACTTCTGCGTTGAATTCCAGTCAAATGTTTTTCAATGGTTACTTCGTTATTTAATGGATGCAGATGTGCCAATTTTAACGAAAGAACGAATTATTAGGCTGTTACCACCGTTCGTGATTAAGGATGAAAATACTTGTGATCCTCAAATATTTCGGTAAGTTCAATTAAATTTTGTTTTATTATAATTTTTTGAGTTATTCAAATGATTCTTGTTTCCCTTGAAACAATTTTTATAGTTGCGTCGATTCGTCAGTTTCTTTGATCCAAGATGTTTTTTTTTTAATGATGAGCTTTAATACCAAAGCAGTTTTTCCAGCATCTGAAGATTTTTGAATGTTAATGTGGGGTAGGAGTGGTCGGGAATACTGTTGTACTTTTTACAAAATCAGGTTTAATTATGACTTTGAGCCTTGAAAATTTTTCTGGCTTTATTTTAATTTCTGTAATACGGAACTTCAAAAAAATTTGAACGTAAAGTTTAGTCCCAGCCCTTTGGAATATTGAATGAAAAGGTGAACAATGGACAATCATATATTTGTTTGAAATGGGAAGGGAAACAGGAGCATCTACTTTCCTAAATGATACTATTTTTTTCCTCAAATGATTCAGCTATCATCCTGACCTTTTCCCTCAAAGGAAATTTTGCCTATTAAATATAATAAATCATGTACCTATTCCTTAGCTCGAATCGAAAATTTTTTGTAAACACGGAAGTTCTAAGTTCTAAAAAATACTCTAGGTCGAGTGAAACGTAGGAATTTGACTTTATTAAAATGAGCTAAATTCAAGTCGGATGGAAGAAAAATGAGTTAATTAAAGTGAGTTTCACCTCACGGGTAGAGTAAAACCCAAGTTCCTAAAATTTTAAATTTTTACTTGCCCCTTCTTTGAAAGTTTCTTTTAGAAGTAAAATACATATTTCACAAGCTTCCAAGAGTGAATGAAATGAGTACCAAGATTGTAATTTAAAAATATTTTCAATGATCATCAAAGGCATTTCTTTTCGATTTCGTTTTCATAAGTGAATCTCATTTTGGTATATGAAAAAACCAAAGAAATTAAATAAAATGTTCTAATTTTCAAATATAAAGTCTAGGTTGTCTGAAGAAAAAAAAAAGATTTTCCTTGAGAACCAGTAATATTTCTCGTTATTGGGCTTTTTGGGCAATCCCTGAAGATTCTCTTGGCTCCATTTGTCGTTTCTCCCAATCAAAAATCGAGATCCGATCTAATTTGTAATTATTTCATTCTTCATGAAAAGCTAGTGAATGCTATGTCTTTGAATTTTACAGATGCTTGATTGGTGTTTTTCAAAAGCAATACTTAGATCCATTGGGGAAGTGTACTCTCAACGAAAATGAATTCCTGCTAATATTTAACGCATTACTGAAATTATTAGGTGAATCGCGAAATGCCAATGTTCTGACATTGGTAATCGTTTTTCGTTCTTTTGATTCTGAAAATGTTTGCGACGATGAAATTCGGAAAAGTTTGCACGCCTTGATGCGACAGTGAGTATCGCACTTCGAGATGTTTCTTGAAAGATTCGTCCAATTTTTTTATGTGTTTTATACATTGCAGACAATCCTCAGATTATCAGCTAGAAGTTTTAAACGTCGTTTACAATTTTCTTCGAGAAAATAACAGCGACTTCAGCTTCGATTCACATTTGAGCATCGTTCTCTTATTTTTGGTTCCACTTTTGCAACTGTCACGATTAGAAACTTTAATTGCATTTTATAAACACGAATTACCGTGTTTGCTTCAAATACTAAAATCTATCGAACGGAACTATTCTACTACTGATGAGGTGAGATATGCTTGATCTTTCATTCAAATTGAGGAACTTATTGAAAAAAAAAAGAAAAAAAGAATTGATTTTTTTTTAAATATTTCTGAATTATTTTGCTTTTTCAACTTCCCGGTTTTTTATCTGAACCGGTAATTCAAGATTAGATTTAACATTTTGAAAGAATTAATTTTTCAACTATTTAGTTAATGTAGACTAGATAGTAAAAAAAAAAACTTCAGTCGTTGAAAAACACTGAAAATGAACTTCGTTACAGATAAATCAGTTATTGTGACTTTTTTTTTCAGTGGATTTTCCCTGGCTTTTGATTTTTATCTTGGCTGTGTTGAAAAAGTCATTTTAAAAACTCGATTTACTTGTTCTTTGCGTCCAGTAAACTTGTTCAAATTAAATGTAAATCTTTTCCATCATTTAAAAAAAAAAAAAATTATGTTGAAACTAATTTTCTTTCAATGTCTTGGATATACAAAAAAAAAAAAATTTTCCAAAGATTTTTATTTATTTTGTCGTTTTCTCTACTACAAAATAATGATCAAGAAATTTTTTATTGAGAATTTTTGAATGGAACGACAGATATTAAGTACATAAGTTAAACATAAAAGCAGGGGTGGTCTTACATGTAAGTCCAACCGACCTTGGCCTTTAGGTTCCACGTTGTCAGAAGCACGAAATTTCATCAATTAAGGCGAGAAAAATTGTGAAAAGTCTCCGGCTTTTTTTTTTTATTTTCAAAATACTCCTAGGAAAATATGGCTAGCTACGCCACTGAAGAAGCGCCCTACTATTTTGGGCTTGTAGCGTTAAACAGTAAGTCCGCCCTTGCATAAGGGCAATAAATAAATAAATATTTTTTAGTTCGCGATGAACGAACTGCATTACATAAAAGTCAGTAATTTCTTTAATATTTACTAAAATAAAATTTTGAAAATTTATGCTTCTTTGTGAATTACGAAAATTATGTTGTCCCACTCTCTCAGATTTTAAAAAGAAAGTTAAATAAATGGACGGTAAAGTTTCATGAAAAGTTTTATACGGTATTAAATTTATCTTGATTATTTGCAGGAAAAAAATGCCATAACCCAGCAAACGTGTGCAGTTCTCCTGGTTGAGACGTACTGTGATTGTATGAGAGATTTGGATTGTCCTGAAATCGTATTGTCCGTGTACCCGAATGGTGAATCCACGTTACGGAAGGATTTAACTAGACTGTAAGTATAATATCTACTAAAGTCGAACGAGTTGCAAGAATTTTGTACAGAAAAGGGTAATTTCCTTATCTACCATTTTTGTCGAATAAAAACTCACAAGTGCCCGTCGCCAAATGTAAAAAGTGTATAATTTTGTATTATAGTTGATTGGTAGGTTATTAATTATTTTTAAAATTCTGATTAAATTCTTATTTCAAATACTTACACTTGATAATCAACTTCAGTTTGTCTGCATTTTTGATTAAATAATTTAAAAGTTATGGAAATTGGTATTGCAAAATATTTTATTTGTACGCTCTGTGCATTTTTTGTTTTTCTATTCCGTTCATTCGAGAATCTAATTTCGTTTATTTATTCCCAATATAGAATTCGCTCCGTGGTGCAAAAAAAAGTGAAGATACACGACATCTCAAATCGTTCGTATTTTCGTCTGTTGAAATGCTACGCTTACAATGCTCTCATTAAAATAATCAAAAAAGTTCAGAAAGATGAAAAATTTTATAATTTGTTGTTTATGGAAAGTGATCGCAGCGGATACATTTGGAAACATTTGGTGGACTGTCAATGTGATATAAAACTATCGATGGCTCCCGAAAAGGTTAATTACGTTATCTCATATTCTTATAAACAAATTTTTCGTTTCTTTTTTTTTAATTTCGTGTATGTATTACAGATTTCATCAAAACAAAAAAGTCTTCATCAAAAGAAAATTACTCGAAAAAATGAAAAAGCGGACACAGTTCGCTCTCTTCCGAGTCAGTATCTGTCAACTAGCTCTCTAGTAGAAGATATTGTGAAATTTGATATGAGCGGGTGGAACAAAAACGATTCGTCTTTCGAAAGTGTAAGAACTCGGTTCAATCGTTTGGAAGTTCTGCTAGTTTTTTAAACGGAAAAAATTTCTTCAAATTATTTGTATGACTACAAATTTATAAGTTTCATGATGAAAATTCTTTTAGACGCTGCATTTCTTTGACTCCATCAGTCTCGAGGAAGAAGTGTTAAATAAACACGAGTGCATGGCTCCATTGTGCGAGTTACTAAAATTTCTCGTTGAAAGTGGAATATCTTCATCTCCAAGCGTCGATAATGAAGTGAGTGTAATAATTTGTGCTTTGCTAATTTTCTTAAACTTCTTCCATGTCTAATTTTTGTGAGTAATGATTATTGTTTTTTTATCGCAATAAGTTTTTAAGCGTAAAAAATTTATCAATAAATGGAAAAAATAAGATACAACATGAAAAAAAAAAACGACGAGTTTACTTATCTCCAAAAATGTAATGATATAACATTTGACAAAATTGGCGTGAAATTTACCGATAAAAATATTTAGTGTTTGATATTTTCCGGTTTCTATCCTCTTAAGTTTAGATCATATTTTTTGATGGTTGCTCTTCGTCATATATACCAAATTGGAAAATCATATTACGTTACCTGAAGTTGAGGGGATTACTGTGGTAGAAAACACCAGTTTAATTTGGTTCCGCTCTTTTGGCATGTTTAGGCTCTTGAGTCTAGTTGAAAAAAATTTTTGTCGGGGAATTTGATGCTTGTTTTTCTTCCGTTTTTAGTGAAGAATTGGAATGCGTGAAAAATTAATTTGGAAAGCATGGTTTTTTACGGTAACTTAGTTCGAACCTATACCTACCGTAGTTTGTTGAAATTGAATTTTATATTGTTTGAAAAAAAATCGAAAATTTTTAAAGTATAGACGATGTGAAATTAATGTTTTTTTAAATTTGATATTGAACTTCGCATTTTAATGTGAACTCTACCAGACTGCGTATGTACTGAAAAATCTATCAAATTACTAATATATATGTTTTTCAGAAAATTTAAAATTATACTATTTAATGGATATTTTCTATTTACAGAGTAATCCTGAAATGAAACCTTGGATGACGTGTTTGCATGCATCTCTCAAATATTATTTGAAGGAAAAAAATCGTAACGTTGTTATGTTTATTCTTCGTTTAATATTTAATTGCGAAGACATTTTTTGTCCTTACGCTTCAAGTTGGACTGATCTCATTATAAAATGTCTCTTATTTCTCGACGAAGTTAATTATTTCACTTGTGATTTGGTAAGTGCATTTAGTGTAAGTTTCTTGTTTTATTTTTCTTCTCTGTTTGTATCATTTGTTCCAAATTAGTGGTCCACGGAGGGGTTCCAGATGGTCCGCGGACCGAATATGGCAAAGATCGAAACCAGATGGAACCTACTTTATTTTTCAGTGTAGTGAGGGGGAGGAGTGGGAGTTTCATGCAAAAGTGCAAAGGTGATAGTCGTCTTTAGCTGATTGGAAACGACTGGTTTATATGGTACGAAAAGTATGAAACGAAATTAACGCTAAGAAAAAAAACGTTTTACTGGATTGATTCAAATGATCAAATTGCGAAGAAAACCTACCCCTCGAAAAATCTCTTGATTTCAGCCATATCAACTTTCATCTTGATTGATTTACTTCTTTCTTATATGAAAAAGGTCAGATTATTGGTTATTAATCAATTTAACAGATTTTCAAAAATTCCCTATGAACATTGTTTGGGGGTGATCATCGTCTTATGCAGGAAAACTATGTTTCGTGAAATTAATTTTTAATTATTTTCACATATTCTGGTACTTCATCTTCAAGATAAATTTCGCATTGAAGTTCTTGGCGGCGTGATCGAAAAAAAACACCAACGAAATATCCTTCTTAGTTAATGAAAATGAAAAAGATTTTCGTTTTCAATTCCAGGTAACCATGTTGACATTTACATGGCGCAATCAATCACCTCCTAAAACTGAATTCGCTAATGATTTAGTACGACTTTTGCTCAATAAAATCGATGGCAATTCAACGATTCGAAATTATCAACTGGACTTGATTGGGTATGATTTTATTGGAAACGACTTCGTTATGTCGTATTGGCGAGTAAATTTCTCGAAAAACACCATTTTACAGAGCTGTTATCGACGCATGGCACTCGGTACTCGATTCCAGTCTTAGTTTGCCTCAGTCTCATCTAAAAGCTGAAAATTTTATTGAAATTAATTTAAGAATAGCTAAGCGATTTTTACTGTATGCTATCTTGCCGTTCAGCTGCGAAAATATGGCCAAGTACGTTTTCACCTGATTATAAAATTTATTTTATTGAAGAATTTTACTTTTTTTTCCATCTCGTACAAATATTTTATTTCTATCATATGTAATCCGAAAACTAGCCGTGCGTATTACAAATTTTGATTTTCTGTCCGCAGGTATCTTCTAAATTTGGTTCAATTAACAAAAGGTAACTTTAAGAAAAAAATTACCGAATTAACTTTCGAAGTTCTAGCGTTAATTTTGAGGTTTGTTTCCTCGGAATTATTCTATTATAATTTTTTATGGAAATTGTTTCTCTATGACCTTTAATTTAAATTTAATAGGGCTGTAAAATGTAATGATACTGTATTAAGTGCAGTGGAGAGTCGAAATTTGAAAGAGCAGCTTGTAGATTGCTTAACCTGGTTAAGAACGAACAACGCAACAAGAATGGATATTTTTTTTTCCTCGCTGGATCGTGTTATCGTGTACTACCCTGAAATTGTCAACCGGTAATAAATGAATTTAAATAATACTAGCTGTTCCCTCGCAGGAAATAATCAAGAAAAGTAGAAAATTAATATCCGTACTTGAGTAGAGATACGATACTAAAGTTATATTATTTTTGTTTGTGGTTTTCTCGTAGAATTATATGATTAACCTGGTGAAACCAGTATTTAAGTTTAACTTAAATATATTATACAAGAATTTTCATTCTATAGTCCATTCCAAATAAGAAAGTAATTTTCTACCCGCAATACAGTGTGTTTTCGGGCATCGTGAGTAATGGAGGGGAAAAATAAAAAACTTAAAATACGCACCATAGACAAGAAATGATATACTTCGTATAGATGCGCCACTTAATGTTACCATTTATACAAAAATATAATAGTTTCAAAGCGTACACGGCCACATTTAGTGCTAGTATCGTTAATATTTTTTTTATTTTTTAATTTCAAATTTTCAAGTGATATATGTGATAGATAATTCACGACAGAGTCAAGCTCATGATGATGTATTTGAAATTTCATATGAATTTCATAATCATATTCGTAAATTTCATTATTGTAGCACTCAAAAACTTATTTTTTTATTTTGCCCATTTCGGAACTCGCTCACGGTAGGATTTCTTATATTATCGTATTTTATTAAAATTGATAAAATCTCACCAATTCAAAACAGGGTACTATAATAAGGGCCCCTCACCGATCGATTCCATATTTGGTACACTAGTCGTACTTGCCCAGCAGAGTGATTGTGCGTCGGTCTATCTTTATTTTCGAGTTATTGGGCTTCTTAAGTACAAATTTCGAACATTTTATATACGCAATATATATACGAGAGATTACGAGACGATATGTTCTGTGGTTCACTATAACAGATAAACTTCGGATTACTCATTCGCTACGTTATGGTATCTTTCATTAGTGGGTGGTAGGTGAGCCGGGTTATATTCTTCAGACAGTGGGATCTTCATTAGTGGCTGGTAGTTGGGGTGGGGTATATGCTTAGGTGGCGGAATCTTTTGGGCAGATGCAGGGGAGCTGGCCCATGGTATACCACTTTGGGGGACAACGGCGGATGCCGGAAACGATTGGGGAAAAGCCCCAGCCCCGGAAGGCACCCTACCGTTGCCGACGTTCGAAGTGGCATGCCTTGGCCAAGGCCGCCCGCATTGTCCTAAAGATCCCTCCACTACTTTGCCGAACAATTACTACGTTCATCGACTTACGCAAGAAATAATAATAATTTAAAAAAAAAAAAAAAAGTGAGTGCAGAACCAGGAAAAAAGGGCAGGGCAACGAGGGCGGAAGGAGAGGTGGGATATGGCGAGAAGGCAGAAAAGATCGAGCGGTACGTTACCAGTGTGAGAGAAGCAAAATTCATCGAGTATTTTCATTTCTACTGGTAATATATAGATAATATGAAATATTAATTTTTAACTATTGAGGACTTTTGCGGCAATTTATTTTTAGTGAATAGTGATTATTGGTCTATAATACGTACTTTAAAAAAAGTGAAATTTAGTAGGGCCCGTTATATAGAAAATTACCCTTAAGTATTTATTCTCACCAAAATTCGAAGTCGGAGATTAAATAAAATGTTGAAAACTTGAAAAACAGCGTTGAAGCTGGACGCCTCAGAATTTATTCGAGTTTTATTTTTGTTCATTTTAAGTGCCGTACGCCTGATACACACTGGATTCGAAACGTATTGCGCCTATAGTAGAAATTCGTTTATAATTTTTATTTTGCTTAACAATATTTAGTTTAACTTCAGTAATGTTTATGAAAGGCCGTCTCTTTGTACCTTCGAAAAAAATTACTTTCTTATTGGGAACGGACTATGAAATACGTGTGTAAAACATCGTAAAAATTTTGTCTATTCGTTTTTAGATCAATTAGTTCGGGTTTATTTTAGCATTTTAACCAATGACATAATAAAATAGATCCGGTCTGGTTCCATCAGTCTGGTTTACAGATGTCCACTCTATATAACGTAGATATCCAACTTGCCTGTTTTCGCTACATTGAGCATTCACCCTCATGATGTGTTGTGATTTTTCGTCGATTTCTCTGCTGTGCATAAGTGTGATATACATAAGTGTATTTACTTATGTGTATAAAGTGTCAACAGGTTTTTTGATTCAGTAAGAGGTATCTAGGTTATTAGTGTAGTCATCTGTGATCTGAGTCCATCTTAATTTTTTTTTGTAACTTTGTAATTCTAATCCGTCTATCTCTTATCATTCAATCATTCTAGGCCAACATTTTTTATTACAATTTCCATGGAAAATATAACTATATTGCATTCAGCGTGATAGCGGGAACTAGGGGTGAGACTTTGGGAAAAGCACCGATCCTGAGTATTACATCATAAATGTATATTTTATTACGTTTATATGTCACCCAAATTCTTCTGAACACAGTATACAAGTAGATAAATTTATATGTGCATATTCCTACACGTTTACGTAAGAAATGGCGCCTAAGTTATTCCATGTATTTATAGCACCCATGTTTAAATATTGCACCTGTGGTCGAAAACACGTTAGTTCACTGATTTATCCTTTTTGGGTGCTATGTGGAATAGTTTATATTTAAATGCGACTTGTACGTTCTTTATAATTTGTATGTACAGTGTATCACAACCAGTCTACTGATCAGCACAATAATCTGCAAGTTATGTCCACGTGACACCTAGTCAAAAATTCATATTTTCTCGTTTCATGATCTTCAGACTTCAATAACATTCATTTCTATTCAAAAAGGTTTTAGCATCCAAAATTGGTTCCATAAGGTTTAATGGTGCCACAACAAGAAGTTATCATTCATTTGGTTGCCAAAAATACAACAAACAAATTTAATTTATGTAAGTACCTACATAACTTATATAGGTACCTACATAATTATATTTCTATTTTTTACTCATTTTCACGATTTTGGGAAGTCTGTGGAGCCTTCAATTTTCAATGTGTCACAGCTTCAAAGTTTTTGAAAACTTACCACGTTTCATACTGACAACTCATGAATTGAAAAATTTTTGTCAGAAATTCTTATGGTAGTTAATTACTATTAAGGAATGGTTTAGTATTGAATTTGAGTATAATCGGTCCGTTGGTTTTCAAATGGCAACCGATTGGAAATTTGACACTTTTTGAAAATACCCTTACTGAATGAGGTTGATGCGCGGTAGATATTTTTTATCATAAAATTGTTACAATTTTGTCCATCCGTTGTGGCCTAGTCAATTTAGACCCACTTTTGCTTTTTGTTTTCGTCATTCTGACGCTCTCTTCTCAATTTTGGAAAAAATTAATGATTTTTTGGTATTATTTTCATCAGTCCGTTTCTATTGATAGGTACCTATTTCATAAAAATCCATCCATAGGTTCGGACGCAAAAGGGAGAAGTATGTGCCTTGATCTTACCATATTAATGTACAGAGTGTTCACCTCATAACAGCCCGACTGGAAAATTCTCGCTAATTTTATTTTTGTAAGTTGAAAAGTTCCCATTATTTTTCCAAAGTATTTGAATAGTTTTTCCACAATAAAATTTCACAAAAAATCGAACGATGAAAGATTCGAGGTCTTTTCATAAATATTTATTAAAATATTGGAAAATTTCTGATGGATATGATACTTTTAAAAGAGAACTCAAACACCATGAAAAACGTGATTTGAAGCGTGAGAAAAAGTTTAAAAGCAGAAAATTTACACGTTATCATAAAAAGTTGAATTCTCAGACACTAATATTTCATTTTACAATATTTAATGTTCAGATAAACCTCCTTCTGTTACAACACGAACACAGTGACTTGAGTAATCATAAAATTCAGCTCTCACTCGAGCCAAATGCTGAACATTAATTTTTCTACAACACGCCAAAACAGCATTCTGTAGTTCATTCATTGTTCCATATCGTAATCGTCCCAGGTGGTAAAATTGCGTTTTGATTTGCCCCGAGAAAAAAAAAGTCACGTGATAATCTTGGAAGGTATACATTATATCACCATAAAAGGGCCATGGGTTAGAAAATGTATTTTTAAAATAATTCCCAACTCAGTGATCATTATGAGCAGGAAAACCATTTGTCTGAGATCATAGTTCATTGTTTCAAATAAAACTATTGAATAACAAATGTCTTCGGACTTTCATATGAATTTTTACGGAGAATTGTACATTTACGCACCTCTACCTTTATTTCCATTACGAATACAGGTATTTTGAATTGAAGTTCTACCTTTATCTCCGTGAATATTGCTCTCATGAACTTGAAACTTTCACCTTTAGATTACTCGTCAAATTTTGATTCAGATGCTTTGCAATAATAATGAGAACTTTTTAAGTTTCAAAAATAAAATTTGCATTTATTATCCCATGGGGTAGTTACGAAGTGATGAACACCGTGTGTGTGTCTATACGATTTTGAAGAAATCGGTAGCATATCCAGAATCGTTTCTACGAGTTTCGTAAAGCTTAGCCCCCTATGCTTGCCTTAGCTTTGCCTTTGATCCTCTTTTCGAAGATTTCTAATGTAAGAGATATGAGGAGATGAAAATTTCAAATTTTTGCTTCATGATAATAATATATTCTGATTACAACCGCTCAGAAGAATTTTTTAAATATGTACTGCGTTAAGTAAAATAATGAAATTACTCTACTCACTTATTTTCATTCGAGGAAAAAATTGCAGTTCTAACTTCGTATAACCTCACTGGCTACGCCACTGGTGAAAATTTCTGTAAGTCAACTATTTATATTTATTGTATTTGCAGTTTCTCTCCGTATTTGTTGACTAATTTTGGAAAACTTCAAGGAGCATTCAAAATTAAATGTTTGAAAATATTAGCCAACACTGCATCAGAAAATTTTGATGATTCGCTGTTGTTATTCGTTCGTCAAGAATTGGCTAATTGTCTTCATTCAAAGTGAGAATCATTCGATCATGCTGTTTTTAATATTAAAATTTTCATACCTGTTTTGTCACTCAAAGCTACCTACTTGTTCTTCTAACATATTATGAAAATTGTGTGTATACCTTTTTTTTGTTTCAGCGATTACGAACTTCAGAAACAAGCACTTGCCATCCTTTCTTTAGCGGCCCAAAAATTTGAAGATCAAGATGTGAACAAATTTCTGCCTATTCTCATCAGACTTTCGTCGCATGCTAATCCTGAATGTCGTGGTTTAGTCTATGATGTTGTTGATTGTATCTTTTCTGCGTTTAAGTTAGTGATTGTTGAGCGTAAACTTTATTTTATTAATTTTTTGTTGAAAAATCTATGCCCGATTTTCCTGAAAATATACTTCTTTACAGAAGTAGAATTGATGACGAATGCGAAGAGATTAAATTACAGTGTAAAACAATTTTGCTACATGGTTTGTTGGATAACGACGGATCTTTACAGCAAAAAATGTTTGAGTATGTTACTAGTTTTTCGTTGGGCGTTTGTGAATAAGATAAGTAATTTTCGATATTGTTATTATTGCTTCCGTGTTTCTAGATTTTGGAAATCAAGATCAAATCTAGACGAAGCAATAGCTTCTCGCTTTCTGAACATAATCCGTGAAATGTACTCGCCTTTGAACGAATCACACTTTGTTTCCTATGCGGTTGATTTTCTTTTGGAAGCTAGTTCTTCCATGTCCGATTTTCAGTCAAAAATTTTCGATAATCCTCTTATGAGTGATGACAAATTTCAGGTATGGTGAACCATTAAAATTGTTGAAAACGCAAAAAAAAACCATGGATGATGTGCGTATTTTGAGGATTTAACCAAGTATATAATATACTTATTACATTTCAGCAATATCGAATTTTACCATCCGGTAGCGCTACCCGTTCTATACTACCTGAATTTTCTAATTCGATTTCACATCGTGTGAAGACGTTATCTCAAAGTTCGGAATTTCCATCGCTTACATTCCATTTACATAGCCCTCAGAGTGATTTTATGTTTCAGCCTACGTTATTTAGTGGTAAGTTTTTACTCTTTAAATATTACGAATTTTAATTCTCATATTGTACAATTTTTACTGTTTCAAATTAACAAATTTTTCAACATTATCTGACAAATTATAACTTTCTTTATGAAGTTTTTTTTTTTTTTTTTTTTTTTTTTTTTTTTTTTTTCTGGTATAAATATTAGGCCGTCGTAACCTTAGCTATTTTATCTAGCATCTGAAGATTGTTGATGTCAATGAGAAGAAAGTGAGTGGTGTAGATCCTGTGGTCATTGATTTCTCGTCATGAATTTTCCAGTCACATGCGAAGGCATTAGTGTGACGGTGGCTGGTCTTGAAACCATATTTTCGATTGTTAGGCCAAACATTAAACTGATACACCATGCCGACCCTTTCTTATGATCTTAACGGGATAGGCTGTTTCATGTCTAATGAGAGGGGGAGAGCCTGGGGTTTTTAGGCGCCCGTGATTTTCAACAAAAATACAAAAAAACCAAAGTACTGAAAAACGCTTGAAAAAATTCTTTGGCGAGTAGAGCGAGCGAAATTGTCTTTTTCAATAATGTGAAACCCCGTCCATAGAAAAATTTTGGTTACAGCATTGAACACAAACGCAATTTTAAATTTTTAGAATGCCCATTAATTTTTTCTTCCAGGACTGAATTTCCTCGCTACGGCCCTGGGTAGTTTGATACAAACCTTAAAGTTGAACATTCTTTAATATGTGAATTTTAGTTTTTTCAGTGGTTTCTAATGTTTTCAACAAAACTGGATAAAGATTCAGTGAATACACTCTTTTTTCAAACTATAGGTGTTGAAAAGGAATCATTTTAACTTACTAAATGGCCAACAAGGACATTAACTTCTCATTTCTATGACAAAAAGTGTTCGATTAACGTTGAATACATAGATGTAACTTTATCCTGATGTAGATAATGGTATTTCGGGAATTTGAAACAGGTGAATTGGATTAGAAATATCTTGAAAATATTGATTTTCGACTTAGTGGCGCTGTTTTTTTTTTTATAGAACAGCATTTATTTTATTCGTGGTTTCATTTGTAGCGCAAATTTTTGTTTCTTTATGGAAAAAAGTATAAGGTCCGAAGGCTCTTGATTTCACTTATATGACGAAAAGAAACATTTTTCGATTACTCCGCTCTTGAAAGATGAAAGGAATTTAACGTGTTTCACATTATGTATATCTTTCTATTCATTGAGTATCACTGTGCACCATTCAGTAGAAGCTTCATTTATCTTTTTTTAGGGAAAGCTTGGCCATAGAACCAATTTGTTGGGTATTATTCTCGCTATGTTTCATCCCATGTGAGTGAAATAGTTCACTGTGAGCGTTTTTATATTTCCAAGAGTATTTACTTTTTGTAACCTTTGTAATTTATTATTAATGCGGCACCATTTACGATCTGCTAACAAAATTTCATTTCAATTCGAACATTGTTTAAAAATTTTAAAGTTAAGACAACCGAATCAATTTAGGAATAACATTTTTGTTGTAGAATGTATGAGAATGGTCATGCATTCAACGAGTTTTTAAACATTTTGATTTAATATTATGACCTTATCTATTTTTCATCTATTTTTCTCCGTTTCACGTTTTCTTTCTTTTTTTTCCATCTAGATGCATCGTTTTCAAAAAGTGACAATCGTTTTCAATCACAAAATGCTGAATCGGTTTCAGAGAGCACTGCACGTTCATTTTCTGAGGGTAGGCACGATGGAATATTGCGTTACTTTTAAATGACTCCGTTACGTTTATCAATGATTATTTCAGGTAGTCAGTTTGATAAGTATAAATTAAGGCGTCGACTTCAGACGAATCAGAGTCGGGCAACCGAACATTATGCTTCAATTCACGTCAGGCGTAAGCAGCGTCAACATGCGTTCCTCAAAGAAAAATATGAAAAAACGAGCAAAAAAATAACATTTTATAGGACATATCGCGATGGAAATTTTCCCGATGTACAGATACCTCGATCTGCTGTAATCACTCCGTTACGTATGTTAGCAAAGGTGAATAATTATTTCATTTTATTATCGTCCAAACTACGTCAAATTCAAAATTTTTTTTTTCCTTGATAGAGAGATGCAGCAATAGCCAAACTAGTTTTGATTCAAATTTTCGAGGAAATTTTGTCTAAAATTTCTAACAAACAAGATTATCTTCGAAACGTCAACGAAATATTCAACAATATTCTGAAATTATCTTGGAAGCATGATCGGGTTTTCATCGAAACTTTATTAGAGATCGCTTTCTTCCACACTGAGAACGTTTCTCTTAATCCGGACATACTTGTGGCTGGTAGGTATGAGAATATCTCTTGCTGAAGTTTCTATTGCGTGAAGATGATTTGAGTTGATTATCGTTTTCAGCATCTCATTCCAGTGGATTATATTCGCTGGGAACGTTGTTACTGGAAAATTCTCTATTAAATTCGGATCTTACTAGTATGGAACATGTTTCAAAGAAGTTAAAAACAGATCATTGTCGTTCTAATGATTCTTGGATTCAACTGGCCGAGTGAGATTTAATTGTTTATTGTTCGTAATTTAAACTCCGATCGGCTTGTTGATGCCTGGAGTAGAATATCATTTGTTATTGGAAATTTCAAATACAATTTGAGCGGGTTGTTGTGCTCCGTTTGAAATTTTGGAAAATATAAACAATCGAAATGAATGAGTTTTTCTACTCTACTCGGTAAGTACCTGTATTGGAGTAGACTTACGTACCCCAAAAATTATTAGGTGTACTCCTAGCATCTGGTGGGAGTATATAAATGTATAACTCAGTATACAAGACTGAAGAATCTACATACCTTTCAAAAAATTATTTTAACTTTGACAGCTTTTTGCACAAAAACAGCTGAGCTTTCGAAAAATTGGTAATGTAAAACCTTGTTTTTCGAAGATCTTGCTAGAATTATTTTCACTCCGTAAAAAATTTTTTGTGGGATCCACCGTTTTTCGAAAAAATTTCAAAAACTGCTGTGAAATACGGTTTATGTCAGCATTTTAGGGATTATCTGTGATTTTTGTATTTAGCGTGGTTTGAAGCCCGCATAAACATGTAAGCAAACCATTCTGTATTTTTCAGGGCTACTTGTATATATGGGGTACATTAATATAGCCTTCTAGATTCCCAACGTTTCAATTTGATTGTGGTACAAATTGCTTCATCAGGTTCTTACTGGGTTTATATCAGTAACTACTTCCTATTATTACACGTACGGCTAATTTTGAGAATTGTTTTTTTTTGTTTTAAATTAATTTTTGTAGATTATACTCTGCACTGAACGAATATGATGTTGTGAGCGGTATTTTACAAGATAAAGTATCCAACAATACTTGTACTGTCTTGAAAAATGGATTAACTTACGAACAGGAATTAAATTTTCCAGCGGCCATGAAAATTTATAAAAGTGAGATTGAAAATTTTTCGCAACGAATCACACAATCATACGATAAACATTTCATCACCGAGGCATTTTTCAAAGTAATAATAATGTTGTGTACGCTTATTGTCGCAACGAGGTACGAGCACCATTTGTAAAATTTATATTTTTCAGTGTGCCGGTTACTTGTCCGAATGGTATGAAGTGAATACCATCGTCAGAAGGCAGTTTAACGATTTAAATGACATATGGAATGATACTTGGTAAGAGTATATTACGTAGTTCCTTTTGCTATTCGTATTGCTTTTGCTCTGATTTTATGTGTTCTATTATTTAGGAACGTAGAACATACTTTGCCTTGGTTTTTAACCTCCGAAGCATATCAATGGATCTACAACCATCGTCCGACTTCAAATTTACTAGAATTAATCAATTGTTGGCTGGAAAATGATAATAAAAACACGGTTCTGACAGTAAGTATCTTAATAGTGTCGTACATTTTATGGTGAAATGATACAAATTTGTTGTCTAATATCTGTCTTATTTTTTTTAGAATTTGGTTGCAGAACAAATGGCTGTTTTATTCATTTTTGACGATCAAAAGAGTAAGGCTACAGTACTGGTGAAAGACTGTTTGAAATTCATTATAAATAATTGGCATCAGCATAACGTTTCGTTAAACCACTTCGTAAGACTTCAGATTATTTCCGAAATCAACGTAAGTATTCATTTAAGCGTAAGTGCTGACTTAATTTTTCGAATTTTTAAAATCGATTTTTGTATTTGTTTAGATGATGTTAGACGCATTAGAAGTTTCAACTGATCTATCAATTGAGGAAAAAATTAATAATGTATTAGAAATATGGGAAAAAAACATTCCTGGGAAATTTGCTATTAGTTTTTGGGATAAAAGAACCATGAATAGGTACAAAGTGTATATCTATATAAATATGTGATGTAATAAGAACCTGTGTAAAAATAGAATCAATCGTGTTCGGAATTATCTTCAGTTTCTTTGTTTCTAATTTTAACATCGAAGATTTTTTTCTCTTTTGAACTATTTCGAACTGCGAAATGATATCCCAGTTTACATACCTGCAAAAAAGACTCCCGCAAAATACTAATTTTCGGGTGCATTGAAAGGCAATGATCGAAGAAGCTTCGCTGGGATCATTAAATATGCATTTGTAGTTAATTCATTAGTACGTCAATCTCAAAAAGTTGATAAAAAAATTCTTTGATAGTGATAGCACGTTCATCTAAAGCCTAATTTGTTCAGAATGTTCAAAAGAGGCGAAGAATTTTTCAAGTCAAGAAATTCTCTTAAATTCACACTAATAAAATAGGGAATAATTCATTTTTCGCTATTTTTAGAATATTGTTTTCCGAGAAATACGTTTCTGAGTTATCCGCTGACGTGGACTTTCGACAAAAACTTGAAAACTGCAAAATTATTTCCAAATTACGAGTAATGGAAAGTGCCATCAACCAAAGAAATGGTCACATTGCAAAAAAATATTTGTGTTCCCTCATTGAAGTTAGTTGTTTTTTAATTTTTCATCAAACTTATATTGTAGGTAATATTACTTTTTTTTTTTTTTTTTTTTTTTCAGAATGAATTTGTTGCGCAGGTAAGTTATTATAACACGAACTTGAGCACAAACTTTCATCAAACAACGTTACACGCTTGATTTTATTGGGTTTATTTTTCAGGGTAATTCAGAGCCAGTGATTCCTGATGGGTTTTTACATCGATTTTGGCTAGATTATAGCAAGGTCATGTTGCTGCAGGCGATTTATCCTGAAAATGCGGAAAGGATTGATGACTTTTTCAGTTGTTTAAACTCACTCGGTACCTATGAAAAAAAAATACTCCAAGTATCGTGCATTGTATACTTATATTTTACGCTAATAATTTTTCGATTTTCATAGAAAAAAGTAAAGTTGTGATGGATTCCGAATACTACGCTCATTTAGCCGCAGTAATGTCGGAATTTTTGAAAAATGCCGACATATTCTGCGCGAATCAAGCAGTGGAAAATGAATTTATTTCGCGTCTTGAACGTATCCTACAAATGTAAGCTTGCCGCATTTTGGCTGCGAAATATATTCTACGATTGAAAAACTTATAAAATTTAAATTCTAATTTTACTATCAAAGTTCTTAACAACGTTGTCGTAAAAATAGTTTTTTCCCTTCCTAATCAACAATTTGAAATTGTTCAGATCTCACCTTGATCGTGGAAACCTACTTAATGAAGTATTTATGCACGGTGTGTTGGCAAATTATGAAAAATCTGCTGATTTTGCTAGAAACCAGAATAATTCGCGTTTTGAAATATCATCCGTGTACTTGATTATGGCCAAACATTGCAAAAAGTTCATTGAAGATGGTTTGTATAACATTCTAAACAGAATATTGTAACAATAAGTGTTTTTAGGCTGGCTTGTTATAAAATAACATTGCCAGAGAGTGTAACCAAAAAACGGGCCACCTCTGTCGCTATGTATCTCCCTGATGTGCGGATTTTTTCTAAAATTATGACTTCATACTGCTGTGCGCTACTGAGAAGCTCCATGCTCCTCGGCTTTTGTTTTTTGAAAGGACGAGCCTTTTTCCGACTTGGCATTTGTGTATGGTGGGGTTTTGTTCTCACGAACTTCTCCAGTGTGAGACCATGTACAAAAATCATGATGTCGCATTAATTATCGTACATCCACTTCGTCTTGAGGGCCCCTGTTTCTTCCCTAAGTCTTTTCCCTGATTTGATGAAGATGCCGAAGAATGAGAGACTCCACATCCTGGTAGTCCTTGACCTCCTGAGAGGATGAAACTCCACCGCGACAAAGCAATCCTTGAATAATGTTGCTCTCCCTCCATGAGTCTCCTCAGAGTAAGTATTTTGAAATGTAAACTGCTAGAAACACTTTTAATGTTATGTGTCCTGTTTCTGGAACTATGACGATTTTTTTCGTTGCTTTCTTGAAATATTTTTTTGCGATAATAGCTTTGAATTTGTCCTAAAACTTGACTAACCCATTATTTTTGAACGTATAGGTTCAGAAAGTAATATCTACGAAGAGCATTTCATTCGCTCGCTTTTGAGAGCGATGAAATTCGATTCAAAAGAAGCATGTATATTATTCCCCACGCTTTTACACTTGAGTCATATTTCAAATGATTCAATGAAGGAAATTTTTTCTTCAGAAGTATGTAATTTTTATTTATTTTCTTCATATTTATTTATTTATCCGTTTACTATACTGTAAAAATAAGAAAGAAAAAATTCGAGTCCTTCTTATATTCACGTAATAATTCGATATTAATCCTTTATTTGTGAAGTAAATTAGAACAAAGAAAATTAATTATTTTAGAGCGAAGAAGTTGAAGAGTGGAAATATCTCCCATGGATTCAGCAGTTACTTGCGTACGTTGGCACAGATCGCTTATCGCTGGTCGAGAATATTTTGCGTAAAATTGTGAACCGATATCCAAATGCGATGCAGTTGACTTTTCAGTCATCGGTGAAAAATTTGAATTGTAATAACCCCAGAGCTCAACAGTTGATTGATGAGTACGCATCTAATAATCATTTTTATTTTTTATTTGTTACTAGATTTCTATGAGTCTGTGAGTGAATATCAAGTTCGATAGGCTCAACCATATAAGATTTGAGTATTTCAAAAAAATTTTAAGATAAATAGGAGATTTAGTGCCACTAGAATATGATATTGTCACGTCTTTCCCGCATTTCGTTATAAAACCGTTTGAATAATTCCTCAGCTAGATTGAATCCATAAAATTTGAATCACACAACTTGTTACTCAAACGGAATTTCAGCGAGATATCTCGAGAATCAAACGTACGATTTCAAACAAATTTTCACAGAATCTTGAACTCAGTCGAATTTGGTTTTCGAAATATCACCGAAATTTTGATCGTATTATGTGATTCAAATTGTATGAATTATAGTTGTAAATGTTGAATGAAAACTAAAATCAGCGATATAAATATAATTTCGATGATATTAAATTTAAAATTTTAACAATTATATTGAATTTTTGTTTTCACGAAACAAAATTACTGAAATTGACAATGAAGTAAAACACTAAATATCCTCCTGTTTATCGTCATATTCCCTAAAATAACTTCAACTTCTTTTCAGAACCTATTCGCTGAGTAGGGTCAGGATAATCGGCCCCTTTTGAGAGAAAAAAGTCATTTTTATTTTTTATTGGGTATGTCGAAAAGCTTCTATGAAGTTTTAGTGTAGTATTTTTCCGTGATAAATAGCAAATTTTTCGAAAAAAGTTGAAGTCTCGCCATTTTTGCCATGTCGAACAAAAGTATTGATCCAACAAATTTACTTCCTTTACGAGGAAACATCAGTTATCCGTATGACAGAATAAAGGAACTGAGATATTCTGTGTATCTGAGCTTGGATCATAATCACGAACAGGGTATGAAATTTGGGTGGGCCCATAACCTCTACTGAAAAAAAAAATTTATTGACTTTAAATTTTTTTGAGAGGCCAGTATTTTGCTGCTCCCTATTTTGCACCTATGGTTTGGATTACAGTGAAATGTTAGCTTATATCTATCAAAACTGGGGAATTGAGAACTTCTTTTTTTTAAGATTCAGTTCTGTTCGGTTTTTTCAGTTTTTGGAAATATTGATTCAGTTTTGAATCCGTTGTTTCATATTTGCAAATTATGATTCAGTTCTATTTTGATTATCAATTTTTTTAAATATCGATTCGGTTTTATTTTGACTCTAGGAAAAATTTATTTTTAATAAGTTTTGGCAATTCGGTTTGAGATTTGGGTTCAGTTTCTATTAATTATGCCTGCGGAGACTCATTTGAATGCTTCATCACTTCATAACCACATGTCGACCTTGAATTTTCATAGTTTCATCAAATCTCATTTAATACTATCATTTAAATAACCATTTATTTATGTATTACCTACTCATTACCTGTACCTATTCAAGAAATCATTCGATTACTAAGAGTTGAGGCAATCGTGAAAGATGAAGGTGTGTGGAAATCGTTCGAATAAATGGTTTGCAATTACCTGTTTTAGCATCACATCATGAGAAATTTCAATTTTCGTTTTGATTAAGATTTATTTTGCGAATGAAATAATACTTCGCCAGCTTTTTAACTTTATATTTGGAAAAATCTTTGTTTTATTTTGGTTTTATTATAAAACGCAAACAACTCAAGTTGAAAGCCGCTGTGCTATACCGAATTTTCACTTTTCATGAATATCTTTACATTTGAGATTTAGAATTTAAAAAAATGTAATTTCTACTTCGTTCAATTTTATCATTTACCTTGCTAATTTATTCTCTCTTCATTATGACCGTCATTGAAATACATCGACTGTATTTATATATTTTTTTACGTGATCAAATAATTCTCTATTCGTTTTTCAGATTGCGATTGAAGATTGATCCTGATTTGAAAACTACGAAATTCATTGATGCTGTTTCGCATATCCGCACTCCTAAACTGTTTTTTGATCATTGGTGGAATATCTTATGGAAGGCTGTAAAAGGCATTAATATTCTCGATGAGCTTGTCGATTTTGAGAGAAAACTGATGGAGGAGATCGCCTATAAAGGAGAGCTGTTTTCCGATCATTCCTTGTTGAAATCTTTTAGGGAATGTATTAGTGAGTACATTTTTGTTTTCAGTTATATTTTTGTTGGCGTGTGCTAATGTTAAAAGAAAAAAGGGAATTAACTGGTTATTTTAGTCTTACCTAAAAATCTTTCCCTGATTAAATACATTTTTATTTTTCATAACTTGTTCATCTTTTCAGACAAGGTGAAGAACAGCGTTGATGATCAAGATCTGATCAACATAAATATGAAACACTTAAAACAAAATATTTGTGATGATAAAAAATATGATCAGTCGGATAGACAAGAATTTTTGGAATATTATAGTCCAGATTGCGCCAAGTTCTCCTGGTACAATTCAGATATCGAAATTCCTGGTCAGTATGAAGGTTTTTCCATGCCAATGCCCGAAAGACACATAAAAATCTATAGTTTTCATGAACGGGTAAGTTGTATTAGGAGGAAAAAAACAAGAAACAAATTATCATTACACGTACTTTACTTGACGAATTGACTTGCTCCTAAAACTAGAACAATTTAAATGAAGTTTCATTTATGATAAGATAAATTTACATTGTTTGATTTTTGCTTAAAATTTTCCAAGGTTAAAGTGCAACACTCTAAACAGAAACCTATAAAAATCAAAATCATCGGAAGCGACGCGAAAAAATACACGTATTTAGTGAAATTTGAAGACGATATGCGACAAGATCAGCGAATACAACAAATATACCGATTAGTTAATCAGTGTGCCTCCAGTGCGGAGAACATAAATTCGAAAAATCAAAATGTGATAACCTATGGGGTAGTTACAATCTTCACATATTTTCTCATTTAACCATCATTGTCCGTTGGAGTTTGTGAATATTTATAAATATGGACTGCTAATAAAGATAAACCATTGATATATTGGTCTGGAGTTTACAACGGACCGAGGTACTGGGAAAGTCATCCCTTTAAGTCCTCTGTCAGTGGTTTTTACATAGTATTTTTAGTGTTGGTGCTATGTTTTGTAGATTATGCTCAGTCCGTTATTATACTAGTATGTGTTTTTTGAGGAGCCTCCCGCACTTTGGCAGTCGATAGTACATCTTGAGATAAATAAAAAAATGTTTAATAAACATGTGTCCTCTTCCCAATCCTCGAGAAACTAAGTATGCTGAAAAGCATGATATTAGAAGATTTGCTTCCAGGTTATTGTTACTTGATTTTCGAGATCCATAGTACTCGCCACAAGAAACAAAAATCGTTATTTTTCACGTTCGCCCTGTCTTATGTTGCAGAAATTCATGAGTATTACCAAAGTTGTTCTTAAAAAAATTTATTTACCTAATTTGTCCATTTGGTTGTAAAGTTAATCGGAAGAGGGCAAAAGTGAAGAAGCGATCTTTTTCGTTTCTGGTGATGAGTATTGTGGGTGTATATTGGACGAATAACAATTTTAGAGTAAATTGATTAATATGTCATGCCTGTGGTACACTTAGACCTCGAACACGACTTGAGCATTAAGCTTTGATCGTTGAGCGTCGCCGTGTAAAAAACGCTCGCCATTCACGCTCAGCTTCAAACATTTTTCATGCCGCGTGTGAGCGTAAGCGTTGCTGCTCGTGTCGTTTCCTCGGCCTTAGGTTTTTAGGCGTTGAGAACGCGACATATGCTGTTAATTAAATATTTTTTGTTTGTCTCGAGGTGAACTATTTGCCGTTAAAGTTGGAAGTACTTTTCAGGAAACGTCGTAGTCAAAGGTTGCTGTGGAAAAACGTAGATAATTTATGTAATTTGTGTAAAATAACAGGTGTTCCCTCTTGCAATTGATTTCGGCATTATTGAGTGGGTCCAGAATACAACGACTTTGAAAGATTTTATGGTTTATGGCTTGACTCGAGACGAAAAATTACATTGGTAAGTAATCAGACTTTTTGACTGTAAGTGTAGAATATTCTTCCAATGAAATAATAAGGCACTTTGAGTGCACTTTACTTCGTGGGTCTTTCATCGTTCTCATCTCTTTTTCTCCTCCTTATAACGTGAATAAAATATGAATAATTTTCTGTTTCGCTTTCGACCTTTTTTCCTTAGGATGGAGAAACGTGAAAATTTGTTGGGGCTGTATCATCGGAGATTAAGAGAACAATTCGTAAGCGATAATTCGCTTTCAGATTTAGATGTTTACGAAGAGGCGGTTAAAAAATTCGACAAAAACTTCGTCATATCATCTTTCCAACGATGTAGTAAAGAAATACCGGAAAATGTTTTTAGGTATCGAAATCTAAAAAATAATTTTTAATTCATCGTCGCTATACTCTCAAATGCAGATTTCATCGATAAAGAATTTGACTTGCTGAATTATAATAATATGTCAATGGCATCTGTTTGCATCTTTCCAAGTGTAGGTTAATGGGACTGTTACGTCCGCACGCTTGTTTTTCTTGTATGAGGCTCATCATAGCTACCATTTTGGCTTCACTAATAAATAGAAAAAAATTCTGCCTTAATTGTCGAATTTCTTTGCTACCAATTCACTAATATTGATGGCATATTTATTCCACAATTCAAAATATTTCGTAAGTGACAGTTATCAATCTGAGGTGTTGTACATGCGGACAAATAACGATCATATATCCACTGTGTTGTGCTTATCGTATAATTTGAAGAGGCCGAGAAATCACATGCTTGAAGAATTTTAACTTGAATTAGAAAATTTTCGTTGTCTACCTATTGAATGTTTGTAGAGCGTTGGATTTTGGTATCCTGCGATGTCGAATTTCGCTATTTAAGTGTTTTCATTTTGTGGGGAAAAAAAATTAAAGATTTTTCCAAATTGTTGCACTTTAAATGTGACAACGTTTCTTTTTTAACCAGTTTGCTTGCAAACGAGGTATTAAAATTCATTTCACACGAGGGATAAACGTAGGGATGATGAGAATTTTCCGTATCATGAAAAAATAAAACTACTGACAGTACCATTTTCCTGTTTTAATCTAACTTTTTCTTAATGTTTGTTTATGTATACATATATCGCCTAAAATTTGTATTAACGGTTTTGAGAAAACTACGAAAAGGATCAGACTGAAATTTTCCCGAAAGGTAGTTCTTATATAGGATCAGATCTGATAGGAGTTTGTTGCCTATTTGTTCTGTAATTTCCGGGAAACTGGAAAACAAAAAATTTCTGGTAAAGTGTTTTTTTCAAGATTTTGAAGAAACTGAGAAAGGAATCGACCTGAAATTTTCACGATAAATTTTCCTGATGCTAGTGCTAGTCTGCTAGAAGTTTAATGTCTATTCGTTTGGTAGTTTCTCAGAAAAATGTGAAATAAAGAAAACTGCCGAGGAAAAGAAAGTCGCCTGTGTTGCTTGAATTTTCTTTTCCGTATTTACGGCGCATGGGGTACTGAGCATCTTTTCTGTATTGCATTTAGAAAGAATTTTGTATTCAAGGCGCTGTACGATAAAAAGGGTTCCATTCAAGTTCTCCCTTGGAGTATCTTTATGTGAAATGAGATTTAAAAAGAGATGAGAAATAATTTAAAAAATACAAAAAATGTAAAGTGAGATGCAAAGAGATCTAAAAAAAACAGCTGAAAAAATGTAAGAGATGTAAAAAGATATTTGAAAACTGAGTATTCTAGCGCAGTGATGCTGCGTTGGAGTTTTTTTATTTTGTAAAATGAATTTTTGAAATCCATTGTTTCAGAAAATCGCTACTCGCATTATGCCACTCTCCTAGCGCTTTTTGGAATTTGAGGAACCAATTTATGCGCAGTTATTCGAGTATGTGTATTTACGGATGGATTTTAGGCATAGGAGACAGACATTTAAAGAACACATTAGTTTGTCTGAAGACTGGAAACTGTGTTGGTGAGAAATTTGAATTATGAAAAATAAAAATGTTATGAGTTTCGCGAAATGTTAAAATTTGTATTATTGTTACCGTAACATTGCAGCCATTGATTTTGGTTACGCTTTCGAAACTGGCGTTGAGTGCACTCGAGTTCCAGAATTGATCCCATTCCGCATGACTCCGCATTTGAAGTCCATAATGTCGCCAATGTATCTTACTGGTTCGTTTTCTTTTTCATTTACTTTGCAGTAATGAAATTTTCAATAGTCTACGACCAAAACAATCTTTCCCGAAAGCGATTTGTCATTAAAAACGTGTGAAATAAGTAAAATTCAGTTGAAAATGACTGTATGTTTTTTGGGGAATAGGTACGCCATAATGTTGGCCATAATTTCAGTTTTTTTCATGCTCAAAATGTTTTACACCCTCTCATGAGTACTTTATGAAAAAATTTTCGTAAAAATTTCGGTAGAATATACTGCGAGTTGAATGTATTCAAACACTTTGTTAAAAACTGGCCTGTAGCCAGGGAAAAGCTCCGGGGCCGCTGATTCGCCCCATAGCCTTTTTGTTTTTTCTTATTACTCATCAATACGGCTGTAAAAAATATGAATTTATTCGTAAACTATAATTTTATAGTTTTCAGACTTGCCATTATTTTAAGAATTTTATCTACCTATATTTTCCCCTTTTAACATGTGCCTGTAAATATACACTTGCATGTGGAGGAAATATTTTGGGCAAATTAATACGTCTAATGGTATAATAATACTACATTTTTGTTAAAACTTTCTTCCATGCTTATAATGGCTGAATGGTATAGATGCTGCTCCAGGAATCAATAGTTCCAGGTTTGAATCCCATCGAGGGTGAAGTTTTATAAAAATTTTATGTATTTATTTTTTTCAATTATGGTTCATTAGATTTTTTTAATGTGTAAACATTCTTGCTCTCTAGTCTGCTTCCTCCCAGGTGTAAAAAAATATTAGATACAAAAAAGTTGAGATTGCATAAAACAACTGCATGGCGCACTGTCCAGTTTCAAATTCTATTTGTCACATAACACACACACTTACAAGCAGACATCTGTGGCGAGCTGCCGACGCTCAGCTGAATGTTTACACATTAAATATGTTAGGGGGTACCCTCGTACGCCTTTTCTTTTTTTAATGTTTTTCAAAATAATTATTCAAGATTAGACACGATTTTCTTCAAAATGAGTACAGATTCTAGGTTCACTTATTACATAGGTAGTGGGATCTTTTGGGCAGATGCGAAGGGGGGCAGTCCATGGTATGCCACTTTGGGGGTGACAACAGCGGGGGATGAAGCGGGTAGGATGAAGCCCCACCCCCTGGAGTTCACCCTGCCATTGCCAACATACAAAATAGCATGCCTTGGCCAAGGCCCCCCGTATTGTCTGAAAGATCCCTCTGGCAGTATTGTGCTGGGTTTTTCCTCATGCAAGTGTATATTTACAGGCACTTCCTTCTAACCACTCGTGGAGATCCTCAAGGTAATTTTAAAAATTTTACTTATAGATGGTTAGTGACTGGTTGACAGCAGAAAATTATTGGAAACCACTTTAAATTTTGAATCCCTTGCAGGGCAACGCACCAACAAAAGAATTCTAAGAACTTACCTTTTCAGTTTTACCCGTTGACTATGAAGATGACTTTATTATATTCAGCATCTAACGCCAAAATAATGTTGTAAACTTGGTCTAGTTAGGAGAAAATTTCTGAAGAAGCTTTTGATTGTATCTGTAATTGAAAAACTTGAAAAACAATTGCGACTAAAAATAAAAAGTAATTGTAAAACGTCATAAAAGGAAATGAGAATGTGGGAAAATATTACTCATTCTTTGGTAGACCATTGAGAATTGTGGTTTCAGGGCCTTCTTAGGTGGTTTTCATTTTTGAATTGTACTAAGCTGGAATGGAACTAAGTACTCCAGAAATTAATTTCCAAAAACTCATAGATAAACTTGAAATTTCGAAATTGTTCTATTGCCCATAAAATCTATATTAGAGTGTAAATTCTCACTCCTTGCTAAGAAAGCAGTACTGTAGAACGTACTCTTTAAATGGTACAAATCGAGTATTTTTTGTTGATCTTGAGCATACAAGGTCCGGTTAAAATTCGATTAATATTAATAAATGCTTGATTTATATCGAACTCTGGTCTCACCAGTCCAGTATAAATACAAATTCTTTATGAAAAAATATAAATTCAATTTGGAAAACGGCTACTTGCTGATATCAATTTAAAAATCTGGTCAGTTTTACATTTTAGGCTATTTGATACTCTTCAGATGGTGCGTGGTTCTCCAGAAGTGGTCTAAGGTTTAAGAATAACAGATGCCAAAACTTCAGATCGATGCGTTTTAAATGGAAAAATCTCTCCATTTTCAAATAATTTGGAAAACTCAAAATTCGAACATTTACCTATGAATTATTATTTTTGATTTTAAACGAGAGAAAACAACTCATCTGAAGGGGACTGGTAGTAATAGTATACAAAATTACAAATCATTACACATATTTTGAATTGAAATAAAACCTCTACTACAAAATTACTTTGCAAAAGTACGCTGTTTGCAAACTCAATCATAATTCAAAATTTCAAGTTATTCAACGAACAATTTTCAAAAAACTTCATCAGAAAATATCCTCCGTTAAACCTTTCATGTAACCTCAAACAACATGTCCGACGATGTATCACTTGATAATTTGTTAAAAGTTGATTTTAACTCCCTTTTTGGGGCCGATGGGGCCCTAATGATTCGTTGAATTCACAAATGAACCGGAAATTTGAGCTCAGCCCCTCAAATAACATAAGCGACGATATGTATCACTTATTGATTTAGAAATGCTTAGGCGTAACCCCTCTCTCTTTTGGGTCCCGAGAAATGATATAATCAAAAAATGGTCTGCCAATACGAGTTCAGGGCCTCTAAAAACGTGAGTATACTTGTGTGTTTTTTGTGCACGCCCGTGTGAGAGACAAGGAGGGGGAATTTGCCTGCAAGTGTCACCAATTTCGTCGCGTAACACGCTGCTGTCATTTTTCAGATTTTACTACTCAAGTCGCATGTACTGCTCGAATGAAAGAACGATATTTGAGTATCAAGAGTGATTTAAGAAATACTTACCTACCTTAACAAAGTTATATCTGTACATGTGTATGCATGGGTGTATCATATAATTAATAATGGAAAAAATGTTAAGAATTACTCTTCAATATCATTTTTGGACTCGGACGTACGTAGATTAATGGTCTCGAGGGTGCGCGTCATTATTTTCGTGGGGAGTATTTTCGTTGCATGCTCTTGCCAGTTTAACCCCCATGCCTGACGCGCCTGAAGAAGTTTCACTTCAAAAATGAAAATTAGTCGAATGGAACCGAAGTTACGAGCAATCGCTTTTTGATCACTTAATGATCGAATACTTTTGTGATTAACTGCATACTTTCCAACAGTACAGCGTGAACCAAAGTAATTTATCTTTATTTCCGATTGAATTATTTTTTATCCTTATTTTTCAGGTCTTATCCGCGAAACAATGGTAACGACGTTAGCAAAAATTAGAGAGAATGAACAAGTGCTTCTCGCAGCTCTCCAGATATTCATTCTCGAACCGGCACTCAACTGGCTGAACATTGCCAAGAGACGTATAGACGAACAGGAAGAAGACATGGAACGACGGGGTATGTTTGATTGTTTCGAACCAAGTAACATATTATTTGCCAACGTTAAATTGCATTGTATTTCTTCTCTCTCCTTAGATTTACAGTGGTATCCAGCCCAGAAAGTCGAAACAATCAGAAAGAAACTGGGAGGAAAAAACCCGACTGTTATTTTGATCGATGAAATTCGAAAAAATCAAATTATAAACGGTCAATATAAAAACGCTTGTGTGAAATTAATCACCTATGAAGAATGTTTAAGAAATACGCTGCCTGAGGATAATCTGAAAGTTTCGACCCAAGTAAGCAATCAGTTGGAATTACCGAAACATTGTACGTTTAGAAATTTCTCCCTAAAATTTTTCCTCTAAAATCTAGTACATACCTATTTATCATCAATTTATTGAGTTATTGTTTCATTCCGCGAATTAAAACAGTTGGAAAGAACTGAGCGCTATCTTCAATTGATGAACTACGCTCGCCATCAATTTTTTGGTGCAGAAACTTTTTACCATATCGAACTCGGCTGTAGTCTCTAATACCCTCGCTATGGCAACGAAACGCTGAGTAGAAATTACTTCTGCCTAAAAGATTGTGTGTTGATTTCCGCGAAAAATATCGCAGTTTACTACCTATAGATAAATTATATCACGTGAATATTCACCTAAAACGGTGAAAGACAGTTTTTCTGAAACGTGAAATTGAAGCCTCTTAATTTATTTGAAGAACTCGTGGGCTTTCGCTTATCGTGTATACTTTCATTTATGTATAAAATTATTACAACACACGAGGACTTGACTTTATTATTTCTTCTCCGAAAATGCATTTTAATTACGTCTTACGCGTTTCTTCGTTCTTCGACGTACAAGTAACCTAATTTTTCTCTCCTATTTTGTATTTTACAGGTTGATTGTTTGTTAGATTTGGCAACCGATGAATGCATCCTTGGTGTCAGTTGGTGTGGATTAGAAACGTACATTTAATGCGTGAAGCAATTTGTCGATGTGAAAGTTAATTAATAATTACCTTTTTTTTCATTCAGTCATTAAATTATTGCTTTTTTACGATGCTATTTATTTGTCAAATTTTTCGATAGATTTCACCACCGAAGGATCATTGAAGCGGAAAAAAGTTTCGATCTTTGTAGTTCGCTAATTTATCTCAGTGTTTGCGATCCGTATCTTTCTAACCACATTCGAATCAACTGAATCTACCTAAACTTCGGTGCAAAAAAAATAATAATGGTTTTTCTTCTGGAATATGCTCTGAAACTAATTTTCGTTCGTCATATTAAATTTAACTATTTACTCTAACTTTACCAGCACTCCATACACTTTTCATATTTTCCTTGAAAATGAAGGAGTTAAAAAACATTTTTTTCTAAATTGCTTCGTCTAATCCTATTTCTCCCTCAGTGGAATCAAAGATTGTGTATCTTACAGAAAAATAACGCCGCACTTGTAATCATTTCGATAATATAGATTTTTGAAAAAGAGAAAGGGTATCATCATTTGTCGCAGAAAGACTGTAGTCGGCCGTATCAATGAGAAATCGGCTTTTTTTTCTCTTAAGAGGTTATTCGTAGGCTTAGGCCAACATTCAAATTATGGTATCAGCTTCGAGATAGGTCTACTCGTTTTTGCAGAGATAATTTTTTTTGAATTTTCAAAACCTGTTTCGAGTTGAGGCGTCCGAGATCGATTCCTGCCACAGTCGCCAATAATATGTGAGGCATACGAAATCGATTCCAATACGTGTCATAAAGTCAACCTTTAATGTATAGTGGTGTTTAAATGCTAATGACGTCACAATGTCCTAAGATTAGGGCATCATGCAGCCGAAACACTGATTCGAGGGTTCTTGAATTGTGTTTTCAAGACATTTTATTTTTTGACTATGACTATGTCCTACGGCTGAATTCTTCTTGACGTGAATTAGGCTTTATCAGACACGGCAAAACGCAGCTTACTTTTGTCTTCATACCTCAGCAAATTAATACGACGAATCAGCAATAAGCTAAGTTGTGTGGAAAGAAAAGCCTAACAAAGTTTCGATCCATACAAGGTTCGAAACTTACAAAAACGAACAGCAGAATTATTTTGTCAAAGACTATAATTACGAAGGAACTATAGTGTCAACAAAGCGGAACAAAGTATAGCATGTAGCGGAAAAAATAAAAAGATAAAAAAAAAAGCTATTACAGACAACAAATAGGAGAAACCATCAAAAAAGTAGTTGTGTCTTCACCTAATTGTGTGTCTTCATGAGTGATGATTTTGGTTGTGTAAAAGACTCCTAATTTGAAATTTTAGATCTCGGAGCTTTTGGTTATGAGTGAGGGTGAGGTGAAAGAAATATTAACATAGATGGAGTCAAATCCACTATGCGCGAAAGAAGGCTCTACACGGCCTTTATTTGACAGAGCAAGGCAGTCATCTTGAACCAAGCTTGTCTGAAATTTGTCTTCAACACACCAAATTTCCCTCCTAGCAGATGCCAGGAACTCCATCTGATCGTATTGTCGACGGTTACTTTACCTCGTAGGTATTTTTAAAAGATCGCCTTGAAGTGCGATATGTCAACTGGCGAAACTAAGAATGCCTTGCGTGTCGTCACTACTGATCCTTCGTGACGAACGAACATCCCTAATTAGCCTTTGTCTTCAACTGAACCTATCTGGAACACAAACTAATATCCTAGTTGTCTTCAAGGTAGACCCGGTTGAATCATTATTCTACATCCGTGGATGGTACACTTATATTGTTGCCTAACGTGAGGACTTAGACTTACGACTTGTGATTTGGACTTAGCTGTCATCCGCCTACACAAGAAGGACTCATTTGCAAAGACGAACCTAGTACCGGGTGTCGCCAGTGCAAAATCGAGAGTGAGTTAAAATTATAATTCGTCTTCACAAATGAGTTCTTCTTGTCGATGAAATTTCCCTACTTATTGTCTGTTAATTGCCTTCAAACATGCGATTGTCGATAATATAAGCGAGAGGAATTACCAAAATGTCTACAGCCAATGAAATTACAGATATTTAAAATTAATATACGTCGACATACAATAGGCAAAAGCGCACGTGGATGACTGATAAAGCATAATGACTGCAAACCGCAAGCAAAGCGTGGAGTGAGCGAAGATAAAAAAGATTGGCTGCATTCATGTCCGGCGATGGGTTTTCACTGTCGTTCGATTCGTCTTCATTTACTATATATTTTATGGCGCCAGTCTGTCGGATCGAACCAAATTATTGTCTGAAATTGTCCGATTTTGGCTTAGTTGTCGCTGAAATAAAATACGTTATAATTGCCTGCAAGAGAATTAGATTTTATTTCTGTCTTCATGTCGTCATCTGAATACGAGTTCGAATTCGGATAATATAATGTCCGAATTCGAATTTTGTCTCTCGAAAATTGTCTGCACTTGTGACGTCATTATTTTGTCTTATACTTGCTGAAAATAATTTTTTATTTCATGGTCCAGATCTCGGACTTCTCATACCCCCCCCCCACACTTTGACTGTCCAACTGGACTGGAAAACGTATGGTAAATTTCGGAGTGCTGAGATTCACCTGGAAATAAAAAGAATTTTTGTCGTCAAGTAATTTACGATGTCTTCAAGGAAAAGTGTGTCTTCATCTGAAAAAGGAAATAATGGAGACGAAACATATACATTGTAAAAAAAAAAATATAATGATAAAATGAAATAAGAACAAAATAACAGCTTCGAAAATGTAGGAACAAAAATTAAAAAAAAAAATCTTGTCGTCATATAAAAAAAAAATTTTTTTTTTTTTTTTTTTTTATATTATTGTTGGGCACTGGGATCGTAGGCAAGCGATTCCCATTTGTCCACGCTTACTCGTAGTAAGTTATCTGCGAGAGCAACTTGGCCCGTTTTTAAATTACCATTTATCATTCTTGATGTTACTCTTGGTTTCCTTACGTAATTGTCGATTTTCGCTGCCCAAACGTTCTGTCTGATAAAATCAGAACCTAAAATGAAATGTTTGTTGTTGAATAGTCCCTGTGGGACTGCATATACATCGACATCGAACTGGACTTCGCTGTTGTGCTCCGGTTGTAGGGTGACTCTGATTTTCTTGTTTGCTTCGTGATTTTTAAATATTCCATACTGGATTACGAAGGGATATTCTGGGGCTGGTTTCAGACAAGGGTCGAGAAAATCATAATAGTTTGCGCCAATAACGGAATGTGGGAGTGTCCAGTCTAAGAATGCCGTTACAGGTTTCGGTCCGAATCGTGCATATGGACCACTCTTCACAATGATATGGATGACGACAACATGTGGGAGAACATTCATCATTTGGTTGAGTGTCATATATGGTATAATTCTTGTCCCAATGATAATTTCCCGCATTGGTGCGAATTCGAACGGGCGCAATGCTCCGGCACCTCCACATGTACGGCAATTACGTAGAATAAAACCACTATGAATAAAATATACTTTTAGAATAATAAACTAAGCTATTACAATAATTTTGTCGTCATATTACTTACTGATCACATTCCACTCTCTCTTGTTGTTGGAGTCTATTCAACATTGTCGACAGTAAAATAAGCAAAAATAGAGAAATTTTGAATCGATTTGTCGGCAAGAAGTAAATTAAAGATAGAATAATTATTACCATTAAAATGCACGTTTCACTTAATTTGACAATATTATTCTAATGATGTGTCAATTTTTATTTTGCTTTGATCGTTAATTCTTTGTCGTCAGAGAAAATTGTCTTTTATACGGTAGTGATTATACCTAGGATCTAGGCCTAGTTATGATTGTTGGGTATGAAAAGTAGTCCGGGTTTATCTGAGTTAGATAAACGGACTTGTCTTATTTTGTCTTCATTTTGTATCGTGAGTTTACAATGTGTGTTGTCTTCATATGGAATTTGTCTAATTAATTGATTGGAAACGGACTACTAATGAAATAAATTACGAGTAAGTAAAAATTATATTACATTAGTATTGTCTTCATATTATAATAACGTAAATTTACATTAAATTAACAATAATTTTTGTCTTCAAAATTCTCACGACGTGTGGTAGATTTTCTTCTCCCATTTGTCGACAGAAGCATTTCCGATGTCGTCAATCATACATATTTTTCCAGTTTTAAATCCTGACTTCAACATTTGTTCAGTGATTACACGTTTGTGGGGCTGGCTGTCTTGAATCGCCCACCACACGTGTTGTCGAATGAAATCTTGGCCTAGTATGATGTGTTTGGCGTGGAATGTGGATGTGTCGACAATGTGGATATCAAAATCAATTTCTGCGTCGTCATTGTGTTCAAGCTTGATTTTGATATTAATAATTTTGTCTGTCTTGAAGTTTTTGAACATTCCATATGGGATGTGGAACGTATATGGCTGCACCTTCATAATCCGTTTGTCGTCACGATCGAAGAATTCAGATCCGCAGACCGAATATTTCATGTGCCAATCGAAATGTGCGTTGACAGGTACGGGTACATTTTGTCTCATCATAGGTCTGCATGCTATTTTTACGTGTGTCATGAAGACTGTCGGCAAGACTTTTAGCAGATCAGTAATTTGCATATATGGGATCGATCGTCCGCTGATCGAGATTGAACGACCAATTTTACGATCCCAAATACGAGATGTATTGACATCAACAGATCGTGGATTGTCGTATGATGGTGATGCTGATGACATTGTCTTCATAGGTTTTGTCGACACGGATGGAGCTGGTTTCTTAATCTTAACCACAGGGGTTGAGATTGAATTGTCTTCAATGTCCATTTTATTGTTGTCGACAATTGTGAATGTCTTAACAGGTTTTGTTAACACCTGTTTATATGTTGCAGATGTAACGGATGTCGGCACTGACATAGCAGATGTTGATGGAGCTGATGACTTCATTGCTTTCTCCGCTTGTTCGAACTTTTCCAGTTCTGGATCTTCACGGATTGTTTCAAGAAAACGAAGAGGAATCGGTGGAGGTGAAATGGTTGTCTTATGTAAGTTGTCTTCAATTATTTCCATTTCGTCAGTAACAATACTAAGACAATCGTCGGTGTCTTCAATATTTATAATTTCCTTGGCTTCGAGAGCCTTGTCTTTAACTTCGTTTCTGTTTTCTATTGTCTTAATAATTGTCGTAATCGTTTGTGTCGCTGTCGCGTTGTGGTGTCTCAAAAAATCGCGAACGATTCTTGCTTCTTCCAGTGTCGTTACTTGACTGTCGAGCAGCTTGCGATTTGCATCAAGTTCACCGAGTGTGATGTCGAGGAATTCGATCATTTCATTCTCGAACTTGGTGCTGTCTACACAGATACAAATGTCTGTCTTCACAAGTGTCTTCATCTGGTCGGCATTAATTGTCGGGATTTTAGGGATGTCGATTGAATTTGTCGTCAAATTAACTTGTCTTAGCGAGTCAACTGTCAATCGAAGTAAATCGATTTTGTCTGACAGATGATCGAGGGAATTAATGACTTCATCAACTTCATCTCGTTTTTGTTGCGAGACGATGCCTTTTTTCAAGATTGATGTCTTCTTGAAAGTATTGACGACAATGTCTTGAACCTTGGCAACATTGGTTACGATGGTTTTTTGGACATCGGACCAAGATTTTGTCGGCATAGTTTGGGAACTGTAAACATAATAAAGTTTGAAACAATTATTAGTTGGAATTAGAGTTCGATCGTAATATTCGAGGTTCTAATTCTGATGTTTCTTTTAAAATGATGTTGTCTTCATTTAATGAGGGTGTGTCGTCATCTATAATATTAGGTATTGGATCTTTCCCTACTATTTTCAGATTTTTAATATTCTGAATGACTTCATAACCATTTCTATTTTTGAGTTTATAAGTAGATTTGCCTATTTTGTCTACAACGAAATAAGGTCCTAGCCATTTGGGATTGAGTTTGGCTGCAACACCTTGTTCCTTAGAAGATTGAGTATGGTTTTTAATAAAAACTTGTTTGCCTATTTCTAAGGTCGTGATGTAATTTGTCTTATTATGTCGCGATATACGTCTTTCATGTGTCTTTTTGATGTTTTCCTTAGCTTGTGAGATTATGTCTTCATATTCGTCGTTAGTGATCAAGACTGGGTCTCCATCTACATCGAATTTGACTTTAGACATTAAAGATAATGGGGAAAACTTCGTGACTGAGTGTTCAACTGAATTTAATCTGTGTTCAATGTCGTCAATGAAGAGGCACCAACTACTGTGTAATGTCGGGCAGAAGATTCTTAAGCAGTCACCTATGATCTTCATACGTGTTTCCACAGGATTTGAAGATGGCGTATAAATAGAGGTAAACCTTGTCTCAATATTCTTCTTCTTCCAGTATTCAATCCAGTAATGTGATCTAAATTGAGTACCATTGTCTGATAAGATTGTCTTCACTTGACCATGGTCTCTCATGAATTTCTCTACCGCCTGTACACAAATGTTGGCACTCGCCTTTTTTGTCGGATACAACTTTGTGAACTTGGTAAAAATGTCCATGATGACTACAATTTTTGTGAGTTTGTGTTTGCCTGCAGGTAATGGACCAAAGATGTCGATAGCTATCATATCGAGAGGTTTGTCTGCAGTTACAGGAGTAAATTCTCCTTTTAATGTCTTATTATAGTTTTTAGCTTGACTGCATTCTAGACATTTTGACACGAATTTTTCGACTTCTTCCTTGCAATAAGGCCAGTCGAAATGTCTTCTGACTATGTCGAGTGTCTTTCTCATACCAGGATGGCAATGATCGGTATGATAGAATTCAATGAGTCTTCTTTTCATAATTGTAGGTGCAAATACTCTAAGTCGACCAAGACGGTTTTTAAAATATGCAATACCTTTTTGAATGACTACATTAGGTGACTTTTTCTGAATTAGTTTCCTAATTACAGGGCATCTCTTTTGTAGCGTGACTATGTTTCTCATGAGTTCAGTGACAGTGACTTCACCTTTGGGGTTGCCTATCATGAAAAGCATAGACTTGTCTTCATCTTCATCTGCAATTAGATTTCCAATTGTCGTCAACTGATTTTGTATGTCTTCAATTTGTTGATTTGTCGTCAGTGTCATACATTCTCGTTTGTCTTTTACAGGTTGAGATCCACAGAATCTACTGAGAGCGTCTGCAGCTACATTTTCGACTCCAGGGATGTGTTCAATTGACTGAATGTCGAAGCATTGTAAATATTCTCTCCAGCGATAGACTCGAGGTGAGACATCGGAGACTGTGAAGAGATGTTTCAACGCTTTGTGATCTGTCTTCACGTGAATTTCTCTGCCTACAAGAATATATTCGCACTTACGAATGACGTAAACGATTGCGAGCAGCTCCTTTTCGAAAGCATGGTAATTATGTTCTGATGTCTTAATGAGTCTACTTACCATAGCTAATACTTTAGGTTTGTCTTCATCGTCGTATTGTATTATCATCCCTGATATGGCAAATTCTGACGCATCAGTGATGATATAGAATGTCTTATTCCAATCTGGGTGTGCCTGCAATACACATTCTCCTATTTCTCTTTTAAATGTGTCGAAACTTTGTTGTTCAGTTTGTGTCCATTTAAAAGTGGCGTTGTCTTTTAGAAGATTGTAAAGTGGTGCACCAATTTCAGCACATTTCACGATGTGTGATCTGTAGTAGTTGACTACACCAAGAAATGACTGTACTTCTTTTTTGTTTTTGGGTGTCTTAAATTTGTAGATGGCTTCAGCTCGTTTGGGATCTGGTTTGACTCCATCTGCATTAATTATGTAGCCTAGGAATTTGACTTGGTAGAGACCGAATTCACATTTTTCAAATCTGAGTCTCATGAATGCGTCGTCAACTCTTCCTAAAACCATGTCTAAATCTTTCATATGTTGTTCGGGTGTCTTGGAAAATATTACTATGTCGTCGACATATATGGCTACACAATAATCGAGACCTCTGAAGACTTCTCGCATGGCTGCAATAAAAGCTGGCATTGAGTCTTTGAGTCCGAAAGCAATTCTGGTAAAAATGTATGTGTGTCCTTTGTACCTGAATGCCACATATTGTTGTGAGTCTTCATCTAGTGGAATATGTAGAAATCCACTGGTGATGTCTAGTTTTGTAAAAATTGTCGCTCCTAAAAATCTTGTCTTCAATACATCGATAGGAGGTACAATGTCGCCACTCATATACATATATTTGTTCAGTTTTCGGCTGTCTATACAAGGTCTTAGTTCTCCCGATGGTTTCTTGATGACTGTCAAAGGAGAAATGTATCTGGATCCTGAACTTTTGATAATGCCTTCATTTTCCCATCCTCGGATGATTTGTTCAACTTCCTCAAGATAGGCTTGGGGAATTGGTCTTTCCTTCGGATTCATTTCGGGAATGTCTTCATGCATTAGGAGTTTATGGGTGTACTTGTTGCACTTGCCTATTCTGTTTTCAAAAACTTTGTGATTTTTATATAGTACGTCTCTGAATAATGTCTTCAAAACTTGTGGTAATTCCGCTTCTTTCACGATGTTATTGATTTTTTGTTCAATATCAAGTGGAATTGTCGGCATCATTCTAATTTGAAAGATATTATTTGATTTGTCTAATTGAACGGCTTTAAATGAATGATATTTGTCTCTTTTGGGAGATAGCATTGTGAAGGTTCTGTCTGCTATCCGGGGAATTATGTCGTATTCGTACATGAATGTCCTACCAAAGATACAGCGTGTGTTCAAATTCTTGGCAATTCTGACTATTGTTGTATATGGATGGATTTTGCCTTCAGTGTCTTCAATATCCATTTCCAACATGAGAGTGCCTTTGATGATTATAGGTGTTTTACCTATAGCTCCTCCTATCCTAACTGAGGGGAGTTTAAACTTATGAAAAGTTGTGTCTACATGAGTTTGTTCTAGTTCATCGAGAAATTCTTCAGTGATGAAAGAATAAGGTGAACCGATGTCTAGAAAAGCTTTGTATTCTGTCTGCAAAGTTCCAAGTTTGAAGTAGATATAGAAGGCTGGAATAAATTGTTCGACTTCATATCTAGCTGGAACATTGAAATTGTTTTCAGATTTTGTCGTCAAATTTTCACCCATTTCGTCGTCAACTCCTTTTGTGTCTTCATCATCTAGAACGTCTTCAACTCTAGCTATTATATCGTAATCAATTTCATTGATTGCTAAAATAACATCGATGTTTTCGTCTTCAATAAATTCGTCTTCAAGGTTGACAATTTTTTGAGTATCCAATTCTTCGGTTTCTGTGTCGTCAGAAGAATCGTCTTCAGGAAATTCAGTGATTTCATTAAAATATTCTGGATCTGTCTCCATTCTTTCAATTTTGTCGCTAACTAAATTGCCTAAGAGTGTGTCGATTTCTATGACTTCATTTTTAGTGTATGTTCTAGGTTTACCAATAAGGTTTGATATATCTCTAAGTCTATGGCTGCCTAGATCATCAGCCATACCTAGTGGTGTTGCGAATAGTCTGCCTAAATCGAGAATAAAGAGGGATGGTGAGAGTGTCTTCAATCCCCATATTCTGCGGTTAATTTTCTTGATTTCGACTTGATAGAGTTTTTGATGTCTACTTTCAGGATTAGGAGAGACTGTCGTCATGATTAATGTTTTTGCCTTCAATTCAGATAAGATTTTATGAATGAGTGTCTTCAATTTTTCAATGAAATCGTCAATGTCGAAATGTTTACCAGAAGTAAATCTTTCGTCATAACCGATTATTACACAGTCGTCAGGTTTAATGTATTTGACTATAAAATCTTCTAAATGTGAAAGATTTTTGGTGTGATAATAAATGTCTTCTTTGTCGCCAAGCCGATGTGCATTAGAAAGGATCGATCTTTTTAACCAAGAGAGAATGGATGAGTCTCCATAAACAGTGTAATGTTTCCATCTCGCTGGTAGTTCAGGTTCAGGTCTTTTCTTTCTGCCATTGTTGCCGAATATTTTGTACCCTTTTCTTTTGTCTTCATTAGATGAGCGGTCTGTATGGGTACTTACAGCCGCTGATTGTCGTTTCCCGAAGGTTCTTCAGAAGATTTGTCTTCAGATTTGTCTTCATTGTCAGATTCTTGTCGATCAATTTTATTGACAAAATCTGTTTTCTTGACTGCATCTGTGTCTTGCTTCTTAAAGAATGGTCTTCGTGGAAGATGAGTTTCGTGACTGTCTGACTTCTGAACTAATTGTTTCGGAAGTTGAGGAATGTCTCCATAAAGATTTTGTAGATATCGGATTCTGTTGGCAAACTGTTGGGCATTTTTCCAATCTTTTTCTCGCAGATGAGCTCTAAGATGGAATGGGACTTTAGGACATAAAATAGAGATAATTTGTCCTATCGTAACGGTTTGTGTCTCCATTAGTCTAATATAGCAGTGTGTCACAAAATCGGCTTCGTCTACAAATGTTCTGCTGTCATATTTCAAACTTTCGATTGTCTTCACTTCCCTAGTTCTGCTTGTCATGCACCATTGAGTATCTAGGAATCTTTGTCTGCACAATGCGTATCCTAGATTGAACGGAAGGGTACTGCCTACAGGGAATTTAGTGAAATCGAGTCTGGTTTGGAATATTTGAGCTCGTTTCATGTCGTTTGTCATATGTTTAGTTAGGCCATCAAATTCCTTAATAAAAGTGATTGGTAACCTGGTGTCTGATTTTCCAGTATATGGCTTCATATGAACTGGATCGAGAACTCGAGAGGAGTTTTCTCTATCATTTGGATTGCCTGCATTACTATTTGAAGCTAAATTGCTACTTAAAGTATTGTCTTCATAGGCGTTTAACAATTCAAGATCTCGGGGTTTATAGGCTTGAGGATATTCTCCGAAGTCTTCCTGATCTGAATCGTCATTATAAACTTGAACTTTTGGCTTTTTAATATTCGAATAATTGGTGTTTGTCGTCATATTGTGTCGAGATTTGTTTTCAATATTCGAATAATTAAATTGCGATGTGGATGGCGGAATTACTGAGGGTTCATTTCGAGAAATGAGATTTGTCAGTTCATTATTTATAGGAATAGAATATTGTTTTCCTCCTATACTAATTGTCGCCATGCCTTGGGTGATTTCTTGTCTTCATAGGATGTGGAATTGATTTTTGGTGGTGGCATTGTCATCCAATGAGGAACAGATGTGTTTGTGTCTGCAGGTATGTTTCTCATTTGGCTAATATTTGAAGAAATTTGCGGATTTGAATGACAATGAGATGACGTACATGTGTCGGAAAAGTGAACTGAAGGATGATTCAATGTTGACTGAGATCTGACACGATTGTCGAAAGAAGTGGTATTGTCTAACAGAGTATTATTAATGAAGCTATTGGTGTCATGTTGTGTCGACAATATACTTTGATTTCTGACAGCATTGAAAGGAATTTCTTGTGTCGGCAATCTTCTAATATCTTCGTCTCGATTAAATTGTCTAACTTCACGTAGTTCGTCTCTTTGTTTAGTGACTTGTCTTAACTGACCATGAATGTCTTCAATGACTTGAACTAATTGCATTGTCGTCAAAGGTTGGCGTTTTTCTTCTTGTCTAGCCATGAAATTTTCCTTGTCTGTTTCTTCCATTTTCGCAGCACTTTCTCTAACATATTGATCCCATAGAGCGGCTAGCCTAACTTGTTCGGGGGTAGGTGGGACATAGCCTGGTGTATATGATTTCAACCGTTGAGGTGGCGGAAAATTGAAAGGTGGTAGATTGAGTCTACCAGGAATATATGAGGTTGTCGTCATTACAGGAATTTTAGACTTATCAGAACTTGAAAGTTGTCTAAAATGACTGGTTGCAGCAGTGGCTACTGTTGTGACTACAGGTTGATTTGTCGTCATAGGATTAGAGGTGGTAAGACTTAATCCTAACAAATTGTCTTCATCATTTGAGGCAAGTTCGTCTACATTATTATCTTGACCAGATTCACTCATATTGTATACAATAAATATAAAAATAGTATACAAGAAATATACGAGAATAAGTTGTCTTCAAATGTTTGTCGTCAAATAAAATGGTAAAAATATACTATAACTATCGACGAACAAATTGTCAAATAAAATTTTTCGAAATATTTTACGAAAATATTTTCGAGAGATCGAAAAATAAAAATATCGAATTGTCGTAAATAAAAGTCGAGTTGTCGCACTTTGACCAAAAACACTTTGAACAAAAGGTGTAGTAAAATATGTAAAAACTCACCAATTGTCGTCAGATGAATTAGCAACTGAAGTGGTGCTACTACTCATTTTTGTGTCTGCAGAGGATTCCGGATCTTCGGAGGTTGTTGTCGAGGACCGATGATCTGCTTTGACTTTTGTTTTCAGGTTTACGCGAGTACGAGCGGATCGCGATTTAAATTTTCGAGCGCGGAGACGAATTTTGAAAAATTACGAGACACGCACGATTGACTACAAGTTCAACTTTATTGAAAGTAAAAGGTTTGGTTTTTTAAGAAAACGCGAATGTCGACACACTTTTTTGGAAAAGCGAATTCAAAAAAAATAAATAAATATAATTTAATTTAAAGACGAGATTTGTCTTCAAAGATTGAAAAAGGCGGAAAAGGGCACACTCTTATTACTTCGCGAATCGCGGAATGTCTAATAAAAAGCGGCGAATGTATACGAAAAGAAACACGAACATTTTGACAAACACTTTGAAAATAAATTAAAGTCTAGGCTTACTTGAAGAGGTAGATGTTTCTGCTTCCAGGTAGAGCTGTCGAATGATTTCTGATTGCAAAAGTGTGTTCCTTGTCCACGTGTGTCTTCTGATTGGAAAATCCAATCCATTGTTGAGTTGAGATGTGTGTCTTCTGATGTCTTATCTCATGTGTTTCAGGATTCTCGCCTTTTTTACCCATTCTATCGAATTTTGTGCGGGGTAAAAGTGTTTTCTGCAAAAACTTGTTCAACATGAAATGTTGAAAATTGTGATTTTGTCTTCATGTCTTCATATATTTCGTATTCCATTGTCTTCAACTGAATTTCGACTTGAATGACTGCAAATTTTAACAAGTTCTATTCCATAGACCAAATGGAAGTTTTTGACTTGATTAATTTCACGAATTATGGTCTTTTTCTTGTGATTTTTCTCGTCATTTGGGGAGAAATTTAGAGTTTTCGAAATTCGAAAAATCACAAGTTTCGATTTATTTAATTTTGTCTTCATTTTTCGTAGAAATTGTCTTCATGTCTTCATATTCCGTGAGGAATGGAAGGATCCAAAAAGGGGAAAAAGGGAAAAAGTAGAATTTAAAATCCTTTGTCAAATTTGTCTGTCACCACAGACGATGTAATAAAACATACATGGAAATGAAATATATAGAGAATGCATAAAAGGACATAATAAAAGGCACATAAGAAATACATAAGAAAATACATAAGAGAAAAGGCACATAATAAAAAGTACATAAGAAATATAAGAAATGCATAAGAATGAGGTGACATGGAAACGGAATGTGGAAAACAAGTGTGAGTGTTCTGCTGTTTGTCTTCATGTCTTCATGAGCTTATTGCTGATTTTAATTTGCTGAGAATTACGTCGATAGATGGAAAAGGTGAAGGTGAAATTGTCTTCATCTATCGGAATTTTGATGAGGCCAAAAGAGAAAACGGCCCCATCACGGTCGCCAGCAAACCCAGTATCGGGGGTTTACAACCTTGATAAAATGACAGATTTTTCTTTCGAAAAAGATTTACTAACTTCGAGTTCCATTAGTAAATTGTCGTCATTTTGTCTTCACTCGATCTACTAGAGAGAAACTTAAAACAATGTTGTCGGCATTGAAACCTAAGAGACATGTCGTAAGCTGAATGAAGTTAACGAAATTCACTTCAAGTTGTCTTCAAAGTTAACTCGTGTCGAAAGGATTCAAATAGAAGTAGGCCTGTAGGTAACGGAAGGCTTAGGCATTTTCGTGTCTCTGGGCTAACTAGTAAAACTAGTTGTCCTGTCACGGTCGCCATATTTTATGAGGCGTCCGAGATCGATCCCTGCCACGGTCGCCAATATTATGTGCGGCAAACGAAATCGATTCTCATACGTGTCATAAAGTCAACCTTTAATGTATAGTGGTGTTTAAATGCTAATGACGTCATAATGTCCTAAAGTTAGGACATCATACCGCCGAAACACTGATTCGGGGGGTCTTGACTTGTGTCTTCAAGACATTTTATTTTTTGACTATGACTATGTCCTACGGCTGAATTCTTCTTGACGTGAATTAGGCTTCATCAGACACGGCAAAACGCAGCTTACTTTTGTCTTCATACCTCAGCAAATTAATATGACGAATCAGCAATAAGCTAAGTTGTGTGGAAAGAAAAGCCTAACAAAGTTTCGATCCATACAAGGTTCGAAACTTACAAAAACGAACAGCAGAATTATTTTGTCAAAGACTATAATTACAAAGGAACTATAGTGTCGACAAAGCGGAACAAAGCATAGCATGTAGCGGAAAAAATAAAAAGATAAAAAAAAAAGCTATTACAGACAACAAGTAGGAGAAACCATCAAAAAGTAGTTGTGTCTTCACCTAATTGTGTGTCTTCATGAGTGATGGTTATATTGTGTAAAAGACTCCTAATATGAAACTTTAGGTCTCGGAGCTTTTAGTTTTAAGTGAGGGTGAGGTGAGAGAAAATACTGACATAGATGAAATCAAATCCACTATGCGAAAAGGAAGGCTCTACGCGGCCTTTATATGACAGAGCAAGGCAGTCATCTCGAACCAAGCTTGTCTGAAATTTGTCTTCAACACACCAAATTTCCCTCCTAGCAGATGCCAGGAACTCCATCTGATCGTATTGTCGACGGTTACTTTACCTCGTAGGTATTTTTAAAAGATCGCCTTGAAGTGCGATATGTCAACTGGCGAAACTAAGAATGCCTTGCGTGTCGTCACTACTGATCCTTCGTGACGAACGAACATCCCTAATTAGCCTTTGTCTTCAACTGAACCTATCTGGAACACAAACTACTATCCTAGTTGTCTTCAAGGTAGACCCGGTTGAATCATATTCTACATCCGTGGATGGTACACTTATATCGTTGCCTAACGTGAGGACTTAGACTTACGACTTGTGATTTGGACTTAGCTGTCATCCGCCTACACAAGAAGGACTCATTGCAAAGACGAACCTAGTACCGGGTGTCGCCAGTGCAAAATCGAGAGTGAGTTAAAATTAGAATTCGTCTTCACAAATGAGTTCTTCTTGTCGATGAAATTTCCCCACTTATTGTCTGTTAATTGCCTTCAAACATGCGATTGTCGATAATATAAGCGAGAGGAATTACCAAAATGTCTACAGCCAATGAAATTACAGATATTTAAAATTAATATACGTCGACATACAATAGGCAAAAGCGCACGTGGATGACTGATAAAGCATAATATATATTAATGACTGCAAACCGCAAGCAAAGCGTGGAGCGAGCAAAGATAAAAAAGGTTGGCTGCATTCATGTCCGGCGATGGGTTTTCACTGTCGTTCGATTCGTCTTCATTTACTATATATTTCATGGCGCCAGTCTGTCGGATCGAACCAAATTATTGTCTGAAATTGTCCTGATTTTGGCTTAGTTGTCGCTGAAATAAAATACGTTATAATTGCCTGCAAGAGAATTAGATTTTATTTCTGTCTTCATGTCGTCATCTGAATACGAGTTCGAATTCGGATAATATAATGTCCGAATTCGAATTTTGTTTCTCGAAAATTGTCTGCACTTGTGACGTCATTATTTTGTCTTATACTTGCTGAAAATAATTTTTTATTTCATGGTCCAGATCTCGGACTTCTCAGAGTATTGATTAGAATTTTCGATAATTATGCTACATTAATCAGAAAATATTCTGGAATTGATATCTATAGATGTTAATATGGGTACACATTGTGAGGAATATTTGATGGAAGCGTATTTGGATTCCTTACCTTGTGAATGTAGTAGCGTATTTCTTTTCGCGGTTGCCACGTTAGTAAATTGTTATTATTGATACTTCAACTTCAACCACTGTAGCCTGGTGGTAAAACGTGAGTTTGGCATGCTGGAGGTGGGTGATTCAGGTCCCCTTGATGGAACTTTTTTTCATTTTTTTAATAAAATTATCGTTACGAAAAATTTGTATGAATAAAAAGAAAAATTAAACGACTGAATCAGTGTTGTATGTAAGAAAAGAATTTAAAAAAAGTGTTGATAAACTATAATAAAATGAATATGATATATTATATTATTCGAGGAAAAAAAGAACTGGCAACGTTTTTACACTTACGGGGTAAAGAAATTAAATACACTCAACGGAAATATCAATTTCCCTGCTCATTCTCAGATATAAGACACTGTTGTGTAAATTATTGATCATTTCTTCCACATTTGTGGCTGCAGAGTGAAAATCACAAAATAATTTTTACTTGTACGTCTTTAGCACCTCTATAACATGCTACAATATTGTATGATTCGCAATAACAGCTTTTGAGAAAAATGTATTTAGAATTCAAAAACTGAGCAACGATTGAGCGTAAGCCTAAGGGCAATCTCGAAAATCAGCCAGTTTGGTACAAAAGCCGATTTCTTATTCTTTTGATGGGAATTAAATTTTGTTGCAAATCCTATCACACTACATTATTCCTTCCCACTTTCGACGGGAATATCGACATTTTTCCTCAACCAATAGAAAGTATTAGCTTTACCTTTGCATTTTCCTCTCCCAAGCTAGAAAATAAAATTCAAAACAAAATACTGCAGCAAAAAAAAAAACAAAAACCGAAGGAACAACAATATTATTCACAAGAAATTAAACACAATAATGGCAGGTTTCTTTCGAAAACCTGTCAAAAACTTCAGAAGGAATGAATGCGACAAAAGAAAAATTAAAAAACGAAAGAATATAATAAAATACTATAGTGCTATATCGCCAATGAGAACCATAATATATATAATTAGAACGCATCCTTTATATTCTGCAGTTGATGAATTGCTATGTCCACCGGCAAGTTAAAATGATAGTGACTCAGCTTCTCGAGACTACGAAACGCATCTTCGAAACCAGTCTTCATCGCGTAACTCCACGGTTCGTAATACATTTCGATTAGCGGTTTCGATCGATAGATGAGCTGCAACCAATTGACTAGTAGTTTCGAGTTGAGTGCGGCGCACACGAACGCCTTAAATTGCGAATTAAAACTACGTTTGTATACCGAATGCGACGAGATAATATTACCGATGGTGATGAGTAGTTTTTGAGTGCTGGAGGCGGTACAGTGGCTGCCCACATCTAAATTGAAACTCTGCGATAGTTTAAGCGCCGGCGACGAGTTGAACTGGTCACCGTTTTTCATTTTATAATATTTCACAACTAATTCCCACGCGTGGGCACTTTGGCGACTTTGACTAGAATTGGTGATGTGGGGCATGCAGCCGATCACGAAAGTTAAACTGTTTCGGACACTAATACTTTTACCCTCGCTGATCAGACCGTGTTCCATCAGACTTTGCAACGCCGAAGCCAACCTTTTGCGAACTACAGTAGCCAACTTCTGACTGTTAATATATAGCGAACCTTCTTCAGAATCGGACATGTAATCGCTGTCGATGGGTAACTCAGGTTCCAGAGCTAAATCAATAACCTCGGTGATTGTTACCTCGAGTTCCGCGCGAATGTCACCCCAGTGATTATACTTGGATTTTTTCGACAAGTAATTTCGTCTAATGGTATCCTTCTCCTCCTTACAATGAACGTTCAATATATGCAACATCGAAGACATTTTTTTCAAAAAATTAATCACTAATAATTGACTTTGGTATCCCTCCGCGGTATCCTCCTTTGGATTCTGTTCTTGCATTTTACACACCTTAAAATTATGATCGGCGCCCACTTCTTGTGAATTTGGTTCGACGTTAATTGCCATATCTCCGACTGAATTCTGCAATTCAGCTATTTGTTGTTTTAAATTAACTATCAATCGATCTTTAGTTTCATCTATTTCTTTAGAGACGTCTGACGAAAGATTTTGTATCTCAGGAATAGCCTTAAAAGTGAATTCCTCCAAATCTTTTAGTAACGACTCCTTCTCCTCAAGAGGTGCGACAATGATTTGCCGAAGTCTGAACTGAACGTGAGCAATATGTGTAGTGACGGCGCTAAGTGATTCCAGTAACTGTAATTCATTGTGTTGTGCATTCGACACATCTTCCTTACTTTTTCCATCCGAAATGCTAACTACGTCAGCGGGTAAATTAATCTGCGAAAATAAATCATCTTCCGACTGCCGAGTTTCATAGTTGCTGGTAAGTGCCATATGGAAATGGGCATAACGTGCCAAATAGTGGAAAATTTTTCAACAGCCACACGATTACACTTCAGAGCTGATCACTCCAAAAAAAACGATATGTAATTTTCATTTAAGATATAACTGTGTAAATAAAATGGGTTAATTCCAACAACTCGGATTAAAAGTAGACACTCACCTCACCAATTAGCGTCGCAAAATAATTAATATAAAGTTAACAAGACAACAATAATTTCGTTCGAATTCTCGACGGGACGAAACTTGAGGAAGCAAAAACTTCATTATCAGTCAGAATCAGAAAACAATGACGTCATCAATTTGACTATAAGCTTGGGATAAATATTTAACAAAATTGGCGGTGGTTGTATCGAGAAAAAGTTTGCCTACAAAAAATCCGAATCAAGTCTTCCACTCTTCCCATCCTCTTCGTCCTCAACTCGCAAACTGTCACCCCTCGTGCCCTCCCAACCATTGCAGATATCGCAATTCACACTACACAAAACACACTACTACAGTCACAAATGAAATGACTCTGCGGGTAGCGGTGGCGAAGCTGTACTTTTACCTACGTTCTCGTTATCTATCTTCTCGTTCTATCATCTGTTTTTTCATATTGTGTTCACTACCAGCGTAGGCGTATCGTATTATATGTGCGCGGTTGTTGAAGAGTATTAATACTTTTCTCTTTCATTTTTTGTTTAAATCTAGTCATTTATCTTCAAATTTTCTGCCGTAAACAAGAAACATGGAAAAAGTGTTGAAACGTGTTACTCATCACAAGAAGCAGAACACTAATACTAGTTCCAAACATAAAGATAAAACGAACGGTCTGCGGGCATCTTCAATCAATAAACGATATTCGGTCGATGATAATTTTTATACGTATGCAAGCAAGAACGAATTATATCAGAATTGCTGCAGTAGCAGCAACACAAATTTTTACACCATGTCAAATCGAGGAGAATTCAAACGAAACACCTTACATCGCTCTCGAGCGGATACACCTGCCTCAGAATTCGATTCATACAAACAGTTGACCAAAGAGGATGTCACGTTTAAGAAATTACTGAAAATGTTCAACAGCGGCGAAAACAGTCGAGGAGCTAAGGAATGGTTTACATCTAATGCCAGTAATGTGATGGAGTTAGCACCCAAGATCCTGACAAAAAGGTTTTGTAGCAAAAAAGGTGATAATGAATTATATAGAAGCAATAGTTTCAAGTTTGAACGATTCGAAAGAACGGATTCGGATACCTTAACAATATCGAAGAAGTCGCCAGTTTCCAGACAAGTATGTTTGATCGAATTTATTTTGTTTATCCTTGAACTAAAATATTTTTGCTAATTTTGATTGAGTTAAGTCTTATTATTATGGAGGTGTTACATGAACCATACTTTGGTCAGATTTAGCTTTATGGTCTTTCAGTTTGGCCGTATCATGGAATTGAAACCATATTATTCGATAACAATATATTAAGCTTCTTATCTTACAGGATAAGAGTTACAAATAGTCAACTGTCTGTTTATAGTTTTCTAATTTATGCGAGTATTGTAATGTAAGTATTGTAATATGCTGATTATTTTTTATTTTTTTTATTTTTTGTAATTTAAATATAATTCACTGGATTTATTTCCGGTTGTCTGATGATATTCCATGATTTCGAAATTTGACTCAGTTCCAGTCCAGTTGATGAATGCTGGATCATTATCAGTTTTCTTTACTGTTATTAGTCATAATATTTTCTGCTAGAATTGATAGAGCAGTCTACCTATCAGTGAGAATAAGCAAAAACAAAACTTTCTAGCTGTTCAAATAATCAACAAATCGGATTCAAGTTATTGAAATCAATAAATTTTTCGAGATGTCTGCAATCGCTTGCGCCTGCGTATTAATTGAAAATGGTCGACATTTAAAGTTGGAAATATTATACACCATAATATTGTTGGTTAAAATGAAAGAGTACTATCACATTCTTGTTTTGTTGACTTGTAGAGCATTCTCAAAAAAATCAAGGATTTAATTTAAAGAATTTTTTTTTTTTGTGAATTAAATCATTTATTATTATTATTTTGATGAATGAAGGAAAATGAGTCGATTTTGTTTTCTCTTATGGTAAGAGAAACTAATTAACGGCGTGGTTGAAAGGAGGTCCACATTCACATTCAGTGTCTAAGACTGTAAATTTTCGATTTTGATTTCTGTTTTATATGTGCAATTCATTAGAGTCTTAGGTAGTCTAGGGACAGCAAATTTTATTGGAAAGTCAAATGACCCGCAAAAAACTGAAATACAGACTGTTTATGAAATCCAACTTTTCTGGCAACTGTTGAGTGAGAATGAAATGGTATGAACAATGTCAAAAATTGTCTTGCTAAGGAAAATTTCAATACTTGAACGAAAGATGACAGGTGAGTGAACTTAGAAAAACGTTTTTTTGTTCACCTGTAACCCAAAATAAAAACATTTCATGGAAAACCAATTCTTATAAAATGCTGAAACCATTAACCAGAATAATAACCAGAAAGAATTGATTTTTATTGGTTTTCATTATCAATATTATTGATTATTTTTTTCAAAAATTTACAATTATTTCTTGGAAAATTATTAATTATAGATAATTTGACTGGGAGAAAATTTTTTTTGCTTATTTCAACTCAAATTTTTTAACCTTAACCATTAACCAAAAAAGTTGTTTTGGTGAACCAGAACCATAATCAGAAACCAAATAATTACATTTTTAACCAATAATCGGTAACCAGTGACCAATATAGATTTTTAATGGTAACAAGTAACCCCCAAAAATGTGTTGGTTACAACCCCTAGCCTGAAGGCATGAATGATACTTAATTATTCTTAAGAATTACTTAACAAAGTTATACATACATTAACGTGCACGCACGTGCGTTCACACCCACACACACACGTAGTATAAAGTAAAAAATGTAAAAATTACTTAAGTATCATTCTTGAATTTGGCATTCTGCCTTAAGAATTGGTAGAATCAATTGTTATGGAATTGAGTAGGTACCTGATCAATTTAACAAAAGTTTACAGCCCTAGTACGTATGTACATTCCTTTCATTCAACATTAATTTACATTTAGGTACAAATAATAACTCTGTTTGATAGAGCTACACCAACTTACACAAACCTTTATCAGGAGGGCGATTCCACAAATGTAGGAATGTTACATGACTTTGCACCAAGTTTTACTTGAATATTTGTGTAAGTTAGTGTAATCCTATCAAACAGAGCTAGTATATTTTGCTACATGAGTGCAAAGTGAACAATCCTCGACTAGGTCGAGTTTGCAGCTCGAGCTATGGGCGAATGATGCCATCATCAAATGAGTGGGGGACTCACTGCGCTCACATTGCAAACGCTATTTTTTCCAACACATCCGCTTTGAAGTAGTAGTGTCAAAAATATCGATACGTATCAATATTTTTCCAGGAATATCGATATTTTGCGTATCAATATTTTTGGATAAAATATCGATATTTTCAAATGCCAATTTTTAATTATTTTTTCTTTGGTTGTGGTTGTGTATTGAAAAAATTACGAGTGAATGAGTGATAACTGAAACTGATGACAGATGATATTTATGATATTTATGAATTAAGAATAACTTGATCTTGACTCCAGTCCAAAATGAGGAGATTTGGAGATTTCTCAAACATAGTTCACATATATTTATATCTACAACTACATCAACAATGTCAAGTAAATACCCTGACTTACTTTGCTTCCATTATTCTTTTCCTCAAATTTATAAAATTCAAATTTACATTTTATTTTCATAGTTTTAAATGACAATAATTCAGATGAGCCATCTGCAAAAATTTTTTATCAAATTTTATAAAATATCGATATCGTATCGATATCATCGATATTTTACCAGAAATATCGATATCATCGATATTTTACCAGAAATATCGATATCGTATCGATACAAAAAAATATCGAACTACTTCGAAGTTGATGAACAAACCTGATTAATTAATGGGCAGGGCAAAAAATTTTGATAACAGAAGCAAATGGGTTTTGCTCCGCTATCTGCATTTTCACTCCCTCCATCAAAATTTGATCAGCAGTCACGAATTCATTATTTTGCGGCATATGTTGGGAAAAATTAATTTTATAACTTTCAGTGAAATTACTTCAGGTGTGTAGGTATACTTGATTATTATTGATTAAGCAGTTTTAAAAATTCGTTTTTTGACGCTCCTTAATTGCAACTTGATTCATTTTTCAAAGTGTTTGATGTGCAGTTTTATTCGAAATTTGACTTCGATTCATTTTCTGATTAATTTTTGGGGCTTTGGTTGAGTGCTTGTGGATGCTTGACCTCACAGCCGTAAATTTGTTTGTTCAGAATTTTGACTGTGTACCAAATGGACACGGAAAACGCTATGAACATCTTATCGGGTTTTCTTCCTCTCAACTTTCCCAACTTTTGGTTAAAATTATGAATAAAGCATTCAGTAGTGAGTTCCGAATTGATAATCAAAGCTCTATTCTCAAAAAATCGTCAATTACTTGCATTTTGAACAGCCCCAAAAGTTTTATTTGTCTTATTTTACGGATTTTACTTTATTGCTTGAAAACAGTTTGCGCCAACTACTATTGTTTGCTGTCTTTTTTTTTTTTTTTTTTTGACAAAAATATGGAAGAAATTTAAATAGTACTTACTCAGTTAGAGTTTCGATTTAAATCATTGTTGATCAAATCATGTTCATGCTTGTATCCAAAATTTATTATTTCACAGAAATGAGGGGAAAGTACAAGAAGACGTCTGCGTTATTTTTACTTAATTATTCCCTGTCCATTTAGTATACAGTTAAAGGTGTAGAATCATCGGTCATTACATTTTCATCTAAAATGGCGGCGTAATCGGTTCGGTCCATTGAGTAATGTGTTCGCGGTGAACGAATAAATTTATGCAAAATGAAGAAAAATTATGCTTTAATTATTTCGATCGTGCCAAAGTGACTTGTCTAAAAAAAGAAAAACTATGAAGAATATACGAATATACGTACCTATGTAGTATTATTATAATGATGCTATAAAGGCGATGTCGATGGTAACAGGTTATAAAAGAATAGTGAAGTTTTGGTTTTTTGAGACTGTTGTTTGGGTTTTTCTTTCAAAGAGGTGTACCTCTTGAGAAAAATATAACAGAAAAAAGTAACAGAAAAATGCAGCAGCCAAATTTATGACGTCATCAGCTGCTTCCGAAACAGATGACGGAAAACATCTTTCTAAGAAGGTACCTCATGAATAAAAATGTGACAGTAAAAATGTAACAGACAAAATTATGTCGTTATAATCCCTTCCAGCTGCTAAAATTTCCGAGTCAAAAATAATGATCAGTATATTGTATTCTTCCTGATGAGCCCCCCCGCTGTGTCCTTAGACTGTCCTCTAAATAAATAGATAATTAATTAAATAAACAGATCGCTATCTACCTAAATAAAATAAATATAAATAAATAAATAGATAATAAATAGATTTATTGCATATCGGTAACTGAAGAGGCTGATGACATTATAATTTTAGACTAGGAAATTTGGGGGCATTTTCGGTGGTTTAAGTGGCGTTCTGTTGAGGTTTTAGGTACCTATCTGTTTATTGCATATTGGCATAAGATACATTATGTTTTCTGGAAACATCTTTGACACTACCATATTTTTTTTTTCTTTAAAAACAGTAGAAGGAAAACAATATGATAGGTTGGTATTGTAATATTTTCGATTAATTGACAATTTTGAAGTACATAAATACGTAGTAGTTGCATCTGTAATTGTGATTCCTTGGAAACTATGTTTAGCTTGCAGAATTTCTCCTCTTCTGGAGTTCTCGTGATTTTTGGTTTCAGTTGTTCTATTTTCTGGGAAATTATTGTGTTTTAGGAAAGTAGTGGATTATTGATGTAGCCCCATAAATGGATTTATCATTTTGGCCCCGGGACTACAACCTTCCCCCTCCAATTTTTAAAACTTTTTCAATAATTTCAATTTTATAGAATGAAGTTATTTTGTTATTCTATATGAAATGGAGGCATTCATTTGCAGATTCTTCGGACTTTTAAAGTTCGTTTGCTTTTTCAGTAATCATCGGTTCGTCCATTTGATCCTTTGAAATATTTGCAAGAATGAAAATCGGGATGCTATAATATTATAGGCCTCCTTTCTTTTTTTGAATTTGGAAATATATTGGTATGTTTTTCCAATATCAGATACCAAGTTTTGTATCTAATCAAAATGAGTTGTTATAAATCTTGTGACGTTGAATTTGATGAAATGAAAACATTAGTCGACTTTACTGATAGGCCTGAGGAATTACAAATTAAGCCCCTAGTCGAAGAAACTGAGGCAATTTCTCAAATTGCTACAGATTATTTCAAGAAGATTGTATGCCAGTTGTGTTTAGCAATATCTTTAACAATTGTTTTTAGGAAGAGTGGCTATACAGGCTTTTAATGAAGAATTCAATTCCATGTATGATCTCAAAGTCTGGAGAGTCATTGACCAACCTTGTAATACTAAACTGATTGACACTCTGGATTTTTACAACCAAAGCTGATGAAAACAGTATAATGTGCTAAAAGGCAAGATTAGTTGTAAAAAGGATTCATAGATAGATCAAATATACTATGACCCAAACTTATGTACCTGTAGTTTAGTTTTGGTTGATACGATTGTTTTCATCTGTCACAAACATGTTGAATTTACAGTTAGTGCAATATGATGTAAAGACTGCTTATCTGAATTCTCAGATTCAGAATGACGTCTATGTTAATATCCTTTTAGGTTGCAATGTCGATAAATCAAAATTACTTAAATTTGAAAAATTTATTTATGGTTTAAAAATCTCTAGTAAAAATTGGATCGAGTTCCTAGATTCTTATCTTTTGAACTCCAAATTTACCAAATCAAAATTGATAGATATATGTACATCTGTAAAAATGATTCAGATGGGATTGTCTTTATGATAATTTAAATTGATGACATACTACTTGCAACAAATCATTTTGAATGGATACAGTAAACCACTGATCACTTCGATACTTGTTTTATGATGAAACAGATTAATAACCCAACTTACTTTATAGGTTTTGAAACTGAAAGAAACAGAGAATCACAGATAAGCTCCCATAAAAACAATAGATCAAAAAGATTCTCCAGAAATGCCAACTCTGATTCTAACCCTTTGAAAACACCAATGGAGCTTGGTTTAAATTGAGTAAACTAATATGGCATAAATGATAGGGAATATAGATCCATGATTGGTGCACTATTATATATCACTAGAGGCACAAGATTACGTTTCTCAATTCCAGAACTGCTCCGATGATGTTATGAAAAATCATCAGGTATTTGAAGTTAATTATTGACATTGTTCTTGTTTATCGTTTGAATTCTGATGGTATTTCTACCCAAGTTGATGCCTTGTATGCACCCAGCATCGACAATGAACTTATTAGCATAAATGAATTAGAAAAATACAAGTTGATAACTGGATATCTTATTAAGATGTACAGTGATTTAGTTAATTGAGGTGTTCAATGCTAAAATATACATGCTTCATCTACAGCCACTGAACTTACTTGTACATAGTGCCTTCGAAGACATTGAAGTTGCATGACTTCTTAACTGTGAATTCTTTTGGATTAACTGAGAGCTCTAATGATTAAGTATTATGGATTAGCCCAAGCACATCAGGACAAGGTATTCCAATTTGAACAAATAGCAATAGAAGACCAACTAGCTTATTTACATACCAAAGCCTTATCCAGAAAACAGCATATTCTTACAAATCAACTTCTCAAATCACTTTTCATCAATCCGTAATCATTTCCATCAAATCCAAAACTCGATCCTTCATCTGAAACACATGAATTCATTATTTAACATCTAATTCTTTAATATGGATAAATACATAATTTATTGTTTATCTAAATGAAACTGATTTTTCACATTCACTGTCTTGTTTCTTCATTTTCAGTGTCAATTTGAAACATATAAATACTTGTGTTAATATTTGATCATTTTATATATTCAACAATGTGAATAATTTATGTACTTACTATCACAATCCATTTTAGTTACTATTTTTTGTCAAATTTTTACATTTTACTAATTTTTATTTCACTGATTTATTTGAACTTTTATCAAAAATCATGTTTATTTTTTGAATAATTATTTACATTGTACCACTTTATTCAACACCAATATGTAATTTACAGGTCATTAACCTTTGTTTTAATCTCTTGCAATTGTGCTTGGTTCAAAGGATTGTAGGAGGTGTTGGGAAAACCAATCCTCTTTCCCACATACTCTTGCAAACACTTGATTTTAATCATACAAACCTTTTTACTCTTTTATGCTCGTGGCTGCACTGATTCTGATTCCACCACTCATTCATTTATCTTTGTTCATCTCTGCCAGGTACTAGGTGACCCAAAAGTCACACAACCCAAACCTGCAAATGTAAAAATTTTGAAAAAAGAGATACAAGGCTGAATCTTGGCACAGTTGCAGAAGTCAGTTACTTAATTATTCATGCAAAGTTTCAGCTCTGTATCTGTAATAATCAAACTTTGAGGAATTTTTGATTTTTAATTATAATTTTTCCTTGTTTGAAAAATAAATTTTGAGAAATTTTTAATGGTGAAAGTACTTAAAAAATTCTGAAACTTGGTACAATAATAGAGAATGATTACCTGATTAAATGGGTAAAGTTTCACTTCAGTACCTTCATCCTTGTTTTTTTAAGAACATTTTTATGGTCTAGAACAATACTTTCAAAACAAATAAAAAAAATTTTTTAATTTCAAAGATTTTATTTCATCCTCTCCATTGATTCTCACTTTGGTGCAGTATTTCACTTTATGACAGAATTTTGTCGTAAGTTACCTTAAATTTGTTTGGTATGCAACTTTTCATATGTCAATGTTTTTTTCTCAATAACACCTGCAATGAGCAGTTATGCAACTTTTTATTCAGTTTGTACAAAAAGTTGCATAATCAAATAATTGAGTAACCATTTTCTTATCATTGTCCCATGTTTCAAAATTTTTTGAAAATTTTTGCAGTTTAAAATTTTTCGATTCGTTTTTTATGTGTACAGACCACTAAGAAAATTCTTTTAAAAAAAAAATTGAGATAAGAAAGTGAAACTTTACCTGCTTAATCTGGTAATCATCCTCCATTATTGTGACGAGTTTCAGAATTTTTGGAAAACTGGCCACTTAAAATTTTTCAAAGTTTGTTTTGCCACAAATATGAAAATTGAAATTAAAAGTCAAAATTACTCAAAATTAGACTACTATAGATACATAGTTGAAATTTTGCATAAATAATAGTAACCCACTCCTATAAGAGTCCAAAATTTCGGCTATGTATCTCTTTTTTTCGAATTTTTACATTTGAATGTTTGGGTTGCTCGACTTTTGGTCACTCGGTATACACATTTCATACTCTATACTTTACCTGTTTTCATCGCTGCAATTACACCCTTCTGAGACGTAACTCCGTGAACAACTGTATTTTTGTTATTTCTACAAATCTGTCGACCTTAATCCTATAACTAGCTATGAAATATTGATATATCGATATGTTTGTCAGATATCGATAGCTATCGATATTATTTTACAATTTTTTTCAAGTAATTGAAATTCAGATTTTTCTTATTCTTTCGAATAATGGATGAAACTAACCAAGTATAGCCGTTAGAGTTTTTTCTTTGTATTCGTTGAAATCTTTTATCTTCTTTTCTGTTTGTGATGTCGTAGAGGACACAGGTATCTTCTTGGCCCCATCAAGACTATTTTTTGATTCGTCGCTTTCCTTCAACTACTTTTTGTTATCGTCAGTACCGTTCCCTGTTTGTGGTGTGGTAATTAAAGGTACCAGCAACTGCCACTTATCCAAATGGGTGGTTCCAGCGCCAACCTTTTTTCCTCGTTCAAAGTACAGTAATTGAATTACGGCTGAAAATTTCGTAAAAGTAGATACAATCACGGTATAAGGTCTTAATTTTAAGGGACATCTTTCGTGAATTGAATCACTTCTCTTTTGTAACCTTTCCAATTTTCGTGCTTTTCTTTTTCGTTTCATTCGAGGGAAATTGGCCGAGTCGCTTCGAGAGAGATGAGAAAACGTATTATTCGTAGAATCTGGTCCAAGCTGTTGTGTTTCCGTTTGTCTGATTTCGGAAAATTTCACTCATATCAACTCTTCACGTTAATTGAGACGGTTCCCGTACATGTGGATTGGTGCATTTACCTCTAATTTAATTACGATAATTCGATTTTTGTTGCCTTCATACTTGGCTACTTTTTTCATCGTTTTGTGGTTGTTTCAATTTTTTACTTGAAATAAGTCAGTTCTTTATTTACTTGCGCTGCTGCTGCTGCAATGTCGAAAGTGTACAATGAAACTAGTGACGAGCAAAAGCAAAAGCAAAAGCAAGACTGAGGCCACGGTGGTCATCAAGAACACAAAAAAATTATATTTAAAATCGTAAATATTGTAAATTGTTCAGGGAACAAGATTGCGACCATTTTACAGTTTGCCCAAATTCTTTCTAAAATTTTGCCTTTGCGTCCAGTTCTGCCGTTGCACAGTCCAGTTTTGGTCTTGTTCTTAGTAATTATAAGCTTTTATTCTACTCGCTACTGCAGTTTTAAAGTATACTAAAGCCAAAAAAATAAAATAAAAGCTTATTTCTTAAAAATTCGTTTTTAACCTAATTAATTTTTTTTAGCAAATTTATTCACTTTTTTAAGTTTAGTTTGGTCATAAATTTCAACGTAAGAGTTATTTATTTTTCCGTTTAATTTCAGAAAAAATGAAGTCGAAAAATTGACAGTTCAATCAATGAAAAGAGTAAAATTTGGTTACATTGTTGAATTTTTACAGTGAATCAAAGTTATTGGCCCTCAGGGCCGGTCGCAAGGGGTTTTTTGGGGGTTCAACCTTCCCTTGACGCTAAAAAAAAAAAAAGCAATATTATACCAAGTAATCTCACATATTATTATAAACTTTTATTCTACTCACTACTGCGATCTTAAAATATATCAATACTGCATCCAACCTTCCGCAACAAAATAATTTTTATTTCGAATGAAGCTGAAGCCAAAAATAAATAATAATAAAAACTTATCTTTTAACAATTCGTTTTGAACCTAAACTTATTTTTAATTATGAATAATGCAACCACACCAGGTCTGCCGGTGAAAATCAACCATCGTTGCATTTATTTTCAGAAAAACCTCGTAGTTTACTATTTTAAAAAATGTATAAAACTTTTAATTTCAAATTAACTCGTTCAATTTACATTTTCAAACTTTTTAAAATAATTTGTCTTAAAAGGAGAAAGTCCATATCTGAGAAAGAAATCTTTTAAAAAAACTTCAAGGTGTGACTTTGAGGGAGTTCATAAAATAAAATAAAATTTTGAATTTACACTTAGGTATCAAAAAACAAATAAACCCTCCCTTGAGGAAATCCTCAGGCCGGCCCTGGTGGCCCTAAAAGTATTCATAGTTGGGTTATAATTTTTAAGGTATTACTTAGCCCCGAAAGTATTGGTATTCGTATTGTTGTTGGGTATAAATTGAGTGATTTTTATCTGTGCTGTACCTGAAATTCGAAGTTCCCAATAAGTAATGTTGAAAAGTGAGTTCTCATTTCAACCGTGAGCTTTTTGGTTTTGTGATGTTTTTAAAGTGAAAAATCTCGGAACTTTTTATAATCTACTGTAGAATAATTAAAAGAATTTTTTTGGTAAGGAAGGCATCATTGCTGCAGAAGCGAACTTCTTATCAGAATCTACTCGCTGAGTTGTGGTTGGAAGTTCGTCTCTTTTTGAGTCTTACCGTTGTTTGTAAGTTCCAAGTAAAAGAAACTCACTTTTTCAATTCCTAAATTTTAAGACAGAATAACTTAGTAAAAAATAATTCTAAAATAGAAATGAAAAAAAATTCAGTGATCAGTTTGTTGAGTTTATTTTGAAAGAAAAACTGCAATATTCCTGTTTTTGTGCTCGCTGCGTTTCCGATCGTAGATTAAGGTAATCTTTAGTCTTCACTCTTCAGAGTTTTTTATGATTAAACGAAACGAATGAATGTGTAATGACCGACATAATTGATAGGGTATAATTATTTGACCTCGACGGTCAACTGATAAGAGCTGATAAGCTAATACACAACGTTCGCTTCCTCAAATTGGCGTAGTTAAATATATGTATATTATCGAATTTGGCTGCCGGGCGGGTAGCGTTCGAGTCGTGAAAAACGGCGCGAAGGGCAGCGGAGACGCTTTTCATTCCTACTTCCTCCCGTCTCTTCCCTCAATTTTCCCCCTTTCCCGGCTTCTCGCCACTTACCAGCCCTTTTTCCTCATGCGCGGCGGTGCTTGGCTTTTAGGGGATGCTGCGATGACGTCAGTTGTTTTTTAAAATCAGCTGGAGGAAAAACGGGGGTTGATGCGGTTGGTGGCTCGATATGGGGGTGGAATGGTGATGGTTGAGTTGGTGGCGGTGGTGACGCATACAGCGTACCCTCGAGAGTGCGCGATTCTGCTTCTTTTTTTTTCTTTTTCTTTTTTTTTTTTTTTTTTTCATCATCCCGCATTCGGAGGGCACCATTTCTTACATTTGGCTTTGCTGCTCCTGCAAACATACGGTGTACGCAACCTTTTCGACGTCGACGCTTTATCGACGGTATCGTTTTTCGTACATTTTATCTTTTTTGCATGAGTCGAATCTGCTGCAGACCCGAGACCGAAAGATTAATAATAAATTATCGGGTGATTCTCGATCGTCATCGTTATTTGATGAAGACGAAAAACAGTTTTGTCAGAGCTGCTGAAAAAAGAAAATTTCTGAATTTTGATTGGAAGTCGTGTTTTTGTTTAAATTTTTAATCGAGTGTTTGTTTTTGGCTCGCATTTCTCCGTGGTTTTCATTCATGTGCTCCCTTGGTCATCGAATGTTTACAATTTACACGTACTCGTGTACATTACCCAGTTGTTCGTGACTTAACGGCAGGTAAATTTTGTCGAATTTATTACCCCGTGTGATTGGCCATTCCCCATTTACCGTGAATGTGGATGGTATGAAGAGCTCGGATTATGAAAAATTTCGTAGCTAATATGATTTTTGACTCGAAAATTGCGCCGAATTGCGAAAGTTGTTGAAACTGCTCTAATTACGACGCACATTATGCTCGCCTAATACGATCGTTAGGCTCGTCGATGAGGTTAGATAATTTTACTCTCGCTCTTTTCATCTCGAATACTCTATGTAGGGTTTTTGGTTTTCTAGAACTCTCACGTAGACTGCGGGCATAAGTTGGAACGTTGGGCATTTTTTACATATTGGGCACATTACTCCAAAATTAAGTGATTTTAGAAGAATTGTATGTGCTCTTAAAATTGATAGTTTTAATATTTGTACTCCCACTTATAAACAAAACTGGGCCCAAAACATTTTTTCAAAAAACTTCATTTTGTCGACTTACTTTTCTCCGGCATTCTCATCATTGTATAAATTTCATAATTGTCACTCTGGTTTAATGGAAAAACTAAAAAGAAAAAAATAATGTATCTTACGCGCGTAGGCTTCAGAGTAGTAAAGGAATACAATTTTTCATGAGAAAAAAATCTGATTGATTTGCCCTAATTGTATGATTCGCGAGACTGTGTTTCGAATTATTCAGAACTACAGTTTAAAAAAAAATCTTTTTTTGACTTTGCACTATTTAGCCTATGTAGGCACACAAGATATCTAAAGTTTATGAATACTGTCTTGAATATTAATTAACATTTCGTTTTTTAAATAAATGATCGTATCAAATGTTTATTCTGTTTATTCAGGTAATTTCGCAAAAACCTACTGAAGTAACTCAGTTTTAAATTTAAAACACTACTGGAAATGAACTTGAAAAATTTGCAAACATTACATAATTTTAATGTATCCAAACTATCCCCGTGGTCTCTCTAAGGAAGTTTTCCATTGGAAAATTTTCTATTTTTGTTTAGCTAAGTAATATTGATGATCATGAAGGATTAATTGGTAGAATATACGTATGAATGAAGATTCAAAGTTATGACATTACCTGTATTACACTTTTATACATAATTTTTAGTAAGAATTTTTAATTATTTTAAATTAGGCAATGGCGTGTTTTACTTCCGAAAATTGTTCTTTGAAGGATGATGTATACGCTTCTGCATGTTATGTATGCCTATGCAGATTTTAAATACTATATGACGAAAACCTAATTATATTACGAGTGTAAATAGCCTATCGAGGTTGTGAATATTGATAGTTACCAGCGGTATCTGCAAGTATCAAATGTTGTACCTTAGCTGGGTAGTGAATAATCAATTAGGTAATTTATTTTTATCCATTAGGTATATGTCAGTGTCTGTCCCAATGGCAACGTGCGCATATTACCAATATATTTTTTGTGTGGCACGGTTAAAAGTCGATCAGAAATTAATCTAATATCTTGAAGTCGAAACAAAGTGAAATTTACCTTAAATTAAAAATATTTTAGGTGATTCTCAGTGTAAAACCGCATAAAATTAATTAGAAGAAAAGGTGTATGAGAGTAAAAATCCTAAGTTTTATGGACTACAAATTAACGAAGTTGATTTCAAATCCATTGACGTCATTTTCTGACCGGTTTTCTAAGTTGATTAAAAATCGAGGCCGATTTTTTTTCTTTTTACAATTTTGAATCGCGTTTTCTTTCGGCAAATAGGGTTTCTCTATCCAGTATTCCTTGTCAAAAATAAGCGTGTTAATAACATTATTCCACGATAATGCTTAATGAAGTTAAATTTTTGTGAAAATATGACTTTTGTTAGGCGTAACATTTTAAAGCAGTAAATAAACGATAACGAATCTTATTGAATCTCCCCAAATTCTTTTGTCGAATCAACGAGTTTTTAAAATTTTCTTGCAACTATCCCAGTGTCGTGCCGAAATTAGTCTCTATGAATTTGAGTAACTCCAAAAAAAAAGAGCTTCGAAGGCAATAATTTGTCGTTCCTACTATCGTTAAAATAAGAACCAGATAGAGTCATAAAAATTGCCATAATAATCAGTCACAAATATGTAGAATCCAGAGAGACAGAAAAGCTTGGGTGGAGGCCGAGGGATTCGAAGGTGCGTCCTCCGGTTGAGTGTGCTTAGCTTAAAGTCCAGAACCAAGGGAGATATGAGACATAGCGGTTGAGTCCCCTCAGCAAGTATTAGTTGCTTAGTTCTGGAGGCCGGAGTTCCGCCTTTAATTTCACTCAACATGGGTGTAAATAGATAATCAGGGGGCCCCAGCGAGACGCAAAATTACCAGTTTTTGCAGGCTTTTTCTTCCTGTATCAATGTGTTTGAATTTGAATTAATTTTTTCGTTGGTTCCCTTTTAAGCATTCACTTTGATATATAAATCAATAATTTGACGAAAAATTGCTCCACATCTTTATATCGATTCAGTTATATTTTCTTCTCAGATCACAAAATAGGATATGAAAAGCTTAGCTGACTTTCTGTCTACCCTGAACACATTTACTGATTTATTCCCTTTAATTCCATAAGACTATGAAGAACTGTAATAAGGAAGAATAAATGAAAAAAAATTTAAAAATTGATAAATAATTTCTAAAATTGCTGTACACTTAGAAATTCTGTAAAAATTATCCTTACTCTTGGAAAATCGAATTTATTGCCGTTCACAGTAATTTTTTTCCCTTCGTAAAAACCATCCCTAGTGTCGAATTGTCTGACTACTTTCTGTGATGGAATGTAAAAATTACGTGAGAATAATCGAACTATGTATAGTTGGGAAGATTTTTTATAAACAATTAGTATGTGGACACTTTCAGCGATGCATGTTTCTCTGGGTTTCCTTTTTATTCGGGGCAAAACAATTTTTGACTTTCGATCGGCTAAATTGCCATTGTGGTTTTCTGTTCTTCATTATTCTCGTTGAGTAATTTTCATCGAAAATTATTTGAATTAGTAGTGGAAGTATAAAGAAATTCCTCCAATCAAGCATTCTTGCAAAGCTTTTTAGTATATTTTTTTTTCAAAAATCTACTTATTAAAATTGCCTGAGTATTCGGACCCGAGGGCGGAAGTAGATACGCTTTTTGTTTCATGATTTTTTGAGCATTTTGGCACTGTTTTTGAAAATTCATTTTTTGTTTTTATGTACCGTACCCCCTTTTGGGTCGAGTCAATTTCCAGGCGTAATTTTGATCGAATGGTTTCGAAATTTAAAACATAATATATTCAGATCCATCTTAGGTAGAACCCTCTTGCGTTTGGTCCGGATCAGGCGCGTAGTCCGTTCGGTAGATCAGTTCATATGCATTTTTTATTAAACAGCGTACAAGTCGCAATTTTCAATCGATAGGCCTAAAATTTGATATACAATTGTGCTTTAGCTCAAGGACAGTATTTACCAATTTCGGTGCGGATAGGCCTTACGGTATGTCTGATAGGGGCGATTTTGTTGCAGTTTTGGCAGATTAATATCTCTAAATAATTTTCAAGCTATAGTCGCCAAATTTGGTACATGTATTTATTTGAAGTATATTTAACGTAATTCAAAATTTGGTTCCTATTGGTAGTATGGTTTATTCCCTGGGGCTGTTGGAGGTGCTAATTTTTCATGTTATTTCAATAAAAGTTGCAATTCTCTTTCAATAGTCGCGAAATTTGGTACAAAGAGTACCTCCCATATAAGGACCGGACCTACCAATTTAGATTTTGATTGGTCAATTTGTTCCAGACTTATTATCTATTCAGTGTGATTTTCCTTCTTTTACCCTTCCGATAATGGTTCTGAAAAATTATTTTTTTAGCCTTCATCGAGAAAACCAAAGAAAATCTACTTTTTCTTGCAAAGCTCGCTGTGAAGGAGTTTTTTGTTTTTTTATTTGTTATAATAGTCGCAGTGTCTTACATTATTTCAACTGATTTCGATTGATAAAAATTAGGTTATATCATGAAAAGTTGACTAAATATGTCGGATTCGAATTTCTCCAGCAACACGCGTATACCTATCTCGTATTTCGTTGGATATTCGATGAGTTTGAAGAAAATTTTGGTAACATCTGTTTTACGAAGTTAAAAAAATGATACCGAGTGTTACCGCTGGGAAAAAAGTTCCCTAATATGTATGATATTCACCCTTCTTGTGTGAGATTATGAGCTTTATACTTCCATCGGTGCTATTTTCACTCGCCCCATCTCTCTTATACAGTATTTCATGTCCCTTTGTCAATCGCTTTTGCTCAAAAAGTTTGCTGTTCTATTTTTTTTTTGTACATTTTAAACATTTTTTTTATCATAATTCCGAGTTGCGGATTTTTTCTACAAACAAAATTTTTTCATTTGGCCACAATTTCTTTTTCTCCAAAGTATAGCTTAATTGTCTTGCTCCATACTCCCGCAATGAGTTGAAGTTGAAATTATAATATGAAAAATAGTGGTTTCAATTTAGTCAGAAAAGTTAATCGGAACTTGTCTGTCGATGAATGTGGTATCGAAGGTATCAGTCTTGTGAAAAGACGAAAGATCCATCTATCTTATGTTTTATTAACCAACTACTATGAAAAATTTCATTTAATCTAACTCCAAAAATCTGCCTTAATCATCCTGTGACGGGTTCGTCCGTCTAATCATTGGAGATACTAAATCGTAGGGTGATACTCGCTGAGATAGAGAGAAAAAGAAACCAATGTCCAATAGACCGTATCTTGGGTAAAGAAAATTAAAAAAGCCTTTAAAACCGAGTTTATAAAAATTGTATTCGAAAATAAACAGTAGAGAGAATATACCAGACATTAGGCATCGAAAGATATACGAATACAGAAAAAATAATAGTTGACAACAGCTAATCGAATCGGCTAAAGAAACGAAGAGGCAAGTTAAAACATCGACGTAATAATAGATAGGTAAAAACCCAATCCCAGATAAGAAAAAATATTCTCGTCGTTGATAGAATACAGGCTATTCGAAATAATTCTTGAAAAATCGAGAAAACTAAAGGAGCCTACGGTTCCAAAGAATCGTAAGCTAACATATATTCCCCCCAAAAAAGGTTCGAAGGGGGGTAATCGAATGACAGCGGATATATTGCGAGTTTTTGGGGAACCTCGAGCAAAAACTTCAACAGTACGAATAGTGTTCTTGGGGTCTGGAAATACATTAGTAATACGACCTAAAGGCCATACTGCAGGTTTGGTATTGTATTCACGAAGAATGACGACATCCACTACTGCAACGGAGGGAGTTGAAGATTGCCATTTTTCCCAAGATCGAAGTTGAGCCAAGTAATTGCGAGACCATTGGTGCCAAAAGGAGTTGATTCGTTAACGTAGATCTTTGTACTAAGGGGACAAGTTGATTGGCGAAGAGTTGGTTTCTGGTAAAGTTGTCAGACTGTCCCCAATGAGGAAGTGACTTGGACAGAGAATATCGAATTCTCGCTCATTAACATGACGATAAGCGAGTGGGCGAGAGTTAAGGATACCCTTGATTTGTGTTAGAATAGTCGAGAGGCCTTCAAAGGTCATAACTTGGTCTTTGGTTACACGGACTAAGTGCGCCTTCATCGATTTAACTGCAGCTTCCCAAACTCTGCCACGATGAGGTGCATGTGATGGGTTGAACTGCCACGTAATTTTCTCGCTGAGCACGTACTAATGCGCAGCTTGGTTGTAGTGCTTATAGGACATAGGACTGCTTGCATTGGGATAAAATAATGATGAGTTGGTTTCGTAGGTGCTGGACTCATGTGGTTTAAATCGATGTATTCTCGCATAAAGTCCAAATACATTGACTTTTTAGGTTTGGTTAGGCCAGTTTCGAGATGACGTTGATAAGCAAGTGTACAAACTCGGTTATCGCTTAGGGCGGAAATCGGTTCTTTAAATGGTAGGCGAACTTGAAACAGCCTGTTTGGTAGGCGAATAAAATTCTTTTCAAATTGCTGATTGCAAGCCTCGTGTTCTGTTGTTTCATTGGATGCAGGATCGTCGTTGAATTCTTCAGATTCCCAAAACATAGCTGATCGTCGATGTCTTGGATGGCCAACAGACAAGAAGAATCAGCGGGTAAAATAGTTGTTGGAGTAGGGGTTGAACCTAATACAGTCCAGCCAAACTCGGTGTTTTGGAGAGCAACACTGTCGACTTTTTTAACATCGCCGATCAAAATGGCAGGGATGTGCGCAGCACCGAGTAAGACATCCACGTATGAGATATTTACTACAGAATTCAAAAATGCGGGATCAGCGGCCTCAAATTGTCGGAGTATTTGTGAAATTCACATTTTGGAGCGAGTATGACAAGGCAGTAATCGGGACAACATCCGTGGTTATTTTGAGTGAAAAATTGTTGAACCGTGAACATAATTCGAGGCTGCATTGTTTGGAGACCAATGCTTTTACACCACCAACTGCTAATGAAGTTGAATTATTGATTGAAATAGTTGAAAGTCGATGGCGTCTAACAAAAGCATCAGAAATTAGGGTAACTTGAGAGCAAGTGTTGATCAAGGTACGAAGAGTACCCTCTATTAGATTGCAGAAAAATTTAGTAACCACGGATGGTAGGATTACAATGTTGGATTCGGATGCGACAACATTTAAAGAATTCAGCTTTTGGGTAGGCTGTGTATAATTTTTCTGGGGTGAAGCAGGTTTTGGTTGTTGGGTAGACGATTCGGTTTAAGAGTCGATATTGGATGAGCTTTCGCGATTGCTTGATTCGAGGTGAAGAAGGGTGTGGTGTTTGCGACAACAGTTTTTGCACACCTTTCGAGAGTGACATTTGTAAGACGGATTGCCAGAATTAAAACAATTAACGCATAAATTTTGCTTCCAAACAAGGTCGAGACGTTGGCGAGATGTTTTGCTCAAAAATTGCTCGCAGTCGATGAGCAAATGGATTTGGTGACAAATGAAACACAACTTGGTAGAAACTGCAAAGGCTTTTTTGGTTTCAGTTGGTTTATTTTCTTTTCTTGTGGTGCTACTCGCTAATGACAATGGGGTTGCGTATTTTAGAGAAGCTGGGGATGTTTTTAGATGCGCGCGTAAAAACTCCCAAGAAGGGTACTTCTTTCGGTTCATAATAGTCTTTTTCCAGTCAAAAAGTGTTTGTTCATCAAGTCGAGTAGTAATAAAATATGTATTTATACCTGGCCATCTATCAGGCGTTTCATCATTCAGTTCTAAACTTTGAAGAGCCATATCGACTTGATCGATTAAATCGCGAATATCATTACCAGATTTAATTTTGGGTATAGCAAAAAATGCATCAAAATGGGCTTCGATTATAGAAACATTATCTTCATATCGATCCAAGAGTGCTTTCCACGCTCTCGCGTAATTTTCGTCTGAACGTCATATCACGAAGAAGTGTTTCAGCCTTGCTAGTGAGCGAACCTTTCAAATACGACATTTTTTCAATAGGCTTGAGGTTGGTATTTTCATCGACAATTTTGGTAAAATGATTTTTAAAATGGAGAAATTTACACTCGTCACCATAAAACGTTGGTAATCGCAGTTTGGGCATTTTGGTTTGAGCCAAACTATGATTGTTTTCAGATTGGTTCATAGAGGACAAAAATAACAATTGGCGAGAAACATGCTCAAATTGACTTATGCGAAATTTGGACTGAACGTCTCGTACTTCACCAAATAATCTTACAATATTTAATGCGGTGGTGGACGATTTATCTCCTACTTCTTTTTCCTCAGCTGCATTAGGCTCTTGGTCTACTAATTCGCTAGCAAGCTGATCAAGTCGATTTTGGTCGGATTTAAGTGGGCTAATAGACGCATCTAAGGTTTGACAATCAACCGAAGTAATAGGATGATGCTGTAAGATTTGGTTACTCGAGTCTATCATGGCAACAATGCGGCGTTGGTATAGACGAAATTCCTGCAGGATTGAAGCAATAGTTCGATCAGCATCACCAGTCGACATTTTGGTTTGGCTTGTTGGCATGCGGTGCACTCTTTCGACCAACGTAGGCAGTCAGATCGTAGGCTAGGCCAAATGAATCAATTAGCGATCAGACGGGCAGTTGTCCGGCCGCTCGGGTGCGAGAGCCCATGAATCGAATCGAAGATGGTTCTCCAATATTTGGCGGGTACGAAGGGTCGTTTTTTCCCCATGGACGTGTCGCACGTTAAAAGTAACGTGTGTCCAGGTACTCTGAACGATTTGAGGATGAGGGCAGAGTTGGGGTCTGCAAGGTATTGTGCGAGTTGAGGGTCGTGTTGTTGACAAAGGGCCATTTCATTGTATGGCACAACACAGGGAGAGGTAATGGCGGAGATTGATATACGTGACAAACAATCTGCGGCTATGTTGTCCTCTCCTTTGATGTAGCGAATATCCGTTGTGAACTGCGAGATATACTCTAGTTGATTTTGCTGGCGTGGTGAAGCTTTCTCGCACGCCTGAAACAGGGCAGTTGTGAGGGGCTTGTGGTCCGTATAGACGGAGAAAACACGCCCTTCGACCAGGTTACGGAAGTGCTTCACCGCTGCAAAAACAGTGAGTAATTTGCAGTCGTATGTCGGATATCGGCGTTCGGTGTCAGATAATTTGCGGGAGAAAAATGCCAAAGGCTTAGCGATCCGGCACCGTGTTGATAGAGGGTAGCCCCTATCGCATGGTTAGACGCGTCGGTTGCCAAGACAAGTTGTTTGGACTCGTCAGGATGCGCCAAAAGAGCAGCATTTACTAACGCCTGCTTTAGGTCGCGGAAGGCGGTTTTGGCAGTGTCAGTCCAAATTATCGGGGTTTTGTCACGTTTTTTGTTGGAGTGGATAAGCGCGAAGAGTTTACTCTGAATGTGAGCGCAATGTTTAATTGTACACCGGTAAAAATTCACCATTCCGAGAAAGCGCCTAAGGTCATGAACGGTTTTGGGAAGTGGGAAATCGAGTACATCTTGGACACGTTCGGGGGTAGGTCTGATACCTGAGCTGTTGACTCGATGGCCAAGAAAGGTGAGCTCTTCACATTCATGTTCGGACTTGTTACCGTTGACAGTGAGGCCAGCATTGTAGATACGCTGTATGACCTTGGTAACACGTTCTTCGAGCTCATCGGGGTTGGAGGCGGTAATGAGGATGTCATCAATGTACGCGTAAGCGTAGTCGATGTCTCGCAACAATCCATCAATGTACCGTTGGAAGGTTTGGGCAGCGTTTCGAAGTCCAAAGGGCATATAGGGAAATTCGTAGAGACCGAAGGGGGTTATGACGGCTGTTTTAGGGATGTGTTCTTCGGTCATTGGGACTTGGTTAAACGCCTGCACGAGATCTAATTTGGTGAATAATTTGGTACCAGCTAGTCTGGCGTGGAAATCCATAATATTTGGGACAGGGTACTTGTCGGGGATAGTTCGTGCGTTGAGTGCTCTGTAGTCACCAAGCATGCGCCATGTTTTGTCGGGCTTCATGTGCATATGCAAGGGAGATGACCAGGCACTTTTGGAGGGTCGGCAGTCACCACGTTCGAGCATAGTTTGGAAGGAAAGGCGGGCTGCCTTTAGCTTCTTGGGATGTAGACGACGGGCATGGCAAAACACTGGTCGACCTACAGTTTTGATATCGTGGGTGATTTTGGTAGGGGAAATCCTAGGGCGTAAGCCTTCTTTACCAGTTACGCCGGGAAATTTGTCGAGGATTTTTTGGAATCGACTATTTGAGTGGGCGATGGTAAGGCAAATCTCTGGGGAATAGTCGATGGGTCGAGGTTTACCTACTACGGCAAGTCCTGTGGTCTTATCAAGGAGGTGCCCTTCGCTGACATCGGGAAGCAGTTGGTAATGGCTAAGGAAGTCTGCTCCGATGATGGGATCAGCGATATCGGCGATGATGAAGGCCCACTTGAATTCGCGGCGAAGGCCAAAATCTACCTGCACCAGCTTAACTCCGTAAGTACTAATTGGAGTTTGGTTCGCAGCGTAGATTTGGAGCTTAGCGTTGCATTTCCGGTCTTCAGCGGTTGGAGGTATAGCTGATATCTCCGCGCCAGTGTCGACCAGGAAGTGATGCTCGCTAAGCAGATCTTCCACGAATAGACGGACTGAGTTGAAAACGAGTGGGAGTGCCATCTTGACTGACTCGTTCACTCGTTTCCCAAACGAGTAGGGGATTTGGAATCGCGGCAATCGCGATTTTGGGGTTTGTCCCACCATGAACATGGAGGGTCAGAGCAGTTGCTCGATTTCCTCCCAAATTGTTGGTGATACCAACAGTAGCCATCGCGGGAACGGGAGGGAGAGCGGGTATTTACCGGTCTCTTACCATCGATGACTCGTAGCGTCGTCCGTGGTTTCGAACAACCGGAGCTAGAGTCACGAGAGCGCGATCTGTCTCTGGACCTGGCATCGCGTGAACGCAAACGCCTATGTTCGGGGAACGGGGCGGGGTCTTTTGGGGGGTCAACAGAACTCACCTGTTTTCCAGCCAAGAGCTGTTGAAGCAGCTGGGTAATGGTAGCTAGTTCCAAGGAATTAGCCGTTGGTGCTGTCGACGGGGGTGCTGCGGGAGTTGCGATAGCAGAGATGGTGCTGGTTGCAGGGGGTGTCGATGGAAAGGTTTGCTCAAGAGCTATTGCCTCGTCAGCTTCGAGCGCTGCCTGTCGAGAGGTTGCGGGCTTTGTCATGGCCAATGTTTGGCGGATATTGACCGGGAGGGATCGGAAAAGAAGGTTACGGAGAACATCGTCATTTACTCTTCCTTCGTTTAGGGTAACGAGGCGGCGATGGTACGCCGAGGGCATCTCGGAAGGTTGACGATGGGTGTTTTCCAACAGAGTTCTAATCCGGGTGTAGGAGGAAGGGGAAAATACCTGTTGGATTTGATTTCGGAGGTTGGACCAAGTGTGCAGCGAGTCGTCGGAACTGTAGAGTAGTTCTGACACAGCATTGGCTACCTGGGTCGGCAAGTGGCCGGAGATCGCCAGGTAGAGCTGAGACTCGCTGGTATTGCCACTGGCACGAGCAAGATTCTCAATCTGCTGCAGCCAGAGACGCACATTCTCGGTGTTGAACGGAGGAAGGCCTGTTAGTAACCGTGGTGGATGGGCTTGTAAGGAGGGCGAGACGGTAGTCGCGGCGGAATTCACTTCCTGCCGGTGCGATTGCCGATTGAGGATGGGGGACAGCCTCAGCGTGGAACTGTCAACCGGCTGGTGCTGGTTGCCCAGAAGTTCCTCGCCCGGGAGGTAGTTGTAGAGGAATGGGCCGAAATTTACAAGCGTGGACGACTGCGGGATCACCAAGTTTGTCGGTACAGTCGACAAACGCATGCTGACATGCGGCGTTGAGTGGATGGCAGACGTGGGGTTAGGCTGGTTCTCCATCCTCCTGGGAGGATTGCTGACAGTGGCCTTCGCAGGCGTCAGTGGGAGAACCAGGTTGTCGAGGGATGACGGGGTTAGTTTGGAGGCCATGGTGGTAATTGAAAAAGGAGGCTAAGTTTACACTTTCCTCGTTGGCAGCTGATTGCCGACTGTTTGCTTCTCTTTGGGATGGCTGGTCGGTACTTGCGTACTTACGTCGAGCCTGGGAAGAGGAGAGGGAAAAGTGAAAAATTAGGGAGATGGAAAAGGAAGGAGAAGGAGAACCTTCTCCGTCGGCAGTCGAGTGCCGACTGATTTTTGTGGACGTTGGTCGGTACTTAAGTACCAACGAGGGAAGGGGAAGGAGAAGGAGAACCTTCTCCGTCGGCTGACGAGGGCCGACTGAATTCCTTCTTCGGTTGTTGGCGGGTATGCCAACGTTTGAAGAAGGGGCGTGGTTTAGCCAATCAGCTGTTGAAAGCTGATTGGTTGTTGTTTCCAAGCAAGTTGGAAACGGTGGGGAAGGAGGTGACGGTTCCTTCCCTGTTGACGGTGAAACGTCAACAACAAAAATATATACTTACGTCGGAGGTCACCACTTGTGGGTATGTGTATGAGTGTACACGACACCACACAAATACCAAATCTGGTCGGTTGCGTGTAATACGTCTGAGTATGTGTGCGGGCCGAGCCCAGTAAATAATTAAGCTGCACAGACAAAATGTACAGCCGTGAGCACAAAAAGGTAGTTTGTGGGTTTTACCCCACTGGCCCGCTAGGTGGTCGACGAGTGTGTAGCACACACTCGTTCGTCATCGACCACCCGTCGCCACAGTATGAGTTGGAAATTTTTCTTCTAAATTATCTTGCTTCTAAGGAGGAATTGTGAGTTATGGAACACTGGAATTTCAAAGTACGTATTGGTCTATTGAAGTCGGACTAAAAATGTTGAAAATCTAATCTTTGAAAAAATGTCATCAACCTCGTTCATTTGTGTCTTTCTTCTTCTACACATCGCTTCAGTTCTCTTCGGAGATGAATGTAAACCAAAAAGTCTCAACAGTTTTTTGTTTCAAAACTTCGTTTTGCTCCTTATTCTAGTGTAACTAACTGCTCTGTACTCGATGCTATCGCCTTATTATTCAACCGACTCACTTTTCCTCTTAACTTGTACATCTTCTAAGATGTTGAATTTCTATTCATATATTGTGGATTCACTTTCCAAGTGAGCTTGAAAATATCTTTAAAATGATATGGTTCTGTGTGCCGGACAAAGCAAAAACACCGAATGTAGTAGAGATGTGCCGGTTGACTGAGAACTAATTCATTTGAACTAATGTTTTGAAAGAGCTAAATGAACGAGACCAAAAGATGAGGATGAACTAGTTCATTTTGAACTAAAAGATATTATCAAATCAAAGTTATATTGTATAGACCTACAAGCTAGTTCACTCTTATACGTCACAGCATTGTTGTTAATCACTGGATGAGTGGAATTTCTTATCAATCAACAAAAAATAAAACAAAATAGTAAGTGGTTTTGAGGAATGAAAGTGCTTTCTATGTCTGTAAGTAACTACGTATAGAAAATGTATGAATTGCTCTCCATATGAAATAATATATACTCAAAGGTTTGATTCGTGCAGCTCATTTCGTTCATTTTGAACTAGTTCATTCAAAAGACCGAGACCTGTTGAACTAAATTTACTAAATGAACTAAAACGCACATCTCTAGAATGTAGGTATAACTCATTGAAATACGATATGTCATTCTATTCATCTATGAGTGTGTACTATCCCCTCCCTCGAATAAAGTGCCAACGATTCCACTCCGACTATCGTAAATATACGTAGGTACATTCGTGCTGTACCTTTGTACCGCAACAAACAGATCTAAGACGGTATGAAATTCGATGTTAGCATTCCAAAACAGCGTACGTCATTATCAAACTATCAGTCCAATGAATTAATAATTTTGTTCACTTTTTAAAAAGTATTATTTTCCTTTGTAATTTTAATGGCAAGTTCGTCCGAGAGTTTGGGATATATTTTCTTGTAGAAAAAAATTTTTTTTTCCAAGTTGATAACCAGATTATGATAATGAAGATTGCTTGGTAAAGGTGTACTGCAAACAAAAAATCGTATTCACTAAGAAAGTCTAAAAACAATTTTTGAATTTTCTGTGTTACGTCGATGTTTCAATCATTTGGCCAAAGTTCAAGATAAAGTGAAAGATGAATGTAGGCTGTATTCGATTCAGAATTTTCTTGCTGAGAAGCGCCGGGCACTTGTTTATTTCTGAACAGACCCGTCAACTTGGTTGTGAATTTATGATGTTAAAAAATGTATTTCAAAGCTTCGTGAATCCATTGGTTAGTATATGTATTTTAGATTTAGAATCGAAATAAAACTGTTATAATATTTGGGAAAATGTGTTTTCGGGGAATGAAATGGTCAACTTTTTCGAAGGTTAAATAACGTTAGTGCGAGAGGGTGCTGTATGGCCATGGGATACAACATGAAAGTGACCTCAAACGAAACGACGAACGATAAAATTATTTATTTTATCCACCTACGCTAAAAGAACATTCCTCACATTTCTCTTGAAAGAAAACGAAATTCAACAGAAGAAGGTTCTTTGTGATTAGTAAAATCGGTGTGGTATCGCTTCATAATCTTCATAATATCGTTGGCCGGATGATGTCGATAACGTAACATTTATTGCAGTCGTCGCCACATTTTTTTATTCTGGTTTTATTCTTTATAGAATATTTTTTGATCGTTTATTTTGTTTTATATAATTCGGTAACAAATGCCGCTGCTCAAAAGGTACTCGTGTACATGTGACTTTGAGATACTGCTTCAGTAGAAATCTATCTGCATTTTTTGTTTGTTCATTGGGCTTGGAAAACTTACGCGGAAGATGGGCGAAGGGAGTTGGAGTCTTCGTGGTGTACGAGTAGTGCTGGGATATTGGCATTTGCCGATAGTGCTGGAAAATGCAGAAAGGGTACGTTAAGTTATTATGCTAGAATTCGTTACCGATATCCTTGAAGTAAACATGAGAATCTTGGTACCATTATTATTCATCAAAATTTCAATTTTTCACCGAATTTTTCATTTCTTTTATTTACTTAATTTTTCTCTTTTTTCCTATACGCGCATGAGCCGTTATAGCTGAGTATATTTTTAATAACGGATCCAAAACATTGGATCAGCAACTGTCCCCATTGATTCCTTGTCAATTTTTTTCGGTATCGTTAAGTGACGCAGTTATTTACCAATTTGTTGCTATTAAGGTGCCATTATAATTATATGACGTGTATAAGGCTAAGGCCTGTTTGTGAGAAGGAGGTGGGTTGCATGTTTTTATTCACTGCTCCATCGCGATTTTCAATGATACGTGAGTCCAACCAACGCTCACCATGGGAAATTCATCGCATTTACAGTGCGAGTAATCTTCACTGGTTTGGTTACTGCTGGCGTAGGCCGTTAGTTCGTAGTTTTTAAGTCGATTCAAGCCCCATCAAGAATATGATGAGAAGTTTTGTACCATACTACGAGAAATATCGAGCGCTAATATCTTATACTTGCGTCCCAACATCTTCATTTTCTTTGCCATCTCTAATCAAGCAACCAACCCTTGGAGAGGATAGGTCAAAATGCGCTTTATTAACGCAATTGTTTTCTAATAATTACGGCAACATTGGTGTGTACCTCAAGGTTTTGTTCAGTGAGTTGACGGAGGTTCGCCATGGTTAAGTTTCACTATCTTCATCGGTTTTTTAGACTGCCAATACCTTTCTCCTCTTAATTATTTTGTGCCGTTGGAAAAATGAAAATGCTTCGGTTGATAATTTTACTTGTCGGCAAGGTAATGTGAAGCTTATTTCACTTACGTGAAACATGAACAGGGTGCTTTCTGGAATCTTCGACTATATACTAGATAGACACGCCCTGTACAATCTTACAATGCTTCCCATTGAAGCACTAGCTCTGTTTGATAGGACTACACCAACTTACACTAACTTACACCAGGAGGTCGATTCCACAAATGTAGAAATGTTATGTGACTTTGCGCCAAGTTTTATTTGAATATTTGTGGAATATCCCTACTAGTGTAGGTTGGTGTAAGTTAGTGTAATCCTATCAAACAGAGCTACTGATACATACCGAGTGTGACGTCACATTGGGGCAAGAAGTTATTTTACCTAAGTTATACTGCTGTTATTTCCAGGTTTTTGAAGTTGATTTTAGCCATGTTGGAGCAGGTTTTTTTTTTTTTAAATTGTACTTAATTATTTTTTTTCTTCTATTGAAAAATTTATTTTAGAAGAAGAAATAAACTTTTTTTGATTGATTTTTTTTATTCAAAAAATCCTTATAAGATTCAACATGTATTTGCCCTTTTGTAACGTCATTTATGTTTGTTTCAATTTTCCATTGACATAGTGTGTTTATCAAGTACATGGTTGAAGTCTGGAATGGACTGCCGCCATACTTCGTCTGTGGATAGTACATTGAGAGAAAGAAAAAATGTGGCGTAAAATAAAATTTTGCTTTGCAACCAGCAGATATGCAATTACTTATATACCTGTTTAATTAGTTGCATATCCTTAAGTTGCGAGGCAAAATTACAGAAATACGGCCACTTCACCTTCTTTATACATTTTCTTTCATTGTTTTCTTATCAAAGGAATGAAGTTGGGTGCTTTAATTTTGACATTGAAGTGTTCACCAATTGGTGAAAACAATTTTTAATGTGATAATATTTTTATTTTCACTACAGCAAAATACTGGGTTTGTTTTTACATTCGATGTCGTTTTTTCTTGTTAAATTTTCCACCGATTATTGAAAATATATCGATACAAACTTCATAGCTTTTTTATGACACATCAAAATATCGATATTTCATTCAACATTGATAAAACAGTTATGAGGAAATCAATGTTTTTGTTAACACAGTATCCATAGTTGATGGTAAAATATATCGAAGAACATGATAATGGTAAGGTTTTAAATTCATATTTACTTACTTCATATCTAGCTGTGCGTAGAAGGCGAGCAAAGAAGAAATTTATTGTACTTTATAATCATATCATAAAGGGAAAATAGGTGGTCTCGGTTATTTTTAGAATTAAATACAGTTAGGCGATACAGGCGATTTTTGGAAACAGTTTTGACGCTTTTCAGTGTCAAAAACCTGGCAACACTGATGATTCATTCTTCAAAATACAAATTTCAGCTAACAAGTTTCACTTCCATGTGTCCCAGTATACCTTTTTTTTTTTTTTTTTTTCAATTTTAAAGATAGCCTATATCATGCGGAGTGGAAGATTTTTACTTCTCTCAACGAGTTTTATATTACCCTTTCGGTTGATAAGAAATTCCGAGATACTCGAATAATTATTTTAATAATTTTAATGTTTTACAGCCTCTTCAATTTTGAATATAGACTATTTGTTGACATGACATTTTAATCTTTTCTCAACGCACTGTCCACTGGTGCGGTATGGCGAACCACTTAGAAAGCAGAAATTATTCCATTTTTGCCCGTCTTTCGGTCAAAATATAGTTTCGTTAATACAACGATCTGCATTCAAACCTCTTTTTTAAATTTAAATTTCTGTTTCATTTATTTCTTCTTGAATATTTTCTTTCTTGAAGATATTGTTACATGAAGTACGAAACGGCTTTCGTGTATTTTACTGTATTTTGGAATGCTGTAAGCGTTCATCAACCAGTCAATAATGTGACATTAAAACTCCGGACGTTCACAATATTGTGTTCTAAATTGGCTGAAGAATACTTTTTTTTTTTTTGTTTTTCAATAAAAAAAATCTAACTCTAGCATAAATAATGTCTGTTTACTAATCAACTGAAAAAGTGAAAATCGAACTATTCAGTATTATACGTGGATTCGTTTTTATTAACCTCGTCTGATTCTCCACATTCGAATTGAAATCAGTTCTTGTACCTCGATTCAACGGGAATCGTTATTTCGCAAAGTTATAATTTTTTTTATTATAGCTGCAACTGCGATGTACTCGAACCTCCTTTTCGTCGTCGTCCCCCCCCCCCCACCACATCGATGTAAACCACATTGTTGGCTGGAGCTTTCGATGGTTGTAACTTTTTATTCTTTTTGTATTCGGTGGGTTTCATAACGGCACCGGCGCCCCTTCAAATCAGAATTTATAATCGTGTTTACAGGCGAATCACGTATTCGTCTCGTTTTGTATGTTTCTCCAAATCGCGGTAGAAGCTATCACTGCTTGTGTTTTTCTTATTTCCATTTTAAAATTACGAACATCGACGTGGCTTTCATTTGTAACGAATGCGTGTACAGCGTCACCTTTTACGCGATAATGCGTAGAAAATTCGATTGGGTTTAAGACGCCACGGAAATGGGAGAGAAACAGAAGCGTAATCGAAAGAAAGAGGGCGCCAATTAATTTTACTTTCTTACCCCCCAAAGGTATAGAATTGAAGTACCAGTCGACGATGGCAAATCATTAATCAAAGGTAGTCTGTCGAATCAATAATAATCACAGGTGAACCTTTGTACTTCAGTTCGTATATTCGGGTAAAAAAGAAAAATTTAGGTTAAAAACGAATTTCTGAAAGACAGGCTGATAGGCTTTTTTTTTTTTTTTTTAGCTTTCGCTTCATGCGAAATAAACATCGTTTTGTTGCGGAAAGTTAGCTGCAGTATTGGCATATTTTAAAATCACAGTAGTGAGTAGAATAAAAACTTATAAAAATATTGAGTTTTTCTTCTTCTAGCGTAGGATCAGTTTTCGTATAATTATTAAAACACTGAAGAACCAAGAACAAATTCATAAATCGTATAATTAATCGATTCGTATTACATACATTAAAAAGATCGCAAAAGTTCGTCAAATTGAAAATCATTAATTAACAGAAGAGACTAGAAAAATTGGAAGCCCCAAAAACGTTGAGACCCAAAACCAATGTTACTGAGCAAAAGGTATTTTCATAAGTATATCTATCACAGACAAAATATATACGTCATTTATAAAATATATTCGGATGTGGAATTGGATCCATTCGTAAAGCCAAAAAGGAGTCATATAAATCAACACCCCCCCTCAATTCCATATCCGATCACAATTATATTAACAATCCGCTAATTACAAACATTACAAATTATTAAATAATTTCGACATTAACTTGTGATGCTGCGGACCATTAAGGCTTTTCGTTAGCACGTCTGCTATCTGATCGGTCGTTGACACCTTGACAAGTTTGATGACCCCATCACGGACAGCGTCTTTCGTTATGTGGTAGGCAATGTCAATATGTTTTGTACGTCGCGTTTCTCTGGTCTTAGCTATTGCGATAGCGCCGGAGTTGTCTTCGTAGACTGGAACTGGAACCAAATCATTGCGCTCGTAGCCCATTTCCACCATTAAATTTAGTAGGCCCTTGATCTCTGTAGTAGCTAACTCCAGAGCAACAAACTCTGCCTCCGATGATGATCGTGCGACACTACTCTGCTTTTTCGTTCGCCAGACTACTGGATTACCATGTACACAGAGTAGAACACCAGATGTAGACCTGCGATCATTTGCGTCGCCTGCCCAATCTGAATCTGCGTAGCCAGTGATGATTTCCTCGGCACCAGTCCCAAAATTCAAACATTGATCGATTGTGCCGAGCAAATAACGTAGCACTCGTTTCACGTACTTGAACAACATCTCCGTCGGCGTATTCTGATGTCGGCTCAAGACGTTAACAGCGTACATGATGTCTGGTCTCGTACCATGCGCAATATAATTCAGACAACCAATAATCTCGCGATAGGGTAGCTCTCGACGGATATCGCGTTCGTCGATTTCGATTTTCAAACCAAACTCCATCGGTGTACTGACTGGTCGTGAGTCTTTCATACCAAACCGCTCAATAACAGCTTCGATATACGGTCGTTGATGAAGTTGGATACATTGACCTTCTATATCTCGTGAAATAACCAAACCTAAAAACTTAGAAGGCACATCTACAACCTTTACATTAAATGCAGATTTCAATACATTTATGGTAAAATCGATTTTGTGTTCGTTGTTACTCGCGATCAAAATATCGTCTACATAAACTAAAATAAATACATTTTCATTTTCGTTTCTAAAAATACACGGACAAGTTTTTAATGCGTGAAAATTATTCTTTTCTAAAAACGTTTCTAGAGCATCGTTCCAAATTTTCGCGGCAGTATCTAAACCATAAAGGGCTTTGTTAAGTTTCCAAACATAATCATTATTATTATTCGCGTTACAATATTTATACGATTTACACCCTTCAGGTATTTCTACATAAATGTCTTCGTTCAATTTTCCATTTAAAAATGCCGTTACAAAATCTAATTGTTTAAGTCTCAACTTATGAAAATTAATAATCGATAAAAATGTACGCACAACTTCTAATTTAGGTACCGGCGAGTAAATGTCTTTTAAATCGTGATTATTTAACATACAACCAAGTGCGACTAAACGAGCTTTAAATAAACTATTAACATTTTCAATACTTTTCTTCGCGAACACCCACCGGGTACGTATCACTTTCGTTTTCGCGTCGTTACGTTTAATTACAGAATATACGTTATTTTTGATTAATGAATTCAATTCAGCGTTAATCGCGTTCAACCAACTTTCTCGATCAGGACTATTAACCGCTTCTGCATACGTCGTTGGTAACCCCACTTCTACGTTTACGTGCAGAGCATAAGCGAAATTCGATTCAGCTTCTTGGATTAGTTCTTCGTTGTTGGATATGATCTCGTTTTCCAGATCACCGTAGTTACCAAACTGAACCGGATTAAAATCTTTGAATGTTTTCGTTTCGTCGACTTCAACGTTTGATGATCTCTCGTAGCGTTTCATTACTGGATCATACAGCAAATAACCAGTGTCTGTATTACCTACAACAAACATTAGCTTACTGCGAGGATCTAACTTCGTTGTATTTGGAGTTTCAATTTTGACGTAGGCTAAACTTCCAAAAACTCGTATTTTACTGATGTTCGGTTTTCTGCCAACCCAACGTTCGTATGGCGTTACAAAGTCATTGGCTCCCGTTGGTACTCGATTCAGCAAATAATTCGCATGTTCTACCGCATATGGCCATAATTCTAAAGCTGCTCCTGATTCAAACATTAACGCACGTGTATAATTTAATAATGTTCTGTTATACCATTCTACACGTCCTTGATGCTCGTGATTGTATGGTGCTGCATACTCGTTGCGAATACCATTTTGTTTACACATTTCTTTAAATGAATTCGATGTGAATTCACCACCGTTGTCTGCTCTTATTTCCACCACAGGATTCTGATGGAACATTTTCATCAATTCAACGTATTCTTGAATCGTATCGGCTGCGTTGCTTTTTCGATCTAAAACTTTTATTATTAAGTAATGTGTAAAATCGTCAACAATTACCAAAATCCATTTCTTTGGCACCACGTTACTGCGAGTTGAAACTTCGTTGAGATCTACGTAGACTATCTCACCAGGCTTCGTTGCTTTTCTACGTTCGGTGTTGAATGGCTTTCTCGTCTGCTTCGCTTCTTGGCATACGGAGCACGTTCTGTCTTTGAGGGAAGAGAAATCGTTAAAATTCATACCTTTGACGACGTTGGATAACTTTTCCAGGTATGTTACGTTCAGATGACCCATTCGTTTATGCCATAACTCAGCGACTTCGTTGACATTCGTTACAAGAGCGTAGGATTTTCTAAGATCGACGTCCTCATTTACCATTACTCGAACTCGTATCAAGTTATTCTCCAGTTGACCTCGTAGAATCAGCTTGCCACCTTTACCAACTAAGGCTTCGTTGTCGCGAAAAACTATCGTATAGCCACCTTTCATAAGCTTAGTTACTGAAAGTAAATTCGTTCGCAAATTAGGTACATATAAAACATCTTTTATTACAAGATTTCGCGTTAAATCGCCGTCGACAAAAACCGCATTAATATCGCCACTTTCACTTGAATGTAACGCACTATTTTTATTCACACTATTTATCGTAACCGGATTTTTATAAATGCTGTCTGGAATAAAATTTGAAGCATCACCGGACATATTGTCTGAAGCTCCACTATCTAGAACAAATTCTATTTCATTACTAGATTTAGAACACAAATTTAAAGCATACCGTTCTTCGTTACATTCACGATTAAAATTAACTTCAGCAAAATTTACGTTACTCATTCTTTCACTATTTACAGCTGGTACGTTGGTTTTCGTTGGATTCGTTGTGGCTTCGTTTGCTTGTCGTACTTGATGCTGATTATTCGTTTTACTGGAGCGTTGATCGTCGTTGGTTCTCACATGGTTCCTGAATTTAGGACAATGTCTACCAATATGACCGAAATTATTACATCTGAAACATTTAATATTCTCGTTTCTCGAATTACCGTTAAATCTCTTAAAACCGTTACTGCCGTTGCTATAGTTTCGATTCACGTTAGCGTTACCATATTGTTGATCGTTTCGTTGATCATTTCGTTGGTTTCTATAACCGCCGTTATTTCTAAATGTCTTGGAATACATAGCCTGCTTTTCAGCCTCTTTATATTCGTGACTGTCTTTATACGTAGTCTCTTCAGTCAACAGTAAACTTTTAATATATTGAAAGTTTCTTTGCTCACCTGACAGTGAATTTACTACCGTCCTTACGTGTGACCATCGTTCAGGCATCGTTTTTAGCAGCCAAGCAACCTTTAGCGTAAATGGAAGACGTTCATTCGCATTTTCTAATATAGCACAATATTTTTCAAATTCTGCTATATGATCTTCCAATGGATTTTTCAAATCGTATTGCATTGCACCAATTTTCGTTTGTACAGCGATCACGTCAACTGGACCAATTCGTTCATACATTGGATCAAGAATCTGAAACAATTCTAAAGGCGTATTTGCAGCATTTACAGTCGTTTGTCTCACAGTATCTAAACGGTTATATATATACGCAAATGCTTTTCCTTCTCTCATCTGTCTTGCTGTCAAAGCAACTTGAGCATTTCCTTCATTATTCGGAATGTACTCACTGAGAGTATCTAGCCAGCCGTTAGCTCTCAGATTCACACGAATTAATTTCTTCCATGCTGTATAATTCTTACCATTAAATATCTGACTTTTTAATACCAGATCGTTTTGAGATTCCATACTTTCGTTTATGTTTAAAATATGAATAATTGGAACATTACCGTTTTCGTTTACACCGTTTAAATCGTTTAAATCGATCAAATCGTTTACTTCGTTCACTTCGTTTTCGTTGATCACTGGATTCACCGGATCTACCACGTTTTCAGCTTGGTCATGAACAATAGGAATTCTTCTACCTGATCTCAGTTCTCGAAAATCGATTCGTTGATCTTCACCGTTGGAATCAGCCAGATTGTTGGAAACCAAACGTCAAAAATAATTAATTAAAATCGTAGCTCAGTTCAATAATTACCACAGTGAGAATCTAGACAAAAGATCACGTCAACAATGGTTCCTCAGTAACCACGCTCTGCTACTATATTGAGTTTTTCTTCTTCTAGCGTAGGATCAGTTTTCGTATAATTATTAAAACACTGAAGAACCAAGAACAAATTCATAAATCGTATAATTAATCGATTCGTATTACATACATTAAAAAGATCGCAAAAGTTCGTCAAATTGAAAATCATTAATTAACAGAAGAGACTAGAAAAATTGGAAGCCCCAAAAAACGTTGAGACCCAAAACCAATGTTACTGAGCAAAAGGTATTTTCATAAATATATCTATCACAGACAAAATATATACGTCATTTATAAAATATATTCGGATGTGGAATTGGATCCATTCGTAAAGCCAAAAAGGAGTCTTATAAATCAACAAAAAATACGAAACGATTTGTTATCACAATTCTGAAAATTAATTTTCTATCGAGTGTAGTAGCTATGAAAATTTTTTTTTGGGAAAATTATTTAGCCTAATTGCCCAGTACTACCAGGAAATGAATATTAATGAAAGAATTTTAGTCTTATCGAGTGCGTGTTGTACTATGAACATGGAGTCCGGTAACATTTCTTTTAATTTACCATTAGGTTCATCCTTGCCAATTAGTTGCATAGTTGCGCTTTTCAGTGAGCGAATGTACTTTTTATTTATCACACGATATGTAACTGTACACGTATACGTGCAACCACGTATACTATACAAAAATATACATTGTGTGAAAAAAATACATTAATTCACCTACTGAGTAGCGCAGCTATATTAGAAAGGGCGAACTAGGAGAAATACCACTCAGTGATATATTCGTACTCAAAGGTCTTGCAATGTAGTCGTTCTGTACAGAACCGATCGTATTAAATCCCGAAGCAGAGAGGCTGAATTGAATAATAGCCATTGGGTTTGGTTTACGGCTCTTGCTTGAGGAGTAGAAAAGGTTTTTGCAACGCTAAATCGTCTCGTCGCAAATCATTCGGGAGTTATTTTCCGGTAGTTAAATTGGTGAGTTGGAATGAATTAAATTCGATTAGTAAAGTAGTTTTTCGGTATTGCTGATGGAAATTCTCAAACAAGCGTCTTCGAGAGTTCGATCCTGAATGTAAGAACAGGTTTTTGATGAGTGGTACTCCATTTGTGTTTACAGTGTGACATCTACTCATTATTTTGAATTCAGTCTGTCCATATATACTTTTTTTTTTCTCCTAGTGTGGGCCCTCCTCCGAGATATTCCATATCCTTTTGCTGCAATATGTTTATTTTGGATTCGGACATCGAAAACAAAGAAAGCCGTGAAAAATCGCGTTGAATTTGTGTCCGAATTTGTGATTGAAAAAGAAATGCACAATCTCGCGTCAAATACAAAGATCGGGTTCATTAAAAATAATGATTTAGACAATGAGAAAAAATTTTCGAATAATCTTTTTTATCTGTATTTGTAGAGAGTAGTGAAAAGCTCCCCCATTTTCCTCTCGCCGTGTAATGTGAGAAGCATCTTTCCGGATATTTAAGGTGCACGGGTGCCCTCCGGTGCCCTGCATTGCAGGAATTATTATTCCGTGGCCGGTGGTCTACACGTATGTGAAGCCGGGTCCGGGTCCGCACGATAAATATGGCGTGTAATGAAACTTTTAATATTACACGAATCCTATGATTGGATGCTGTTACGAGCATTAAATGTAATATTCGTCAAAATGTTTTGACGATCTGGTGTTTGTTGGTTATTTGGAAGAATACAAACAGATTACTTAGCTGGAAATTCGTTTGTACGTTTGACGTAAATTTCAGTCCGATGAATTTTCCGTGAATATTTTTGAAACCTACCTACTGTTTTTCAATTTTCATTCGTTAGTCCCTTAAAAACTGGTTTTTTGCATTTTTTTAATGTAAATAATGGTTTTTACATAAAAATACTCCGAGTTAAAAAATATTTTTCCTAAAATATCTTGCAAAAAATTTTCTTACCAAAATTTGACTAACTGCAGGCTCGTTTTTAACAAATTTATTATAGCCCAGAAAAGAAGGTAGTGGAGGGTAGTATAGAAATGTTGATTTTTGCGGCCATTTTGCGGTAATGGGGACATCGTACAAAAACAGTGTACCTATATGATTTTTTTGATAGAAAATTTGGTGGGAAACATTTTTTAATTGAAATATTTTCTTGTAACAGAATATTACACACCAAGGTTCGAAAGTGTGTGTTGATATGCAAAGGAAAGTTCGTGTATAATGCATTGAGTGAGCAATTTTCGAGTCATATAAATTCACTTTTGAACCTTGCTGAGGAAGATATTTTTCGTAATTAATGATCAGAAAGTAATGAAACGTTAATCAAATGCTTCATAAATATTGTTAATGGTGGGTGAAGTACATTTAATAAGTTAGAGTATGGTAAACACTCAATTTTGTATAAGTAGTTGTGGTGCCATGCGTAGTGAGTGTGATTGCCATGCAAGATGTTGCATTCCGGTCAGAGTTTGGTTGTTTTTTTTAATAGTATATTACATACCAAGGTTCAAAGGCGAGATCACTTGGGAATTGCTCACTCGCTGTACTTGTTTTGCAAATGCTCTCACATATAAACGCTCACGTTTGAACCTAGTTGAGGAAGATATTTCATATAATTAATAATTGGAAAGCAATGAAATGTTTTTCATGAAAATTTAAAAAAATGGAACAAAATATCAACCTCTTTACTATGGAAGATATATCATTTTATTCAGAAATTGTAACCTCTATCTCGATGAAAAGGGAACTTTCTTCCTTGTACAAAGATGCTTCATGTTTTTATATAGAGGCGCATTTATTTACATCAATATTACATTCATTAATGATAAGAGCTACTTTTCACTCGCAAAATACCAGCGTAAACATATCCTTTCTGATAATTTGTTATATAAATATTATTTCCATTAATAATTTTGATAGGGTGGGAGGTTAAGTGACTTTTTAACGTTAAAAAAAAAAAAAAAAAAAAAAAAAAAAAAAAAAAAAGTATAATATTACAATTGAAATAAAAATAAATACATTATCTGTTGAAACCTAACAAGCTCCATACCTCCACTTAAGGTGAACATGTCTCAATGTAAAACTTGCATGTAAAAATTTTTATATGGTAACACGTTTTCTTTACATTCAGGTTATGTTTCATGAATGATAAAAGTGCTACTTTAGGCTTACAAAATATCAATGTAAACATAGACTTTCTTATCATCCATAATGTATGAAATGATTTTTAATGTTGCAAATTTGCTCTAGAACCACCGAAACAATTTGAATAAATCTTTTGCTAAATTAATTATCCTGACTATTTGCTGGTTTAAAATCAATAAATTTGAAAATCTATCTGATAGAATTTAAGTTATTTCAATGCCAATAATTCTTCAAGTAGATTGTGTGACTGTGGTATGAACAGCTACAAACATATGTGGCTGCAATTTAGACTATTCCCTTTCATTTTTCTGTTCTTTAATTTTGGAGTTGTTGCAGTTGAAAATACCTAAATGTGGCTTTGATTTTGTTCATTCTGTTGAATTTTCTCATTCTCCAAGTTTGGTATTTCTGCTTTCATAAATATTTAACGAAAAATTAATTGGATAGATGTTGGTGAAATGTGCTAAGTGAGAGGAATTAGGTATTTTCATAAATGATTTAGGCCTAAATTTGACCATAGACAAAAAAAATGTAGAATACTTTTTTATTAATTTTTAATATTTTTTCAGTTTTTTTCTCATATTAGATAAAAATTTAACAAGATTAACATAAAAAACTGCTTTATGCCATCATTTTAATCCCCCAAGAAATTTTTTATACTTCGATTCAAGATTTTTTTTCAGTTGTTCAGGATGGTGAGTCAATATTAATTTATTAAGACTACTATAATTGTAAGGTTTCGTTTTTGTTCATTCTTTTGAATTTTTCTTTCTTTAAGTTTATTTTCACCTGATTGATAGTAGTTGTTTCTACACAGAAAAAATACTTACGAGCTCAGTATAATATGCTTTAAAGATGAGAAAATAGGCCAATATGATTTCAATCAATATTTTTGAACGAAAATTTATTTTTCCTCTGATGATTCTTACAGCTCATTTTTTAGCCCATTAAAATAAGGTAAACCATAGTAATCTGTACTATTTTCTAATGAGAAAACTCAAAGGATATAGATATAAAGATCTTCAATCATACCTACAAGTAGTGGATATTCAGCAGCTCTATCTCACCAACATTAACAGAATGTGTCGTCATTATAAAACCCATCAGTGGTCATAGATTTTTTTCATATGTGCATAGATCTTTTATTATTTTTTTTTCAGTTTGTTGGTCCTCTAATTATAAATCTACCTAAGATTTTGTTGTGAATCCAGTAAAATCCAGTGAAATCTATGCCCATTAACTGATTTTAAAGGTATAATGTTGACGTGGATTTTCATGTTTACCTTAATATTCATTTCCTATATGATCGAAATTAAAGATGCCCAACGAAATAATCATACTGATATTTTTCATCTATATATGGCCTATATATTATATATTTTCTACAGTTTATATACATAATGCCCCCAGTAATGGAGATGAACATTCAGAAAAATAATAAAATAAATTACAACGTTCACATGATTTTCTGATATCTTATTTTCATTATTATTTACAAAAGTAAATATATTTATTTTGTTTCCAATAAAAACTGAATTTATTTTTTGATTTGTAATTTTGTGATACATATTTAAAATCCCAAACGGCTATCAAAAATATAGAACAGCCCTGTTCCATCCCGTTTTTCCAGACAATTCAGTTCGTCTACAAAAACGTGTCGAACAAATTATAGACAACTATTATTCCTAATTCTCGGAATAATAGCTGTCTATATTCTTCCTAGCTTCTCACGAACGGACACCACCAGATATGCTGACAGTAAAGTGTCATCATATTTGGCGGATGTTCCATGTCACGCCACCTTTTTGGTCAGCCATCTTTTGAGTGAAACAAAGAAAACGAAAGTGATGTCATATCTTCATTTCGAAGACATGGTCATTCTTGAACTAGCAGTCGAACAGAAACATTAAGGTCCATACTCGATGTTATGGATATCAGGTCTCACTATCATTAAGTATCAGTATTAAGTTAAAGTTTAAATGTGTTTTGTAATAACTTGAAGTTCAAATTTAATAAAAGATAAATATTTGTATTTTATCTCATTTGTTGAAGTAATTTAAAAGTATTGAATTACTCCGGCAACAAGCCCACGCACCCGTTCGAAGCCAGGTTAATTAACTAGTGTATCATAAAAAAATATTATTTTACGAAGAAAAATGTCAAAAACCAATTTTTGGAGCACATTGATCTCAATTTTGAAAGCGAAAAGAAGGGAAGGGGATGAGGTTTTTAATACGTTTTTCAAGACCCCTCACCTTACACATTTGTAAAGAGGAAAATTATGTGCCAGTTTTTTCGAATAAAAAGTGTGTAGGTCTTGGGAGTACAAGGGGATAAGCCAAAAAATGGATTAGTAATTCGTGAAGGAGTTTGTTCTCAAACAGCATTCGGCGCATAATTGCCAAATAGCCACCAAGTTTACCTTAAGTACGTTGCATTTTACATTACACTCGTGTGGATCCGTCTTAATGTAACGTGTAATACAAGGAGAACTTGGTTCACGTAAGGCAAATATCCTGTTAGTGCTGTTTGTAAACAGACGTATTCATCCAGAGAGAAAATTTAAAAAAGATTAATTGTTTCAAAAAGATTCATGGATAATTCGTTAATTTGAAATTTATATGTTAAAACATGACTGTAAACTTCCGAAAAATCTCTTTGTGTTTGCCAAAAAAACTGACAGCCAGTGGATCGTCTAAACTTCTTGACAAATATTACATGTAATGCTCACAGAGTAGGTTTCTCAGGATCGAGTATAACTTGTAATGTAACATGTAATTCAATAGTTCTCAACCTGAATGCAGCAGCACCTCATTGTGCTGCAAACATTATTCTGGGGGGGTGCGAACCATGTTCAGGGGTGCCGTGAGATCTTAAAAGAAAAATAAATATACTTGTTTCAATGATGAAAAGTATGTCACCAGCCTTTGGATGGATTCGTATTAGGAGAAAGACCAAGTTTGGCCGTAACACCCTCTCTCTATAAAGGATTTGAATATTTATGAGTTTTCTGTGCCAAATGAAACATGAGCTGACGGATTGTGGGAAAATTGAAAGGCGCCTTGAACCTTGCATGTAAATCCGTATCAGTCAACTTTTTGGTAACATTTGTTATTTAGATGCAAGTAATTAAGCATGCTAATGAAAAATCAGGTATCCTGTTCCAAATTCACCTCTTTTAGTCCACTGAAATTTGATACGAGTTTCCAGAGTAGGTATTTATTCAAAATCTATATCTTAATTCCTATGAGGTTTTTTTTTTACTATGTGACACTGTTAGAGGGAACGGCTGGACCGATTTTCATGACTGAGGTATTGAAAGAAAGGTGTTGCCATGTAAATGTACCATCAGAAGAGAAAAAGTCCATATCTCCGGGAAAGAGTTGTGGATTTTAACCTCCTCACATTTTATTTTAAGGAGTTGGTTATTCTTAGCTAGAGAGTTGTTCCAAGGTAGGTCTTCATCCTTAGTGAAAGTCTGTAGCTTTCCTGAATGCTAATTTTTAGATTTTCCTCCAACTATATGCCTCACTTCTTTATTGTTTTTAAATTGAAAAAGAAAAAGAGAAAAAGATTGAAAGAAAAAACAGCTCTATCTCTCTTTTTCTCTATGGTTTTTTCTACTGGGGTCTTCTCTTAGGAGGATTGTAAGTATTAAATCGAAGTGCTACACAGAGGCGGAATCCGCGGTTGGCAACTAGTTTTCTCAGTATGGTGAAGAAGCAAAAATGAAACTGAGCCTTTGGCGCTCAAAGGTCCAGTTACGCTCCTGTTAAAGATTTTTATTAACGATACCAGATTTCAAAATATTTTAGGTATTCTTCGTCAGTTGTGAGAAAAAATAGTTTACTTTTATGGTGTTATTGAAAATATGACACTGAAAGCTATTTTATCTGGAACTCGGATAGTAAGTGCCATTTTTTTGTGCAACTGATATTTGTAATTTAAATGTTTTTAATCTGAGGTTTCATGCCCCGATATATTTAACTCTACTCTAAAAATAACCCGTTATTTAAAAAAAGAGTAGATTTGTTTGCAATCTGTTAGCAGTTTGTCGTCAATACAATAGTTGAGTGTGATCCTTGTAAAATGACATTTATCATCTCGAACCTGCAAGAAAATTAAAAGCTAAAATTTGAAAGAGAAGAAAAAACCTAACACCGACTTTTTTCGTCATTTTATTGTCGTTTACTTTCTTTTTAAGTAAGTTTTCTTTAGAAATTTACTTATTACGCGTGGTGCGGTATTAGCTCCTAGGGTTGGGGGTGGGTACGTTTTTCGTTTCATGATCTTAGTAAAATTTTGGTACCAATAACTCAAATTCATATATATATATATATGTACGTATAGATATAGAAGTAGGTAAATAGATAGATACATAAGTTCGTTTCTTGTTCTCGCGGTAAAGGTTGCAATTTTTATCAAATAATGACGAAATTTGGTACAAACATTTGTACTAAACCAAGGACCAGACCTATCGATTTTAGTGCGGTTCGACCGGACGGTTCTTCCGGTACGACCATTTTTGTTTTTATTTTGGCTATAAAATGCTCAATTTTGCACCAATAGCCACGAAATTCTGAATAAATATTTATAATAATTTATTGTAGTACGCTACCAATTTTGGCGTGGATTGGCCGGACGGTACTTCCGGTACCACTATCTTTTTTTTATGTTGGTCACAAAATGTACAATTTTGGAACAATATGTATGAAATTTAAAACAAATATTTATTATAATTTATTGTATCATACTACTCCGAACGATATTTCCGGTAAAGTTTTTTTTCTTCTTTTTTTCTAATTTCCATTATCTTTTCTTTTTACAAAAATTAACCACATGCTCATGTTTTTTGTTTCTTTTTAATTTCATAATTTCATTATATTTCATTGGTTTTATGTTAAATTATATGATGATGTACCATACTTTATCATCTTAATTTATTTTCCATTTTTTCAAGAAAAAGTGCTTTTAAATTTCACATTGTCTAATATTTTGTCAGCAACTAACAAATTTCATACAATCATAACATACCATTAACGCATATAAACCTACAGACAATGTGACCATCAAAATTCGTAATTCTTTCTCTCGAACCCACTTTTTCTAGCGAGGCTTGCTGCGCTAGAGCTTTGTTTTTTCTTTCGCGTTCATCGAAATGTGTCGCTTTAAAAATCATTTTAACCTCTTCTTTGTCCCTTTTTTCATGTGTTCCTCGGGAAAGCCGGTATTTTTTATTTTTTGTATGCGTTGAAATTTCTCGCGCTCTTTTCAACTTTCTTACGTTTTATTCGCCTTTTTTTTATCCATTCTTTTTTCCTTACGCTTTTCATCATCTCTTCTGTACGAATGTAAAAGGGAAGGTGATTCATGAAGCCCTATTAAAATTGTGAGAAACGTTCGTTTGATGTCGCTGAAAAGTTCATAATGGTAGGGAACAAGTCGTCTGAAAGTTGGCTCCTAACCAACAACCCAAAAAGCTAACCCCTCGTTAGGTTGAATAAAAGCGGGTATTTTTCATTCGAGCTGGTAAATGTTCCTTCTTTCCTTTTTTCTCTCTTTTTTTTATTTTTTATTTTTATCATCGGTTGAAGAGAGATGCGTGCGTGTGAGTCTGTATGACTTTTCTTGGCTGCGACTTCTGCTGTTGTTTTTTGACACGTCAATGAAATCATCGATGAAATATCAATTTTACTTCGCCCCGCGTTTTTGTCATTTTTTAATCGTGTCATGAAACTGCACAAATTAAATATTAATAAAATCAAATTAATCATTTTTTCACCTTTTCCTTTTCCTAATTAAGCCGATCTAGCTACTGACATGTTTTCAAAAAAAATTTACGTGTTATTCGTATGTATGTTTGTGTACCAATTTTCAATTTAGTGCAACCGTTGTATTATCGTTATGGTTTATTGAAAAAAAAAAAAAAATCAAAACCTCCTGGATTTGGGTACATTGCAAGCCTAATCCGTCGCTTCAGACTCAACTCGATGAAGGTGAAGGGGTCGGTCTTTAGTAAGTGGCACGTTTTTCGTTATGCTTTTTTGCAACGTTTTTGGAGTACAATTATCACAGGAAACACTTTTAGCCGTAGAAAGTAACTTTTGAAATTTATCTCATAGTGGTGGTCTCTACTGGTGTCTTCCATCTTTGGTAAAGCAAAAAAAACCTCAAAATATATACCTATGCGGTAGATCAGATCCTTTTTGATGTAAACATGCAGAAAACGACGTAGGTTTTGAGATTCTAGAGGCGTGCTCACTTTCAAGGGGCAACTATTAGATGACGTCGCGTTTAGTCTGTGATAGGAATAGTATCGCCAGTATAGGTCAGTATTTTAATTTTTAGTCGTAATTCTCTTCAATGATAAGATACATTTTTTTCGACATATCAGATTTAAGAAGAGATTCCAAAGAATAAAATGATTTTAAGAACAACAAGTTTGAACCCTTAGAAGCTGAGTAAACTGAAAATAAGGTTGAAATTTTTTATAAAATTGATAACTTAACACTAAATATAATCAATTACATATGAGGCTTCTAAATAGCCAATTCGTGAAAATAAGTTTGTATAATAGGTATAGGTATCACAGATAATTATTACTTCTTCTTCCTCAATTTCTCGGTCTGTAAGAACTCAGTCCCGTTCTTGGTCTCATTTTATTCCATAGAGTCTCCTTTTTAATGTATGATGAGTTGAAAAAAAATCAACAATTGCGATCAAAAATTCGAAGAAAGCTCTACAAACACTGCTGTTCCGTCCGATTTTACATATTTGTGTGAAATTATTAATGTGACCCCCTTCCCATGGAAACTGCTGGTATTTACAATTACGGCGAATATGGAAATCCGAGACGATGAGATTCAGATGGCCACAGACTTCTCTCAGCAGTCTCAAGGATTTCCAAATGAATAAAATAGCCGACATGTGATTTCCGCTGCTTTAATATGCGTCAGTGGAGATGATCCCAAATTTGTGTGTTGAGACCAACTTCACTTCTCGATCAACCTGCTATACAATACAGTAATCTCCTTTTAACTTAGTTCCTTGTAGCTATTTTCTGTACTCATAAATATTCGATTTTAATAAATGCTTTAATTTAATATACTTTGCAGAATGAGGTGACAGATATCAGCAAATAAAAATTGCAAATTTGTAGTTTCGTATTCGTTTATGCGTTGAAAACTTTGACTATAATATGGTACATAAATGATTTCTGCTGCGTACCACTTGACGTACTTTAAACTACAGTCTGTTCCAAATAAGAAAGTAATTTTTTTCGAAAGCGCAAACAGATGGGCTCTAATGAACGTTACCGAAGTTAAATTAAATATTGCTGGGCAAAATAAAAATTGTATTGGAACAGGCATTATTTTTTTTTTGCGTCTAGTGTGTATCCTAAAAGTTTCCTCTCCCCTTTATTACTTACAATTCCCACAAACTCGGTGTATTACGGGTAGAAAATTACCTTTTCATTTGGAACCGACCATATACCTTGTTCAAAATAAGAAGTGCCATTTTGCTTGGCAACCCACAACACAAACCAATGACAATTTTGTGGTCCGTTCCAAATAAGAAGGTAATTTTCTACCCCTAATACACCGGGTATTTGGGCATCGTGGGCGATAGAGGGGAGAGGAAAAAGTTAGGATTACACTGGATGCGAAATGATGTACGCCTGTTTTTATACAATTTTCAATTTATCTGTCAATATTTAATATAACTCGAGTAATGTTTATTAGAGGCTGCCTGTATGCGCCTTCAAAAAAAATTACCTTTTTATTTGGAACAGACTATATACCTGTATAAATGCCAGTTCTGTAACACTATCACGTGACCATAGCTACACATATATTTGGCTTTAATATATTTCAGTTTCAATCCAACTCTTATAATGATTTTTCTTATTCGTTGTGCACTTAATTAATTGATAATTCGGACACATTTATGGTTTACTTAAGTCTGTAGATTATTGCTGCATAGAAGCATTGTGGTTGAGCTGTACAAAATTATTGAGAAGTTGAACAAGGCAAATTGAAGTCCGGTAGTGCAAGTTATATTGTTAAAATGTCAATGGATGGATCTCCATTTGAAAGAGAAAAGGAATCTGGAAGATCATCTTTGTCAGTTTGAAGAGCTAGTCATTGAGCTCAAATCAACCAATATTAAGCTGTTACTACAGAACATCATTAGGCAGTTGCTGATGTTGTTACATTCAAACTACAATGTTGTTATGTCGATATTTGAAAACAAATATGAACCAGATCTCAAGCAAGTCAAGTTTAAGTTGCTGAATGAATTCGCTAAGCTGAAAGGTATTGTGTCTGTTTCAAAGTTTGAGTCTGAATCTGCGATGGTAGCCAGTTATTCTGATCATGATCTTTAAAATTGTAATAAACTAGTCAATTGTCAAGACTTGTAAAATGTTTCATCTGCTGTAAACTCAGTCATATTTATCGAGATAGTCGAGTGAAAGCTGCTGGTGCTGGTAATAAGTCTTTGGTTAAATGTTTTAATTGTCATAAATTTGGTCATGTTTCAAAGTTTTGTAGAAATCTGAAAGCCAACTTGTCTCAAAGCTCTGGATTTTCAAATTCTGCTGCGAATAGTAAAACAAAAGCAGATGATTCGTGTTCATTTATATGTTTTTCTGGTTCTGGATTTAATGTAGATTCAAGTGGTGAAATTGCTTTTAAATTGAATTCTAATGCCACAAATCAGAATGCAAATGATGACAGTTTGTTTACCAAGTCAATAACGTTGAAGAATCCGATCAGGATTGAGGTATTTAAAGGCATTAGTTTTGTACATGGTACTATGATTGGCATTATTATTTATTGGTCTCAGGCAGGTTTCAAATCTATAGTTCATGATATGTTTTATTCAGATGAATTTCCATCCAATTAGTTGGTAATTAGAAGCTCTGTTTATGAAGGATTAAAATTGATTTTGATTGTTTAGGGAATTTGAGAAAGAGATGGAGAGCTCGTAAATTCAGAAAAATTTCTGGACAATGAATTATACAAAGTAACATTTTATTTGAATCTCCATTAAAATTTTAAAAGTTAAAATACTGTTTCCAAAAGAGATGTTGATTTGCAGTATGGCAGGTTGGGTATCAGAATATCAAAATCACGAGAAAAATGTCCAAAGCCCATTTGATTGAAGAATTTAATTATCAAAACATTGATTTTTGTAAAAATTATGTCTCAGGTAAACAAAGTAAATATTAGTATTCAGACTGCTTGTAGATGCAACGTTATCACTTTTTTCAGTATCAATTGTTTTTACAAATTTTGATTCATTGAATGTTACATCTCTAGCAATAATAACATCATTTATTGGTATTCAGTAACAAATATCTCTCTGAATTATACCCATCAAAAACCTAGGGAACACTTTTAACGCTCCTTTATCAATTAGGTGTTTTTGATTCAATTTCATAATATTTTTAGATCAGTTGTAATTTACCTGCAATTGCAATTTTCATTGATTTTTGTCATTTGAAGCTTTCACCTCCTCAAAAGTATTTGCAAATTTGTTAAATACACTAGATGCATAATGACAAGTCATCAGCATCAGGCTCATCAATAAAAATATTTTCAATGTCATCATAATTTACGTTACTAGACAAATTTACATTTCTACTCAAATTTCTATTTACCAGAGGGCTTGGTCGCTTAAAATTTACAACTTTTCAAACTTTAATGTTCAATGAGTGATTAGTTTCTACTCCTTTTGATGCAAACTTAGCACCAAGTTCCTTTTGGGTATGCTTTTTGTCACGTGCCATATTGTTTTCAAATTTGTTACCATATTTTATTCCATGAAACTGTACTTTGTTTGTTTTATTTTATTGGGTCTTTTATACTGTGAATGTTAGTAATATTATTCATATTTATTTACTGCCATATATTTATCATTTGTTTATTTGTTTATTTATTTCGTTTGAGAGGAGGTATTGACTCAGTCACTTGTATTTGGCAAACCTATCCGATCACAGATATTTATATATTAATATTTTTGTTGTGTTTACTCAGCTGTCACCTTGTTACATGCAGCCTATCTATCGATGAATAAATTGATATGGTGATTTGTAGTTAATTTGGTGTCCAACATGGACATACCAAAATTAATATTGTCCGAACTAAACTAAATATTTTCTATGGAATTTTAATACTTTTTCATTTCAAATAACCAATAGGACTTGAACACAGAACACTTTGTGTAAGAAAACACGTCGTTACCATGATGCCACAGATATGATTGAGAGGAAGTGATGAATTCTGAGAAGTGTCTTCATTCAGTCAAAGAGGATAATTTTATTTGCATTATCAAAGGTTATAATAGGTGTTTTTAGGGTGGTGGTGTATATACTTATGTTTAAATCAGCAAATTTGCAAGCTTCTTCATGGTTCCTTATTAATGACCTGAATTGTCTCCCCTGCAACCCATTTCCAAATCATTATGGTACTGAAAGTTTTTTTTTTTTGTAATTTTATTTTTTCATTACTATTTTTTTGATTTATTTTCATGTACCTTTCAGAGTGGATTATCCAGATTGTTTATTACACACACACAAAAAAAAAGACTGAAATTGGAAGGAGAATTATATTTTATTCTCTTGAATACTCTTCATTTGTTATCTATTTACAGATGCAACTGGAAACACCAGAAAAACATCCTCTTTGTCTTTTCGCAGGCGCTTGTCAAATTCTGCATTGAAAAAGCAAGGATAATGATAAGGGATAATTGATAAAAAGCAAATCTGATTTCAGCTCCCGTAGATGTTAGTACAAGAACTACGTTACATTTTGTTAGGTTAGTAACTGCAATAAAAAGTATAAAAAGATAACAAAGTAGGAGAGAAACATATAGGGGTGAAGCCAGGATTTATTCAAGGAATTTTATGATAATGTTTTTTGTCGATCATTACTTTTGACAATTTAACATCTGTAGAATCTGTTGTCGTATATTCATTATTAAAAATTTTTCTAAATTTAAAAAGTGACAGGAAAAAAAGAAAAAAGGAGGTCATTGAGGACAATCGTTCCGTTTGCTCCCCTTGGCTACGCCCTTGGAAACATGACCATAAGTAAATATGTCGAGTAAAAATGAATTTTTTAAAGAATAGGCTTTTATAACGAAAACGAAACTTGGAAATATACATTAAAATTATCATTAGTGATAACTCTGAAAACAAATAAGGATACTTTTTTACTTTTTCATATGGATAGTTGACGTTTTGGAGATCGCCATCTTAGCGCTTGTGGTGGTCGATCTTGGCGTTTACGTTAGTTGCCACAAATGCTTGGTGAAATTGAAATTGAAATTGAAATTGGTGAGCAAGTAGAATAAAAGCGTACTTATAATGAAAATGAACTCGACTGTTTCATGTAGTAAAGAGGAAAAATTATTGCGTCTTCCTTGTTTTAGTCGAGACCGAAAAAGATAAAATGGAGATTCAAACATCTACCTTCATTCTATATATTTTCTGACGACTGCGTTTCTTTTTTCGTCTCCCTTTGCATTATTCCCGCGATATTTGTATCGCCATAGAGATGCTCGAGTGTAAAGTTAGTGATTTATTCGCTGTTTATAGTTGGAAAAATTCTGTTGAGAAATTACTGCCTGCCATCAATGTAGGCTACATACTTGGTATTTTTATCCTACCTCTCAAAGCTACCATACTTGCCGACTGTAAATATTACCACCTTGACAAACTTGGCTCGTATACACGAATGTGCTTTGTGTCGTTTCCATTTGCATTATTGTTGTTGTTGTCTTTTTCCTCGCCATCTCTCTTTATTTTGACTCGCATTCGACGTCATTTTAAAGTTCGGCATTGCCCCTACACTCGTCCGACACGAACAAAATCCACCCTTTGTTTCGGCCATTATCGTCGAAAGTGTTCGGTGCTCGGTTTATACGTCCTACACGAGTACACTCTCCCTTCCCCGATGTCCATCCCCTTCTACTAACCCTCGAATCCTCATGTCTTCGTCCACCGAGCCCTTGCTATAACGACCGACACTGTTTCTCGTAAAAGCTCGTACTTAAAGTGCTGTCAACCCTAAAGTATGTATTATCCCTTAATCGAAAACTTCTTCTTTTTTTTCCGCTGTTTGTTTGAATATAAAATATATATACACGATCGTTTGCAGTAACACCGTTTTAACAGAAATTGTTCCAGGTATTCGCGGTGGTTTGGGAGATGAAATGTGCGAGGAGTCGTGAACGCGAAGAGAAATGGGTGACAGTGGCGTTGTATGTTGGAAAAGGTGTAAAATTCATGTTTCTATGCATTTTACGCAGTAGCCTGCGATGGTGCGGAGAAATGGATCCTTTTTAATTAAGTTGTATGAAAATTTATTTGGTTGACCAGGTTGTGTAAATTTTTTAGGGATGCTTATTATTAATTGTAGAGTGGCTCGTAGCCGGTGAGTAGTCGGCTTATTATTTCAACCTGAATAGAATAGTTCTTAATTATATTTGTATCTTCAGGGTTTTGTCTAAGCCGGAAGGTGATGGGTGTATCAAATTCGCTGAGTCTTTTATGTTATCTTTGCGTGCATAAATGTCGATCTTATGGACACGTTTAACAGGCGCTTTTTTCCGTGCTGTTGCCCTCTGAAAACCGAATGCAAAATTAGATTCACTATTCAAGTGAGAATGATAAAAAATAAAATCATATTATAGCGCATTCATAATGAGGAATTCACAAAAATAAGAAAATTGAATTTTGGTCGTCTTTCTTATTTCCGTTTCACCACTAACTCTTCTTCTTCTTAGTTGTGAATGTTTTCATTGCACCTCTCAACATTAATTTCTTTCATTCTCATTTCCTGCCGTATTCTTATTAATCGTAAAGTAGGCTTTGGGTTTCAGATTGTTTGATTTTTCTCCTGTGGTTATGAGTGCAAATAGTACCTTTTTTTTATCAGCGGAGAACATGATTGATGTTTCATAAGTTTCATTAGCTCTGAGTATGGAGAAGTAAAGTATCGTCATCCTAGAATAAGCAGTATTTTTTTCTAGTATCTCGAATGGATAGGCAAAGTATTTCTTAGTACATATTTTTATTATTTCTCATGTTTAATTAATTTTTTATCATTTTTTTCTTTCAGATATCACTCTGTGATGATTACAGTTTACCTGTTGATTTCGTGAATAAAAGACCTCTCAGTCTCGATTCTGGTTCATTTTGGTCGGCTCCGAGCCCCAATGGTGATCAGGTGAGCTTAAAAGAAATCAGTTACGTGTATTCTCTGAGTAAAATATGCTTTAGCATTTTTCAGAATTGCTTTTAGTGCAAGTTAGGTTAAAATAAAAGCTTATAATTAGGTCGAATAACTCAACTTCGAATCAGTTATTTTTTCAATTTGGGTTTGATGGTTGTGAGACAGCTTCTAGTTTCGCAGTGCTGCCCTTATCCACTTATTGTGGATTTCTAAAATCGGAATTTAGTCATGATGTCTTGAAAAATACCATTTGATGTGCTTTATTTGCGCTGTAAAGGTTTTCAAAAATGTATTACCGTGAAAGGTCTGTAGTTTGAAGAAACACCTCTCGTCTGTTCGAAAAATTACTCGTTTTCTATTTATCCGTGCTCTGTTCTTTGTAAACTCGTTAATAAAATTATTGATTCATTTGATCGCTATTCTTTGTGTGAAATGTGAAATGTGAAATGTTGGCATTCAGTGACAGTATATCTACCTGACTGTATCACATTTGTGATGAATGGAAAGATTATTATATTTTAGCGATTAAAACTTATTTAGTTTGACAGAAAACTGAAGTTCAGTCTTTCAGTTTTTCTCAAAATGAATGAATATAAAGCAGTAGTGGTTGAGATGTCGAAATTTTGTCTCCTAATATGTTCGTAAAAATATAAAAATAAATATTTTTGTACTTTGTATGGCTGTTTCGTTGGAAGTTAGACTATGAGACAAATATACGAAAGGAAAGTTTCTCGTATTTTTACAGACTGTGTAGGGAGGAAGTTATATGTTTGGTATGATCTATTTCCATTATTAATGAAATTTTATTCGCTCCTTACAAGTGTCGTACTGCATGGATATTAATGAAGGTAGGCTCAAAATTGTTCCCGACAATCTAGAGAGTGTGTTCTAAGCTATTCATAATTGAAAATTAATAAGTTAGAATGGTGTAATCAAAGAAAATGTGAATTTATAAATTGAAAAAATTTTGGCGATGATTTTGAGAATATCCACCAAGAAGAGTAACCTATTCAGTGTAGTGAGATGTAATGCATCCCGATTGGTTATTTCATACATTCAGAAGGGTTTTTCTAGTATTTTTCTGTTGGATATATATTTGAACTACTCACTATAGTTAAGTTAGTCTGTCCTCTGTCTCTGTAAAGTGTAGACTATTGTAGACGTTATATTTCAGTGTCAAGTTTATAATATAAATTAATGTCTATGGTTATTTCACTGTTGAAACCGGAAAGTGCTTATCATATAATATTTTCTAAAAATTGGTTCATGTCTTCAGGAAAAGTATCAAATATTTTTATTTGATATTTACAATTGATACAATATTTCTGTAAGCAAACCGTAAAAACATAATGATTGTTGAATTGAGTTTTGCTTAATTTTTTAGTTATATTATATTGATAGTTAAGGATTTGAGGTCTAATTTAATTTCACATGTTTCTGGGGGATGGAGAATTTGAGTAAAATTTTGGTACCTGTCTTTCCATATTAATGAGTGATACATCGCTGAACGTTTATTCTGAGCTGCTGAATTAGAATTTTGAGTCCATTTTTGGATTGAACAACTTCTTAGGATTTTCAGTGGGCCTTAAAGAGGTGTTACAATAATATTTCCACATATTATTGAGTGATACATGGTCGGACAGGTACTTTGAACTGCCGATTTCAAATTTTTAGTCTATTTTTTGATTAAATCACCCTTTGGGTTTCCAGTGGGCCCAAAAATAGTTAGAATAATATTTCCACGTATTATTGAGTGACCTATCATCAAATATGTATTTTGAGGTGCTGAGTTAAAATTTAAGGACCATTTTATGACTGAACCACTCCTTGGACCACCCCCTATGAGACCCAAAAAATTGTTAGGATAATGCGTCTTCATATTATTGAGTGAGACATCGTTGATCATATATTTTGAGGTGCTGATATCAAATTTTGGATTCATTTTCAGATCGAATCATTCTTTGGCCTCCTGTGGGCTCTAATGGGGTTATGATAATAGTTTCACATATTTTTGAGTGACACATCATCAGATATGTTTTTTGAGGCCCTGAGTTCAAATTTGTAGCCCATTTTTGGATTAAATCACTTACAAAAGGGGTTAGTATAACGTTTTTATTAGAAATTGAGGTATTAAGTTAATTATTGTGGATGGATTTCTTAAGATGCTAAGTGAAAATGTGTGACCCATTTTTTGATTAAATCACTATCTGACTTACCACCTCTGAAGCAAAAATATCGCTAAGACTTATTTCGTTTATATTAAGGAATAATATTCTGTATAAGCTAATAAAAATGTTTTTTGATGCACTGAGTTCAAATTCAAAGTACATTTGAATATTTCAACCTCTGGTTCAGCCTTTTGTTATCCTAAAAAGTGGTTAGGATACTTAATTTTTTCTCAAAAAATCGTATGATACATTGTGAGGTATATTTTTCGTAAAAATATTAATAAAATAAATAAATAAAAATTAGAATTAAGTAGACGATTCCACAAAGTGAATCCCATCAAGATCCGGTGAATAAGAAATATACTCTTTCCTTTTGGAAGTACTAAGCTCTCTAGATAGACGTTTGTGAAAAAAGAAATGAGACAGAGATTTACAGATTATATTACTTACGGATCTTGATGAATAATACGACTTGAAAGAGTGAAGACTTCCCCGGATAACTCTAACAACAAGAAACAACGAGAATAAAAGTGATCGAGAGAAGGGAAGTCAGTCTGTTAATAAGAGGTTATCAAAAATGACGTTCTTTCGGTCACGTCTTTTGTAATATTGTAAAATGAAGTAAAAATAAATAAAAGTTTTTAACGATTCGAAATCATGTTTCAACAGTAGTTCGTCTCTTTTATTAAGAATACGTATTCTACAAAAACGGTAAAATAAATATCGCCGAATGAAACAGAAAGGTGTTCTCAAAATCATCTCCACGTGGTGCGGCTCATAGATATCGGACAACAGACATTCAACATCTTAACAGTAAAGTAGATACCAATTAATATTAGTCCAACCATGTGTAATATTAAATCGTTTTGTTCAAGATCACCCATTTGGATTGTTAGGGCTTTTCACAATCTCAGGAGGAGTTGAGCAGGATGGAAGCCATGTGACCTCATGTTCACAGTGGTTTGTGGGAAACTAGGTTTTCATGTCTTTCCCTTAATAAATTCGAGGTACTATAAACTCTAAAGATCGATGATCTTGGGCTGTGTAATTTTAAATAGATAGTTCAAGTAATTTCGGTTCTTTTTATTACTATTCAACAATATGATGACCACCTTTGGGGCGTCACAACATATTTAAATTTGATTTTTAAGGTGCTATGTTTAAATTTTTAGTCCATTTTTTATTGAACCGTTCTTTAGTCCTCCTTTAATTCCAAAAATGAGTTTAGGATAAATTTTTACTAACTGCCTGCAGAGGAGGTTATATGTTTGGTATGTCTATCCCTGGAACTAACGGAATTGCGTTCACTCAGGAAAAGCGTCTTACCTTATAGATTTTAATAAAAGTAGGCTCAAAATGTTCCTGACCATCCGAAGAATATCCTAGGCTATTCACATTTGAAAATTAAAAAATTGAAGGGTGTAATTGAAGAAAATGAGAATTTTAAGATTGAAATAATATTTTTATAATTTGGGCATATCCACCAATAAGAGCTACAAATTCAGATTGATTTTTTTTTTTTTTTTTTTTTTTTTTTTTTTTAATGTAATTTATTTATTATAAAATGTTCCCATTATTAGAATGAATGCAATGAAACATTTAACTCCAACTTCTTCCGGATTATCTGCATCAAACTGTTCCTTCATTCATCCACTTTGGCAACTTTTCTTACAGAAAAATATTGTTATAATCGACTCTTTTCTGAATTGACCTCTTAGTATGGATGTTAGAGCAGGAATAATTTATTCCCCCTCGGAAATACTTTCTGACGTATAATTTTTCGAATATTATTTTATCTGTCATTGAGTTATCAAGTGATATATCTGTGAATATGTTTTTTGAGGTGCTGTATGTGTGAACCATTGTCAAACTTCATTAACTCATTTTAGTTATTTGTTATAATATTCGATATCCTATGCTCCAAGTTGAGGCTAAATCAGAACTGAGCCTGTCATGGTTCTACAAGTCAGTACTCTGTTTTTTCAACGTAGGCAACCTTTGATCATTTACATTATCAACAATTTTATATTAGTGTTCTCTAAAAAATTAAAAATGAGATGTATGTATTTAAAAAAAAATCTACTCCGAACTTAATATGAACCAAAAATAAGGTTAAAGTTGAAGTGCACTAAAAGTTAGGAAACAAGTTTTTCGATCATTAACTATGAGCCGATATATGTTTTATTAAAAATACAAAAATCGAAATAAACTTTTTTTTCTACTTGAAAAGGCAGATGCTGGCTTTAATTCTATTCTATAATACTAGCAATAATTGTTTAAAAATTAGCTGAAAAATACAAGAGAGGGGTTTTTGAGTATGATAAAACGATTTAGGTAGGTATAAGTCCAAAGTTTGAAAAAATTTGTTGAACAGCAATATGAGCATCTCAATCTATGCATCAACAGAAGTGATAACAGTTTTTTGTGATGAACCTCAAAAGTAACAGATAGAAAATGGTTTTATTTGTCAATTTTTCTAGGCCTAAGCTGCATATGATTAAAATTTATTACTAATGAAGTATGAGTTAAATATTGCTATCCTTATTCTTGAGACATATAAATATTATAATTTATAAATATATGTATTGCTGAAATTCCCATCTTGATTTAAATTAACAAATTTTTTTTTTATTTTCCACATTTGAGCTGAACCAGGTACTTCAGACGTCAGACCTAAATGAGATAATCTTTCTCTGTTATGAATAAAATATGTTTTGTCAAATACTTTGCAAGCTGTTTACTATCAATGTACTCATAAATAGGAATGGTAGGAGCCTGTATGATTCATTAACGACAATACCTTCCCGAAACTAGATATTACAAAAAATTTCTTTTACATACAACATACTTAGTGCTTTTGTAAAATCATTCTACCATAAGTGGGCTTATATTGAAAAGGCCAGTGCCTGCGTTGGTCATTGAAAAAAAAAAAGGAGTTGATTTTAATTTTTATATTTTTGATCAAACATTGTAATATTTCAATTCTGCTAAAAGTTAATGATTCAAAAACTTGTTTCATACCTATTAAAGCACTTCAACTTTAACATTGTTTTTGGTTCATGTCGAATAAGCATTTGGTTTTTGTTTTTAAATAATATATATTATGATATAAGTTTATTAGGTTTGGAGAATGGAGCATTAAAAGTGAATAATTTCATTATATTGTTTTTTCAGGTCGAGGTTTTAAATTTGTACTGCGATCCAAAAGATTCAAAAAGCCAAGCACTTGACTTGAGTGAAACAGCAAATGAAAAGGTTGAGACTGTCGATGATAAAGCGAAATTATATTCTGTCATTCAAAAATCTTATCATCAACCCATTGCAGGTGAGTGCTATTAATTTTTATCGATTCATATTCAAATGAAATAAATCTTCCTGAATTTTTTTCATATAATATTGAAGTTGATTTCTCTTTCTTGTAAATTAAAAAGTTATTTTGTCTTATTTCCTTTTACCAGGTGGATTTATACCTACTTTGCGCATTTTTTCCAAACAAACCATTGGGGCCAAATAGCCAAACATGTAAGAAGGAATTTAACCTAGTGACTTTAGTTAGAACCAGAGTGTTAAATATAATAAAGGAGGCACACTCATCCAAACACTATCACCACTTTTGTAGCAATTATTCTCATTCCTAAGGTACTAAATGTAAGTGTGCTGGCCCCACATTTGTGCCCTTGAGAAATAATGAGCATTTAAAAAAAACTGAATTAAATCACTCTCTATAATAAATGTATAAGCATGAAATTATTTCCTCGATATTATTTCGCCAATTATTTCCCTTGTATTATTTCACCAGTTATATACACCACTACTGACACAGCCACGCCCAGACATGAAAAAAAAAGTTTCTTCGTCTCCTCTGAAACAACGAATTGTAGACTGTTCCTAAAGGTGTTACGAGAAAAAAAATCCAAGGTGGCAAAAGATAAAGCACTGAGGAGCGTCGTTTCAAGGCTTGTAAATAAATATAATTACTAATTTGAAAATCGTAATGAACTCGAATTACATAAATAATAATTACATTAACAATGAATTTTTAATGCCTCCAGTACTCACTTACCAAGACAACTAGAGAGATTGCGAGCATGAAAAAGTACTAGTAGTACTTGTTTCATCTATAGTCACATTGTTTTGTCTTGTGGATGTTCCACTCGAAGTTGGTTTTTTCTGGAAAATCAAAGGAGAGAGGCAATACAAGATACAAAGATGAATATAAGAATGAGATTGAAAATTATAAAGTACCTTAGAAGTGGTTATATTTCTTCTTGAAGGTGGTGCCCATTTTTATTTTGTATGCTTCCTCTATTATATTTTAATACTCTGTGAATGAACCAAATGCTCCAAACATTTTCCAAGCATTGTTGGTAAATTAAAATGTGCAAAAGATAAATTCAAAAAAAAAAATCAAATGCAGCAATTGTTTGTTTTTTCAGTTTGTGTGGCACTTTTAGTTGCTCGGAGAAAAATATGTGAGTGTGGACCCATCATAAAAAGAGAACAAAAATAAAAATATATTGTCTTGATGTGTTGAAACTTTGAGAACTAGAAAAATCTTCTGCGGAATTCTAAAGCCTTCTTAGTTCTTACCAAATTTTTCAAGAAAATCAATAATTGTTCTGAAGAATTCATTTCAATAGTGATTCATAAAGTTTCCAAAAAGTAGGTAGAAATTCTAAATCATTGTAAGAAGTTACTACTTACAATGATTATTAATCGATTCAGTACTTATCTGTAAAGGCAGATAGACATTTGTATAATTCTGCCATATTGTATCATCATATTGTCTCAGTGTGTATGTGGTCTGTAACTTCCTTCTGTATCAAAAAATGATACTATACGTGCCTTTTCCATTTGATGTCGGTATTATGCCATCGCATCAAACGGCGCTATAGGAGATTGCAAAATTTTCAGCCGAGTTTGAAGGTATGATATGATCCCAGGCAACACCCCACAAAATTTGAGCCATATCATCTGTATGTATTATGATATGATATGCACCAATGATATAGCAATGCAGAATGTTACAGATGTGTACCCACTTTCAGAAACTATGGATTTACATCGTATTTTCAAGAAAATATTGACTCTTACAGTTGTGAAATCAAATTGTCAAAATGTTAAATCGGTAATTGGGGTTTGTATATATTTTTTTATAATACATGATCCAAAAGACAGTGTTTAGATTTATATTTGGTAAGCTGAAAGTAGTGCCTTTCATTGATCAAAGCATAACCTCTATATAAAGAGTAATGCTGCCTCAAAGTAAAAATTTTTACATGGAGGTTACAAGGTGACAAGGTTAACTTCCTTTCTATTACATCATTAATCTATAAGACTACTATCCAAATGACAAACTCCATCTTATTGTTAATGTTTTTATTTTTATTTCAATAATATTTAAAAAAGTCACCTAACCTCCCGCACCCTATCAATATTATTAATTGAAATAATATTAAAAAAAAATAAAGTGTGAGTTCTTCCAGGCTATACTCAAAGGATTGATGTGTAAACATAAATATATCTCTGAATGTAATTCTCATTGTGTAGATGTAACCCTCACAAACGAGAGTTACAATTGTAAGACTACTGTATAGACTTACAAATTACGTTTGAATTCTCATTTAGCCCCTGCTGAAGACCAAGTGCTAAGATGTTTACACATCAAAAAAACAAACATACCCTGAGAGGGATTCAACCCTGCAACCTCCTACATGACAGTCTAACTTTCTACACATAGCACGTTTAGTTGCTGATGCTTGAGTTGGTGTGATCATGATTGTATTTTGTAATTCTGAAAGTACTTTTTCCATCTTAAGATTATTTATGAGGCATTTAATGAATGCTCTGTCGCTTTGTGATCATTCATTATTAAAAATATCTTCATCTACCAAGTTCAGAAGTGAGTTTACATGACTTTGGAATTGCTCACATGCTGCGCATGTTTCGCAAATTTTCCCTTGCATGTATAAACACTCGCTTTTGAACTTTGGTTTGTAATATATTATTTTAGGGAGATTGCAAGCATAAAATTCCCCTTATGATTTTTCGGTTGTGTCCCCTGCAGTAAGAAATTTTCCCGTCTATTTCATTTTTTGTCTCCCACTCTGTTACCCTTACGCTCAAGTTGTGTTTTATGGAGAAAAAAACTAGAAAATATTTCCAATTTCAATGTTTTGAATTTTTTTTGGTCTTTAGTTAATTTATGTACCGAAGCTTTTTGCTATTCTTTGGTCTATATTTCTCCGGTATCGAGAGGGAGTTATTTAAATAGGATTTATTTGTCTTGGTTAATGAGGTCAGAAATGTTGGTGGCTACTAATCTCATACCAGGAACCTTTCGCATGCAATGCCGAGTGGCAAAGCCACCAATCGTTGCGTCGACCAGCAGGCCTGTAATCAGATGGGGGACAGGGGGTCTCCTGGCGACGGCTCTTGCCTCCTCTTGCAAAATATCAAAAATTAAATATATTTCGCCCTCCAGGCTCCAACACACCCGTTTTTTTTAACTTCTCACTGTTGTGAATATTCAATATGGAAATTTTTTTGTCAACTAGCAACATTGATTGATTGATTCAATATATTTTTATCAGTCTTATTTGTTATATCAATGTGAAAAGAAAATTTGTGTGTCAATTATTTTAGGTTTTTTGGTTGATATTGATCTCCTTTCCTCTCACCCACTATATTTATACATAATATTAAATTACATGTAATAGAACAGAATATCCTTGGTAATATGCAGGCTAAACGAGAAAGGGAAGGAGGATTCTTCCAGGTCCAGATTTTTTAGGTGCCCAGCATTTAAAAATAAATAGAATTTAATAAGTTTTCTAGGAAAATTTACTGAAAAACCCCCCAAAAAATTTTACACTCGCTCGAAATTGGCCCCTCGAGTATTATTAAACCTCTCCGTCAAATAAATTCTAGGTACTGCATTCTTAAATTTTTATGACCTTCATGAAAACTAAAGGTTGCCAATACCAACCAAAAAAGCTGTTTGCATGTCGTTTCCCGATATAAATCAAAATCTGTCGATTTTTCTTTTGGCTATTCAACGAAGAACGGGTATAGAGGTACCCGGAATATCAACTGATATTGAAGAGTGAATGAACCACTGCCCATTGAGTGAACACAAAGAATACGTTGTTTCCTATCTCACATAATTTTCTTATTCTCTCATCTGTGTAACTTGGGGCATCTAGTGATGGATTAGACAATAGCACTTGCGAGAGTCTGTGAATGTAATCACACAGCCTTAAAACAATGGAATCTGGCTGACAGGACCGGAACCAGAATGAAATTATACGGTGAGCAAACACCACATTGGGGAGGGCAAGACGTTCTTTTTTCAGATATATCATATTACAATGTGGCCGTAGAGAGAAAATTTGGGCCAGGAGAGAAAAATTTATAAGTCTTCCAAAATATTGAAAATCACATCTGTGAAGTACAGATTTATGATAAAATACAAATTGGCTGTATAAAAATAATCAAGTTGCGTTCCTACGTTTCTCACTCCCAGAAATTTGTATCCTGTATGTCTCGCATCACGATGAAAAGGTCATCAGTGTGTTGGCTAAGATGAGTATATACGTACGTTGTTGTCTTTTCGACTTCCTCTCATTTCCATTATCAGTGCGAGCTCGGTTAAAGGGGTGTGAAAAGCGTGTTTTCTTTGCGCGATAATGAAAAACTACCGAATTTAATCTCCGCACCCTTAGTCGATGCTCCGATTTCCGAATTCATCGTATTTAAGCGATTTAAAGTCGGCAAATTCGAAATTGCATCTGTTGCAGAGTAACGCAAATGGCGCAAACCTCAAAAGTTTACTCGCATTATTTTCGACTTTGAAAGAGGAATCGGTAGTGTCGAACTGGTAATTTGAGGGCTGCACGAAAAACCGATAACGACTTTCGACCCGGCCGTATTTCATCTCGAAAAAGGTCGGTTTTGCGATTAAGGAAAATTGATATCGTCGCACAGCACCGCTGTGGAAGGAAATTTTATTACATAGTAATCTGCGCAATTATTTGTGCGGCGAGAGAAAAAGACGTTTTAATTAACGCGTGAAGCGCCGCCACCGCCACCGCGACGTAGCAGCGATTGCTTTGATTAAAGAACGTCGTTTATAGAAGTAGCGTTGGAGCTCGGAGTATGCAAATGTGTGGAAAAAGTGTTGGGGTAGTTTTACATTGTGAAGCCGCTGGCTATTCTACTCCCCTCAGTCTAAGTATGTTTTACCTTTTAAACATTTTGCTGCTTCATTCCTAAAAATTTGTGCAGACTTATTGCAGGTTTTTGAATAAAATTTCGTTAAAGGCTACTTGGCGATAAATTAAAAAGAAAATAAAGGTTAATAAATTCCGGAATAGAAGCAGGGAGTAAAGCCTGAATTTAAAAATGAGACATCCACATTCCCTTTGGAAGATTAAGAACCATTATCACATCACATTGAAAGGCAAAAAAAAGGAAAAAAAGTGGGGTCAAATCACATCTTATCACCGAAAGTCACCAATAACCCCAATATAACTTCCCACTCATCACCCCTATCTTGACTCTAGCCACTAAACATGATCTCCAAATTAGCCACCACAAATAAAATTGAAGACATTGTGCTCACAGGATCAGCAGGAATAAAGAACTCAGCTTTTCTGAAGAAACATCCTCTATTTGAAATAGCAATTGGACAGGAACATAGTTCAGCAACTTGACATGACTGAGGAAAACAATAAAAATTGTTTTTGTTTAAATTTTTAGAAATATTCCATTTCGATGGAAACAATTTAAACAAAAATTAACGAATTTAGTTTTTCCATTATTGGTAAACAATTAATAAAAAATGAACTTTTTTATTATTTAAAAGTACTTTGACAAAATTTTACAATATTCTGACTTTACTGATCAAGCTCTAAAAAACAAGAGCTGAGAGGTGTGCTTCTATCAATCTCTAGGACAGAGCTGAAAAAGGTGGTTAAAATTGAAAAATGAAGTAACCAATTTCAACAAAAGAAAAGATAAAAATAAAATGGACAGAGCACATATTAAAAGGTTTCCTGAATTCCCCCAAATTGACAAAATACAAAGGAACACAGAAAAAGATGAAAAGTAGTAAAAGAAGGAACAGAAGATAAGTAAAAATAGGAACTTCCTATCGACGGGAGAACAAAAGAAAAGTTTTAGGTCATGAGTGTGGAACTTCCCCAAGTGATGGCAACAAAAGAAAAGCAAAAACCCAAAGTTGATAGTATTATTGAATGGATAAAAGATTGATGTTGAAAGGAAAAGAAGTGAGTATAGGAATTTAATTTTTTACCTATCAGGAATGTGTCGAGAGAGAAATGGGAAAGAAAGAAAAGTGCAATGTGCAAAAGAATAAAAGAAGTAGGAAGAAAAGAAGATAAAGAAAGAATGGATTCAGAGGATTGATAGGAGATAGCTGTTAAAGGTAAGAAATAATAACAGTGTTAATAGGATAAAATAAGGTATGTCTTCTTATCTCCTTTCATGCTTTTATTTAAAAGATTAAAAAAAATATTCTAGATCAACCTCATTCCACTTACATTTTGACTCTAATTAAAATAATTTAGATGTTTTTCTCTCGACTGAAATAATAATATGAATTTGAAATATGTGGTTTTTTGAGATACTCTATACTCACTGAGTTTGAAACTTGTGAGCTGGGGAAGAACTCAGAACTCATCGACGTCAGTAAGAATAAAGTAAAATAATAAAAGTAAAAATAAATGAAAATTCTGTAGGGAGGTATCGGACTCCACAACTTGTATACAGGGTGTTTACTGCATTGTGGACTACTAAACTCTTGTTGGTGGACAGGTGCGGTGGTACAGTAGATTATAAGTACATAGGTACGTGTTGGAGCAGTTGCATACCCAGATGCTGCTTCGTTACTCAATTACAAGTAGAAATGTTGTCATTCAAATATCCCAAAAAGTTTTAATTTGTAATTTTCTTGAATAACAAATTTATGCCATCAAAGGAAACAGGGGACTTCCATAATTAATGAATCAGAATAAATAACAGATAACTTTAGTTGATAAAAGTAAAGAAAATTAAACGAAATTGTGATAATTCATAATAGTTGCAAAAAACTGGGGCCTCAAGGTTGTTGCGTTTTGATACATCTCAAAAATTTGTCAGGTGAATGTTACAATATTAAATAAATATTGGAAAAGTTCGAAAAACTTCGGTCTTTCAAAATGGGTTAGTAGTTTTTGTCTCGATTTTCTTTAGTTTTAGAGTTATTCCAGTGTAATTCTAATTATTTTGGAAAATTTTCATTATTTTCTCTATTTCCCTCAACTTCTTTCTGATAATTTTTTTTTTTTATGTCTGTGTGACATGTGACTGTAGATACGGGAACATCTTTTTGCTGGCCACTACGTGAAGGACAACTCGTATTTAAGATTCCTTTTCAAAAGTCATTCGATCTAGCATACTATTTCTAATATCTACTGGGTAACAAAATTCCAAAACAAATTTATTTTTCTCCTATTTGTCTGACTTTCTAAGTTTCATTCTTGTTTTCGTTGTTCTTCTTTCTCCAGGGGTAGTATCTAGATAATAATGAGTTTTTTATTCTTATTTTTTTCATCGAAAAAAATTCTTAAAAAATTTTACGAGTTCCGAGTCAGAAGCATAGAAGATATAGTGAAAATACTACTCTCTAGACTGAAATAACACGAAAACGAATGGAGATAAGAGACAAAACATTGGTAGATAAATGAGAATTTTTGAAAAAACGAATATACTCGAAACCAACCCTACCGTCGAAGCGTTCGCAGTTACTTATAATTTTCAATAATATTTTACCCCTTCGCTATCTAAAAATCTTATTTCGGCTTAATTTCAGATTATTTCGGCTCGACGTTCTAATTTACTTTCTGATATCGACGGCCCCTGATTTTTTTTTTCCACTCATTTTCTCTCATTATAACGTAGCTGTACCCCACTATTTATTATTAAATTCGTACACGCTATATGCTCGGCAGAATTCTTACCGTTGTATAATTATCCCTCATCTCGTTAAATGAAAAAGTGGAAAGCCTATTTCGAAGGATAAAATGGTATACGAAGGATGGTATGGGTAAAGAAAAATCGCAAAATTCTCTCTCGAACAAATATTTACGTCTTTTAATGGATCTAGCATTTTTTTTCCCCTTTTCGCACTCGTAGGTATATCGTGTCTTACGTCTTGCTCCTACTTCATTATTTTTTGCCAGCAATTCGCTAGTAATCCGCTTTCGAACCACCTGTTCCATCATACTTCAACTTTTCCCCCCTTTATTCGACTTTTACCTGCGGTAAATGTTTTCATATACTCTCTTTAGACTAAAGTGATGGCAGCGAATGAAACTTTTTTCCTCAAAGTCTTCATTTTCCTCTTTAATACTAATTGCTAAAATGAAAAAAGAGGGTTAGTTTGCGATATTCGCTCTTTGAAATTGATTCACCCATTTCTTCCTTTTTCTTTTCTTTTCGAAAGCATATTTTAGCATTTATTCGTCGAAGCTGATGTTCCTAATTGTGGGTACCTACTTGGAAAATATGTGCGAAATTTGTTCCTCCACAAAATTATTTCGATCTATCATTCAACAAAATTGGCCATCTATAAATGAAGTAGGTACTCCTTTACCATTTGTATTAGTAAAAACATTCAGTTGATGTGAAACAGGCATCATTTAGCTGAGTTATGGACAACCCATTATGCCTCAAATATGAAATTGAATTATTGAGTATAGTGTCTTCAATTTCGATATGTAAAGTTCTGTTTTAGACGGAAAGCTGTCAGTAAAATTAATACTTCATTTTTCCACTGTTTTGAATATTTTTCAAATGACCACTGACGTTGCTAAACCCACAATCGATGTTCTGCCGTTTCGTACTGGATTGATAAGAGGGAGGGGTGCGTAAAAAGTGTTCCACTTTTCAAGGGTTGAAAACATCATTTTCTACTAGTCGAAAATTTTTTTTATCAATATCACACAGTATGCAGAAATAAAAATGACGTTGGCCGAACATTTCTCCCGGAAAAAAGTGGTTGTAGAAAGCACTGAGAGTATTGAGAGTCTTGTCCAGTATATGGTGTTAGGATGTTCCAGAAATCACATTTCAATTCAGAATATAGGTGGATTACAATCGCATATTTTATTCCTGTTATGACGAATAATTTTTATGGGGTATCTTAAAATGGGTCAAGGTCTAATTATTTCAGTTGAAACTGTGCGTATCAAAGTTGAATCTAAGAACTTCTGGAATGCCAAGAGAAAAAACAAAATTGTCCATACCTTCTATTTCGGTATTTAAAAATTAGCGTGGAGTCTAAGAAGTCGAAAAATTTCTGGAAATATATAAAAAACTTCCAATTCGCTCCAAAACTTCGAAAAGACTCAACTTTATAAGCTTGTAAATCTATCTCGACCTGTTGGAAAAAGGAAATGAATGACAAAACCCTGAAGGGTACATCCTCAATTTACCATATTATGTGAACTACCCTGTGCCAAAAATGTACCTTAGGTATGAAGAAGCTGATTATTTCAGCGAGTATAAAATGACGTTAGTAGGTATTACCCCTTCGCATGCACAATTCATTAAAATATACTGTCGTTATTGACGTGGTAAGTACTTTTTTACAAAGTTGGCTGAAACGCAGATTTATGTCCGCAGATTCGAGCGACGATGCCGAGTACGAAGACGACGAGGCGGAACTCTACGAGAACCTAAAACATCGCAAAGTGAAGAGTGGGTTGTACGGACGATCCGCAGCCAAGTGTAACTCGACGTACACCGAAGTGCGCAAATCTCCTTACTACTACGGCGACCTGCTGAAACGCAGTCAGAGCGAAAATCCGGCAGGAGGTCGCCGTTATGACGCCGGCTTTTATCGCAAAAGTCAGAGTCTGGACGCGGAGGCGACTTGCGGCCAACGCGAACCTATCTATTCGAACGACGTGAAGTACTTGGACCAGAATTTGTATCCGTTTCACATTGAAGAAGAAGAGGAGGTGGAGAAAGGCGACGAGGATATCGACGTGCGTGGCGTAGACGACAACAACGACGACGACGACGACGACGACGACGACGACGACATGGCCACCCGACAGCGTCACATGTATGAGACAGCGTTTGACTCCAAAATTTGTCGCGGCGGCGGTGAAATGCTGGAGCTGGACGCGGTCACCAATCATGTGATGGAACGCTGCTCCCCGCAGTTACCGTATAATCCCACCTTTGGCAGCGGTGATGGCGGCAGCATGCCCAAAGATCGCCCCTCCAGCCATAAGCTCTGTTTTGCCAACTCAACCATGGGTAGCAACCGCAACAAGCTGGAGTCGTCCATGGACAGCTTGGCCCAACAATTTGCAGATTTCGACCTGACTGAGCGAAGTACCCTTCTGCACGGCTATTCGTCCGCCTCAACATCCACCATTCCGCTTCCGGTCTCTGTTTCCTCGCACCTAAACGACAGCGTCGAGACTTTTTCCGAGTCGTCCCTCACCAGCTCCAGACTGCCAGCTCCTAAGTTTTTTCGTCATGAAATGCTCCATCTAAAGCGGATGAGAGATGTGAAAAGTGGCGACCACATGAATACCAGTAATGGTAAGCTATTTCAAAAATGTGTATACCTTCTGAAAAATTATTATATTTCAATTGAGAATTTACGATGTATCAGTTATTGGTGGCTGCTGCTTCTTTCTTCCCCCTTCATATTAGGAAAATAGCCTGAAATCAGTTTTTTGACAATACTTCATTTTCAGTGGACGCTCAACAAGAATCGTAGTTATTACAAAAACATTGAAAAGGTTTAAAATATTATATATAATACATGATCAGAAAGGCAACGTTAACGCTGATATTTTGCGAGTGAAAATTAGCTCTGATGATTGATGAATGTAACCTCGATACAAAGTGAATGTATCTCCATATAAAAACATGCATCTTTTTACACAGAGACATATTCAGTTTACATCGAAGTTGAGGTTACTTTTTCTGAATGAAACGTTAATCCATTTTTTGTAATTTTTGTGTAAGACTCATCATTTAATAGAATTTTAACGTTTTATCAGTTTTTGATCATTAATTATACAATAGTCATTTGTGATATAAGTATATATAGTGGGTGATTTTGATTCAAGTGTGATTTTTGCAGCACTAGCCAAAGGCAAGTGATGAAAATCACGTAGTATTAATCACGTACTATGTACTCATATATCACACATTATTTTTTGCAACACCCCCGAAAGAAAAGAGAAATAAATATTTTCGCAAATGGGATACATAAGCTCAAACTATCTTCATCTCTTCAATGATACCTTGTGGTGTAGTGGTTGTGGTGCTGGTCTACCAATTCTGAAGTTAGGTGTTCAATTCCCCGCAGTGCAAAAATTTTTACAAAAAATAAAAAATAAAAAATAAAAAAATGAATGAAAATTACCATGTAGGCTAGGTGCAGAAGTAAGACTTGTGTATTAAATGAAGCATACGCCCAAGGTGATGTACAAAGTAAAGATTGATGTATAAAGTAAGTCCTTTATACATCGGTCCTAAATGGTTCTGAAATTGCCTGCTTCATACATCGTCAAGATCTGTATAAAAATGGAGTTGATAAACAGGTATTACAAAAAATATTTTCTTCAACAAGGTTCAAAAGTGAGTTTACATGACTCGGGAATTGCTCACTCGCTGCGCTCATTTTGCAAACTTCCTCACATGTAAACCCTTAATTTTCAACCTTGGTGTGTAATATATTATTCTACAAGTGTTGTTTTGAACATTTTTTTCTCACTAGATCGGTATTTTTCCGAGTTAAATGTGGGTATTTATTAAAATTGCGTGAATGCTCCACTATTACCCAAAATTTTACTTGGTATCGATTATACACATTATATTACATGTTAATTGATTATAATCTATACTAATTTTCACATATTTCGTTGTGAATGAATTCAATATTATTTAGTATGTGTGTACTTAGGGTCCATATTTCGGTCAAGTTTGATGATTATCCCAATATGAATCCACCATTAGTTTCCGAGTTGCAGCTTTTTGAAATTTTCATTACACTAAAAAATTCTTGAAACTTGTATTATATAATGAACACAACCCGTAACTCATCTAATTTGAAATTCTGTCAATTCTAGTGGCAAATTCTATCTTTCCAACTAGCGTGCCATCGTCCTTTTCATGTTTTTCATTAATTTCGGTTTAATGAAAAATGATCGAAATTCCTGAATATGCGTTCTTCTCATGCGATGTCTCCGTCTACCCCTCTAACCTCGAATGAATCATTTATTCATTTTTAAATATCGTGCTCCAGAACGAAAGTAGGCTATTCAGTGTGGCAAGTTTAGTTTAGTTTTATTAACTGACAAGTTGGTTGTAATGTAGAAAGTGTTTCAGTTGACCATGCAGGTGTTCTTAGCATGGATCCTGTCTGGGTTATCTTTAAAATCTGAAAATATCTATAGGTTTTATATAATTTGGTCGATTTAATTTTGGCGTATGTTTGTTTACAGAGAACATCAGCAATAATAATAACAACGAAGATGACGAGGAGGATGACGACGACGACGACGACAAAGTCGCTCGTCACGAAGGCCTGAAAAACATTCACGTTAAGAGACCCCAACTCCACAACCACCCACGCCAGCACCATTCCCATCGTTCGAAGCGTGCGAGCAGCTGTTCGAGCGAATGCCGTCCTAAAAGTTGCCACATCCCCTCAAAAATTATGGAAATCAAAGGCAGGCCAAAGGTGCCTGGCAGTTCGCGTCGGTTCTCCAGCACCGAAAGCATGACAACGAGTAGCAGCGGCGGTAGCCTCGAGTCGATACGAAGCAGCACCAGCGAGGGTAACCGCAGCACCACCAGTACCGACAGTCGCCGCAGCAGCTCCATCAGCTCGCATAGTTCCGACTCGGCGATGGGCAGTGGCGGCTATCACTTTTCGTTAAATTTTCCGCCCAGCAATCGTTACCTCAACCAGAATAAGATGCACGTGCTATCGCCCATTTCGGACAAGTCGTTCCAGGAAGCGTGCTCCGAGTGCTCGGAAGTGAACCGAAACGGCGGCAGCTGTTCGCCGCCGCTCAGAGAATCGCCTCGACAGAGTCGCACCAATAGTCCGGAAGGTGGCTCTAGTCCCACCACCGCCGCTACCCATTCCAAAGGGAAGAAGCAGCGGCCGACGCCGAGTAAGAACGCTGCTGTCGGCTTGACGATGCCACTTGCAGCAACGTGCACCACTGATGCCGAGGCGCATCAGTGCTCGGACAGTGGCATATCAATGGAGTCGCGAAGCGACACCAGCAAAGTGGCGCCGAATGGCGACCTCGGTGATCTTCCGTTCGACATGCCCAAATTGAGGAGACGTCGATTGCAACAAATGCAGCTGACGCAAGGCTCAACGCAAGATACCTCCAGTAGCGCCACCTCTGTCGACCTGAAAGATTTACCTTTCGATATGCCAAAACTGCGTCGAAAATTACGATCGACTTCTGCCCAGGACAGCTTCGAAATACCTGTCATATCGAATTTGGCTCCTCAAGCGCTATCGTCTACTGAACCGCAACAACAACAATCACAACAGATTGGTAAGTTTTTTAATCACGGTCGTTTTGTTCGTGCCGAGTAATGTTTACCTATGGCTTCATATATCTGCGAACATCGTGATACAGCTTCCAAAGTGAGAATTTAAAATTTCTGCGAAATTGTTTACCAACCCAAATTGCGATTTTTTTCTTAAAACGATTTTCTTTGTTTTTTGAATTCATTTTACACCCTGTGTAAGGACACTTCCACCCTTAAACCAAACTCGAAATAACAGTAACAGAAATATTCCTGTATTTTTATAGTATTTTTCTCCTTTAAACCACCCTGTTGATCTTGGAAGATAGATTTTCCCTATGGAGATAAAACTGGAGATAAAAACCTTTTTAGCTCCCAGCTAGGTGTTAATATCAGCTTTGAAACTTACCATATGATTCTGTTTTTCCTTAATCTCAGCTATTGATGTTAGTTAGGTTACATCCAAAAGATTTTTGTGCAATTATGGTTACATCAGCCGCCCTTAGTAGCAGGTTTACTTAGCTAACTTACCGAAAGTAGGGAGCCATTTTATAATAAATGCAAGATTTTTCACGCCATCTTTTGTCATCATTAAGAGTCTAAGGAGAGTTTTGATGTGAAAACTGAAATTAAATTTGAACTTGGCACTTCAAAAAACCAAAGTGACAACATATCACTCAAAAATATGGATGGTGTTAGATAGCTTTGAAGAACGTATGTTTTCTTCGATTTATTGATAAATAGTTACATAGATTTGTCATTTATTCTATTGGCGTGAGAGACAAGATTATGTGTTGACAAAAACAATCACTGGATTTTCATTTTCAATACGTATAGTCGAGGTGACTTGTGGAAATTGAAGTGTGCTAGCTAAATGTAATCATGGAAAACGAAACGCCTGCCATATAAGTAATGAATTTTTATTTTATGAAAGTAACGCGAACGAAGAAAACTCGCAGTAGAAAATCGTTTTTGATTGGTACAAAATTCAAGAATGTCGAGCGATTGATTTATTTAACTCAAGTAAAAGTGCTGCGACCGTGTTGCTAGGCTTAAACAGACTTTGTAGGTAGGCACTCAGTTCTCTAAAATTTATTTCATCAACCGCGAACATTTATCCGTGAGGAGAAAGTGTACTTTGCATAAAAGATGGACCAAACAAATCAACGATGCCCCTTTTCACATCATTCTGGATGGAATCGTTGTACTCGAAAAATGTGGAGTAGTTGGGTGGAAAAGACGGTGGGCCGTTACAAATGCAAATAAATAACGTATTTTTCGGTGGGAGGTGAGGTAAGGCAGAGCAGTCGAAAATTATTGGAAAATAAAATAAAATTGGGGAGAATCAGGTAGCCGGGATTACAACAATCTTAAGAACATCGACGCGCCCGAGACGATCTCCAGAAAGGTTGGGAGCAAAAAAATAAAAAATAAAAAAACGAGACCCTATCTCCGAAGAAAGATTTCCTGAATCGATAACAATTTGACACACGAGGAAAATGCGTACCGTTTATTAGATTGTGAAAAGGTAATCTGGACGTCGATTGCGACTAACGAAAATATATTATGTTCTCTGACACTCGTCTCACTTTTCCCCTAATGTCCCCCGACCCCTTTCTCAGTATGCAGTATGCTTTTTATATACATATATACTGTATATGTATAGGTACGTACTTTTTTTTTCTCCTATCAGGTCGATGTTTTGATTTAATTTACGTACGTAAACGAGGGTCGAATAAACGATATTTTGACACCTGCCAAACTTTTGGCAAGAGCGTACAAATCAAATAATTTCGCTATCCTACTTGTTTCCGCATTTAAAATAATTACTACCGATAAATTGCCCTTCATGTGAAAAATGGCGGATGGTTAAAACGAAATGGGGTAACGTTGCTTATTCGAATCTCGAATTCTTAATTAAATACGAAAACCTGGCTGCTGTTCATTCATACAGGGTGCTAAAGAGCTTCCTGAAAACTTTGTCAACTTTTTTAGTGCGTGAATATTTTTTCACTCCGGAAAAAGTCATTTCAGTATATTTTGGATTGCAAGATGCAGGAGAAATAATCAAAAAATTTGCAACTTCAAAATAACCCATTTAGGGCTCATATTATAACCAATAAGACGATTTATGTATGTATTGCTAAATGGCGTAATTATACCTCAAAGAAATGATTGTGGCGAAGGCGTGCCAATTCTATAATTTTATACTGTAGTTGATTATTCGCAGCTGCAGGCAATAAATTTATACTAACAAGTTAAACAAAAAATTGTTTATGTAGAATTATCCCATTAGTGGAGAGTACCCAATGCTACTACGCGGAAATTATTTACACAGACCGGCAGAACGTCTCTCCATAAGCTACCCCATTCACTGTGTGCCTAACCTTTGTTTCTGTATAATAAACCGTCGCACTTTTAAAAAAACTTTACTCGGAGTAGTGATACATGAAGCGGCTCATGATTGAAACTGACAGTAAGGTTTACTGAATTAAAGACAACCTGATCGTATACTCTCTTGACTTGACTTTAGCTTTATTAATCATGACATAGAAAGCCAAATATCGTGGGTATTTCAACGTTCGGTGTTACTGAAATTTTTCCATGAAATTTATTTAGTCTATTAACCCATTTTTAGATGAAAATTACGCAACGCGTCCCTGGAAATCTATCTTCTTCAACCAAACAAGTGACCAATTTAAATTCTTTTTTGCATCTATGTTTCTACTCATGGTGCATAATAAAAAAGATAATGTTATAACTTATAACTCTTAAAGGTAAACTTCAGCTGTGTTTGTTATTGCGAGTCCAGTAATTAGAAATTCGGTTCCAGTTCCAATTTTTTGGTTTTACCCCGGTTCTAGTTCTCTGAACTAAAAAAACCTAAAATTTTGATAACTCAAAAAGAACAATTATTAAAGAAATTTTTTATAGAAAGGGTATTTGATCTCACGCCTGTCAAATCTTCAGAATAAAACATTTTCTGCGCCTATACTCGCCAAGACCGGTGCATCCGCACTTTTCGTGAAAATGTTTTCCACTTTGATCCTCGTAAATTAAGAAGCTTCTTCAAGCAGAACTGCAATTTCAAGGTCAATATGGCTTATCACTAGCTATGAGTCTATTCATTTGACCAAAATTGCTAATTTTATTCGCCTGTGAAACTTCTATATTGCATGATTAAAAAGTTTTAATTCTGTTTTCAGTTGAGAATTTGTTTTGTTATGAATCAGAATCTTGTAATTGATAATTAATATAAAAATGATTTTTGATGGCCTTGAAATAGAACATGGTTGTCCAACGTGGCTAATACCAGCCCATTGTGGTCAATTTTCATATGCAGTGGGGCGAAAATGGAAAAAACTAGCGCAAAAAGCTACGATACAAAAAGCAGATTTTCAAAAATCAACCAGAAAATTATAAGACAAACCACAATAAAAAAATCAAAGTTTAAAATTTGTATAGAAATTATCTTTATGCACTTCCGGTCAATAATAGCATGTTTTCTGCTCTCACTTTAGGACTAAAAGTACGTCTTTTTGGATCAGAGGACTATTTTTGGCAGTAGGACAGAAACATTCGAAGAAATGACCACATTTAATTATTTTCTGGTCCAAGGAACAAAAAGTGAAATTTTTAGGTCCGAAAAATCAGTGTTATCAATGGAACATCGTGAAAGTCTTGTTTGAAATAATGACATTTTTATTTTGAGAAAAATATATTGTCGTTTACTCATGATTTCTCAGCTGCTATTGAAGTGAGAAATCTGAGGTTAGTATTGCTGGAAAGAAGTGAAAATTTACTCAAATTTTACCACCTATAATTTCTTTTATTATCGTTAATGACATTCTTCATAATTAAAGAATTAAAAATATAGTTTATTAATGGAAAAATTGCTGTTTTTCAAATTGTTGTTTATTTCAAAAACTAATAGTGGTAAAAAAAATTTTTAGTGATAACGCCCCCTTTTTTTAACGACAAATTAATTTTTATCATCAAATTCCACTAAAAATGATGTCATTTTAAGTTAATGATGAATGAAAATATTATAAGAAAACTCGAACCCATTTTCCACGATAACATTTTCCATTTCAGTTTTGCAGTGTAAATGGGTCCAAATGAAAATAAAGCCCATAAATTTACCTACAAAAAAGATTCTTACAATTTTCTCATTAGATCGATAGTAATGTAGTCGGTGCATAAAGTACGGTGTGCACCGAGGAAGGAATGTTTTTTTACCTCACCTGTTTGCAAGCCTTGTCTTTGGCTCGTTACACTCGCTCATGACACATTTTGTAAACTCAGACTCAGTCAACAAAAAACAACTTTCCCTCATTAGTATACAGTGTACTATTAAATTGTCAACGAGATTCATGATAAATTATATTGTCAAGTTATAGATTACTCGAAAACTTGAATACTAGGAAATGTAGGCAGGTTAATTAGGTATTGATTGGCAAATAAAATAACAGCAGGCCGGCATTTCACCTAGTTCATTGGTTTTTGTAAAATTTATCTTCTCTTCTTAGCAATAGTTTATAATTTGTTCAAGTCACCTCTGAGCATGAACCGTTCAGTTGATTGAAACGGAAATCTAACAAGAGTGTTTGAATAAAACGTAATCAGTCTAAAAATTTACGCTTTTTAGAGCTATTAAACTACCAAAAATGCTACATAATCGAATGTAGCAGAAATATCTTATGGCTAATCTGCACCAAAAAAAAGACACCAGAGCGAGAGAAAGAAAGATCAATAACAAGGCTTTTGTTCCTCAAACATAGTGACTTGTGTGCGAAAAAGACGACTAACAAAGAAAAACGGATTGCTTATTTCTTTCATACGGCATATTTCCCTTAAAAAAAAGCTTCGAGGGGAACAGAAGGAAAGAATTATGTATTATTTTTCAGCTGAAACTTTTGAGCCTCTTTACAAAAATTTTTGGTTGTTGAATTATTTATTTTTCTCCATTATTAATATTCCTATCAAATTAAATGTTTTTACTCGATGAAATCAGGGAAAAAATTTTTTTTTGGAATCCGGTAATTTTATATGACCTTTTAAACGTATTGAAAATCTCTCAAAATCTGACTGCAGCTTCATCCCTAAACATCCATTTTTTGTGACCCCAATAGATTTTTAATGATTTACTTTTTTTCTCATAACGATACCAAAAAATTGTTCAAACAAATAATGTAGTACCTATCCGAAATTTTCAACAACAAAGATGATTCTACATTTTTCTATGATTCTATATTTTTCTGTGATTCTATATTTTTCTGTAAGTACCACAGAAAGCTCAGAAAATGACACGAAAGTTTGCACATACCATTAATAAAGGGCACCGTACTAGATGAAGCCCAATTTCCCCTATGCATACTACACCAGTATACCGGGTTAAAGTGATCGACCTACCATATGTTATACAATACACATAAATAAATAAAAAAATGTGTTTGTGAGTATGTACGTGTATATGTTTTTTTTGCAACATCATAACTTCTGAACCACTCAATAAAACAAGCGTAAACATCCTAAGCATATTTCTTTATTCCAAGGAAGATTTTAAGATAAATCGGAAGTCTGTAGCTCCCTTGAGGGTTAAATCTTGCATAAAAAAAAAATTTATTTATTCAGAAATAAGTATTTTCCATTGACATTCCGACTAAAAAACATGAATAAAATTCTACGAAATAAGGGAACTGGGAAAAGTTAAAATGAAACATTTGTCAACAGATTTTAAATGGGGACATAACAAACATGTATGTTCATTAATTTTGCTCAGGATCTATTAAAGCTATGAAATATCAAGAAATTTTGTGATTATGATTGGGAAGGTAAACCCCTGTATGGGCGGTGTGAAGTACAGGCAGTTAGTACCTATAGCAGACTAGTATATTAAAACTTTTAGGTAAGTCCTTTGTTTTACCATATCAAACATTTTAAACAAGACAAGTTAACCAGAAGTGAAAAACTTGCCTGAGAGTGCATGCAATTAAATAAACGTGCAATCTGAATAGAATAAAATTAAATATAATTAGCATTGTGGAAACAACCACAAATGCAAGACACATAAGATCATGAATATCAAAGGTGACTTTGAATGAAGGAAATAAATAAATAAATACAAATTTTAGGTATATATCTACAAAATCTAATTTTGTTTCGATTTCCGAAAGAGGTAATTATTTTCAAGGCGTAATTTTACGTCAACATTTAAAAAATTTAATATAATTATCGCATTTATGATCTATTAACAACTTTTTAGCTACTAATTTTCTACTTTTTCTAAAGCTGTTCCTCTGTTGAAGTTTCTTCTTTTTTTTTTTTTTTTTTTTTTCAGTACAGAAATGTTTTATCCTGCCAGCTCTAGAAAATTACGGCTTTAGTATATGAATTTTCTAAAAAACAAAATACATCTGAAAATAATTGTGTATACACTTTCTTTCTTGTGGAAGTGGGCCTGGTGGTGGTTAATAGATTTTCTTATTTGTATTTCCTTACTGCTTTATGTAGATCATGGCAGTCCTGTGTATGTACCTATATGTACATATCTAATATATAAAGGCAAGTTGCCATTCTCTGTCCTGAATGTTCTCTTAAGCTACTGAACAAAATTTTTTAAAACAAATACCGCATATGAGGAATATCCTACAGGTGGTTTATAAACCTCAAAAAATAAAATCTGTTCAGCCAAACTGCTAAAAACTGCTAAAAACTGCTAAAAACTGCTGAAAACTGCTGAAATTAAGGTTTAAAGTTGTCTTGCATAAGTGTCTACGTGTGAGTGCGTGTGTTAAAGTAATCTTAACATTAGTGTCTGTGTGTGAGTAACATTGAAAATTATATATCCGCCAACTGGTGACTTTGTTTGTGTTAATGTCAGCAGTTTCATTCCAGGCATTCATTTTTTTTCCTATTGAAAAAAATAAGATGAAAAAACTTTAACGCAGCAAGCCTCTCTAAAAAAAGTAGGTTTTCAAGAGAAAGAATTATGAATTTCAATGGTCACATTAATTGTCTATAAGTTTATATATGTTAATGGTATGTTATGATTGTATGAAATGTGTTGACTTTTGACAAAATATTAGACAATATGAAATATAACAGCATTTTTTCTTGAAAAAATGAAAAATAAATTAATTTAGTAAAGTGTGGTTTACATCATATGATTTAAAATAAAACCAATAAAATATAATAGTTATGAAATAAAAAAATAAAAAATTGTGAAAATGTGAAAACATGAGCATGTGGTTAATTTTTGTTAAAAAGGAAAGTTCATTCAAATTAGAAAAAAGAGGGGAAAAAAAGCTTTATTAGAAGTACCTTAAGGTCAATCCACACCAAAATTGGTAGCATGCTAAAATAAATTTTAATGAATATTTATTTCAAATTTTGTACATATGGTTTCAAAATTCTGAGTTTTATAAGCAATATAAAAACAAAAAATAGTGATACTGGAAGTACCCCCAGCCAATTGCCGCCAAAATTGGAAGCGTACTACAATGAATCAAAATAAATATTTTTTGCGAATTTTGTGGCTATTGTTGCAAAATTGAGCATTTTATAGACAAAATAAAAACAAAAATGGTGATACTGGAAGTACCATTGACCAATCCGTACTAAAATCAGTAGGTCTGGTCTTTTGTTCAGTAAAAATTTTTGTACCAAATTTTGTGATTACAGGACAAAAATTGAAACCTGTACCGTGAGAACAAGAAATTGATATATATATATATATATATGTGTGTGTGTGTGAATTTGAGTTATTGGTACCAAAATTATCCTGATGTCATGAAACAAAAAACTTGCTCACCCCAACCCTTGGGGCTAATACCGCACTAACTGTAATAAGTGGATTTTCTATAAAAATCCTACTTGAAAATATTTTTTTTGAATTTTGAAATTACACAGTTTGAAACCATTAAAAACAAAAATTGAGTTGAAGGAGATACTATCCTGTCGATTTACACAAAAACTGGTAGAATGTTACAATCAATTATGTAAATATTTGTTCCAAATCAAGCATTTTATAGTCAGACTAAAAATGAAAAGAAATGTCTTTACTGGAAGTACCATCAAATCAATCCGCACCAAAACGGATAGTATGCTAGAATAAATTATAATGGATATTTGTTTCAACCAAATTTCCACATTTTATGACCAATATAAAAACAAAAATAGTACCAGAAGTACTAACCGGTCGATGCATACCAAAATTAGCAGGATGCTACAATAAAATATAATAAATATTTGTTTGTTTCAAAATTGCGCATTTTGTGACCAACATAAAAAAAATAAGTGGTACTGGAAGTATCATCCAGCCAATCCACGCCAAAATTGGTAGCATACTACAATAAATAATGATAAATAATTGTTCCGAATTTTGTGGCTGTTGATGCCAACCAAATTTATAACAAGTTATAATATATCATAATAAATATCTGTTTTAAATTTCATAGCTATTGGTCCAAAAATATTATAAAGGAAAACTTGAAAATTTTCAGTTCAGAATTTTAACCTTTTCAGTTGGGAATTTTTAATTTTCTCCCTCCCAAAAGATTACTTCGGTATGTCACTGTTGTCTATTAGTATTTTTATTGAATGACAATAGTGATCCATGGCCTTCAAATTTTGTAATCATTAGATGAAATATTTCAGTATTTACGCCCAATTAGGTCATATGACGAAAATTATTAAATATAGGTGCTTTATTTAACCTCTGCCTTTAATCTTTTTTCAACCTTATTTCCACGTTTTAAAACCAAGAAGTACAATCAATTCATAAAAATTATCGCGTATTGACAATAAAGTACAAATACATCCGCAAATATATTTGTAAGGGCATATCTTTTAAAGAAATAATAAGGTTAAAAAACTGAAATTTACTTGAATTACAGAATGATTTCTTACTCAATCAAGAAAACTTAAAAAATAAGTCAGTTATTTGGTGATATTTTGTGGTATTATTGTCTAACCCGTCTGGTAGACGGGTACATATATATGTATATGTATATGTGTATTGTTTTATTTATATGATGGAGTATTAGTTGAGACATCAGGTCGGAAGCCTTCAAATATTTGGAGCACCAAACTAAAAGACTTTAGTTCATTGCTCCTGTGCCGTAGCCTGATAAATTAATATAGACGAATTAGAAAATTATGAGGAATTTTTGTGGACAAAATGGGAAAAGCCTGTATGCTGCGTGATTGAGAACGTGTCTTAAGACGATACCAAATTATATGTCCGAAACAAAAATAAAGAAATGAAAAATGTAAGTTGTAGTTCGAAGCGGCTACACTAAAGTCTAATCAATTTGGAAGAACTTACTGGACGCGAGAGTGAATTTATTTATGTTGGTAAGTGATGCAACTTCCTCTGTTAGAATGACGGGTAATTTTTTTGGCTCCGGAAAAACAATCGAGAATATTGTTTTTCCTTTTTTCAGAAAACGGTGAAATTCGATGCGACATCGTCATTTTTCCTACTCTAAAAAGTTTCGGTATTTTATGTCTTTCTCGCAACGGATAAAAAAACTTAATCTCTTGTGACAGAATTTATTCAAACCGATGTAAAGTCAGTTTTTAATTATATCACATCCAACAATTCCTAATCCATTCGTCTAGCCGTCTTCGTTATCTTTGTGTGGTCTTCCTAACATCCCTCTCCCTCCTAAATAAGAAGGTTGGTAATCATTTCCCATATTTTTAATCCTTCATATTATTGATCCATCCTTAACTCTACATTAGGCCTCAGGGTGTCCGTAAATATGTGATTGATGGATTATGGTATTTCTTCGACTGAAGTGCGAGTCGAAAACACTCGATAAATAAAAGTATGATTATAATATTATAACTCATGGAGTATTTTGATGTGAAAGATGTTGCAAACTGATGAGCTCGCCTGCAGAATTCACAAGAATGGTTATAAATTTGCCTGTGCTCAGCATAAGATATAGCTGGGCCAACTATCCAACATACTCATTCGTTTGAGTTATTCTTCGTATTGCAAGTTTTTCCTTTAATTATCCATTCGAGTGGCAAAGTTTTGGCAAGAAAAAAAGTATTTTTGAATGATCCGTTTCATAAAATCGTTAGCTTTTAATTTTGTTTTTGATGCTGAAACCGAACGCGAAAAAAGAAAAACCAAGCAACGTAAAGTATGAGTGGGAGAGGGTGGAAGGTAGAGTACAATCTGAAAAATGAGTTATTCTGTCCAACTTCACCGAATTTTATCGCTTTTCCTTTCGTGTTTTTCCATTTAGAAATAGAAAAATTTTTTTCTATTTTTTCGTGAACCAAGAAGAAAAAAGTATGATGAAAATGAAAAACAAAAGAAAACTCGAATTGCTTTTCTTTTATCAATTGAAACGAAAGCAAAAATAAAACAAATTAGACATTGCTTGAGTTAAAAAAAAAAAATCCCGTCCCAAAAAATTTGATTCGCTTTTTTTTCGGTTCCTGTACTCATTCTTGAAGCCATTTTCGATCCAATAGTCACCATTATATCTAGAATAACATGTGAGTAATAGTACATTAGTATCAGTGATATGCCTTTCCCGTAAATGGTGGTTTTTTTCCTTTCCCAAAAAAAATTTACTAGGAATGGAAATTCCCAGGGAATTCTAGTTTTTTAAAAACACCCTGCAATCGTCTGCTAAGCCCAAATCTAAAGTCTTAATCTTATCAGGACTTTTTTTACATTATACACAATACACCTAGCACAACTATAGATAATTAGGTAAAGGGAAATAATGCTGACAATGGTTCCAAATGGAAACCCTTCCTCTCACAAAATCCACTATTTGAATTTCCTCTACACTTTGGTCTCTACACTACACTATGTGATAGTTCATAAAAAATGAAAGAAAAAGAAACCAAAATAGAGCCTGTTTTCATAGTGTCTGGTACTGCCTAGCTTGCAAACAGTATTAATGAGTTTTTAGTGGTAGTGTCAGTTTTACTTGAAATAAAGAGCAAAAAAGTTTTTAGAAAATATTTAAACATTCTATCGTATATTTGAAGTATTCCAAGTATAGGAAGGTTTATTCTCTTTGATTTATTCTCAATGATCTAGTATATAAAAAGTTTACTAAAGGGAAGCATTGTGTTTGATTTATACTGTTTCTCTTGATATATTCTCTAAAGTTGAAATTTCCCAGCTTCACAGAATACAGATTAGAGATTAGAGAATTAAGAAGTGAGTTTAAACCATCCTTATGAATATTAAAAAATCTTGAAATCGGAAATTCCTAGGAATTTTTTTATGTTCCCCACCTTGGGAATTTGGAATTTTTTCTCTCCTCAAATTCCCATGGCACATCACTGATCACTATAAAAGGGATAAAAGTAAGTGATTACGGATGAGTTGCGAATGTTGTGATATGAGCCGACGCGAATGCTGAAATCGTACGAGTCATTATCACTTACTTTTCGATTCTGTATAGTAAGATATTTTATTAACAAAACTATGCAAATGAAAAAAAAAAAAAAACATAATTTTCATAATTTTTTACTCAATTTGAATTCATATGCACCTGTGCACCAGTCATACTTTTGATATAAAACCTACCCAGATGGTGATTTTCACATTAAAAATGAAGAGAAGAGTAGTTATTTTTCTCCCTGTGATAAGAATAAGATCGCTGGCAAAAAGTTGTTTTTTCACTCACAAACAGTGAGAAAAGTGAGTATTTTTCGTTTACATAGTTAATAAAAGACTGTAAGTTTCGTCAAGAAATTATTAAGTAATGCTAATATTGTTTATCGATATACTAGGTACTAAAATGTGTTTGTTATTTGATGTATTTTGTATTTTGGTTGGTGTAGATTTCATGTAGGCCTAGACCTTTGCAAGTTTTGCATTTTTGAAATGTAACCCATTCCTTTTAGCAGATTTTCAACAAAAAAAAAGATTCAATATAAAATGAAAAATATGGTTCCCCGCTTGACTTGGGCCATCATCAAGTTAATTTTAATAACATTTTTTTCTCTTTTCCTAAATGTTAAAAAAATAAATACTAAGTTTTAGCTTGATTTCAAGAAAAGCAAATTATTTTCTTACAGAGCTTGGTTTTCCAGAATTTTAAATTTCCACTACTTGAGAACTTGTTCTTCTAGTAGAACTTACTGTGTTAACATTTTAAGATTTTCATAATTTTCGAAATCCCGCTTTTCTAGGTGCGTTTGGGGTCCATTTTTCTGACCCTTCAATTGAACCAAAACTAAAATTTTTGCATGAAAGAGTTATACTCTTTTTATACTTAATTGCACCGTCTCTTAAATTATTTGTACCTCCCCTCATCTCTCTGTAATAAAGAAAATTCGCTGGGGTTTCTGTAGAAATAGTGGTCCCTCAAATGAATGAATTTCAAATTTTTTGCCCTAAAATGTTTGTACTCCATTTGTACACAAATGTACCACCAATAAAATTGTTTGTACTCCCACCCACTGTTATATATGACTGGGGGGCCGAAAGAAATAGTAGCTTCCCAATTGAACTTTTTAAACATTTTTTCAGCTAAATCTGTAGTATTTGTTTTGTACTTAATTGTACCATCGTTAAAATCGTTTATACCCTTCTATTTTCTACCAAAACATTACCCTCAAATGAGGTGTACCATTTCATTGGCGCCCCCAATAGATCAAAATTAAAATTTCTTTAATTCAATGTGATCCTCTTGGTTTGTACTGTTCAAATCTTTATTTGAATGAAATTTTGTTTGTAATTTTATTTTTTCAGTATTATGTTTTTGTTTTATTTTCACATTGTATTTTTATTATATTTTTTTTAAAAGTGCCAAAAAAGGCGAAAGTCTTATCACTCTTATCTCGTACACTTTTTTTGAAATCCTCTTTGTCTGATCACATACGCTTGTCGAAAATCCATATTTACGGATCCCCCATCCTGATTGATAAAATTCTCCTATATTTTTGTCGTAATCATATAACCATAATTGCAAATTGTTAAAATGTACAGGAAAAAAATTATTGACCAAAATTTTAAAGTTGTTAATTTTCTTCTATACGTTTTAAATATTGAATATATTCAATTCAAACTTATTAATTATCTTATTTGTAAGCGACTGTTACTATATGAGCAGATATTTATGTTTCCCATATGTAGATGTACTTATGTTTGTTACGCATGATTCCAGACAATGAAATGAATAAGGCGTCAAATGTTTTGGATCAAGGCAGAAATAGAAAATCTCTCGGTTTGAGCCTCAATTTGAATGATGTTGTTCCAGCGGGCGTTAATATCGATACAGATCTTCCTTTAGAACGGCAAGGGTGAGTAATAACCAACCATAGTTACGTGCAAATATTTTCAAATTGTCATAAATACCAAGTGTGTGCTACGAATAATTCTTAATTGATATTGTAACTAGTAAGCTTCTCTTTCGTCATAAAAACGTGCTTCTCCTTTTGAGAATCGAAATGCATGGATCCTTTTGTTAGCCATAAGATAAAACATTTGTTAGTTTCCTCTTTTCAGCCCCCTTGACAAACCACATAGATTTACAATTATCGATATGAATTAATGCAGGCGTAGACTAAATATTGACTATTATATCGTAGGAAACCTATTGATCTCAATCCAGTTGTTCCTTGTTTAATTTTAAAAACGTTAAGTGAAGATAGAATTTAGACTTTTTATGATAACAGCATAGCCTACTCACTTCAAGAGCAAAAATTTAGTATGGTAGATAACTGTGTGAGTGCACTAGGTCTCACACTGTTCAAACAAAAGTGTATCATTGAAAATTATTTTTTACTTGACCTATTTTGTAATCAGTTTAGTGTACTGTATGTGTATTTGGTTGAAATAAGTAAATAGTTACAAAAAATCTTATGGCTGAAATATATTTGTGTGTCAGACATGCCAGATGTATAGCAATTCTTACATATAAAATAGGTATTTTGTATTGAAAAAATCCAGAATTAACGTACATTCTGACATCTCTGTTGGGTGGTCCTTTCAATAAGTGATTAATATGCGCTTCACCCACTCACATATTCTGTGCTTCCACCATGATCGGCTTCAATTTGTGACTACTTTTATTTTTATTTTTCAATTTTCTGCGATGGCTCAGCGACCCACCTAACAAAAATAATGTGCCTAAAATTTGATTCAAAAGAATTTCCACGCATTGTTTTCATAACTATCATAGGAGCTGAGTTACAGGGTGATAAAAAAATCATAATAATCCGCATAATTTTCTTATTGTGAAACTGAAAATGAATGTATAATTTTTTTCATTATTTTTCTAATTGTACATCTCGATAATTGGGGACACCATTTTTGCACTGATAGGAAATAAGATGAACAAATCTACAGACTATAATTAAACTGATGGGAAATATTAGTATGCCGAATTATTCGGCCATCTTAATATCTTTTGTTTTCATTTTCAGCTTCTTAGTGAGAAAATAATTCCGATTAGTAAGATTTTGAAAAAAATATCCTTCTTCACCACTTTATATGTCACTCTCTACAATAATAATAAAAATTTGCGAAGAAACAGTTTGCTTAAAATTTTGTTTACATTAATCTTATTCTGGTGTACTTTTATTATGGATGCTTAACTATTTAAGAGAATTGAAAACACTAAAAATAGTTACTTATTGCAGTCCCCCAGGGGAAACAGGAACATTTTTATAATTTATTGTTGAGGAGCCTATCTCCATCTTTTCCTTTCAATTTTTCCCTCCTTTCCTTCTTCTGCCTAAAAAAACGTAGAAGCTAAGTCAAAATGAAAAACAGTGTGGTTAATTGAAGAATAAGTTTTCGCGCATGACTATTCAATCTTTGGTCGCTTTCATTTTTTTGCCTTTGTTTTTACTTCTTCACCAGTTTTTGTTTAAAAAATGGTAGAGATTTTTCTCTCTTCTCTCCCTGTTCCTAAAAACACTTCACTACTCATTCTCTGAAAAACCGTATTATTTATTCAAGAATCGGTTTCTCGCCCATGGATCCTCAAAATACTACGATCCTTCAGGTACTGTTTTCGCCTTTATTTCTCCTCAACCTCTCACTTTTGTTTTTAAAAATTGAATTCCCCTTTCCGTCTCATCACAGCTAAAAAAAACTTTACGGCTCTGTCACTGAAAATCAATCTTATTTATTCGAAATTCATTTTCATGTGCACGAAACCTCAGTCTGTGCGTATCTTTACTTTTTTCGCCTTCATTTTCGCTCAATAATTTTTGTTTTTAGAAAAATTAGATTTTCCCCTCCTTTTTCTCGCAATTTAAGAAAAAAACTACTGCAATATCTGTGTTCACGTGGGGAAAAAAAAACTTGGACGGATAAATTTTAGGGGGCTATTATGCTAATGTGCAATTCACATTCGCTTTTTATTGGTGCATATATTCAGCATTAGTGGAATAGCCCCCTTAAAAATTTTTAAGTCCGCTTTTATCTTATCTGCCATGTCAAACACACTTATGCAACTAAAAAATAACATTGTTCAGCCAAGAATCTTTCATGAATCCTCAGTCTGCAAAGACCTTTACTTTTTTGTTCTTATTTTCACTCCGAAACTTTTTTTTTTTAATAAAATTCTCCCTTCCTCTTTCCGAGTATGTCTCTGAAAAACAACTTGACTATTCAAGAATTTGTTGCAACATCTGTCGTTTTTCGCTGATTATTGATGGGTCAAGAGTAGAAAATGATAGTTGGCTAAATATTCTTATTCCGTATCGAGGTGAATGAACGAAATAAGCAATCGAATGAAAATGGTTGACCCGAAAGAACGATTATGGCCCATATTCACAAACGTCACTTTAACCTCACTTCACTTAAATTTCACTTTAAAAAAGTTTTTTGTACTTAAAAATGTGGGAACATTTTATTTCTTATGAGAGTTCCAATCTAAAAATGAAATGTTACCACACTCTTAAATACAAAATTGTGCCAAAATTCATTTTCAAGTGAAGTTTAAGTGAAGGTAGGTTAAAGTGACGTTTGTGAATATGGGCCTATGTTGTGCTTTAGGAGTTGACTAAAGTGTCAGGATTAATATTTGTCGGATTCCAACATTTCGTATGAGCTTAAACCAGAGTCAAATTAACTCAGCTTTGATTCTCTATTGTACTAACAGACATCGAGTATAATTGACGTAGAATTCGATATCAAACTAATATTTTCCGTTTAATATGTTTTAATTTGTGAGGATTTGGCGGCTGTTATATAAAACATTCAAACCGCGGATGAGGTTTGTTTAACTTTATTTTACCAATCATTTTGTAGTTAAACCTACGGGGGCTTAGGAGCAAGTTTTTTTAATATGAATCACTAGTCGTGGTCAGTTCAAATTTCGTTCGGTGTTCTGTGCTCGCGAGAAAAGATAGCGAAGGAGGAGGAATTGTTTGAAAGAACAGGTTTTTGAAGAGAGCACGAGCAATGAGAGCAAGCTTACAACAGGCTCCGTTTGCTCAAAACAACAAATGATCGTGCACACTGAGCTCTTGAATTGCATTCGCCTGCCTTTCTACGTTTTAATATTCTTGAAACGTGATATTGGAAAAATTTGCGAACCCTGAAAGAAAAATTGGTAAATTTTACGGTCCGACTGAAAAATCGATGATGGTCGGTGGTGGCTTATCGACACGCATGTGTTACCTTTACCTCCTCTGCTCTATTATTATTGTGCGAATTTAATTCACTTTTCACGGTCGATTCATTAACATCATTTTCATTCGTTTTGTACGTAGGTAACCACCGAATCGGTGCGCCATGTGGCATGTTGTCCGGCGATTAGCAACACCGCAGCTTTCAAATTCGTTTGCCTTTTTAAGTCGGTATTTTATGAAAATCTGCCTATTTTACACCGATCTCATGAAACGACCTGTGGGTAGGGGTGGGTTCGTTTTTCGTTTCATAACTATCGGAAAATTTTGGCCCCAAAATTCAAATTTATGTACGTACATATTTTGCAGGCGAAGTGTGAAATTTAGACATTTCGTGAAATACCTAACGATTTTAAGCAAAGGGTGTAAACGATGGAAAATCATATAATTTGTATTGGCCTGGCAACAGTTAGACAGAGTGTGAAATGATGAGAAGTTAGTAAGTAGGTACCAGACACGTAAAATGAACAAGTCATTGTGACGGTAATAATTAAGGTAAAATGATTACCTATTTCGATTCTGCTTGTGCTAAACAGTTGTGACATTGAAAATGTGCAACTTCGCGGTATGGGGATTTGTTTTTAAAACAGTTTAGAACTGTCCGACATCAATAAAATCGACAATGTGCGCGCGCAAATGTATGAGAATGGTAATTGAGTAAAATAAATTAATATTAGGTTTGTTTTTATCGCAAAAAAAGTGTTAACTCAGTTCAAGATAGTTCAAAACAGGAACAGGAACGAGTGTAAAAAAAATTCAAAAAGTTTCTCGGTTCTTCTGCGATCAAAAGAACACTTCAAGAGAACGTGCAAGCAAAACAGAATCGAACAAATGCAGTTATCGCACGACCTAATAAACGAATCAGTAACGAATTCCCAATTCATCGTATGTGATAAGACAAGAACTTCCTTCTCACTTTTTCCACACGGCCACCTTTTCATTTAGTGCAGAATGTGTATGCACCTTTTAGACTTTTGCATGAATTCAATTTGCACAAAATTCAAAAGATCGCCAATACTCTGTGCCATATCACAAAAGAACCTCGGCAAAAAACAAAAAAAAAGGTTAATGAAAAATCAAGAAGAATACGAGAAACAAAAAATGAAAAATAAAAGTATACAAAAACGTTAATTTTGACTCCTCATTATTGTATTGGGTGCTACATCATTGAACATGTCCCTATTTTGGGACGCATTTTTTCATTCGACCTATTCCTCAACCCCAGGGGCTTCAAAAGGGAATCAAATTTTGACTTTTCATATTTTATTGTATGATACATCCTTCGATGCATTTTTTGGAATACTGATTTCAAATTCGACGTTAATTTTTTCGTTTGACTCATTCCTTGATATCCTAAGGGCTTCGGAGGGCCAATTTTTAATTTTTAATATTTTATCATGTGATATATCATCAGGCACGTAGTCTGAGTTGCGGAGTTAGGATTTGATTTACGCGATAGTCACGAAACTGAGAACGAACATTAGTAGTGAACCAAGGATCTTATAGGTACCTATATATTGATCTTAATATGGATCGGCCGGATGGGACTTCCATTACCGCTATTTTTGTTTTCGTTTTTATTTTAGCCATAAAATGCTTAATTTTAAACCAATAACAACGAAATTTTAAACAAATATTTATTATAACCTATTGTATCACGCTGCTCATTTTGATGCGGATCGGCCTGACGGTACTTCTGGTACCACTATTTAAGTATAGATTTTCTACGAAAATCTACTTATTTTTATTTTTTTTTTGGCTATAAAATATTTCATTTTGAACCAACAGCTATAGGCAAAAGATATTTACTCTAATTAATTGTAACAAGCTATCAATTTTGTACTTCCATAAAATAAATTTCGGTTTTGATTTTGAAAGAGGTAATGGTTTTAAACTGCGTAATTTTGGATCAACAGTTCGAAAATTCAATACAATCATCAATAATTATGATCTGTTACTAACATTTTGGCAATTAATTTGCTATTTTTTGAAAACCCACATTTTCTGACGGAGGTACTATTAGGTTAAAGTTTTTTCCATTCATCCCATTATATTACCGATGATTTTTATAGTTTTCGGTTTGCAGGTGGTATCACGGTGCCATTACCCGAATGGAAGCCGAAAATGAGCTGCGGAGTCGAGAAGAAGGCAGTTATTTGGTGAGAAATAGCGAATCGGCCAAACAAGACTACTCGTTGTCGTTAAAGTAAGTGAATAAACTCTTCTGTGAATCAATTATTATATGAATGGCATGAATGATGAGTGGCACAGCGCTTTAGGGCTCTGTACCGGAGATATCTGGTGAATTGTGATATTTCTTCGATAGAAGTGAAAGACAAAATTGACTATTCATAAAACAAAAGAATAAAAAATATATATCGTGATAACCCCAGCAGGGTTTTGGAGGGAAAAAATTGAAATTTTGTAATATCTTACTGAGATTTTTTACGAATTTCTCGAATTCTTGGGAGAAAACCAAAACAAAATTTGCGTTGCTTTTAATTACAAACCCAACTTCCTAATGCTTACAACCAACATAAAATAAAAGACGGTGAGAAAAATTTTTTGGAAAAAATTTCAAATTAAAAATGGCAAAATAACATATGGGAGAGAGAAAAACATTTTTAGAAGGAAAAATGACACGTCAAAAAGTGTTTATGGTTGATAAGTCCTTTTTATGAATTCATTGAAAACGAAAATAGGAAATCGAAGTTAATTTTTTATTATTACCTATGTGATGACTTGTCATCACTGATGACGGAAGCTCACCTACTGTGGAAGGTTACCTACTACCTCGAACAGATCTCTTCGATTGATCATGGCTGGTAAAGTACTACAACTACACTAACAAACACCTCCTTTGGTATTTATACCTGCTGAATGCAAGATTTGAAAAAATTACAATGAACAAATGATGAATATTGAAATTTCCCTCTTTTTTCACTCATGAGAGGAATAATGACTATAAATAAATATGTGGAATACCATGTCGTGAGAGATATTCTCACCAGAAGGTAAATTCAACAGAATTTAAGCGTGTTCAGCCACTTCATACATAAGTATGGGTAAGCCAGAACCAGACCGAACAGTGGCGATTTTAGAGCCAATTCGGGCAGTTTATATACGGCTTATTTACACGCACACAAACACACGTACGTAAGAAAATACTTACGTTGGTGAGAGCAGCCAAATTACATCATCCCCTATCGAGATAAGAGATGGTTGGCCAGTTTGTGTACAGATTGTGACATCATCCTATTGTGTCACAATTCGGTACTTGTACATTACCTGCATGTACTTGCATGTAATTACGATCGAACGTATTTTGTGTATTTAACGTCGCATGGACGAATATTTGCCTGCCTTTTGGGGTGGTGACTGTCGTCGAGGGGTCTGAGCCCCTATACCTCATACGGGAGAGTCCCCACAAAATAAATAAATAAATATTTCGTTCTAAACTGTCAAGTTCCAATAGGTATTATAAATTCTGCTCCTATACTGATACCTACGTTTTCCTACGTGTAATTAAAATACAATTGTAATAGGAAGAAAATTACAGAAGATTAAGCCAGGTATCGGAACTCTACGAATTACTACGTCGATGACTGATTTTGTCGTTCAAGATCTAAAAAGATAAGGAATTAGTGTGACAACTATGATGTATGCCAGTAAAGAAATCAGTCCGTTCTTAACTGGCTTCGAATGTATAACGTAGCTATTTTCATTCACGTTTTTTATTTTGAAGTAAAGATCTAAAAAAATAAAAAGTTCACTCGATGTTCGGAAGTGTAGTTTCTTTTGATATTTCATTTCAAAAAGAAACGAATATAAACAGCCGATATAAAAATAAGCTGGCAAAAGAAATAAAAACGACGATCTACGATTCATCATCACCATATGGTAGCCATTCCAAGTATCTCGAAAAAGACATCCAACACCTTAGTAACATAGTATATTCTAAGCCTAATAATATTATGATGACTAACATGTGTAGTAGTAAACCGAATTGTTGGGAAATCGTTTCGCGAAGTAAGGTCTTTTAACCCAGTAACAGAGGGAATTGTGTAGCGTCAAAGTGCCATGACCTCGTGTTCTCTCGTGATATGCGGTAAAACCAAGTTTTCACGTCTTCCCCTTCTTGAATTTAAGGCACAATAATTCTGAAAATCTATGATCTTGGGCTATCTAGTTTTAAGTCAGTCAGGAACTAAAAATTCGAATTTTAATATCTTAATTTAAACAATAATATGATGACTACCTTTTGGGGCGTCACATTCATATGTGGACAACTCGGTATTGAAGATAGTAGATACATCATAAGAACTTTTTTCTCATAAATAATGAGCTTGATGAAATTCCATTATTGAAAATTTGTTTACTTGAAAAAAAAATGTAGGTACGAATTTTGATATTGGATCCTCCGATAAGTAATTTATTTTTTCCAATCAAATAAACTACTTATCAACGGTTGAATTTCATCAAACTCATTATTTGCATTAAAAAAAGTTCTTGTAATGTATCTTCTATCTTCAACACCGAGTTGTCCAGTGAAAAGGAGAGAAATGTCAATTTTCATCATTTGGTTACCCTTTAATTTTTTCAAATCTTGCTCTTAGCAGCTAAAAATATCATATAATTACCCTGTTTAAAATAGTAATTACCAGGTGCAAAAAAGATATATGAACATACATGCTCATGTATACCTCTAATTCTGCTACTGAATTACTCTGATGTAGGAAATTCTTCGAACGTAAGGAATATAGCAGCCGCCAGTGGAGGAACTCAGACATTTTGTCCTATCTTTGTTTCTTGATGCGGTTTTCATCAGAAATGTGCAACCATATTTTTCGCACAATTTATTTTGAAATTTCAATTTGTTGCTATTCGAAAACGTCGGCTCTTCGAGAGGGAATTTAATGCAAAATCAAATGATCTCCTTCCACTTAAGCTGATTTCCCAACAATTTTCAAGTTATTTGTAAATTTTTAATTTTAGAGTGGAAGCTTCTGTCCCCTTCCCTTTCTCTCCAGCCTCTCTTTCCTGTAGACCTGGGGAAACAAACTCGAATAATGTGATAAAAATTCAGAACCCTAACGTGTGGTCTAGTAATTGGAATCTGCTCATCGGGAGTTAGATGGCTCATTTAATTACAAAAGCTAGTGCCAGTTATTCCCAGTTACTCCACTGTTGGAATAGGATTTTCACAGTTTTCGTTTCTATCATGCGAAACACGAAAGAAAAATGAATTATTCAAAATCTGTGGGACCACGTCTACCGTCTGTTAATCAAACTATCAACATTATCGATCGACCATTTAATTATGAAATAAAAGCTTATAGAAATGAGAACTTGGAGCCTATTTGCGATCGAATATGATGATTTTTCTGTTCATCGGCGATAGATCTGCGGATGTACGAATATAGTAGTAAATTTTATAGCTGTTTAGAATCTTGCTGGTAGGCTAACAGCGTTTGCTGAAACCCATTCGCTACGTACAAATCTTTTTACCGAAAACGTCGTTACTGTTACCACCGTAACGACTGGCCGAGGCCGAATGCGTGGAGCGAGTCCTTGCGCAGTTGCGCTGCGCTATTTGGTTTGCCTTATTGACGATTTTTTCCCCCCCCCCAAGTTTAAAAGATCAACGTTTGTTTTGTTTAATGTGCAGAAGCGCCAAAGGATTCATGCACATGCGAATACAGAAGTCGGCTGACTCGGATAAATTCATTCTGGGCCAATTTAGTTCGCCGTTCGACTCGATTCCGCAAATGATAAAACACTACTCGAGCAATCAGTTACCAATACGCGGTGCCGAACATATGTGCTTGCTGCAGCCTGTAATTGTGCAGCTGCTTTAAACGTTTCTTATTAGCGCGATATAAACTTATACGTATAAAACGCGACGAATTGCTCTCCGAAGCGATAATATTGTGTTTGTCGGCGCGATGTCTACCTGTGGTTATTTTACGTTTATGGTGACAATTTTTGCGTGTTCTCGAAATCGTTATCCGGTAGGTACCTACCTACTTATTAGCGGTCGGTAGTTTTCTAATTTCTTTCGAATAATGGGCTGTCTCTGGCACCTACGATCGTACAGTGCTTCCAAGAATGTGCCTCGAATGGAAGATGCATATTGGATGAAGGGTAGGGTGCCCACGATGACGTTACCGTCGTAAATTACTAGAGAATTTTATTTCATTTTTCAACAGTAGTTTGCATTAGTAACGTAACCCACGCTATTCGAACCTGCCTACGTGCTGCAAGCAATAAACTGATCTGTTTTTGGGCTACTTGTCGTCGCCAGAATTGTTTTAAAAGTCACAAATTTAATTATTAAGTCCCTTATTCTAAACTGACTGCGGTTTTTGCGCAAATATATGTTTTCTACAGAAGAAAATCTTGTTCAGCTTTCTCGGTTAACGCTTAAACCACTTCCAGGGATACACGAGGTAATTTGAAAAATATCGCTGAGGCTATATGGCCTACGCATGTACCATATTTAGTTGTAATTCCTGTCAGCGCTAAGTTTAATCAAACAGTGCCGAAAATGTTGAGTCTCGCGTAGCACAACTCGCAGTTGTTTCCAATTTCATGTTGACTTATTGACTACGAATGTAATAGTCTATATTAAACATGTAGGCCCGAATAATGTTGAAAACTGTGCAATCTAATCAATGAAAATAAGTTACTAATTTTTGCGAAAGCAGTCGATGTTTTTTATCTGAGAGAAAAAGTGATAAAACAGTCGAAGATAAAAATAGAAAGTGGTTGAAAAACCCCTGGAAGAGTACCTATGTAGAATGCGAGAAAAATCTATTCTTTTTGCGGTAGACTATTGAAAATTGTTGGGTCGTACTCACGGTCCTTTTTTTACGTTTTCAGTTTTCTGAAATTGGTAAGCGTAGCGTAAGTCAAAAAGTTGATATCCAAAACATTTCGAACAAAATTGATGTGATTTTGCTATTATCTTTTTTTTTTTTTCTTTTTTTAGTTTAAACTTGTATTCTTCTTTTCAAAAATCATAGCACATTCACTATTTATGATTCGATCAATAGGGCAATCATCAAATGATTATAGAAGTGGTTTAAAAGTTTTACAAAAAAACTAAAAACTTATCTTTCAGTTTCCTGTTAATTGAAAAAGTCAGAAAATGTCACATAAGTTTACAGCTTTTTAAGGGTCAAGATTTGGAAAATAGTTCGCTCTTCTTCGTGTTTCTCCGAGCTCTGTGCTTCTATTTCTATCTATTGAGCTTTGAAAAAAAAACTTCGCCTCTCTTTTAAAATTCTCGATTTGCTGCCAATATAAGTCCATTTTTTCTAATCCTTTGAACCTATTTTGGTCCAATGTGTTGATCGCGCAAGAAGTTAAAGAAAAAAAAAATGAATTGATTTTTGTGATATTTGCAGACACTGATCAACAATTCAAAAAAAGCTCCGCAAACTTCTCTACTAATTTTAGAAGACTATTTTATTTACTTTTGATATCAGAAGGCGTCGCTTACAAAATTATTCTACAATGAATTGTTGGCTGAAAGGTGCAAATGATTTAACTTCTATTTCAATTCAAGTGGAATTTGGACGTCTAGTTTGATTAAAATACGCGTCTAAAAGTTGAATATTTCGTTTGATCTTAAACAGATTTTTACGCATCGTATCTAATACTTGTATTATTTACTTTCGACGATATCGTTTCCTGACAGTTTCATTCATCAACGTCCGTCCAAAACTGTTATTCTGCAACTGCGCTTAATCGATCGATATTAATTAATTAATGAATTAGTTTTTACAACGCCACGTCGAAAGATCATTCAACGATTTGCGCCTGTTTTTGTCATTCATCGATCAGCAGCACGGTTCGTTCCCTTATGAACAATTCTGACTGAAAATTTCTAACAATGTTAGTGGCCACTGTAAATCATAATTTATTTTATTATTATATAGCGGATATTTAATTTAAACTTTCGTAAAATAACCATATGTCCCGAGTGGAAAATAATAATATAGTTCGCTACTATCCATTTTTATCATTTTACTTCTCAAATAAATGCGTTTACGATTACCTATACCTTTGGGACGAGAGCGTAATATATTTTTATGGAAACTAATTTTTCTACGAATTTCTGAGATATTTTATTTGATAATTTTTACCGTTAATTGTAAAATTTTTACGTATTGTTTTTTGTTTTTTTTTTTTTTTTTTTGTTTTTTTTTTTTTTTTTTGTATTAAGATAATAGTTTTTTACCTTGGACTACCCCCGCACTGTCCTTAGATTTAGTGATTGATTACTTGCCAAAGAGTACCTGCCCAATGTGAAAAATACCCCAGATCGCTTACACAATACTAGTCATGCTTTTCCTTTTTGTTATTAGATAACGTTCTTAATGGCATTCCAAATACAATATATTTATTCGAATATTAAATTCCTTAAAATATGAAATAGGATTCAATGTAAGAATAACTTATTTAAAGAGACACCATCATTCCTTGCTTAGCTTTTAGAATTTTTACTTTTTATCTTGATTAGCTTTTTTTTTTGTTTACTGTCTGAGTATGCTAAAGAATGTATTCTTTTATTTCTAGTCCACATTACTGTACCTCATATATTTTGTTTTTGTAGAAAATTATCCTTAGAATCTATGTAAATTTTTTTTTTTACATTTCAAAATGCGTTATTATTCCTCTGACCTTTTACGTACCTACGCATGCGTGGGAGAAACATAATTGATTATTAAAAAATAGTGTGTAAATACATAAAGATGCTGTCTGGTCTGATTCATTTCATTTGAATTTTATTAATTAGCTGCGAATCCGTCAGTTTTTGGTTGCTTGCAAAATCATCTTCGGATCCCCTGAAGTATTGCCTGCATTATTCAACTTCGGGGAAGGCAATAATTGCTATTTTTTTCGTAACCAAAAACCCCTTTGCTGTAAATTTCAACAGCATTGTTGGTCTAGTTCTTCAGAGCGCGGTTACATACATACATACATATACACATACATACATACATATACACATACATACATACATACATAAATGTATACATACATACACACACACACACACACACGTATATATATATATTTATATATATATATATATATATATATACATACATACGTACACTTAAATACTGCTAGAATATCAATGTGTATTATGATAAAGTTAATATGAAGAGAACTTAGAACTTAAATAAAGAACTTTAATTATGAGTTGAACGAGTGTAGAACCTATTAGTATCATATCGATGTTATATCGATAAACTGTTGATGTAACAAATATCTTTGAGAACAATCCGCAAAAAACTGTTACTACATTAGCATCTTAGTTCTATGATCATCATCAGTTATTGTATAAATGTTTAACAATAAACACGTTATTATTATTATGTACCTTGTTATTTCCAATATGATACTCAGAGTATGGGTTATTAGAGATTTTTCAGATAATGTAAAGTTCTTAAAATTAATTAAGAGATCAATCAGCCATTTAAGTAATTCTAATCATTAAACTAACAAGTAGATATTAATTGTTTCGTGTTTTTGTGTCAACAAAAGTTGGCCATGTTACTGAATGTCGTGTGTTAATTTTGTTTATAATTTATGTTAGAATACGGTGAGAAAACTGTCATCATTTTATGAGTATATAACTCCAAATTTCATTTTTAGAATACCAGTAAGTAATTTACAGTATGTCAAAGTTAAAAGTCATTTAATTATTTGAGATTAATGGATTAAGTGCATTGTAAAATCCAACCAAATGGTTGAGAGACACAAAAAGACATTGAGTAGATATAAAGACATTAATATTCTCGATCATGATGGTAAAAGACACGCAGTTTGATTTATCAAGAAGAGAAGATACTAAATTTTCATAGTTATCTTCCAAATGATATGTTAATAAAATAGTCTAGTTGCCTTGTTAGATATTTACAAAATCCTACTAGAAAGGACGTTAGTAGGTTCCGATAAATGAATTGGAAGGAATTATTGGGAAACAAATATAAGCACTTGCATACTAAGATGAATTAATCCTGGCCAGGTAAAGCCTCCAAGTCTTTACTTAATACTAGTGTAAAGAGACAAATGGTCCTAAGTTCCAAAGTGTGGGATATTAAATGAATTAATGATTTTGAGATTTAGTAGTAGTTACAATGTATCGACGCAGAAATGAAATCCCCATGTAAAAAAATTAGTCACTAATAATTTTGTGTATGTCTGTTTGTATAGATAATAATTCAGTAATTGATTGAAATAGACAGTCATATCGATGGCATCAGATAGCAAAGACAAAACATCAGACAATGGAGAAATTGAGAGATCAATGATGGAAGGAGTGTTAGAATTTTTGGACGATGTAACCAAAGATTCGATAGAGAGAATGAGAGCCATCAAAACAATTAAAATTGGTATTAATAAATATTTTAAAATTGATTCGATGTCGTGTATTTGGTTAGTTTACAGTATCAAACTAAACCTGCTGAAGAAACTAAACCAATTGATTGAGGATCAATTGTCCAATGAATGTGTTGTAGATAAATACTGTCAAGAAATTTATAACCGTATAAAAGACATCTCAACGTACAACAGTGAACAGATAAAACATCCAAGTCCTGTCAGGGAGGAGGAGCTACAATTTATTCAGATTCATCATACTGCCCAAGCACCCAAAGAAAAGGAGGTTGCAATTGAGGCACAAGATGAGCTGGATCATGTAGAGGCTTTGACTTCTAGTACCAGTAAATCAAAAATGCTAGTAATGTATCCAAACAACCCACTTGAAGAAGATTGGGATAAAGACACTGAAATGAGACCAACAGAACACCGTCAGATACAAAAAGAAAATAATCAGCCATGAACAAAGGCATTTAATGAGCCATTTAAACAGACACTAAAAGAAAGACAGAAATCAACTCAAAAGAGATTGAAAACCTTCAACGATATGAATATATGACACATCTCCAAGGTAAAGACATTTTTGATGAAATTTTAGAAAGTTATTTAAATATTGATGCGCTGTTATCCCAAAAACACAAAGAGAGAGAAAAAGGTAAGAACTTAGGAAGTACTGATTTAATATTGACACCAGAATTTAGAAAAGAAAGAAATGACACAAATAAAGGAAAGAAAGAGCATAGAAGTAAAATTAAAGTTACAGCTACAGTACTAGGTATAGGAATTGATTTTAGAGTATGGTTAGAGTCACTTAATATGTTCGTAAGTAGATATTCCTTTTTGAAAGCATATAATTTGAAAAACTCGAAAATTATTGAAACTGAAAATACTAAAGATAGATGTGACGCTAAAGCAGTTTTATTGGAATGGTTGGGTGATGATCATGCAAAATTAATTTTTGGTGAACCTTGTCCAACATTTGTATGAAACACATAAGTAATTATAGAGAACCACAAACAATAATGAGTAATTTAGTAATGACAGACATACATATCCTCAAATATTATCCAGAGAAAATGGCGTTGAATGATTGGTTTAAAAAATTTGAAGACACAGAAAGAAAGATAAGAATTAAGAAAAAGTATGGACAGAAAACTGTAAATTAGAGGCAATGGCTTTTCCAAACTTATCAGCAAGAATAAAAAAAAAATGAAGTGTGAACATATTAAGGCAATTATTATGGAAGAATATGTTTATTAAAAGAATGTAGATAGATAATGAAACATAGAAGTGCTAAGTTTGTTGCGCCAAATAAATTTAGAAAATTTAAGACAAATAATTTTTCAGAAAGAACCACATATAGATGCTACAATTGCAGAGGTGACAGTCATGTAGCAAAATATTGTAAAAAACTTAGAGGCTTCAATCCTCTCCCAAGAGAATAAAGACCTACAAGAATGCAAAAAGAGAATGAAAATGAACCAAAACCGAATCAGACAGTTTCAGAGGTGAGTACAAAAAGTGATGATCATTAAAGGTCAAAGAAACAAAAGCATGATAAAGAATATAAAAAGAAGAGCAGTCATTGTCATTACCAAAAGGGAGCTCACTCAATAAAAAGAAAACTCGAATGAAGTCCGAGTTTGAGCTCATGAAGAAGTTTGTTAAATTTATCAGGATTGAGCTTGTCATCAAGCAGTAGTGACAGAAAGTCAAGGAAATCGCTTAAATCATCGATTAAAAGCAGAGGTATAAAAAGACTTAGTCATTCAGCAAAATTTAAATGTAATTCAAACTCGAAATGTTATAATGTAAGTAGAAACTGTAAAGTCAAATTCATTGTAGACACAGGAGCCACTGATCATTTTATCAAGAGATTAGATAATTTAGTAGAATTTAAGAGTCTTAAAAATCTGAATTCATTACTTGTGCAAATAAGGATAAATTAGCAGACATACCACTCACAAAGGAAATTTATTTGTTAAAGACATTAATAAGAAATCATTTAAATCTAGAAAATTAGATATTTGAAAAACTTAGGCAAAAATTTATTATTGATACATCGACTAACAAAACTAGGGTAGGTATTATGTCATATTTAAAAATAAATATGCTGAAATAAGAAACAAAATAAACAACAAAGTTTTGTTAACTGAAAATAAATTAGGAAAATATTGGTGGTTCAATTTTGATTTAGTCAATAATCTGAGAATTAATCTAACAGAAAAGGATGTAGGATCTACCATTCACAAAATTGAAATAAAAACTACAAAAGATCATACTGAACATGGCTATGCTAAAATAAAAGATGTCTGGTCAGAAAGTGAATTGATCATAATTATGGTAAAGGCACATATGATAATAAAAATTTAAAATTTGAACAGGAACTTTTAGAATATTTTGATCTAGGGGCAGATATAATTATTGATGATTTAGACAATTTAAAAATACAATATTAAAACTCTAAAACTAAAATTAGGATATTATATCATTTATGTTTGGGATATGCATCAATGTGTTACTTAAAGAAAGCATCAAAAACTTATGATTGTTTAAAGAATATTGATTTTGAAATTGAATTACAAGAATGTGAAGTATGTTGACTAGCTAAAATAAGAAAGTTACCTCGTAAGTCTATTAGAGAAATAGCTGACAAACCATTATTTAGATACAGTGATTTGATGGGTCCAATAAAACCAATAGGGATTGTAAATAAAAGTGCTTATATGACTACCTTTACTGATGATTACCCCAGTTACACAATGACATTTAATATGGTAAATAAAACTGAAGCTGGTAAAGCATTTAGAGAATTCATTGAAACTATGAGAACAAATTTAGGTGATCAGAAAAGTGAAAATATCATATTTAAGAATAGATGATGGTAAAGAATATTTATCATTAGAAACAAAAGGAATAGTCAAAGAAGAAGGGATAGTTCTTGAGATCACACCCCCAGACAAACCTGAACTTAGAAGCACTGAGAGATTTAACAGGAATTCAAAAAACGAAAGCATTAATGCTAGATAATGGTTTACCATTAGAATTTTGGGAATTAGCCTTCAACAAGTCACTCATATTCACAATAGACTGCCACATAAGAGACTAAAAATGAAAACATTATACGAAATTCTAACAAAAAGAAAACCCAAAATTGATTATATTCACAGATTTGGATGTATTGCAATTAGAAAATTCCCACGTGCCAAAACAATGACATCTAAATTCTCAGAAGACTGAGAACATATTTTAGTTGGATGATATAACCAAAATGTAGAAAACTTATAAAGTCAAGTAATGTTACATTTCTAAAGTCAGTAACTTTCAAATATCCAAGAAATAAAAAGAAGGGTTACCTAAAATTGATTTGATAAATTGGAACAAGTAGAAGATGACACTCAAATAGATCTTTCTGATGGTATATCATAAAATTCTTAAAAGACCCAGAAATTGAAGTAGCACTAAGTGTGAGAAAAGAAAAGAAAATTTACCAGATACTATTGGAAAATTAAAGAGAATGAAAATATAATTTATTTAGACTGTTTTTCTAGTGAATTCTCATCTTCAAATACCAATTCAGAAGGAGAAGTTGAAAGTGAACCTAGTGAAAAGACAAAAATAGCCACTAATAGAGAGAATCTCCACTTTGCGATTATGTGTGAATAAAATACCAAAAACATTTATAGATGTATTAAAGTCTGAAAAAAAAGAAAAATGAATTGAGGCTATTGATTGTGAAATAATATCATTATTAGAAAGTAAAACATGGAGATATATACATAATTCTGACAAAAAGAAAATAATGGATTCGAGATGAATTTTTGTAAAGAAATTAGAACCAGAAGGTGTATACAGATATAAAGCCAGACTAGTTACAAAAAGTTTTCAAGACCATAATATTTGTGACTTACCAGAATTATACATGCCAACAATAGGATTAGCTCAAATTAGAATGTTTTTAAGTGTAGTCAATAAAATGGGATGGAAAGTAATTCAATTAGACGTAATTGTAGTTTTTCTGAATTGTAAATTTGACAGGAAAATTTATTTAAGAATTCCAGAGGGAGTAGATGGAACTGACAAATTTGGAAAAGAAAATGTATGCGAATTAAGGAAAGTTCTTTATGATTAAAAAGTAAGTCCAAAGAGATGGTATTTAAAATTCAAAGAGACAATGAAGAAAATGAACTTTACTTTATATGAAGGAGAAGTGTGTATATTCTACTGGTATAAAGGAGGAAAAATGGTTGCTCTAGCGCAATATGTTGACAACATCCTAATTTCAGGCAATAATAAAGAAAAAATGTTTGAAATGCAAATAGAACTGAGTAAACTTTTAGAATGAAAATTTTAGGTGAACCAAGAAAATATTTAGGAAGTGACATTGAGAGAGATTTGAAGTTAACAACTATGACACTGTTGCAAACAAATTTTATTGTATCTTGGAAATTTAAGTTAGATAATATCAAAGGTAGTGGTGATACACTAATGCTAACAAATTAAGCTAGTAAATAGACAATTTCAGAAATTAAATTAGACACTAAACTAGATCTAAATTAAAAAATACCCTATAGAGAAGCAGTAGAAGCATTAATATATTTAGCATTAAGTACTACACCCGCTATAACTTTTGCGGTGAATATTTTGACACAAAAATGTCATGATTTTGGACTAACTGATTGGATAAAAGTTGAAAAAGTATTTAAGTATCTAGCTCATACTAAAGATCTTAAACTAATTTACAAAAGACAAGACAATGAATTACAAGCTTTTGTGATGCATCTTCATAGATATTAATGATTTTGATGGTGTATCCACAACCAGACACAAAATATTTTTATTTGGAGATGCTATTGCATGGAAAACAAACAAACAAAAAAAATGGTAGCAACTTCATCTATGGGGGCAGAATACATTGCACCAAGCAAAGCCACAAAATAATTAGTACATATAAAACATCTGCATTGACTAATTACAAAAAATGATATAAGGTCAATTATCTTTGAAGACAATCAAGCAGCAATAAAAGCTGCAAAATCAGACATATCAAATTAAGCTTTAAGACACTTAGTAAAACTGAAATAGCACTATGTTAAGAAGTGCTTGTCAAGAAAAGGAAATTGAAATAGTTTGTGCAGCAATGAAAGAACAAATAGGAGATCTTTTCACCAAAGAGTTACCTAAATCTTTATTTCAGAACTTTAGAAAAGAAATACTAAACTTTACCAAATTAAATAGTCGCGAAAACTGATATGAAAATTTGTTATGTTTCAGCATTGTCAAGAAAATGTAAGTAGGTAGACGTAAAGAACTCAAACATCAAGTGGAGAGTTTTTCACTACAGTCATTTATTTTTATGATTTTATAATTTTGTATTTCGTCAATTTTTCGTTTTTATCCTATATAATAATGAAGTAGTTTTGTATTTTGTTTATTTTTGTTTTTACATTTAGACACTTACGAATTAATTTTAAATCAAAAGTATTAGGTTGTGATTACCTTCGTTTGTGAATTAAGTGTGATATTTATAGTCAATTAATCAAAGTTCGCTATTTTGTCATTGTGATAATTCAAGACAGATTTGTCGCTAGTATTATTTCTAGATTAAGTCATGAAAAGTCAATTAGTATATTTTTTGTTTCATTGTTCCCGAATGAGATCTGTCCTTCATGAATTTAAAAGACTTGTTTTCTTGTCATTTACTTTATTTGAATTGCACAAAAGTTATTTTGAACAATGTGTTAATCTTTTTCACTTTCATAGAAATAAGAAGGAGTGTTAGAATGATATCAGTGCGTGTATTGTGAGAAAGTTATATGAAGAGAACTAAGAACTTAAATAAAGAATTTCAGTGATAAATAGAATGAGTGTAGAACCTATCAACATAATATCGATGTTATATCGATAAAACAAATATCTTCAAGAACAATCTACAAAGAACTGTTACTACATCGCCATCTTAGTTCTACGAACGATCATCATCAGTTATTGTATAAATGTTTAGCAATAAACACGTTATTATTATTATGTACCTCGTTATTTCCAATGCATACATACTACATACAATTGTTGCTCCTGTTATAATATAGGATGTGGGCAGGGTAGAAAGAAAAATAGCAATCAGGCAGAACAAAAATAGATAAATATGAGCTGATAATTCAATCTGCTTTATCCTTGAAGGATAGCGAATGATTCCAAATTTTAAGGAATCTCTCATTCGCTCTCTCACTCTTTTAAAAATTCACTCCCAACTGATCCTGATTCAATTTTATTGTTAGAAGAGTTGATTGAATCCTACTCATTTGCTCACTCGCTCTCTGATAAAAAAACAAAAATATCCCAGGTTTTAATCCTCCATTTCAAATCGATCCCAACCTCTGATACAAGCAAGTCGGATAGAAGGTTGGTGCCTACTGCCTATTAGTTCAGTAGTTTTTGAGAAAACTTGAGAACAAAAGATTCCAGGAAAAATGATTATTCCAAGATTTTGAGAAAACTACAAAAGGAATAAGGTGGAAATCTTGACGAAATGTAGTTTTTTATATGAGTTTGATGCCTATTGAATCAGTAGTGTCCGAATAAAATAAAATTTTTGGAGAAAAGCGAGTCGCTTGTTTTGCTTGAAGTATGTGCTCTGCATTTACGGCGCAAAAATTACTATTTTCTTAAAACTGTAACAATAAAATATCGATAGATTGATACGGGCAGTCTTAGACATCGATAACTAATAATAATCTTTTGCAATTCTTCCACGCATTTAGCATTTGGAATTAAGGATTGTTTTTTGAACTGTAGGCCAGATTTAAACTGGCAAACTGATTTTCCTAGCGAAGTATTGCTGAGCTAGTATTTTTCTTTAAATGAGTTTATGGAAAAATACACTATTTTTGACTTTGAATGGTTCATATGAAGTATTCTCAAGTTTCTCCGAGCTGCTTTGAGACGTTGGACTCGTAGTCATTCGAGTCGAAGATAAAGAAAGATGGGGAAAAAATACAATTACATAGGTATTTGATTTCTTTCCACCGAACATAACGAGTTCGAGAAAGAAAAATATTTTACATTGAGGGAAAGAGCCTAAAAATTGTTTTCACTTTTTTGTGATTTTCTTGTAAATAATCATACCAACGTTCAAAAAATTTTCACGTCCTAATTCTCTTCAGTCTCAGAGTGGTGGAAAGGGGTAGGTACCTCAGATACTGGGCACGAGTTTTTTTCAAGGGACCAGAAAAGCCAGAATTCTGAAATAATATCTAATAATTTTCGAGTAGGTAAATGTTTATTGTTCAAAAAAAGCGTCAGAGCTAGATCCAAAAGAAAGAACAAAAAAAAAAACACTAAAATAACGAAAAATACATATTTCGGAACAAAAAAAAAACTGAATAATTTTTCGTGAGCAGAGCGAGAAAAATTGTTTTCTCAGATTGTAACCTCCCATCACAGGCAGAAGTTAGAAAACGAAATCAGAAACAGAATAGAAACAATCAATCAAAAACGTCAAAAACGGAAACTAGCTAAGTGAAATGGAAACAGGATTTTAAGAAGCAAAAATTAATAGAAACCGAAACAAAATTTTGATAAACTGAAACGAAATAGAAATGGAAACAAAATTTTTTGTTTTCCTCTTACAAAAAAATTAGAATTTTGGATTTGAATACACTCGCTAACAGTCTATTTGGTAAAATTCACAAATTACAAATTGGCTACATGCTTTTTTTTTTTGTTTCATGTGAAATATCTTCCGTTAACACTGTTGGTTGTCGTACATGTAGGTGTTGGTTGTTAAAAAACAGAGATGGAAACAAAATATAACCGAAGTTGAAACAAAAAATTTCAGGAACAAAAACTAATCAAATTGGAAATAAAATTTTTCTTTTACAATCTATGCCCCAGAAAAACACTGCTTATGACACTGAGAGGACTCGTCGATTCATTTCCCCCGGGCCCGAATTTTCTCTCTAAGGTCTTGAATTTCTTATGAACGAAACTTATAATATCGGTAATCTATAACAAAAAAACGAAATGTTTCCTATGGTCAGAGAAACTTGGGAGTTAAGTGTCTTTCTCAAAATACGAGGTTGCAGATTTGAGTCGGTAATTTAATATAGGTATTATGTTTCAATCATATACATGATTGAGAAATTCCTGTTAGCTGATCATTGGCCATTGGATCCTGACATCCTTCCCATGACGACACCTGAAAGCCTCCATACGCTAAGTCTCAAAAAACTATTAAATAATTTAGATGACCTCGATCCCAATAGCCAATTAATAAATATGCTTCCAAATGAGATATTTTTTCAAGGCTTATTTCTAAAGCAAAGGAAATTTTTGTAACTAAAATATTGACTTTTGACTTTCGGCAGAAAAACTCACAATATTTTTCCTTTTCTGGAGAAATTCTTCCAAAAATATTGAAGAAATTTGATATCTGAATCCCTTCAAACGTTTTCTCTACAATGTTTGGAATGCGCCCAAAATCCGAGTGGGTAGTCTAAAGTTTAGAGTATTAGACAAATTGATGAACTCTGATAAATGTTTTCAAGTCACTTGGAAAATTCTATCCCACTAAGTGCGCCTACAGTATCATTTGCGATTCAATTCCCTTCACTTTGAATCGCACACGACACTAGCGCTCACTTAGTGGGATAATTTGTCCCAACTACAAACTGATGCCAATTTTATTACATTGACTTTAAGAGAGTGCGTCAACTTGTCTAAATAGTCTATACATACAACTTTAGGGTAGCTCTTCAAAAAAAGCACAAGCGCGTTCTACTTTACTTTCCTTATTGAAGTGTAACTAAATACAACTGAAGATGTTTATACGAATACTTTTCTTTATTATTTGACATTCATTTTTTGAACGTTTCAATTTCAGGTTTTGAACAAAAATAAACACCTTCACGCAAAGAAAATTTAACGTTTTTATTCAGATAAAACAGTTAACCAACAACGATAGAACCGATCTTTATTAAACGAACTATTTAGTCCCAATTCGATATCATAACTTTGTCATCGACCATCGACAAAATAAATACGCACAAATCGATACAAATATAAAATCTGACATGAAGTGGGCATAAAAATTGTTTGGGTAGTTCGCGTCCAGTACTTTTCAATAAAATTTCAATCAGGATATATAAAAAGTAATGAAATTTAAGCCGCAAAAAAAATCATCACTTACAACTCGAACACGGTTCAATAATTAAAAAATTAATTATTTCATTGAAATTCCGACATTTAAGGGGTCGCAATCGTTTGAAAATAATTTTTAATGATTAAACACGCACACTACCAATAGTTAGCAGGCAAAATTCCTCTGGGTTCGATGAAACGACCATTTTGTATAATTTTAGCAATATATTCTTTCAATCTGCTGACAGGACCTCGAAAATCATCGGAAGTTGCCTAAAAATAACAAAATTAAATTAATTCTACAAAACAGAAATATATAAAAAAAACTCGTTCTCTAAAAATATCAGAGACACATCTGGAGAGAAAACAAAAGACAAACCGAATATTTTACGGTTAATTAATTTTTACAAAAAACGAATCCAGAATATTGATTTTTTTGGTCTCTTTGATGTGCGAAAAAAAAAATATAGAGAAAATACAAGATGTACGGGTAAAGGTGGTGACCGTCTACATAAAATTTTATTATGTGTTTACCAAACTGAGAGTTGACAAGTGGTATAAGTGCATGCGTATTGTTTGTGCCTATGGGATAAGATAAGCAGGGTTTCCAGGCTTTTTTTTCACAATCTACAAATAAACTTTTTCAGAAACTGCGTGTAAAAAATCTAAAAGTAAACAACATCGAAGTATTGGAATAATGGAACGAGCACTACTGTAAAGGCAAATGTAAACAAAATGGCAGGAACTTGTTAAAAAGACAAAGAGCTACGAAAAACGAAGTGCTGTTTCTTTTCCACTCATTGCGGCAAATGTAATCAGATGTAAACGTAACGTAGAGATTTGTCACCTAATAATTTTTGTAATGTTACAGATTATTCTTGATTCGTTCATAATTATGTCTGTCAAACTTATTAAAATCATATAAAAGGAAGTTTCAAAAACGACATGAATTATTTTTTTTGCTACATTTAATCTGATTCTGATAAATTGACAATGAGTGAAAGAGAGATAACAATACCTCGATATAACTCTCTCTCTTTCTCACATGTTACTGCAACTGTCGTGACATAGTTCGTGACCTTCCAAATATTAAATGGTAAAATCTCGTTTTTTTGAAGCTGATTGTGAAGAGGCTGTATGTAACACATAAAATCACTAGTAAAAATTGTATTTTTGTGGTTTTTTGTTATTGAGATTGTTAAAAGCTGTCTTCAAAATAATTTCTTATGTGAACAAAAAAAGTGAGAAGCTAAGATTTTGCGCTTCTTAAAAAGCTGGCCTAAGGATTGTGAAAAAAGCCTAGTGAAAACCCTGCAACGCAATATAAAAGTTTATTGAGTTAATCCAAAACGTTTAAAACTATACTACTGTCATGAAAATTGTTCAAGAACATGATGTATTCAGAATACTAAGTACCGGTTTTTCCAACCTCAGTTAGGCTCTCAGTTAGTTTAACTGGCCGATCGAACTAAGAATTAGATAGGATTTTAGAGCTACCTGACTCTTAAATTTCTCACCTGCCCTAAATGATCTGCAGATGCAAAACTATAGCCATAGGTAAGTTTATTTAGAACGGATTCTGTAAATCAGATTCAGATTTTGGGGTGTTATTTTGTAAATATCTGCGTTGCTCGAGTAAGTTTGAGAGGTATTTAGTAATATTAAAATGAAAATTAAATTAAATAATCATTTAGATGTCGAGTTCCGATGATAATATTGGATTCTACTCCAACCTATATCCATTTTCCTACAGTCGATCAAAAGATATGATTAATTATTAAATAACTTACAAATTGTAGAGCAAGGTATTGGGACTTAACGATGCTGATTTCACCAGGGAGATCGTAAAGATAAATGTTTGAGAATGTAAGTAAGGAAATCAGTCTGTTTTTAACCGCCTTACCGATACAACAGTATTTTCATTCATATTGTAAGTATTAAACAGAAATCCAGAGAATGAATGAAACTTGAAAGTCAAGTGTTTTGGTTCGACTCAACTTTTTCTCAATTCGTTCAAATACCTAATTAAAGTGAAATTCAACAAAGATCAACAGAAGAAGAGTGGTAGTTAATCTCCAGTTTCTAACCCCACATGGCGGCTATCTGAATAGATGCAAGACGGACATACAACACCAGCAATAATTTGTAAGCAGTAGCGAGATTAATAATCATCACGTGTACTTATTCTAAAGTATGTAAGAAGATCGTTTCCCCAATTATAAGACTTTTAATGTAGTTAAGGGGGAATTGTGTGGAGTCATGAGACAAGACCTTGTGTTTATCTTATGGTATGTGGGGTACTAAATTTTCACGTTTTTACTTCTCTAAATTTGAGACAGGTACCTAATTTGGAAGATTTGCGATCTTGGGCTGTCTTTTCTTTTACAGTTTAATATATAAATTCAGAAAGTTCAATATTTTTATTTTACTAATACGATAAATATTTTTTGGGGCGTCACAAGTTACGTTCTTACAATTAGAGAATAGCACCTCAAAATCTGAATCTGGGTATGTTCGTTTAAAACGGATTCGGATTTTGGGGCAGTATTCTGTAAATATCTGTGTTATGAAGAACGTTTGAAGCAACTTACGCTTTTATATTCGTGGAATAGCACACATAAATAAGAATCTGATTCGAGGAATCCGTTATTTAAACGAACATCGCTTATTTATAATTATTAGAGAAAAGGAAATTTCATGCAAACGAAAAAAATTAATAATTGAAGGTTATAATACGTAGTTTCAAGCAAACTTATACACTCTTTTTTGTTTTTGTTCAAAAATTTCAACATAGGATTATACTTTTCCCTTGCAGAAATGTCCTAAGACCATTGGAGATATACTATAAGAAATTTCACTTTCACCTTTTCAATTTTAACCATGTACTCTGAATTGATAAGTTGCATAATCTTCCAGAACTGTTTTCGATAGTACTGACTTAATTTGTGTCCAGCCATGTCAAGAAACACGTATAACAAAGCAGCGGTAATATCCGGTCGTGGATCTAGAATTTTAATCACAAATTGAAAAATGGAAAAACAAAATACAAAACGCCAGAATTCTTGTGTGTAATCTACGTTGACTCAGTTTTACGCATTTTACCTAAATTAACGGTGGCGGCTAGCCATCTCCACGCATATCGTAATCCGTGAGGATGCTGCTGATTTCCACGCGGTATGGAAACCATGACGGCAACAAACAACATAAATATACCAGTCATTCTTTTTAAAAATGAGTTCTGATCTTCGATGCAACCGTCTTTTTTATACAGATAACCACGCGACCTGTACAACATTTACGTTATAGACGTATTTAGAAATTTTAAAATAAATTCGTGGGCGTCAGAAGGGAAATTTTTAATACTTACAGGTAAAAATCCTTTTCAGATTGTCCTTTATACTGGGGCCAGAAGGCTGGAATAGTGTACGGGCATCGTTTCATAATATGAGCCAGAAATATAGGACCGAAGTCAGGAAAATCAATCCATATTGCGACGATTACCGACGCCAGAACGAAGGCATCTTCTGGCTTAGACGGAACCAGCAAGTTTTCTCCTTGGCTCTGTCAAACAAAAAATAAGAAATGTCACTAACCAACGGGCGAACATAATTTCGCAAATAAGAACCAGATATTATAGATTTATAAATCGAAACGAAGGACGAAAAAAAGTTTCGATTACTTTGGTCCTCATTTTAGTAAATTATGGTATCGGATTAATAATAGTCGTTGAAGACTAGCGAAATTTCATCGCTCAAAAACGATTTTCTAACAACGAAGTTTTCAAAAGAAATTTTCAACGGGCAAGAAAATTCGACGCGAAACCGTTTTTTCGAATTTTATTACTTCATTTAGCCATTCCTCAAGTTCTCGTTCGATTTCACAGATATCTCAATATTCTCATAGAGGATGGATACTCAATTTACCAGTTTAATTTTTGAGATTAGTGCAACACAGCGCAGTATTACAAAAAAGCAAGTTCACATCCAAATCCATGAGATTTCTCACTTCATTTGGCGCGAGTAATTCGTAAGAATAGGAAAATATTGTGTTAAAAAATGTTGTACAGAGTTTTCGAGCTTTTCGTTTTTAAGGTTCTCTCGAATTGGCAAAACATATGCTTCTGATTTGTCACGTAGATAAATCGACAAGAAATGGATTGAAGTTACATCTCAACTTCCGATCATTTTCTGCGACATAGAAGACTGAAAAACTGACACAAACTTTGTTAACTTTTCGTTGTTTAAAAGTTGATGAAAACTGTACTTACGATAAACTTTTTAGACAAGAAATCAATCAGAAATGGAAAATATAACGCTCTTGTAGAATCTGGAATTTCTGTGGCTGGAAACGTGAATCTTCCCCGCAGTAGGTCACTTATTTTGTGAAATTTATCCCTCACATGTTCAGCGTTGAGAGAAGATAAAGCATTTATGGGCGTATTAATCGCAATCTAAAAAAATAAGTCACAAAATTAAACAAAAGAGCGAATTTCAAGAATAATGTACGACGAAAATAATCATTTTTCAGTATTTTAGTAAAATTATTTTACAAAGTGAGAAATAAATTTTCCAACAAATGAAACTTCGAAATGGCTGGTACACATGGATAGGCCCACTTATGCACGAGAAATAAAATATTCTACAACATACATATATGTATATATAATATATTATGTCGCAGTCAATTTCCAAAATCAGCCTTTATCGAAAATGCCTACGCACTCACTATTTAACGATCAAATGCTATAACGAATTCGCATTATAGATCTTGACTGAATGAAATTAGGCATTATATATAATGTGCATCATTCTCCGGCATTTTCTATAATTTCATTACAGAATTTGGCCAAGTTTTATCAGTATTATTCGTTAGTCAAAATCAATAAACCATCAAATACTAATAATCAAATTAATTCAAAGGTATTAACAATAAATTCATTTCAAATATTTTAGGCCTTTTTTTTTCTTTTAAATTACACTAAATTCTTGCATATAATATTGAATTTAAAAAAAAAAAGAGGTGTTTGAGATGCATAAAATGTATTTATTAATAATAAGTTTGAATTAATTTGATTATTAGTATTTGATCGTTTATTAATATTGACTAACGAATAATATTGATAAAACTAGTAAAACTTGGCCAAATTCTATAATTATAAAAAATGCCGGAGAGTGATGCGTATTATACATGTGTAATGCCTCATTTCGTTCAGTTAAAAGTTGTAATATCGATTCATAACAGCATTTAACCACAAAATAGTAAATGCTTAGGCATATTCGAAAAAGGCTAATCTTCGCATTAGACGGCGACATATACAGTCTATACAGAAAACGAAGTTGGAACATTCGAAGACAGTATCTCGTTTCGGTTTAATTTTTTTTTAATGATTGATTTCAGAGGCAAGAGCCCTGAAAAGGGTTGTTTGATAGGATCTCGTTTCATTCGTAATCTGGTTTGTGTATTGTGGTTTCCGTTTGACTCCTCTACCATAGTTAACGCCAAATATTTCTTATTAAAATTTTTATTCTATGCACCAACTGCATAAATCTAAAGGGGGTGAATGCTGTCTGTATGTAATCAGATTTGAGAACAATGAGTAAATTTTAGTTACATGTACTTACAGATTAAAAACGAATAGGTATTCCCAATATCAACCTTTTAAATAAATCAAGTCAAAAAAATTGATTTTCAAACAACTCATACCAAAAGACACTTAAACGAAAGAAGAATTTTCCAAAATTTTTAAAAGGTGAAAAAGATAAGAAAAAATTTGCTTAAAACCATACAGTTTCCCAAATCTAAATGAGTTCGGAAATAATAAGTCAATCTTTATTCGTTTTTTTATCTAAACTTCTGAAGAACGTGTTCATTTTTATAAAGCTCTTGAATACATTGGTTTGGAGTATTTAATAAATTAAGTTCAGATGGAATTTACAGAAGATAGAAAAAAATTTTTCCAATTTAAATGGAAGATCGTTACAAGTAAAAAAGGTTAGCCAATTTGGTTAAATTTCATCAGATTACTTAATTAAGTGTGTTTTTTAAGCCATTCCGATTAAGATAACGTTAATAGAGGAAACATAATTGCAACTGCGAATTAGGAGGTAAGTAAAATGACGTACAATTTGAAAACGCTAGAAAATAAATTCCATGGAATAAAACAGGAAAACAGTTTTCTTCACTACATCGTTAAAAAATTCCTAATAAAAAATTAAATTTGACAATCCTGACTTTTCTCGACAAAAATTTCAAAATTTCTAGAAATTCGAGATCATCAATTCGTTGGTACCTCTACTCACTTTTAAATTACGAATAAATCCTTTGAGAGATGAATTCTTTGTAAACTCGTCAACTTGCTTCGAAACTTTAGTAAAATTATCGTCAAGCTTCGAAAAGAATTCTAACGATTCTTGGCAGACGTAGTCACATGAATCATGCTTGTTATTGTCTTTTTCTAAAACAGCAAAACCAACAAAAGGTTGATTAGGTAAAATAGGTTTATTTCTTTACTTGCTACGATATAAACATAATTTTCATTTACCTGGAACTGCTTCCACGAGTGCTGTTTCCTCAACAGTCCTCGAATCAGATTTTTCTCTCAATAATATCACAGCTTCTGCTTTGTTTTCCTCTTCATTAATTTGTACTTGAAATTTAAAAATTAGCATATTTTGAATGAATATCGATTAGTTCAAGTTATTACTACCATTGCATACTTATACTAAGAAAATGACTGGTTTAGTTTTTAGAATTTTTCGCAAGAGACGAAGAATTGGTTAGATTTTCTCACAGAACGGATCAAAAAATCATTATGTCAAACTACGCTTTTGATGAAAGTAATGATTAAAGCAATAACTACAAGCGCCATTTATACATAAGTTTACTCTGTTTACCTAGGTTTTTAATCATATATAGAATACAAGTAGTTTTGAAGTACTTCACCTCTTAAAAAATTTTTTAGCCAATAATTTTTCCTCAAATGGAAATAATGATGATAATGATGATGATGATAATAATAATAATAATAATAATAATAATAATAATAATAATAATAATAATAATAATAATAAAGTTAATAGAATGAAGCGAAAAACCTTATGTTTAGATTCAGGAATTCGTATTTAGAGAGATGGAAAATTATAGGGAAGAATGAAGATGCACGATTTTTTCAGTACAATTCAATTAAAAAAAGTAAACTAAAAATCAAAATATTAATAATAAAAGTACAAACCAATTTTCTTCTTTATGTTTTCAGACAACAATGATAGCCAATGCAATATCATCCGACCAGTTTCAATATCGCCATCATCAACCCCAAACTGAGGAAAAACAGCAGTATAGAACGATTTTAGAATAATAAATCCAAAAAATAATTGATAAAAAAAATACCTCAGTCTTGAGAAGAATATTTTTCAAGCCAATTGAAAATTCCTCAATTTTTTTAAATTCCGTATTGGCTAAGACCAGCAATTTAGAGCAACTTTTATATATTCTGTTAAAACAAAAGGGAAAATAATACAAAATTCTTCCTTAGAAGACTTTAGATTAACCTTCCGAACAAGTGGTATTTTATTTTACTAATTTTTTTCTAATTTAAAAAATTAACTTAAGAATTTTAATGAATTAGTAAGTCGACATAACCAGACAATAAAAACGTACACCATATTTAAGAATCTGTTATGAACCCATGTCTTAAATATGATAGAGGACGCATAGGAGATTAAAAATGGCACCGCTTTTGAGGTGAAATATCCCCACTCCTCCTCAGAATCAGTACAATTTTAGTCTAATTTTAACCTGTGAAATTCTGTTGGATGTGGTTTCAGAATTTTCAGTTATATTTCTTTTTTCATTTAATTCAATTATTTGAAAAAAAAAAAATTCTTATCATTTTTAATGGGCCCAAATACGGGCGAACAAATTTGAATTTGGAACCGTAAGGATGGGGACAGCTTTTCAAAAGTGGTGCCATTTTTCGTAGCAGCGTTTAGATGGGAATGCGCCCTCTAAAATATTTAATACTCTGTGGTTATGAATTGCGATACTTTTTGAATTGTTTTACTCACTTTTTGGGGAGGATCTATGTTTTACATGCTCCTTCATAGAAAACTTACACTTGAGTATCATTCAGCCCATACTGTTTGAATGAAACGAAATAAAATAGGATAGAGAAATCTTGTAAAACCTGTTAAAACATACCCACCTCAACTCTATTTAAAATTAGTCGGCTGTCGTCTCACAATAATGAAGTACCTGGTTCACCGAGCTTTTTTCTGATGTGGAAAATTAAAATATAAAAAATTTTGTTAATTTAAATACTTCCTTAGTCATAATTAGTGATGACAATAGGCAAAACTTTTTTATTATCGATTAATCGATGGTAAAAAATAAAAACTATCGATAGTATCGATAGTTTTTCGATAGTTTTTAATGAACCAATTTTTTCTTATCAAGCTTAAATAAGGGCATAAATTATACCAATTTTTTTTATCAAACTCTAAAAACGGTCAAATTTTGTAAAATACAGCCTAAATTAACATTTTAATAAAAACTATCAGCAGCAATAGTTCATCAACCAACTATCGAACTATCATCCATCATTAATCATAATTATAAATCATAAAAATCGTATGGAGCCTAGGCCTAGCAAGATTCGCTAATAAAACATTTCTTATCTGTTAATTTTAGCATTAATCATTAAATTTCAGGAAAGTGGATGGACAGGAAAATTTGTTTGGCATTGTTAGATTATGAGATTTTACAATATGTTATAAATTAATGGATGCAAATCGTTCAAAAGTTATCAAGCTTTTTCTAATAAATTAAGTCTTGTTTCAAATTGATAAAATACGGTAATAATTGTTTGAAAATTTTGTATTTTTTCACAAGAAATATAAAGATTCTATTCAAAGCATTCTATTTTTATTCGTTCAAGAGTTATTGGGTTTTTTCTAATAATTTTTGTTTCAAATTCATCATTTTCATATAATTATTTGATATTTTGTCAATTTGAAAAAAGAAATACTTTTGTAGAAAAAGCTTGATAACTTTTGCATGTATGAAAATAGAGCGTTGCAAATACACTCATCGTATTTCTGGAGAAAAAATACATACTTTTCATATAATTATTTGCGTTTTTTATCAATTTTAAATAAGAATTACTATTGAAGAAAAAGCTAGATGGTAACTTTTGAACGGATAAAAATAGAGCGCTGCAAATACACAAATTGTATTTACTGTGAAAAAATAAAATACATAATTTTCATATAATTATTTGCATATTTTGTCAATTTGAAACAAGAATTACTTTATTAGAAAGAACCTGATAACTTTTGAATATGTTGCATCCATTCCTACTAAGATTACAACTCCTTATTACCAACCAAATAGAGCTACCAGAATTTAATTTAATACATTTTAATAAAAAAGCTGCATTTTTAACTAACTTCAATACTCAATAAAGCTAATTTTCACAGCAACAGTGTATTCCTCTCATTTATCATATTTTAATAACATATCAATTATCATTGTAAAATCTCTTATGACGTCATTGTGCCAAACAAATAATCCTAGTACATCCACTTTCCTAAAATTTCAACCTCAATTGTTATTATCACTTTTACTGATGGATAGATTGAGATACTTATATTTCTGTAACTAATTTTCTTAAACTTGGGACCTATTTACACCCTTCTCTCACACTTAACAATCCCTATTCTGTAATTTTCAGCCATTTTTTTGGTCTAGTTTTTCAGAATGCGGTTACATACATACATACATACATACATACCATACGTACCATACGTACCATACGTACCACACGTAACACTCGTAACACACGTAACACACGTAACATACGTAACACACGTAACACACGTAACACACGTAACATACGTAACATACGTAACATACGTAACATATGTAACATACGTAACATACGTAACATACGTAACATACGTAACATACGTAACATACATAACATACATAACATACATAACATACATAACATACATACATACATACATACATACAATTATTGCTCGTATTATTGTATAGGATTGGATAGGATAGGGTTTTCCTTCATATCAAAATTATTTTCAAAAATTCAATCAAAAAACCCTGTTTAATTGAAATAAAATGAAACAAACGAACAACAAAATTAATTTTTCTATCAAATCATCGATTGCTCCAGGTAAACGGTCAACTCTAAGGCTTGGTTATATCAAATATTCGGGTCTGACAACAAAAATGTGCGGTAAAACAAAGTTAAACAGAGCTCACTCAAGATTTAAATACCCGTTTCCTATCAAACAAGAAAAAAAGTTGATAACTGACTCTTGCAGTATACTGAAAGCTAAATATTTTTTTGTAGAGTCATTTCTAATATAAGAATAAAATTGAGAGAGATAATACAAGAAAAACTAATTGGGGAAGTTAAAATTTGCAAAGGTGACACTTGGCACATGAGAATGGGTAGAGATTTTCAGTACGTACTATAATGTTCCAAGAGTAACTTTTGGGGCCACTCTTGTTGAATAAAAAGTCTGAAGACCCTGTACTTAATTACTTCCTAGCAGTATAGCACAATTTAAAAAAATCACATAAAAGCAACTCACAAGCAAGTAATTTGTAATCAAACACAGAGTCACCCGAAAATTATTTTTAACGGAAACGAATGAAAAATAGACGATTGGACCAAAAAGAAAACGAACAACGCTTTCGAGCAAATATTTTGCGACTTCACAAAAAATTAATTTCTTTCACGGCAGGTACCCGATGTTGAAAACTGCATTAAGAAATTGAATGTTATTGATAAATCTATAAAAATCTTTTGTAATTCGAAGCGCAAATGCGTGAAAAAATTTCACTCCCGTCATCATTCAAATGATCCTTCAACCAACGTCGTTCAAGTTACATATATTTCAAAAGACAGAGAAACTATTTTTTGTTTAATTTGAGACGGCGAAAATATCGTTAGACGAATGACAGCAGATTACAATATGAACAGAGCAGTGTGGTTAGTCTAAGAACAATAGTTTCGGGCCCGGATCCAGGTTTTTCACGCCTGTAGGCAGACAAACCTTTAGCCGTCTTCGTGGTCGTACATGGTGTGGGGGGGGGGGAGTTGCGGTCGAACCTCTAGGGTCTCAAAAATTACTATAATATATAAATTTTATAATTTAAAAAAAAACTAACAAATTTTTAACTGGTCCTCTCGCCAAATTATTTGTTCCTTTTTAAAAACCCCTCCACAGGTAAATACTGCGTTCGCTCCCCAATTATAATTTTTTGCAATTTTTTGACCAGAAACATGGTAATGAATGATAACAAAAGAAGAGTTCGTAACCAACCAAAACCATTCATTCAGGACCTTATACATTAGATACTACGGAAACTGAAAAAACAGTGTTGTAGTTGTTTCCAGTAGTGTATTTAGAATTTTTTCACGAGGCGTGAAACATTCAAAGGTAATTTTCTCGGATATTTTGTAATAAAAAATTGAAGGTAATAGAAATTTTGTCGTAATATTAATATTAACAGGACTGTTTGAAATAAAAAAAACTGTAGCGCAGCAAGCCTCGCTAGAAAAAGTATGTTTTCGAGAAAAAAGAATCTATGAATTTTGATGGCCATATCAATTGTCTGTAAGTCCATATCCATAAAATGGTATGTTACGATTGTATGAAATTTGTTCGCTTCTGACGAAATATTAGACAGTGTGAAATTTAAAAGCATTATTTCTAGAAATTAAAATTAATTTAGATGATAAAGTATTATAAATAATCATAAAATTTTAAATTAAATCAAAAAAATACAATAAAGTTACAAAAAAAAACAAAAAAAAACATGAATTTGTATAAAAAGTTAAGTTTATGCAAATTAAAAAAACAAGATGAAAAAAAGTTTACCGGAAGTACCATCCAGTCGATCCGCACCAAAATTAGTAGCATGCTACAATAAATTATAATAAATATTTGTTTCAAATTTCGTACATATTATTCCAAAATTTCGCATTTTATGAACAATATAAAAACAAAAATAGCGGTACCAGAAATATCGTCCGGCCAGTTCGCATCAAAATCAATAGGTCTGGTCCTTGGCTTAGTACAAATGTTCGTACCAAATTTCTTGATTATCGGACGAAAATTGCGACCTGTACCGTGGGAACAAGAAAACAGAGTGTATATATATGAATTTGAGTTATTGGTGCCAAAATTTTCCTGTAGTCATGAAACGAAAAACGTACCCACCCCTCCTGGGAGCTAATACTACACCAAACGTAATAAGTAGATTTTCTAATAGATTTTCTAAAGAAAACATACTTAAAAAGAACAGAACTTGAGCACTCTCTGAAAACAGCCAGTTTGATTTTGGATCAGGTCTGGACGCGGAATTTATCCCTGAGTGTGGTTTTACATAAACTGAAAAAACAATTTTGTAAGCAGATTGTGTTTTTAGTGTTCTGGAACATTCATACAAAGATTGTTTTTATTAGGTAGGTTTTGTTTAGAAAATCTACTTATTACGCTTTGTGCGGTATTAGCCTCCAGAGTTGGAGGTGGTACGTTTTTCATTTCATGACCTCAGGAAATTCATGTACATATATACGTGTATATATATATATATATCTTGTTCGCACGATACAGGTCGCAATTTTCATCAGATAATCACAAAATTTGGTATGAACATTTGTATTAAGCCAAGGACCAGACTTATTGATTTTGGTGCGGATTGGCCGGACGGTTCTTCCGGTACCACCATTTTTGTTTTTATTTTGGCTATAAAATGCTCAATTTTAAATCAATAGCCACGAAATTTGGAACAAATATTTATCATAATTTATTGTAGTACGCTACAAATTTTGGAGTGGATGGTCCGGACGGTACTTTCAGTACCGCCCATTTTTTTTTATATTGGTCACAAAATGCGCAATTTTGGATTGATATGTACTAAATTTGAAATAAATACTTATTATTTATTGTAGCATACTATCAGTTTTGATGTGGATTGACCGGATGGTACTTCCGGTAAAAATATTTCTTTTCGTTTTTAGTCTGGCTATAAGATACTTAATTTTTAACAAATATTTATTATAACTGATTGTAACATTCTACCAGTTTTCATGTACATCGACAGGATGGTATTTCCTTCAAGTCAATTTTTGTTTTTATGTATATATATATACATATAGGTAGATATATGACAGATAGATATAAGTTAATTTCTTGTTTCCCACGGTACAGGTCAAAATTGGTTCCATAATCACAAAATTTAGTACGAACATTTTTACTGAGCCAAGAACCAGTCCTATTGATTTTGGTGCGCATCGGCCGTACGGTATTGAACCACCATTTTTGTTTTTATTTTGGCTATAAAACGTTCAATTTTGCACCAATAGCCACGAAATTCGGAGTAAATACTTATTTTAAATCATTGTAGTACGCTTCCAATTTTGGCACGATCAGCCAGGCGGTACTTCTGGTACCCCTATTTTTGTTTTTATATTGGTCATAAAATGCGGAATTTTGAAACAAATAGTTAATATATTTTAGTGTGGCATGTTACTAATTTATTTTTTTTCTAATTTACATGAACTTTTCTTTTCACAAAAATTAATTACTTGCTCATGTTTTCTTTTCTCTTATTTCATGACTTTATTATATTTCATTGGTTTTATTTTAAATTATATGATTATTTACCGAACTTTATCATCTTAATTAATTTTTCATTTCAAGAAATAATGCTTTTAAATTTCACATTGTCTATTATTTTGTCAGCAGCTAACAAATTTCATACAATCATAACATATTACTAACGCATATAAACTTACAGACAATTAATGTTACCATCAAAATTTATAATTTTTTTTATCGAAAACCTACTTTTTCTAGCGAAGCTTGCTGCGCTACAGTTTTTTGTTATTTTTCGGAGGTACTGGGTTTTCTCCCTTTCAACCGAAAAAATTTTCCGCCCTTAAAAGCTGCCCCCGAAGGCAGCCGTTTGCTTTACTATAGCCGAGATTCGGCCCTGATTAGTTTAAAAAAGACATGCATTATCAATTATTTAATTCACATACTCTACGTCATTAATTATTTTTTCGTGTTCCGTTCTTATTTTCATTATTTCGCTCTTCCGAACAACTTCTGCTTCATTCTGGTCATGATTTTCAAAAACAGTGGGTCTTTCATTCGATCTACTGCTATCTTCTCTCTGAAATAAATTTCAATAATTTTCCATCATACGACAATATGATATGGAAATATATGGAAAACTCCCTTCAAATTTTGTTTGCAACTGCAGTGAATGTTGACAAAATATCTTCTTTTTATAGAACAAGGACTTTTATTTTAATTTCATTGTAGCCACCGTTACAATTCTATAGCTACATGTATGGTTTTAAACGTCTTCCATACACATTTTTCTATTTTGAATTGAGTGTAAATATCTACCCCCATGAAACGAAAAGAGGGAGTCACGCTTTTTCTTTCCGAAGATACAGACTTTTAAAATCCTTTCTTTTCGTAGTAATTTCAACAGATTCCTTTTATATCGAAACGACGGAACTTACCAATTTCTGATCCGAGTATCTTTTCAACAAAGCAGAAAATTTCCGACTGGTTGTTAAATCATCATCGCTGATAGAACTCTCGCTCATTTTCCACATTAATCTGTCTTTGATATTTATTTCTTCTCTAGTAAGTAATAAATTTGCATTCATTCTACCTTGCAGTTCCTCTTCGATTACGGTCATTTTTCGAACGCGTTCATTAATACTATCCTAGAACAACGAAACATATTCAATAAAACAAAAGATGAAACGATAAGCTGAGGCGTGGAGTGGATAAAAAGTAAATCGTACGTTCAACTTGATTTTTCGTAGATTCTCTAACTCTTCGAGAGCTTTTACGGCATAATCAGTTTCACTACACCCAACAATCGCATTTGAATCGAAAAAATATTTCGTAGTTGCATTACTGAGGTCACTGATGAGAGAATTAGAACTGAGACTACTGTTTTCATTTTCTTCACTTGGTGCTTGAAAACTCGGCGATGATCTTAGATGGGAAATTTTGCTGGTTTTGGCAAATGTGTTTTTCACAGCTGCGTCGAAATAATCTGTTGGTGTCCTCATTTTTATAAATCAAAGTAAACGAGCCAACATTATACTTCACCAAACAATAACTGTTGAGAAGATAACAAAAATCCTTATTCAAATAAACAGTAGATGATGATCGTCAGAATCATGATTAAACGGTTTTAATTTCACACAGATAATTTTCTGAAATACTTACTGTCGTTTCAGCTTTCAGCAGCATTTAAACTTCAAATATTTAAACAAGAGCGATGGAACTAATAATTTATTTCTTATTTTTCTGATTCAGAATCAAGATAATTCCACCAATGTTGGACCGGTAGTTCCAGATGAAAATTTAAAAATTATAGGAGTACTTAAAAAGGACTAGAAGTTTGATCGATTCTCCGCCGGCATCTGCTCAAGAAAAACTCCAGACTCAAGAGTTAAGAACAATTATACAGCAGTTAAGAATTGAGAAATGAAATGATCGAAATTACGAAATTTGAAAATTGAAAAGCAAATCTAATGTAGCGATAAGAATGAGAAAGGAAGATTCAAATATCATGTTGGTTATTGAAAACGAAAAAGTGTTGAGAATAAAATAGGAATGAGAAATTCACCGGACATAATTTGTTTAAGTCCGTACATATTCGAAATCAAATTAGAACAACATTCAATCATTAATGATTGTATTACAATGATCATTCAGGGTTGCCAAGTTTCAAATATGAAAAGTTCGTACTCTGTCATATTTCTACATTTTTCAACGGCCAAAAAATCTGTGAGAATAATAACAAATTATATTATACGTTGGCTTGTTATTCTCACATATCATTTGTTGTGGTAACACTGTTTTAATATTATTTGTAGTCTGTGATTTTTGTGTTTGAAACCCAACTGTGATTATATTTTTGTATACCTTCTCGACGCTAATCAACCATCGTAACATTAACATGTCCGCTAATATTATGTGGAATAAAAGTTCGTAAAAAGTGAATATTTATAGTTTTATTTATGTGTTTGTAATGTGTGCGTCTAGTCTTTGCTCAATGTCTTCGTTAGTTTAGGTTTCATCGTTATATTTTTTTGTGTAGTTCGATCCGTTGGCAGTTCGTATTTTCTCACAGGTTATGGGCCCAGTTACCTGGATGTCAACGTGGTCGCCATTGTTCTAAGTCGTCAAAGTTGTGCTGTCAAATCCTGATTGTCACTCCCAAGTAGTACCATACCTTCTAATTTATTTTTCACTGTTTAATATGTTCGCTTCTCGCTGTTCCTGTGATCTTGTTCGAGTTGAATCGTTGGTTGGCGTATCTGATGGTTGCTGAAACGGCTGTTTTGCGGTGCAACTGATCGTCGTTACCTATCATCGAGATAGACGTGAGAAAGCAGAACATGATTGAGCCGTTCAATGGGCAGAATGGCCAAACGTGGAAGTTTAGGATGGAGCTGCTGTTAGCAAAGGAGTCGCTGGGTAATATAGTAATCAATTCTTTGCCGACTGTTTGAAATAGGGGAGATGCTTGGTCCAAGGAGAATGCCAAGGCGATGTTTCTGATCGCGAACAACGTGACCGATGAGTACTTGGAGATGATTCAGACTTACACCACCGCGAAGGATATGTTCCATGTGCTGACAAACCTGATTGACAACGGCAACGACCAGACGCTAATGGATTTACGAGGTGATTTGTACACAAAACGGTATGTTTCTGGTTCTGATTTGCAGAAGTATCTGCTTGATTTTCGTGCTCATTGTAGACGATTGACCGAATTGGGAGACCTGACAACCACAAAACAATTCATATTGGTATTGCTGAGATCGCTGCCTGCAGAGTTTTGTCCGATTAAAGTGGTGTTAGAGGATGCAGAAGTTGTCACCTGGGATGGTGTGTTTATGAAGCTGAACAACTTCCAGCGTGAACTATCTTCTGATAGTAAATCAACGATTAGAGGTAACTCTCTGAATCCTGCATCTCAAAAACATTCATCAGTGTCTGTCACTGGTGAGGAGAATGTGTTTTTTGGAAACCATAATAATGTCGGACGAAATTCTGGTAATAATAATAATAATAATAATAATAATAATCGTTTTAATCGTGGTAGGTCCCAAAATCGTAATAATAATTGTGGTTTTAATCAAGGTAGAAATAATAATCACAATAATAATTTTTATAATTCATCTTCCAATAATGAAGGTCGTAACTATAATAATAATAATCACAATGCGAGCTCACAAAGTAATAATAGTAATAACTTTAATGGAAATGGTCGTAGTTCTGGTAATGATAATGGACATTCGAATGTTAAATGTCACTATTGTAATAAGATCGGACATATAGCACAAAATTGCTATGCCAAAAACAGAAATAATAATAACGATAATTGTAATGGTAATAATAATAGTGGAAATCGTTCAAATGACCATGGTACCAATAATAATAATAATAATAGGAGCTCTGCACAGATGTGTAATGATAATTTTAATGCTAATGACGATTGCTCAGAAGTGGGTTACAGCTTCACAGTTAATAATAATAATAAAATTGATGATTCTTGCAATGCAAATGAAAGTAAAAATTTGATACCTCGAACCACATTTGTAGTAGACAGTGGATGCACAATTCACATAATAAATGACATAAATTTGTTCAGTGACTATATAGATTTGATCAAGCCTCATAATATTTGTGTTGCGAAGAAGGGAGTCTCGCTTTCCGTCACGTCTGTAGGTACGGTAAAATTAAAATTGTTGAATGGAATCATAATTGAATTAAAAAACGTAAGGTATGCTCAGGAGCTGCCGCAGAATCTGCTTTCGGTGAAACGAATGAGCAAGTTGGGTTTCGATACCCTGTTTAAAGAGGAATCTGTCGATGTCATCCAATGCTGCAGTGGAAAAATTGTGACCACTGGGGTTAGCGTGAACTCAGATCTGTACACGATTGATTTTTTAAAAATGTCAAGTCAATCGTGTAATCTGACGTTGGAGGATGAGTCGAGCCCACTGACCGTGTGGCATAGACAACTTGCTCATCTGAATGTAAACGATGTTAAGTTGTTGTCAAACAGAGGTTTAATACCGAATGTTGACTCCAACTGCAGATTACTATGCAAGCCCTGTGTTATGGGGAAACAGAAACAAAAACCATTTCTGAGGCATGAACAAAAAACTAATAAGCCTCTGGAATTGGTGCATACCGATCTCTGTGGTCCTATAAATCCTCCTGCATATAAAGGAGCGAAATATTTTATGACGTTTATAGATGATTATTCCAACTTTTGTTGTGTATACCTGCTGACAAGTAAGAAGGAAGCTTTTGCAAAATTCAGGGAATATCATGAAATGGTCGCAAATAAATTTGGTTATAATGTAAAAAGACTCCGATGCGATCGCGGCACAGAATACATGAATACAACCTTCCAGTCATATTGTACTGAGAAGGGAATTATTGTCGAACCTACAGTTGGCGGCTGTCCTCAGCAAAATGGAAAGGCTGAAAGGATGAACAGGATGCTGTGTGAGAGGGCAAGGACATTATTGTTTGAGAGTGGTCTTGGTAAGATATATTGGTCGGAAGCCATATTGTGCTCTGCCTAAATCGTGAACAGATGCCCCACAAATAAGGATTTTGTCCCTTTTGAAAGGTGGTTCAATGAACAATATGACTATACAAAATTGAAAACGTTTGGATGCGACGCATATATGTTGTCGTTCAAACATGACTCTAATAAGTTCAAAAATAAGAGTGAAAAATTGATTATGATAGGTTACTCTCCGTGTGGTTACAGATTATTAGATATAAATGCGAAAGAAGTACGTCTGTCACGTGATGTTGAGTTTTTTGAAAATAAAATAAGTAGTACCAATACAAATAGGTATACAAAAGATGAGGATATTTTCAAGGAGGTCACAGAATCAAATTTGGAAAATATTGAAGTTGATGGTGACTTGAATTTATATTGTCTTCCACAGGAAATGACTGGATGTGATGAGACAGCAAGCAATATATATCTTGCTGAGCATGGCATCCCTTTGACATTTGAGGAGGCGGGTGCTGCACTGGACAGTCTGATGTGGAGGGATGCTATTTCTTCTGAAATAAGTGCCCTGAATTCCTATCAGACTTGGCAGGTGACCAAACGTCCAAAGGACGCCCCCACCATCACGTGTCGTTGGATTTTTAATAAAAAAATATGATGCCAATAATAAAGTTTTGTACAAGGCTAGATTAGTTGCCAGAGGATGTCAACAGAAGAAAGGCTTCAATTTTAATGAAGTATATGCGCCAGTGGCAAAACTTTCAACTGTGAAGACCCTCTTGGCTGTAAGTAATAAATTAAAATTTCACGTTGAGCAAATAGATATATGTAGTGCTTTCCTGAATGGTATTCTCTCGGAGGATGTATATCTCGAGATACCTGAAGGGATAGAGACAAAAACAAATAGACACGATAATGTCTTAAAACTAAATAGGTCTATTTATGGTCTAAAGCAGTCGCCCAAGGTGTGGAACAAATTGTTCAACGAGTTCCTTGTTGCTCTTGGCTTTGTGCAGAGTATGGCTGATGACTGTCTTTATATATTTAAAAATAAAAATGATGGTACTGTAGTTTATTGACGACGTCCTGATTAGTTCTAATAATAAAACTCAAATTACATTAAAAAAAAAAGAAATTAATAAAAGATTTAAGTGTAAGGATTTAGGAAAGGTGAAAAAATATCTAGGCTTGAATATTAACCACAATCGTGAAGAGGGCATACTGGAGATTGAACAGAGGAATCTCATTGAGTCTGTTGCTAGGCAGTTTGGTGTTGAAAATTGTGCACCTACCTACACACCCATTGACCCTAAACTCCAATTGGACAGGGATCTCAATGCGTGTGATAGTGTACTTAACAACGACTATCAACAGCTCGTGGGATGTCTGATGTATTTGATGCTAGGATCACGGCCTGATATTTGCTTTGCAATATCGTACTTTAGTCAATTCTCCAGCTCTGCCACAGACGAACATTTTAGATACCTATTAAGAATTCTTAAGTATTTGGTAACCACAAAAGACAAAAAATTAATATTTTCAAATGAATGTTATAATAACGGCAATATTTTAGAAACTTATTCTGATGCCGATTGGGGTAACTGTGTCACTACAAGACGGTCTATCTCCGAATATTGTGTCTTTGTTTATGGGTCACTGGTGTCCTGGTCCAGCAAGAAGCAGCCAACTGTAGCACTATCTAGTACTGAGAGTGAGTTGATTGCAATATGCGATGCTACCACTGAGTCAATCTGGTTGAAGTATCTGTTAAGTGACTTTTGCATTCAGACTAATGACAGAGCTGTGATTTACAAAGATAACCAGAGTTGTCTGGCTCTTCTGCACTCTGGCAAGTGGAATACTCGTAGATCCAAACATATAGATGTAAAGTACCGTTTTGTGTGCAGTCACGTAGATATAGATTTTAAGTATTCGTACGTTCCAACTTCGCGACAGTTGGGGGACGTTTTTACGAAGGGCTGCCCGAAGCCTAAATTTGATATTTTTTGTAAACTGTTAAAATTAATGTAACTTTTTGTATATGTTTACCATTTGTGTTAAAATTTTTATGTTGTAATTTTTGTTATGTTATTGTTGACTTTTGTCATTCTTGTTTTAATGATGTTATTAATTTAGTAAGTTGTTTTGGTGATATTTGACATATTTGTATAATTATAATTTGAGTAAGCGTGTGAGAACAATAACAAATTATATTATACGTTGGCTTGTTATTCTCACATATCATTTGTTGTGGTAACACTGTTTTAATATTATTTGTAGTCTGTGATTTTTGTGTTTGAAACCCAACTGTGATTATATTTTTGTATACCTTCTCGTCGCTAATCAACCATCGTAACATTAACATATCCACTAATATTATGTGGAATAAAAGTTCGTAAAAAGTAAATATTTATAGTTTTATTTATGTGTTTGTAATGTGTGCGTCTAGTCTTTGCTCAATGTCTTCGTTAGTTTAGGTTTCATCGTTATATTTTTTCGTGTAGTTCGATCCGTTGGCAGTTCGTATTTTCTCACAAAATCTGTACAAATCCGTACAGTGTTGTAAACTCGTTTTGAAAGAAAAAGTACCTTCTTCTTTTCTTTTTTTTTTATGTTTTGAGACTTTTGAGGGATAATATTTCAAGTATTCGCCTTTTTTTCTGAATTTGCAAAAATGATTTAAAAAAAACGCTATTCCTAGTTTACCAGGAGAATTTTATTAGTTATGAAGTGAGGTTGAAATCCAAGGAAAGAAACAAGTTAGTTAGAGATACTGTAATGCAATGATCTAAAGTACAATTTACAAGTTTGAGGAAGATGAATGATCTCCGTCCATTACAAGTTCAAAGTTTGAGTGAAAAATGAGTTTCAGCGTTCTCGGGTGAACGAATGAAAAAAGTCGTGTTTGTTCGCACAACCTGAATATTGTTAGTACGCGTTATCGAGAGTAGTTGCGCTAAGTGTTATTAAGCGAGTAAAGGTGGAGTGTAGAACAACAAGTTGAAATGTAGAAATACATTGAATAAATAGGTTAAAATTAAGGCTGTTTGTCATTAACGTCATTATAGTCTTTCAATATCTGAGTTTAGCATTTCATTTCTCATAAAATGAGGAAAAAAACTAGGGTATGATCTTAACTGTAGCTCCAGGCGTGTTTATGGCTGATTCTAGCTCAATGATATTGCAGCTTCATTCATAATCAGGTTGACTTGAAAGAATTCCTATTACTCAAACTCAATATAGATTCTAGTCACTCCTGTGATCCTGTTATTGTGTATGTATATTTGAATTTTTTTTCTATTAATTTTTGTTGACTTTTGGGCTTTGGGTTCTCTTATCCGTTTTATCTCTTCTCCGATATTCTTGACATTATAAATTTATACTCTCGATGGCAAAAGCCAACAAACATTGAAAATTTGACTTTTTTTTTCATCAGCAATCAGGGCAACTAAACTGTGTGATGAAAAAAACGCTTAATTATAATTTATATTGTATTTTTGCTCAAAAATCCGTACTAGTAGCAAGAAATCCGTGTGAATCCGTACCCTCTTACAATATCTGTACAAAATCTGTACGCAGATTTTCATACCTCGAAAAATCCGTACACGTACGGATAAATCCGTACCTCTGGCAACCCTGTGATCATTACACATTGTGTATCGATCGAAAGGTTGTATGTATTAACGGTGACAGCCATGTAAATAGTGTTGTTCTACACTCTACCAGCACTCGCTTACTAACACTTAGCGCAACTACTTTCGATAATGTAAACTAACACTATTCAGGTTGTGTGAACAAACACGACTTTTCTCATTTGTTCACCCGAGAACGCTGAAACTCATTTTCTTTATATTTAGAAGAGAAATTAATTACGAGCAACTAACTCAGTTCTAAATGTAAATTTACTTGATTTATCTCATAAATAAAACTTGAACACTATCATATTAGAAAACTAATTTATTGTAAAAACGAAACATATTAATGTAGTATCACCATATTGAAAAACAACAAAGTTGAAGGAGCGTCACCTCTTGACCAGAAAACAGAAAGAAGAAAGACAGATAAAAACGACGAGAACTTGACTGTGGGGGATCTTGATTGCAGTAGTACCAACTACTGACTTCTAACACCCCCTTCCTGGCGAGTGTCGAGCCGTTTTTATTGGAATCTCTTGAGAATGAATGTTCTTGAGTTATCACAGACTTGAAGAATCACAGCAGCTTGAGAATCACAGGAACTTGAGTTTACTTAATCTTAACAAAACAAAACGAGTAAGACGCTCCAAAAACAAACAAAAATAAACTTAAATTCTTAAATTTTGGTCATAATACTAAACAAAATTGAGCAAATAAAATTACAAAATTAATTGACCAGAGAAAAAGGAAAAACGTCAAAATTAACAAACAAAATGAGAATCATAAAATTAATACTAGGTAACGAATCACCTGCAAACAAAATAATATTAGTATTTTCAAATAAAAATGATACTTAAAAATAATAAGTCTTCCTGAAAATAAAGAACACATGATCTTCCTGAGAAGTATCCAACTGGATGTTTATGCTTTGTAATGGGATTAGTTTGCAGCAACACTGCACCTAATGCGATTTTTGAAGCATCAACTTCTACACAGGTTTCCAATTTTGGATCGTAAATTGCTAAAACAGGTTTGGAAATCATTATTTCTTTTAATTTTTCAAAGATTTCAAGATGTTCTTGATTTAATTTAATTTTTGCATTTGATTTGCTGTCTGTTCCTCTTAGTAAGTCAGTAAGAGGGGCAGTAATTTTAGCTAGATTAGGAATTAATTTCCTATGATAATTTATTGATCTTAAGAATGATCGTAATTGTTTTAACATATAAGGGGGATTTAAATTTTTAATTGCCTCAATGTTTTTATTTAGTGGACGTAATTCGTTATATCGGACTGTGTGTCCTAATATTTCAATTTCGTTCATTGCGAATAGGCATTTTTTTGTTTTTATTTTTAAATTTACTTTATTTAATCTTTTTAATACTTCCCTTGTATTTTCGAGACATTCTTCGAAAGTTTCTCCGAAAATATAAATATCATCCAGGTAACATACCATTTTTTTCCAGAATATATCATGGAATATGTCATCCATGATAGTTTGGAAAATGGACGGGGAGATGCTTAAACCTATTGGGGTAGAATTGAATACATATCCAATTCCATCCACATTTATTCCAGTGTATTGTTTAGATTCTTCCGTGAGAGGAATCTGTAAATATCCACTGTTTAAATCAATTGTTGTAAACCATTTTTTATTTCTTAAGTATGGCCAAATAACATCAATCGTCGGGACACGATTATTATCCATAATAATTCTTTGGTTTATTCTTCGGTAGTCTACTAATACTCGATAGACTCCGTCTGGTTTCTTTTTTACAAATATTGGGGATTCAAATTTTGATTTTTGTTTTTTTAGGACACCGACTTTTACTAAGTCATCGACTAGTTTATGTAGGGCCTCATGTTCTGCGTGTGAGAATTTAAAATTTCTACACCGCAGTGGGGTTTTGTCGTCTACTCGGACAACTTGTTTGGGTACTTTACAGATAGAGACTTCGTCTGTTTTTCCCTTAAAAATATTATTAAATTCATTGATTATTTCATACATTTTTATTTTTTGTTCAAGCGACAATTTTGGGTTAATCGGGATAGGGTTTCCTCGATTATCCTTAAAAATAGTATTTTCTGTTATTTTTTCTATTTGGCAGGAATTAATTTCTACTGCACTACTTAATTCAAATTTTCCAAAGTATTCGCCTTTATAGATCACGTGAGGTCTGTTATTGTGATTAACAGCCGCTATCGTGTCTTCTGATAAGATTACAAAGAAATTATGCTTTTCTTCCATGGATGTTTCACACAGAAACTCCAGGTGCTCGGGCAAAGTTGCTAAAATTAGCACTGAGTTTGCCTCAATTTTAAAAGTTTGGGGGACATAATATTTAAAGGGCTTAACATAACCTAACTTATTTTCTTTTTCAATAGGGTAGTTGTGACATTCAGGCATGTCAAAACATCGCTCTTCATCACCACACGGTAAAGTGAATTTGTTTTTTGAGAAGTCCATTTTGGCTTTATGGGTTGACAAAAAGTCGTAACCCAGTATGACCGGTTCTACTAAATTTCGGACAACGAAAGTGGGATGTGGGTAAATACAATGATCAATGGAAAAAATCACATTGGTTCCTATGACCTCAAGAGGTTGACTATACGCACCACAAAATCTTACTTTTGTTGGTTGGATTGGTTCCATAAAATTGACTTTCTTTAAAACTTTTTCATCAATAAGTGTCTGTTCTGAACCTGGATCGACTAGGCTAAGTATTTGTTTACCATAAATGGCAAATGGGAGGTGAAATTTACATTGGGTTCTGCAGTACCCTTTATTTTGAAATTTCTCCTTACTCACATTGTTAACCTGTTTCAATTCTTTGTTCAAGACATCCCTTACAGCTGACGGATCACCTGTAAGGGGGCACTTAGTTTTTTGAGCAACTATTTTGGCAGGCCTGGGGGTTTGATGTTTGGAGGTAATTTTGTTGTTGTGGGGCTGCCATCAATGGTGCTGGTGGGGCAATCATTTGAGTGTTTGCAGCCACATAAGGCAGATTTTGGGGAGTATTAAATGAGATTCCAGACCATGCTGGAGCATTGTTCCAATTTGGAATTCTATTGGAGTAGTATCCATTATTATTTCTAGGGAAATTATTTATACGAAAATTTGGATTAAAATTTCTGCCTTTATAATTAGGGTTGAAATTTTGATTATTATTCCAATTTCTATTTTGGTTGTTTTGGTTCCAGTTTTGGTTCTGGTTCCAATTACCATTATTATTATTATTATTATAATTATTATTATTATTCCTATTTTGATTTTGGTTTTGATTTTGGTTTTGATTTTGATTCTGATTTTGATTTTGATTTTGGTTATAATTATTTTGTTCATTATTTTTATTTTGGGGATTTTTGTTTTTTCTGGATTCCTGAGATTTCGAAATGTTCGCTATTGCAGCGCTCATTTTTTCCATCTCAGCTTTCCAGATTGGATCGGATGATACTAAATTTACATTTTTTTCCGTTTTTTTATCCGTTTTTCCAGCTTTTAATTCTTCAATAGTTTTTTCCAGTTGATCAATTTTTTTTCTTAAGAGGGGATCTGAATGTCCAAATACTTTATCTTTAAATTCCAAATATTTAGAGAAAGCTTTATCTAGTTCCTGAATTGTTTTAGGTTCTTTTTTTTATTAGAAATACTCTTTCTTTTTCAAGAAGGTTTGGCATTATTTTTTCAATTATTTTTTCTTCAGAAATGTCGGGTTCAATTTGTTTTAAAATTCTTTTCACGAACATAATATACGCAGGGAAATCAGCTTCGCCATTATAATTTCTTTCGTACAATATTTCACGTAGTTGGGGTTTAGTCCTAGTAAAGACTTCTAAAATTTTTTGTTTTGTATTTTGCCAATTATTACATTCGGGGTTTGCTTGAATTCTATCTTCAAACATTTGTTTAGCAAGGCCTGAAAATGCAATTCTTATTTTTTTAAATTTCATATTTGCATCCCAATTGAATGATTCCGCCTCATTTTCAAATCCGATTAAAAATGACACGATATCTTCAGTTGGGGTGTGTCCATATAGGGAAGGTCTGATGTTTACTGCAGCCTTTCCTGACATTTTATTTTCTATAGGGTGAATAAATTTTCTAAAATTCTAGTTTCGAGTTCTGGGCTGAGGAAATCTTCGTCAGATTTTTCTAAGCACTCAGTAATATCAGCAAGATTAATTGCTGTTTTGGCTCTTAGAAATGGTGTGGGATTATCCAGATTTTCCAAAAGTGGGGTTGAAGTCGTAGAGGGATTAAAGTATTTTCTTATAATAGGATTTTCTAGTTCGGGGATTTGTTCACGAGGTTTTCGTGTTGTTTGTAAAATTATTTTTATATTTTCAGGGGTTAATAATTTTTGTATTTCTTTACTAGATCTAATTTTTAATAGGATATCCTCTTGGGTTTTTATACGAGAAAAATATTTTTTTATCAACTTCGATATTTAAATTTTGACATATATTGATTAATTCGAAATTTTTAGCTTCGATAAGCCAATTTAAATTTGTTTTAGTACTATTGGGTTCCGATAAATTTTCCCAAGTTTCATTTATAAAAATAAATTTTTTCGCGACTTATAATTATTTAACACTTCTTATATTTAAGGGAGGGACGCGAATTATAATTAATATTAATTGTTACTTTGTTTCTTCTTTTGTTTGAACAGGAGCTTGATGGATCCGTTGCCGCTTTGCCAAATTTTGTAGATACGCCTGTTTTTATTTTCTATTTTTTGTACAATAAATATCCTTGATTGTTTTCGAAGTTCGATTTTCTTTTCACTACTGGTTTTTTTCCACTCGCAAATAATCTTTACTTCCTTTCCTCAAGAGCGCACCTTACGCGTTTCTCATTGAGTACTTAACTAGAGTTTTCAAGGTTAGAGCAAAGTACTTCGAACCAGAGGAATTGAAACAGCAGCTTGGATTCAGCAATTCCATCGAATAGGTACTAGAGTGAGAGTTCGATTTGCTATAGCAGACCAGTTGGGTGCCAATAATGTAACAGCCAAAAGAGGTGGTAAAGTACCTAATTAGAACCACTTTCGGTATTACACCATACACGAAATATCACGTACTGTAAAAGCAGTAATACTTCTAAGATAAATTCAAGTTTATCATCCACAAACTATAGTGGACCTTAACAATAGTTAGAGACTCAATAATATTTCAAACACATGAGTGAGTTTACACATTTAATAAACTAATAATTTGTACATCACAGTACATAAAGATACGTTAATATTTATACATCTACAATCACAATTCAACAAGCAAGACTATCTGTTCACTAGAGGTTCCAGGTACTTAGAAGTAGCTGTCGAGGAACTGTGTCTTATTCCACTGACTCGAGGGATTATATACTCGTTCAGGGTATGAAAACGTATGTGTCGGATAGGTAAAGCGAGGTAGGGTGTTGTTATTATAGGGTTGTGCTGACTCGTCGAGTACTCGAGGGACCGGCACAATTAGGTCATGAATATATAGAAAGTATATCTATATTCATAAAATTAAATATGGGTAAATTAGTGGTTGTTTATAAAGAGTTATAGGATGATTATTGTTGATAAATATCTACGTTTTTGGTATTCGAAAATGAGTAAACGAATATGTTCGTCATTTCTAAAAATAGACGAAAATATACGTTACAGGTAGTATTTAATAAATATTTAACAATACGTTTGGCGTAATTTTTAATTTCGCTAGTGACAAATCCTTGACACTGAGCCAACTTATTTACCGCGTAACAAATGTCAGGGCGTGAATAACGAGCCATGTATAATAATGCGTCGATTATGCCTCTGAATTCCATGTCATCATTTGGGTAGGATGATTTATTGATAACCAAATTTGTTTCCATTGGCGTATTGGCTTGTGCTTTAATATCAATCCCGTAATTTTCAACAACTTTTGCTATATATTTTTCTTGAGACAAACGAAGTATTTTATTCTTGCGATCTCTTTCCAGTTGTAAACCTAAATAATAATTAGGTTCATGAGTGTATTTAATTTTATAGTCATTACCCAGGGTATCTAGAAAATGTTGACCAAAATCTGCGTCATTAGTAACAAATAACAAATCATCGACATGAGAGACTAGAAGAGAGATCCCTCTGTTTTTTGAATGGTGTATATACATGCAGCGATCAGATTCAGACTCCACAAAGCCAGTACGTTTAATCGATTCCTTCAGCATCTCGTACCATCTAATCGCAGCTTGTTGTAATCCATATAGTGATTTGTTTAATTTCAGAACAAAACACTGTTTATCTACGTCGATACCATCAGGGATGCGTACAAAAACATCTTCACATACTTCACCGTGCAGAAAAGCTGTTGTAACGTCGATTAGAACTAGATCTAGATCATACAACTCTGCAAAAGACAAAAATAGACGAATGGCATCTATGCTGCATTTTTCAGTTTCTGGGCGATCAAATATCTTGCAGAATTCACGAGCTACCAATCTAGCTTTAGCGCATTCATCACCGTTTTCATCGAATTTAATGGTAAATAACCATTTCGTATCGATCAATTTTACATTCTTTGGTGTTTCAGCTAACAAAAATGTGCCATGTTCTTCAAGAGAATCAAATTCCCAGTTGATGGCTGCAATCCAATCATCGCGTGCGTTGCAAGTTATGGCTTGATGAAAAGTTTTTGGCAAAAAATCACTTAATAAGCCCGTTTGTTTTCTTTCGTGAGTGTTGGCTTGATAATGCTAATAGTGAAAACGCATATGTGTGATCATCATAGAATTTATCATTTTCATTGGTATTCAGTGCCTCTGTGATTTGTTCATTGTCATTTGTTTGTTCCTCTGTGATCACAGTTGCCGTTGATTCAGCTTTTGATGAAGTATTTTCAGATTCATTAGAAGTTGTTGTTGTTTCGCTAATCATCGCTGTTGGAATATTCTCAGATAAGTTATCGACTGATTTTTCATCATTATTTACTGTTATTCCCTTCTCAAAGTCAAAATTTGCAATATTTCTATCTTCTAGAAATCGGACATCACGGGATATGATGGTTTTATCGGTTTTTACATCTAACATTTCATAACCAGTTTCTGTATATCCCACTAGTAGTCTTGGCTCCGTCATGACATTTAACTTCACTTTTCCAGTGTTCCTCTGCTTTGTGTTACTTTGTTTTCGTATTTCCTTAGGAAGATGAACCAATCCAACACAACCAAAAATCCACAAATTTGAAACATCAGGCTTCCGATCAAACAGTACTTGAAATGGCGTTGTAAATTCAAAATTCGTCTTCGTTGGTGATCGATTTAGAAGATACTCTGCAACCTTCATTGCATACGGCCAGTAACATTGATCGAGTTTGGAATCAATAAGTAAGCAACGTATTAATTCCAAAATACTTCGATTCTTCTTCTCCGAAAGTTCATTCAATTCAAGTGAATATGGCGCACCCGAATCTATTTCGATGCCAGCCTGTTCACAGTATCTCTGCATATCTCCTTGTATGTATTCCCGTGCGTTGTCACATCTCAATGTTGCTAATGGGTCATTCGGGAAACAATTTGTTAGCCATTTATGGTAACGCGCAAAAAGGTGTGGTACTTCCGATTTTTTAGCCATTGTATACAGATGAATATAACCAGAATATCCGTTGATAAATGTAACTATGTACCGTTTATTTTCAGTTGTAACAAAACCTGGTTCCAGAACATCTGAATGTAGTATTTCCAGCTTAAGTGTCGGTTTCTCACGTGATTTATTGTGTGGTAAATGGAAACTTTTTGATTCGATGCAAGTTTGACAATTCTTCATCGAAATATCAGCTAACTTTGAAGATGGAATCCCCAGTGCCCTAGACTGCAAACGTTTCAGGTATTTAACTGAAATATGGCCAAATCTGCGATACCATTTTTCAGTTTCGGTATATTTAGTTTGTTGCGTTGTAGAAATTTTATTTGAATCAGAAGCTGCTAATGAATCACTATCATTTGCCGTTGGTATCTCATCTGTTTGAATGCCAATTGACAAACTTTCCTTCATACGAGTAGAAGGTGTTTTACTCTCCTTCGCTGCTTGACATCTCGTTTTCACCGCATGTGCTAGGATTTTTTGATCATTTGACAAGTATGCACGATATTTTACCTGTATTAGTCCATTTTTGCGAAATACCGAAAATATGGTTTTTCCAGATTCTATGTCAAAAACATCGGCATAACTTTTTCGAAAAAGAATTCCCGTTTTGTCACTGTTCGTAATTCTTTTTTCCAACAGCAAATTGTGAGATAGCTCAGGGACATACAAAACATTATTGAAACCAACTACCTCAGTTTTGTCACTATCTCTCGCCTTTACTTCTATGATCATGTTGCCGATATGCGTAGCTTCGAGATTTGCCGTAATATCCGCACATTCCAAATGTCCAGCTGATTCAAATTTTTCAACTTTATGAAGAAATTCCAAATGTTTAGTCATATGCTCCTCTGCTCCACTGTCTAAATAAAATTCACCTTCTACCATTCCGTCATTTTCTGCTTCACTGTCACTGCCTTTTGCATCTTCAACACTTGTATTTGCGATTAGCACTTTAATTTTTGTTGTTTGTTCACAGGTACCATTCTGCTCCTCCTGCTCTCGACGTCTAATTACATCTTGAATGTAACTGCTGACATGGATACTGTACGTTTTTGTAGGCTTCGGAGGTTCAGGAGATTTTTTTATTGAGCGAAATTTGCTCCAATCTGCAGATTTCTTCTCCTATGCTCGTTTTTCAGTATGTTTCTCATCATCGATACTTGGCTCCTGCTTGACTGGATCCATTGATGTTTGTTTCCATGATGGACAGTCCTGTGCAATGTGACCTGGTTTTTTGCACATGAAACATGTCCTCTCATTTGACTGACGACTTGTTGATGGATTGCTACTTTTCCGATCTCGCCAATTACCGCTGTGTTCCGGATTTGAGCCAAATTTATGTTTACGATCATCAGGTTTATAATGTGTTTTTCGTTTATCTTCGTTGTCACGCTGCCTCCGCTCATGCGTCTCCAATAATTTCCATCTGTAATGGTCATATGATCTGCTTTGGGCAGGTTGTAATTCGTACCAGTCCAAAACTGAATCATACGAACTTGGCATAGATGTGTGCAACTGATAAATCTGTTCTTCATTGTTGATCTTGACTCCTGCTTCATTGAGCTCTTGATATTTTTGCTCATGTAATTTTTGTTGGGATACGATTCCCTCACTTCCTCACGAACACATAACTCTACATTAACTAACACTGTATGTAACAGGTATATTACATTTATTCGTTTTACATGTGGCAACACTGATCGCCAACATATTCTTTCCACCACTGCTCGACGGAGAATGTCCTCCGTTTGTCAGTCGTTGTACTAACGTCGCTAATAAATCTTTTTTCTAAGATGAAAGTCCGTGCTTATCTTTTCCATGTAAAGTGATCAGAACTCACCCCAATATGGTAGGCAGAGCTGCGGATCAGGAAAATAAGTGCGGTAATTAAAATGTGATAATCGTGTAATTAATTAAAAGTTAAAATTTCGTGTTTCACGCAAAGTGAAAAGGCTTAGTGCCATGTGATACCTCCACGCAAAGTGGTAGGAAAAGTTAAAAATTTGTGAACAAAAAGTTTGGTTCAGTGATTAAAGTAACTATCCTGAAAAAGTTAAAATTTTTAATTCAAATAAATCAATAAAGAAAAGTGAAATTTAATGAAAACAACGATAAATTCTTGGGTGCCTGTGAAAACATCGAAGTCGAGAGTTTGGAGAAAGCAGATCAGATACGAGAGGATCTTGTGGTTTGGTAGAACGTGCATACAATCAAAAACGGTTGGCAATTGTTCATGCTATCAAAGATTTCAATATGGAGGAAATTACAATAGAAATAATTACACAAATAGAAACCAAAACCATAGTCAAAATGTAGATCAGGGGAAAATAACATATAATAATAATCAAAAGTCAGAAATGTCTCAGAACAATAATAATTATGAAAACAGAAAATATAATAATAATCAAAATCAAAATAATTTGCCAAGTTCGAATAACTTAGTATGTTTTAAGTGCCATGGCAAAGGGCACATAGCCAAAGTATGTCCGTCAAATAAAGAGGGTGCAAAACCCCAAGATAAATTAGATGGTCCTGCACAAAACACGAGATACGGACGAAACAATTCAAATAATAATAATAAGAATAAAAAGGAAAATGATGTTCAATGGTCCATGATGATCAGATATAAAGGTCATGAGCCAAACAAAAACACAAATAATAATAAATTAATAAACTTGATCACATCTAAAGACACAAAGCAAGAGTCAGACTCAGATTATGTCCCTCTCACTAAAAGAATAATGTTAGATGGTGGAGCTGTTGCTCACGTAATATCAGATTTGTCAAAACTGTCTAACCCAATAATGCTAGAAAAGCCTATCGAGTTAGAATGTGCCATTCAAGACACCCTACTCATTGCCACACATATAGGAACTATGTTCATCATAGTGGAAAATTCAGAGAGGAATCAAAAAGTAATAAGATTAAAAAATGTACATTATGTACCATCTCTAAACGTAGATCTAATGTCAGGGATTAAAATAATAGAAAACAGGGCGCTAGGCATAGATCAAAATTTCTCTGCAGCGCACATATATATCAGTGGGACGGATGAAGTAATTTTTTCAACCCCAAAAATAAGAGGTGTATACATGGTGAAGTACGAAATTGTACAAGAGTCCACCGTTAATATTATAGAAAATGAAGAAGATTTAAATAGAATATGTCCTTATAATAACGAATCAAATAAATTGGCATGTATGCCTAATATAAATTCCCAAGATGAATGGATGGAATATGAAGTAGAGGAAGAAATTATTGAGGAAATTCAGGAGGAGAACGAAGAGAAGGGAGAGAATATTATTAATAATACACAAAAAAACACAATTAATAATAATGAAGATAATAATACTATAATAAACCTTAATGACAAACATGATAATAATGACCCACAAAATAATGAAACGAATGAAGGAGGAAGCGAAATGAATGAGGATGTAGGTATAAACACTAATAACAATATAATAAATGATAATGATATAATAAATAATGATCAAGAAGTCAACGAGAACATAGAAAAATTAAAAATAGATAAAAAAATGATATGGCATAGGAGATTGGGACACTTATCAGAAAAAAATTTAAAGTTCTTGACAAAGGTCTCAAGAGGCATTCCAAATGGAATTACATTTCGTGATGACGAGCTCAGTCTGTGTGAGGTATGTGTGAAAGCTAATTCTAGAAGATTAGGGCACAATGGAACTCGCACACGGCCATAAAGAAAACTCTAGCTTGTTTCATCAGATACAATGGGCCCCTTCTCACCAGGCATATATGGTGAAAAGTATGTTTTGATATTCGTGGATCATGCCACAAAATACACTTTTATCTCCACTATTGAGAAAAAATCAATGGTTTTCGAGGAGTTTAAAAAATTATATATGAAATTAGTCGAAATTCCCGGATCACCCAATAGCCACTTTAAGATGTGACAATGCTAGGGAATATCTTGACTCCAATATGAAGACATTTTGTGAGGACCATGGCGTAAACCTCGAGCCTGTTGTTCTGTATTCACCAGAGTTGAATGCGATGGCCGAAAGGCAGAATCAAACGATCATGGCAAGGACAAGGGCTATGTTGTTTGACTCCGATTTGGACTTCAGTTTTTGGTCATTGGCTGTTCTGACGGCTGTTTATGTTATAAACAGAAGCCCAACTAGGGCCAACAAAGACCATAAGACCCCTTTTGAGATGTTTTACGGTACAAAGCCGGACTTATCCGATATGAGAGTTTTTGAGTCTCTCGCTCACAGGCATATTCCCATAGAGGTCTGTCAGCAACAAGCCACAAAAAATAAAAGAAAAAAAGCCAACAGTGAACACCCGAAATTAACCCAAAGATCCAATAAAGGAATTTTTGTAGGGTATACCAATAGTGGGTACTGTATAAGGGACCCATTAATAGACAAATCGCATGTTACATGCGATGTCAGATTTGATGAAACGATAAACATAAAACAAATAGATAATAAAAATAATGATAATGAAAAAATACAGGATAATAATAATATAATAGAAACCCCTGTAATTTTAAACTTATTTAAATCAAGATATAAGAATTACATTGAGGACCACAGCATCTCGAAAACAATCCTTTTAATGAAGAATGGCAACAAGCCATTACAGACGAGCTGAAGTCATTATCTGATATGGGCTTGTGGGAAGTCGTCCCAAAGGAGAAAAATGTGAGGTTAGTTGATACGAAGTGGTGTTTCACCACAAAACCCAACAACCAAGGCGTTCATATACCGAAGGCTAGACTGGTTGCGAAGGGTTTTAAAGATCTTACTCACTATTCTCTAACTGAAACATATGCCCCGGTAATCCAATATTGGCTAATAAGATGGATATTATCCATTACAAATAAATACGGTTGAAATATAACACAATTCGATATAAAGACAGCCTTCCTTGACTCACAAATAAAATATCCTATATTCATATCAAACCCTAAGGGATGCCAACTAGGCGAAAATAATTGCCTAAGATTAATAAAGTCAATATATGGACTGAAAACATCTTCCAAGAGTTGGTACGTAATGTTTAATCCACGCAATACCAAGTGATTCACATCAAATAAAGATTAATCAAACAGATAAATTGGTTTCAATAAGACAAGTTGTTGGCTAGTAACCACTACGAGTGGACACAAGACTTAATAATATTTCAATAAGAATTTCACATTAAAAATAGAACACAATCCAACTTTCTTCGTAGGTTTTGAAATAAGCGAGATATCTCTAGAAAACAAATTATACTCACACAAAATAGATATATTGATAAGATTCTCCGGAAGTTTGGAATGACGGAATGTAATCCATCTTCCACACCAATTGAGACTGGACTTAAGATAAATATGCCAACAAATGGAATGGATGACACCAAATATAGGGCTATGATTGGGAATCTGCTATATGTGGCAAGACTGACCCGCCCGAATATTGCCTTCGCCGTCAATTATTTATCATGTTTTCAGGCATCCACCAATAATGAAATAAAAAACTACGTTCGTCGTATTATTAAGTACCTTAAAACTACAAGGGACTTCTCTCTGGTCTTCCACTCCGACCAAACACACATTAAGGCTTTTGTCGATGCGTCGTATGCACCCGACGTAGACGATTCACCCATCAATATAAATAACTTGGAGAAAGGGTGCTCCACAACTGGCTTTATGATATTCGTAAACGGAGACTTGTTAAATTGGGCCGTTCACCCGCAAAACACGATTGCAACTTCGTCCACTGCAGCCGAGTTAATTGGATTGAATGATGCACTAGACGACATATATGTGATCTGGAGACTTATAGAAAGAGTTTTCTCTGTAACCGACCTAGTGCAAGTGTACGAGGACAATATATCTGCGTCCCATATTGCATCTGGGGGAGGCCAGAAATGCTCCAGGTCCCTTGCGATCAAATGCTACGTACTGCTGGAAGCTTTACAACAAAAATTAATAAGTTTTAATGATATTAGGTTACCTGATCAAGTAGCTGATATATTGACTAAGGCACTTGATTGGAAAACCTTCCAAAATATCGTTACGAGAATCCTCCGAACAAGTCAACTTTTCGGCCAATAGTCTTAATTGACATAACCCTCAAAATTTTTTGATATTTGGTTTTGAACTGCCAATGGGCATCGGTCTTTTAGCGTCTGTCGGAAACCGAGCGGTCCATATTTCCTTTCACAATTCACATCACAATATTCAATAGGTTCCCCGTTGCTGCTCTGCCTCTCTTACTGGCACCAGCATTCCCTAACAAATACAATTGATTCCAACAATAGCATATTTATCTAAACCCCACACAACTAATTATAAGGACATATACATAATGATACTTTCTCTCCACAGCTGACAATGAGGAGATATTGATCTCTCCGACCTACCTTTTATATATATTTTTTTAAAATTAAAATCACACAATATTTATAAGACGTGACACTATAATAGAAGGTTAAATGTATACCTCATGTTAATAATTACACGATATATAAGATAAAACAATTGATACATAAATTTATACACATTTTAATTGTACACCATAATACTAGTCAACGACATACCTAATATTTTTACCATTTTATAGCAATTTTCTTTTATATGATATTTATATGCAACAATTTTGACTGCTATTGCTTATTATTTCTTATATACATACTTTGTGTGACACATTTTTATTTATATGTTTGTTCGTCCGTTTTGAATTGCAGGGGGGGGGGTGTTGGGATACGATTCCCTCACTTCCTCACGAACACATAACTCTACATTGACTAACACTGTATGTAACAGGTATATTACATTTATTTGTTTTACATGTGGCGACACTGATTGCCAACATAATATTCTTCCCGCCACTGCTCGACGGAGAATGTCCTCCGTTTGTCAGTCGTTGTACTAATGTCGCTAATAAATCATTTTTCTAAGATGGAAGTCCGTGCTTATCTTTTCCGTGTAAAGTAATCAGAACTCACCTCAATAATTTTACGTACTTTTCCAAGTTTCCACCCAGATGGAACTGCATTCTCTGCCACTGGTCACGTGCTACAACAATTCCGACTTTTGAAGTTGATTTATGGTCAATATTCAATCTGGCCATCATCTGTTGTACAGTCACGCAAGGACGGATTCTGCATAAATATGCATCTTCCATGGTTGCAGCAATAATTGCTTTTGCACGATACTGTTTAATATTATAGGCTTTCATTTTTTTCAGACGATCTTCTGCTCTCATTTCGATGTATTTACAATTTTCATCATTGTCATCGAAATGATCCAACAGGTCCTCTTTAGCCATGAACAATTCGATTCGATAGTGCCACATGTGTAGTTACAGCCATTAAACCTTTCAGGAACTTTTATTTCAAGTGATGATGTAATTTTTTCAGCCATATTTTCTGTTGTAGGTACTCCTGATGGTTGATTCTGCGTTATCTGGTTACAAGCTACTGGATTACTGCTTGGCTCATTCAGATCAGAAAAACTTGCAGATTGATCACCTGATTCTTCACTATTTTCAGGATTCTCACAAGACTCGGCTACACTACGTATTCCTCTGCCTCTGCTTTTCATTTAATTTACAAAAATTGTTTCAGATTCGAATCTCGCGAAACGATTCTCAGCCTTCTTATTGGATCACCAAAATACGTACTTTTCAACGTGAAGTACTTTCACTTTGATTTTTCCGCAAAAAATTTTCAAATTCACGCACAATTTTACACAAATTTCTTGATAGAACCTCGCGGAACTCTCAAAAAACGTGAAAATTACTTAAATTTTGCCTTTTTAATCATTTATAACTTTGCTTTGCTACCATGATGGTAAATAATAAAACAACTACACTTTATCGTATTTATTAAGCAACTGAAACAACCATACAATATAAAAAGAGACTAGAAAATATTCCAGTCTTCCCGAATATTCATCATAAGTTCTAGAAGAACTTATGATGTCACACAGTCATTCAAGAAAGGCCAAAAAGAAAAACTACACAACTCAAAATATTTAAGTAAACAAACATATATATGTATACGTTGGATAGATTATCAGAAAAATCCCCGACACAATATGATATGTCCGTACTCCGTAGTGAAATACAAATCATTTCGACAAGATATTTATTTCAACGAAGCAGAGCAGCTTCAACTGTCCCATTTTCTAAGCCTTCAGAATTTTTTGCGGATTAATCACAGAAAGAAATCGTGAGTACCTAAACCTATTAACCTAATCTTATTTGGAGTCAAAAATTTGTCGTCGATTATATAAGTATATATTCAACTCAGATTTTACTAAACTGTCTCAGTCATCTGACCTGCATGAGAATTCAGCATCAACCGTTTAGTGGTCATGATTAAATAACGATGACGCAGAATAAACTCTTAAACCGTGTATATCATCCGGTTGAGACACCTCTACCTTGCAACTCTACCCTTATTGATTTTAAACATCATTGTTTGCCTGGCCTAAATTTAATCGCTAAAGAAAGCGTTACTATCAGTTCCGTGGGAGAGATATCAAAATTATACGATGAACCATGGGTGAATGTGAAGAAACCGTTACCTTGCCTGTTTCACGAGCCTGCTCTTGGATTGTGTAAGTTTTTATTTTGTCACCATATTATACCTTCCGATTTGGCAGCCATAAAAACTTTACCATATTTTTTGATTAAGGTAATGAAGATCCTGCTTTGAAAATAGTCCGTGAAAAATATTTTTGGAAACGGCGAAAAAAACAAATGTTGGAACTTATCCACAAGAAATATAAAGGCAAAGGTGAGCTGTAGTTCAATGAAATTAATGCTTTTTAGAGCAGCGTAGTTATATTCATTTTCTTTTTACTTCTCTTCCACAGGACATTTTCGAGTGAGTTCGATTGAATCAAAGAAAACTGATAGAACGGCGAAATTACCGTATGGTATCACCAGGCTTGCTGATCACCTCGCTAGAAATCCTGATAAACATTTTAAAGGTGTAAGTGGCGTACAATTTCATAATGCTAGGCTTTCGTAATCAGACATCATTCGGAGACCCATCAATATTCAACCACCTGATCGTTCCTTCTCTCTCGTTTTAACATCAATTTTTTTTTAGTTGTACAATTGGTATTTCGATAGTGCGTTGGCAGCAATTAAATCCCGCGAAGAACCTTATTTGCTGCATGCTGGAGGAGAGCAATTAGATCATTTGTGTAAGTAAAATACGTCAATAATGTGATTATGATTACTGCAGATGAGTTCTTTAATTTCTGTACTTCCATATGTTTAAAATTTTTCAGATATTTCATCGACCCAAGCCGATGCCACCTCTCAATCAATTTCAGTCGTGTATCCCAAATTCAATATTTCTTTCAGGGAAAATGGTCCTATTTTTGACATTATTTCGAGTCGAGAGAATGGTAAATTTCTTCTTTTTTTTAAATGCCTAATTTGAATTCCACGCATTAGTGAGTGTGAGCACGTTTATCTTGTCTTTATTTCTGTGGAAAAATGGGTTTCAAGTCTAATCGCACGTGCATTGATTCTGTGCTACGAGAAAAGCGCGATATTCTTCGTTTCCATTTCGGAACCAACCATCCGCTACTGATGCATCGTAAATGAAATTTGAGAATTCATTTTACTCTGTCAGGAAAAATTGTTTGTGAAAAGAAAAGAAAACAATCTGTGTACCCAACCCTTAAAATTATTTGAAACAGAATACTATCTATTTATGTAATTAGGTATGAAACTATATAAGGTCATCTTGTACAACGAGCATATGAATTAATACTTGAAGCACAATACGCTACGTTTTGCACAACGTTCAGTGAGGCCAGCTGCCCCAATTCATTAAACCTTCACCTCCCATTTAAAATACATAGGAAATATGCGTTTTTACCCGAATTTTTGGCCATAATTCTCTTATTTAATGAGATAACTACTTTTTTCAACTCATGCATCAAAAAGAAGTTATTATTAAATCAATTTTGATAAGCAAAATACGAGATTTCCAAAGCAGTTTGGAACATCAAAAGTGGTTTTCATTTCTTCACTAAGTGTAGAAACAGTGTAGAAATTATTTTTTCTAAACCGATTGTTGTTTATTTCTGCCCAGACCCGTTTACGCATACACAAGTTGCAAAATGTCACAATGAAAAAGGGCCATTTCACATGGTAATGCTTACACAAACAACCAAGTTCACTTCTCAGTAATATTTAATTATACCTAAAATTCTATTCACGAATGAAGTTTACCTGTTTAATCGAATAAATAATAACCTCTATTTAGTGGATTCGTCAAAAAAAATATCGTACTCAACTAGTTAACCACTCATGATAATCAACTCTTGGCACTTAACAGCCCCCACCCGCGGTTCGTACTGCAACTAAGCAACTTGTTGACAACCACTCATTTTGATAACTAGTTGAGTAAAATGCTATCTTGAAATAAATTGAATTTTAGAGGAGGTTTCATGAAATGAAGTGAACTCAAAAACAAGAAGTTTAAGCCCTTATAGGCGTAGAAAATTGAAAAAGAAGGTGAAATCATGCATAAAATTGGCTTAATTTAATGTAATTAGTAAACTTTACCCAAATAGAACTAATTATAACTACTCATTTTCATAAATTCACTGTTTTTAAGTCTTATCATCAGTTGTCTTTAGGGTTAAGTTTACTGATAACATTGAATTGAGGTGTTACAGGAAGTAACCTACTAGTGAATCCGCACCAAAATTAATAGCAATTCATAATAAATTATTATTAATAGTTGTTTTGAATTTCGTAGCTTCGGTTGAAAATTAAAAATTTTATAGGTAAAATAAAAACAATCAGCAATATTGGAAGTACCATACAGCCAATCCACAATAAAATCAATAAGTCAGATTAATGGGTAGTACTATAGTAGCAAGATATTGGTTTTTATACATAAGTATATATATAAAAACATATACTAGCTGCCAATTGTGTCGGATTTGCTTGACAGTAGGGCTTATAACCAAAATATTTTTGGGGTTATTGGTTTCTGGGAACCAATAAAAATCCATATTGCTTACTGGCTACTAGTTATTCATTAAAAATTTACTTTCTTGTTACTGGTTATGTTCTGGTTAACCAAAACAACTTTTCTGGTTATTTGTTATGGTTACTGGTTATTGATTGAGACAAAATTCGTGGTAAAATAGACAAAAAAATATTTATTCGGGTCAAGTTATCGATAATTCATAATTTTCCAGGAAATAATAGGTAATTTCTGAAGAAAAAAAAATCAGTAATATTGATATTTCAGAAAAACCAAATAAACCTATACTTTCTGGTTATTGTTCTGGTGGTTTCAGAATTTTGTGAGAATTGGTTATTGCTTATTGGTTAATGGTTAGGTGAAATTTTTTTGTTATGGTTATCGGTTCCAAAATCAAAATTATCTATTTGTTTAGATTTTTAGTGGTTATTTTTCTGGTTATGGTTGCAGTTGCAAGCCTTACTCGACAGATACCTTGGACCTTCAACTCTAATCCTGAGCAGAGTTCATTGATATATAACATAATAAAATCTGAAAATAAAAAATTTTCCTCTTTTTGGTCCTAGTGAGGATCTGAGAATGGGTCTAATGATAAAATTAACATTAAATTCCATTTCAGTGCCTCAAAAAACATGTCCAATGATATATTAGAGTATTACATAATAAAATATGAGAATAAAAGATTCTCCTGGCCCATGCTTATGTATGTAACCACATACTTACTAACACAAACCTTAGACATTTAAATTTATAGTACTGGACTAGTAAAGAATGATGATTTATGATTATATATTCCAGTGATAAATAGGCAATCAGAGAGTATCTTTTAAGGTACTTTTCTTTTTATTTATGTACGCCATCCTTGCGAATTTAAGTTATGACTCCATCAGATGTATTCTAAATTAATGAATTTAAGTAAAACATTGAAAATATGCAGAAGGTTTGGAAGGGTTGCCTACTTTTTTTCCCACATGTCTTGACATTAAAAAGTTCATTGGTCTTATGGATCTTTACTGGTCCAGTGCTATACAGTCAAAGACACAGAGACACATTTTTTTCTTCTCTCTTCTCTCCTTCCCTCCAAAATTCGCCCCTAGATTTGAACCGTGGCTGCTTCCTTCACACTTTTTTGTTTTTATCCCCGCAGTGAAAAAAAAAATGTGTTCAAATTGCTTATCAAAATTCGGATTCTGAACTGAAAAAATTGAAATTCCAGAATGAGAAATAATTGTGTGACGATGGTTCAAATCTTGATAGAAGAACTGTTTTTTTATTTTAATAGATTGAAACGACATTGACTCAATTTGAAATAGTTTGAGAATTTTCTTAATTATTGGTTCGGCCATTCGTGAGAAATGGCATCGCAAAAGTTGTTCTGTGAGTGGGTATGTTAGGAAGCTTCGCCTCATTAGCTTCAGTCTAAATATATAAATGTGAATGTTTGTCTGTTTGTGTTTGCCTCTCTGTATGCCCATCACTTCAAAACTGCTCTATTGATCTCGCTGAAATTTTCAGGACTTAGTTGTGTTGTCCCAAGTAGGTTATATGCCAAATCTGAGGTCCGTATCTCCCTTGGGAGTGAAGTTGTGGAAAGTTTTTTATAAATTTTTTTCGTGAAGTGAGTGGTATTATAATTTTTTTCATATAGTGCGTGGTTAGGTGATGTGAGGTAAAAGAAAAAAGGGGGTTTAGGGATGAAGCCCCCATTAAATAAAAATTTGAAAATTATGAAAACATACACACTAATCTCCTCTGTAATGACGATGAAATTTGCCCGAATACATTTGCCAATAATATCTCCACCGTATGCAAGTGTATATTTATAAGCATGAATGAGAGAGAAAGAGAGAGAGAGAGAGAGAGATTCTGTACTCATAAAGAAACTAACTACACTTAGCAACTGGAATAATCAATTCTGGAATTGCCTGCATCACTTAGAGTGAGCAGTCAATAATTATATAAAAGTCTTGATTGATGATTAATTACTCACAAATTTTTTTTACTAATGTGATTGATGAAGTGGTCTCTCCGCGTTAGAAGAATTGAGAGTTTCTTTAATTTTATCGGAAGTAAGAAGTCTTATTTAATCATTCCTGAAGTCAACTTTTTTGGGTATTGCGGGCATCATTTCGTCAAGAATTTTTATATATTCTGCAAATGTGAGCTGCTGTATCTAAGGAAGACATCAATTGAAGTTTTCTCTTTGTTAGATTTGTTGATCAGATAAACATAATTATGTACTTATCTTCTTTCACAGACAGAATTGGTATCAGACAGCGTAATTTGTGCACTTTTTTCATATTTGAAAAAGATAGTGACATTCATACTATTGCGAACAAAAGTTTTTCAATTAGTTGCGGAAATCACCCATTTGTCTCCGCTGATATTGGTGGACGTAGAATTTGTACAATCGATGCTAATCGCCGAATGAAATTATGGAGTGTTGCACAGCAAAAGTAAGTTTATGCTTATATTGTGGCGGATTTGCGGAATAGGTACGTTGATATTACTTATGTTTTTATAAATGCATTGTTGCAGATGTATTGAAGAAGCCACATTACCTCAGTCAGAGTCCTTTCTATCAGACAAATTCGCCCGGGTTGAATTTTCGAAGAACGACAAATCCGTTGTAACTATTGATCGAAAAAATGTTTATTTTTTTGATACGAGAGTAAGAAAAATACGATATTTCAATTTTTTAACGAAATGAAAATATTTTTGTGATATTTCTTCATTATTAGTTATTATCTTTTGGGAGGAAATTTGTTTTTCTGAAATTTTATCAATAATAATCGAGTTTTCATTTTTTCTTCCTTCGTAAATTGTTTTCTAATGATGGGATTTTTGTTATTTGCGCTTTTAAGAATCATTTTATATCTAGCTTGCGAAGTTACATTTTTGTGTTACAGCAAAGTCTTGCTCAACCAAGTGCAACCTGGTCGTGTGAAAATTACTTCGAAATGTGCGAAAATGTATCATTAATGGTTTCCTCGGCTAAGGATAATTACTACTATATTGGGGCGAATCATACGTGCTTGTTATTGGACAATCGTTCTGGTTTTGTCCAGAAGTGGTCTCACATGTTACCTCAAACACCAGCCGTGGGTCATGCTCTCCAGCTCGACGTAGAAAGGTTATTAGTATGAATTTTCATCAGCATTCATTAGCATGTACCTAATACGTATTTGACGTTTCACTTCGAAAATATTCTTTGAATTTCAGCGGACGCTCGAAGGAAACGTTGATAATTTGCACCCAAAATAGCAATGATGTGATTGCAATTTGTCATAATTGGTCATCAGAACCGTCAATCACGTGTTTACCGTTTTCCTTGCCAAATAGAATAGACACTTTGCACGAAGCACGTGCAAATGGTGTCTTGTATCATCCTGTGTTGCAGAATAAGTAAGTTATTAATTAAGCATCAGTAATGAATCGAATTTTGATTTTTGTATTTTGAAAACACACCGTAGGTTTTCATAGAATTTTGTATATTTTAGAATGTCGCAGTCAATTTATAACGTGATTGTGGCGTAAATCATAGACAGTGTACGTTATTATGACTCAGACGTAAAAACGTTCTAGAAAACCCACTTATTACGCTTGGTGCGGTTTTGTTTCATGACCTCAGGAAAATTTTGGCACCAATAACTCAAATTCATATAATATATTAATATAATAAACGTACAACCCGTTTTTTTAAAACAAAATACCACGAAAATTATTTTGTCAAAATTAAATAAAAATTATTAAGACAAAATTCAAGGCGCATGCGCCACTATCAACACGGCCATACACATACATGAAAAATAAATATAAAAAAGAAATAGAATTGTCGTTGCTTCCACCAAAACAACAAATTCTACAGTGTTACCCAACCAGGGCAGGCATAAGCCAGAGCATCACGAAGTGGGGCATTAGGGCTTGTATGTATAAATATATGAACTAGCTAATTAAGCTACTCATGGTGTCAGCTTTGCTTAACAGATGCTTAGGACCTTTGACTCTAATCGCAAGCTAAGTTTTCACTAACCTAGGGGTCTGTTTTAAACTAAAGTAAAGCTACTAAAAATATATTATAAGTGAGAAATGTAGTTTCTGTTTGACAAACTGCTGCAAAGCTGTGTTTGAAACTGACCCTTGGTGTTCACACTTAGCACAAGATTAGTATGAACTTTGAATACCAGTCACATAGCAGGTACTCATAGCAGCCAGTAAATTTATTTTTGTTTTTTGATAATATTTGCAATGATCAATCACAAATATCAATAGACCTTGCATACAGAAGACTCTGGAATATTCTGTTAGTCTCAGGCCCCAGTTAAATCTGGGAATTTAATTTTTCAAAAATGGTAGTAGCTTCACTACTGAGTAATTGGCCATATGATCTAGAACAATATTTGTTAAACTGTTAAACTATTTTAACCCTTTTCTCTTCAACTAAACAATTTTTAAGTGAAAATTCAATATTGGGTAGTAAAATGGATTCAAATACCACTAAATCGCAAATCTTTGTGGGTTTGTGTATTTGAGTGCATTCAACATAAAAACTCTAGCAAAATAACAAAAAAGGGAGGCTTGGGGTGCCTGCAAAGTTTTCCTTCCACCTAGTGACTCATGATATGGCATTCTTATTTTTTCGTCATAGCTGTCATTGTCTTAGAATATTAATTAAGGAAGTGTGTAGGTTTACTTTTTCACATCCAAGTTTTTGAATACATACACCAAGTATCAAAATGAAAGACATAATTTTAAAACAATAAGTTCAAGCTTCTTACTTTCCCCTTGTGGCAAAGAAATGTGGTATAATTATGTTTAAAGGCAACTATTATAATTACCCCAGTTATATTTTTTGAGAAAAATTCTTTATATCTTCTTCAAAATTTTAGTGTTACACTTTTTTCAATCAAATTTTCAGTTTCAGTAAAAAGTTAACACTGTGTACTTTACTTTTTCTCAAATCAAGTAGACCTAATGTGAGTCAAATTATATACAATATTTATCTTCAGTCTGTTGTTTGTACCATATAGTTCTCAAGGGGTTTAGGTTAAGTCAAATTAAAACTATAAGAAAATTAATTTTTACAAAAAAAATTGATGATGTTAAAGGAGTGAAAATTTGGCCAATCAAAAAATAAATATCAAATTCAAATTTGGTGACTCAAATAACATACTTGATGATATATAATTGCCCAATGAAATTTTGAAATTCAAAATTGTCCTCTTTTTTGAGTCTGTGTAATTCAAAGAACGTATTTGATCATATAATGGAGAGTAAAATGTTAAATTTTAAAATTCTAGTCTTTTTGGCCATATATGAGGATCAAAAAGAATGGGCGAAATAATATAATAAAAATTAAATTTCAATTTAGCTTCTCAAAAAACTCTTGGATGATATATTCCACAATAACATCTGAAAATAAAAATTATCCTCTTTTTGGGCCTAATTAGGGTCAAAGAATGAGTCTTATGATAAAATTAACTTCAAATTCAAATTCAAGGTCCAAAAACACATGACCGTAGATATATTGCGCAATAAAATCTGGAAATAAAAAATTATCATTTTTTGGGCCCAATAAGGGCCAAAGAATAGGTCTAATGATAAAATTAAAATCAAATTAGAATTCAGTGCCTCAAAAAATATGGCCAACAATGTATTGCGCAATAAAATCTGGAAATAAAATATTCTCCCTTTTTTGGGCCCAATGAGGGTCAAAGAATGAGTTTACTGATAAAATTAACATCAAATTTGAATTCAGTTTCTCAGAAAACATATTCGATGATGTATTACACAATGAAATATGAAAACAAAAATTATCCCCTTTCTGGGACCTATAATGGTAGATAAATAGGTTAAATGATAGAATGATCATCAAATTCGAATAAAGTGCCTCAAAAAACATGTTCAATGATGTAAATTTTTCCGAATCAGGAAAATATCACTAAATGCAACATTAATATGTTTGTAGACTGTTTTTCCTTTGGTCATTTTGTAAAACAGCCGCTATTAATTCAGCCATCATAAACAGTCATTTATAAATAAGTTTTTCAAAATAATAAAATAATAAAATCAAAGATAGAACCTTCTTAGATTCATAAAAAATACAGGTACAAAAATTCATCAGCATTGGTTAGGTAGATTCTAAGATTACCCTTAACTTTGAAGTTAGATGAACATTTCAAGTACAATGACGATCATTTAGATATGAGATTTATACCACCATTATGTATAACAAGAAAAATAACTTGAAAATGAAGTAAAACATTTTGAAAATTTTAGGTATTCAGATGGTATAGGGATTTGAACACCCGTACCGACTGAATACCTAAAACCTCCCTCGCTACTACTACCAAATACAGCTCCGTATTCACTTAGCCACAGTGCTGGGTGATGGTGAATGAGGGAGAAGCGATGCTAAGCCGACAATAGTGTGGTAGCCACCACACCACTCCCCCCCAATATAGTGGAGCATAATACAACCTCTGGTACAGAGGCGCCTTGTGAGTAGGTATGTATGCCGGTGCGTGGTGATGCCCCCCTCATCACTGCCTCATAGTGCACACCCTATAGCGCCATCACATCCCAGCAGCAGCAGTGTGATGGACTACCATAGTCAGCGGGTGTGTCCGTGAGATAGCGCTGTTATTTATCCCTCGTATCATGTCAGGGTCACCACTTTAGATATTCAGATAGCACAGAGATTTGAACACCCGTACCAACTGAATATCTAAAACCTCCCTTGCTTCCACCACCAAAATACAGCACCATATTCACTCGGCCACGGTGCTGGGTAATGGAGAATGAGGGAGGAGCAATGCTAAGCCAACAACTGTGTGGTAGCCGCCACAAAAATAATATCATCACTAATTCTGTAATGAAGAGTGAACAGCTCAGAACCTAGGTTTGTCAACTTCAAATCAGTTTGATAATTACAGGAAATAATCAGTCCATGAAACATGTTGAAAGCAGTATCATTTTCACAAATTACTTTTAGAAATGAATCTTGAACATTCATCTCAATGATATATATCACCCTGTTGAGTTTGATCCAGTCATCATCACAATTTTTCTTCAGAGTCAGATACTTGACAATGTCCCACAGGCTCTCTTTTATCATCAGCAATTTGATGCGATACTTCCAACTTTCAAAGTTATTGCCGTTCAATGGCTCTGTACCAAATTTGCATTTAGAATCCTTAATTACAAAAAAAAAAAACCATGTATTAGGACCAAGAAGAGTAGTACAGCAAACAAAAATACCAGTTAGGACATTACCAACAAGCAGACTTCAACAGCAGGACTTTGCATGACTAGAACAATAGGAACCACATTGACTAGCAAGTCTCTGGGCCCATAACCCTTGTGAAGTTAGATGAGCATTCAAGGTACAATGATGATCATTTAAAGATGAGATTTATATCACCATAATATAATAAGAGAAACAACTTGAAAATGGAGTAAAACACTTTGAAAATAAGACAGACACAAATTACTAAAATACCTGCATATTAAAACATGATATTGACTACATATTGTTGTGTGACTAACTAAGAATAAGTTCAGTATACAAAACAGCATTGGCTGTGAATATGATCAAAGTTACAGATTACAAATGTCAGAATGATCGAGTTATGATTTGACAATTTGTGACATTAACTAACACTTTTCCAGATTTTCCTCTTTATCCGTATATTAGTATCACTGTAATAAACCTACAAGCCATTAATTATTTCACAAAATTATTTCTCTGATATTATTTCGCCAATTATTCCCTCTATGCGCATGCGTCATTACCTACTCAGCCTTACACAAACACGAAAAAAAGATCAAAATAACGAATTCTGCACAGGTCGCAATTTTTTTCCGATAATCATAAAATTTAGTACGAACATTTGTACTAGGCCAAGGACCAGACCTATTGATTTTGGTGTGGATGGGCCGAAAATTACTTCTGGTACCACCATTTTTTTTTATTTATTCTATAGAATACACAATTTTTCCCCAATAGCCACGAAATTTGGAATAAATATTTATTGTGAATTATTGTAGTGCGCTACCAATTTTGGCGCGGATCGACCGGACGGTACTTCAGGCACCGATATTTTTGTTTTTATATTAGTCATAAAATGCGGAATTTTGGAATAAGATATACGAAATTTGAAACAAATATTTATTATAATTTATCGTAGCATGCTACTAATTTTGGTGCGGATAAACCGGACGGTACGTCCGATAGAGCTTTTTGTTTCCTCTTTTTTCTAATTTTCATGAACTTTTCTTTTTACAAAAATTATCTACGTGTTCATGTTTTCTTTTCTTTTTTTTTTATAACTTTATTGTATTTTTTTGATTTTACTTGAAATTATATGATTATTGGCCATACTTTATCAACCTAATTAATTTTTCATTTTAAGAAATAATGCTATTAAATTTGATGTCTGATATTTCGTCAGCAGCTGACAAATTTTATACGATCATAGCATACCAATTACGCATGTAAACTTATAGACAATTAATGTGACCATTAAAATTCGTAATTCTTTTTTCTCGAATACCTACCTACTTTTTCTATCGAGGCTAGCTGCGTTAGAGTTTTTTCTTTTCTTTTTTCTTGCTCCTACATTTTTAATATTTAATGAAATTATAAATTTCATTTTTCAATGAAAACCTATATTCTGAAAACAGATTTTATTATTTCTTGTATAAACTTCTGTCTTATTTTATCATTAACTTCAGTTTTTTCTTACTTCCAGATTTGATTTTAGTGTAATTGGTTTAACGTCATTTGACGTCTCTCAACGGCCCAAGTTATTCTCTTTGATCTCAACGGGTGATATGTTTCAGCAAAATCTCAATTCAAAAGAGCACTGTTCGATTTACGATCATTCCAATCGACTCGCTGAAAAACAATTGTCCTACCTAGAGAAGTGGGAAAATAATTTCATTAAGGCATTTTCAAACCGCAATAAACCTCATCAAGTCGTTACTCATACCGTTTCGATGAACGAATTGTTTTCGAGTTAGTGTAATTTCTGATGGTAGAGAAAACTGAAATTATTCATTCCATTTATCGTAAATTTTTGTTTAGAACTTGAACATGTTGAAGTACCTGAGTGGAAGTCCAAGCCCGCAAATATGAGCAAGATAAAGAAGTTTACGAAGAAAGAACTGGAGTCTTATACTGACCTACTGGCTCCATGTTTGTTGAATGATTTTGGAATATTAGATGATTCAGACTGGGAGGATGAGGAAGGCAACCACAATATTCTCGATATATCGTCAAAGAGTATTGATAAAGTACAAAATTGGTTACATACCAATGACAACGAATTTAGCGAAGCCAGTATGGGAGAGAATGATATTGATAAATTGTTGGAAGACCCTGAAAAGGATTCCGAGGAAGATTCGCAGAAAGATAATACATCTATTTTAAGTAAGTACTTTTTTTATTTTTCAACTTTTTCATCATTACTTCGGACGCCTTCTGAAAATAGCTCTATTCCGAAACAGTTGAAATTTTTTTTAAAGTGATGAAGAACAAATTTTGATGCGATGATATCAATGGCATATTATTCGCCTATTGTTGGCTCGATTATAACTTTTCTCAGTCGAAATGCAATTAAAAAGAAGTCTTAATGAGGGGTTGTACGGTGAAAGTCTGAATGGAAAATTTTCATTAAGTTTAAAGAGTGTTTTCAAAGTTTCGGAATTTTAATTCTAAATTCCAGTTCGTCCGAGTTAATGTATACAAGTATTCACTGAATTGGGTAACAAATTTATGATTTGAATTATTTAGGCACCTTTTTTTTCTAGAAATTTTTTAATTCCAAGCATTATTTTCAGGTATCGAATTATCCGATGATGAATTATGATATCGATGTGGATGTTCTAGAAATGTTAGAAGTATTATTCTAAGGTTTAAATTCGCTTGGTTATAGTGTTGAAAAAAAGCGGTGAAGTATTTTTTGTTTTTTCCTCCCAAATTATTACTCATTGTAATATTTCAAGTTATTCCTAATTAATGTTCAGTACAACTTGCAATTTCGTTGATTTTTGTTTTAATTCCATGTGTTCAATTTTTTAAACGTTGATATTGCTACAACTCACCATTATCTGCAGCTGGTAGGAAAATTATCGAACAGAACTTTCATAAATGAACCGTTGCATTGTTTCAAATTTTCACTATTTACCTGAATTAGAATGGCTTAAAATGTGGATTAAAATGTAGTTGGAAAATTTAAATTTAACTCGTTACAGATTGGTGGTAAAAATTACAGCGAACGCTGTCATGTCAACATAATATTCGTTAACAAATTGGAAAAACTATTTTTTAGATTATTACAACTTCCAACTTTTGTATCGTCGGTCTTTTTAATTTTCAAATTCGATCCTGCTTCAATTCATAATTTTTAGTATATTATCAGTTTTCAGCAGAGTACAGTACAAGTTTTGAAGGAAAGTTCAAGCTATAGTTATTTGAACACTCCGCAACATCCTTGTCATCGGCACAATATGAGAATTTTTAAGAAACGGATTGCTTTAAATTTAAAATAATCTTCCTGTTCCTCTCCATAACGTATTTAAGGCGAGAATTGAATCCTCCGGAATAGTCTCCGACGAAAAATTAATCAATATTTTAGGTAAAATAAGAGAGAATAAAGTTGACTCGGGGGTGATTTACACATTTTTAATGACTTTTTCTCCGAACGAATATATAACAATAACAAAATTACAAAACGAGCAATCACAATGTATCTTACAAACACAATTTTTATCTGAACGTTGTGGCGACAGTCAAGTCGATCATTAATAAGTTATACTGCTGGACAATCGACTCTGTAGTATCACCGACGGAAATTTGAATAAATTAGCCCGTTATTCGAGTATGTGTGTACGGATGTTTGAACCTAAGAAGAAAACAAAACCCACGATTTCGAACGCTTCGAAGTCGCGTTTTTGTAGATGGTCACCAAATACAATCCGCAATTGATGGGACAATGGCACCCACTCTGGACACGTAAGGCAGAAAACATTATTTTGCTAAAGAAGTTGTTCGTTGGAGTTGGCTGACATATCCAGCAGTTTCCAAGCAGCCTTCGGATTCAGTTCGGACGCGTCTCTGCACAACGCCCACACGTACGTCACACGCAGCACCTTATTCGGGTCGCCCTCCACCACTTGGCCCTTTTTGTCGCGCAAACACATCAACTGCTGCGCCTGAAAATTAATGATCAACACCGGCCCGTACTCCATCATTTTGCCGGCCATCAAGTCGATCCTGTCGATGTCGATGATTTTCGAATCGAATACGTAATTTCGTTGGCGCGCCTGCTTGATGGGCGTCGCGATCACATTGTACGGCGCTTCGTGGCACCAATCTTTCAGTATTTCCAGGTCGCCACGTACCATCGCCTCCAGAATGTTCGGTATAACGTCCTGCTCGCAGAACCTGAGGAACTCCTCTTTGTCGAAGCCCGGATCAAGTTTGCATATCTGCGTCAACGTTTCCGATAATTCGGTATTCTGGAAAACCCCGCTGAATACGTCCGAAAATTTCTCGGTAAAAAAACGGGACGCGCGTACCATCGGATTGTCGCTTTCGTCGTAACGCATTTTCCAGTCCATAATTTTATTCACGTACACGTTATTGTCTTTGAAATTTTGCCAACTCTGATAGAATCTAGGAAAACAAATACAATAAACACGAAGTTAAAACGTCAGTTAGTGATCGACGTTGCCTCACTCTCTTGATACGGCTGTCGGCAGATACGACCGATACTGTGGAAAAAATTAAAATAACAAAACTTGCTCAATAAGCAAAGTGGGCGATTCAGTCTTGCTAATTTTTAGAATTTTTATGCTCTGAGTGACGATTCTGCCTCAAATTAGCAATGATTGGGAAACATTGATGGACACTCGTTCTTCCATCTATCATCGGGTAAAGAAGTACGGTGAACTGGAAAACTCATTTCTGCGCAGTTCACCTCATGTGTAACTGGAAATAGTCAAATTTAGCGACAATCTACAAGCTTCTTTATAATTTTAAAAATTTTTTGTTTGGCTGCTTTTTTGGTATTTCTATTTACATTGATATTGGGAATAGGGTTTAATAGACTAAAATATTGAGAATATAATTCTGCCCGCATCTTCATGACTCATTTCTTGAATAATTGTTGCGATTTAAAAATTGAACAAGTTGTTTCATTAGAAGTTCTAGTAGGGGCAGTCTTCCTTGCTGGTTGACCAACAAATTCTAATACATTATCATTAATGCTACAATGTTCCGATAATCAAGGGAAAAAATTTTATTTTTAACCGAGGAAGAACGGTTTTTAAAAAAGTATTTGAATTGTTGTGATTATTGTAGCAGTTTTGCTGATCGAAATTTAATTGCATACTGCTTGTAGTGCCCCTAAGAGTGAGGCATTCGTTATTACCAAAAACGTTTCAAGTTATTTTCTTTCATGCATTCTATTGGTTTTCATATGACCTAACCCCTCCGCAAAGAAGCACAAACAAAATGAGCTAAATTGTTCGGAGCAAATATGAAAAACTGTACCAACTCCCATCGCTGCGTTTGAGCCATCCACGGAAAGGAGAATATGTGCATTAAAATATTCTTCAATGGATATAGAACTTCAAGAATATCAAGTTAATAAGCGAAGGAGAGCGAGAGGGAGACCATGTTTTTTCGCTTAAAACTGAGCACTCAACATCGATCACGATATTTATGACAACATGAAAACGATTCGTTAGTTCGATAATTCGAAGACAAACAATCGCTAAGATGTTGATTCCTCGCAGGGACGTACATAGCTCGATCGTAAGAGGGGGGTCCATGTCTTCATGACCTTCCCTTTCAACCTCTCCCCCGCTACAATACCCTTTCCATCAAGAACCACAAACTATTTTTTACAGATCAAGCTTTTCTTCGGAGGTAAGGGGATCCAGACGGCACGATCCCCCTCATATATGCCCTCGATCCCTTCTGCATAGAGGGGACTGAACAAAACTTTATGCTCTGTCGATCGCGAGTTTCAGGTAGATATGGGAAGAAAGCAAAAAAATCGCAATTTTCAAAATTAACGACTGAATGACGTTACACACGGCATTTTACAATACTTAATACTTCGGAAACTTGGCTAGTTTTCAATACAAAAGCTGCAAAGGAAACCAAAACTCGGCAAACCTAAAATTTTTTAGTTGTCCTAATACTGGCTAAATATCGAAAGTTGAGAGTAGACTGTGAACGAATCATCCAGCTACGTTGCTCTGAAGATCATTTCGCATTATTTCATTCCAGTAGATGCGTGACGTGATAGAACCTGAAGAAATTTCAATATCGACATTACTCCAAATAAGATCCCAAATCATTCCTAATGCTTTTTTGTCGCTGGCTACCCACTTGAGCCAAATTATTTAAAATCTCTTCATAAAAGTATCCAACAGAAAAACAATTTCTTGAAGAGAAAATGAAGACAAAACTTCTTACTTGGAATCTTTGTGAAGTTCGACGCCGGTAGCTTCCAAATTTGGGGTAACATTTGTTTGGCTGAAATTGACATCGACTCTTCGTCTGAGTTGAGTCGGAGCACGGTAGACCCGACCACCGAATGCGGACGTATCGATTTCTTTCTGAACAGCTTGTGCGGTCTCTGAAATGGTACGGAAGGCACTTGTCTTGCCGATTTTGGAACTACCTTCTGAAAGTGTGTCCTTCGCAGTTTTACTCAACTCTTCTCTGAAATGACCTGCAAAAACGAAGTTTCATTAATTACGATCATCAATGTCGAGGAATAAATTCTCACAATATTATTCTGTTAATTCAGAGGATCCAACAATATAGATTATAAAAAATCTAAACTGATTGAAATATTCAAACTTTGAAGCAGTCAAGTCCGCTACAGAGTATACTTTTAATGTCAATCTTCTGAACAAATTTAAAAAAAAAACAAAACATCCGATCCATGAAATGAAGACACATGTGTCAAGAGATTTATCGCACGTACACCGTAAGTTTTACAACGTTTTTCCGAATAAGTTGAAAGAACTTTTTTTTTCTTCAAAAATATGACATTAATTTATCAATTTATGTGAAGAAAAAGGACGGTCGAATTCCAATTCGGATTTCGAAGAATGTTCAGACAGCTGATAGTTTCATTAAAATCGGTTTAGTTAGGCAAACAGGATTGGATACAAGTAACAAATCAGGCTTATGACCTTAGTTTTTTAGATTGGGCACGATTCAGAGATTGACATTCTAAGGATCAAAACTCAAATTCGAAGAAATCAACAGGACCTCATCCGAAACGTACCAGCCTTTTTCAATAAATCGGATTTAGAGGCTTCATCTATAACATCTTGCATTTTATCTTTTATCGAACCGAGTCTTTCACGTATAACTTCGGAACTACGAGAGGCTTCGCTTTCAACTGCTTGATACTTTTGTCTAAAAGTGATATATATCAGGATCAGTAAAAATATACGGTAAAACAAACGAAAAACGAAATGGAAAAGATACCTACCTGGCTTTCTGCAGCGCTTCCGAGTGCTCAAGTTTTTCAGCCTCCTCGCGAAATTTCTTCAGATTTTCTTTCATTTCTTTATTTTTAGCGATTTCTTGTTTGATATTGTTTACAAATTTTCCAAAAAAACCCGATCTGTTCTCCGGCTGAGAGCTGAACAGCCTAATCTGTAACGGAAAACTTAGATGAGTAATGAGTACACACGACTTATGATGTATTCAAGAGTAATAACTCACTAAATTCACTTACTCCTTCAACGTTAAGTCGATTCCAGTATAATAATGGAATAAAGGTGTTCCGCGAAGAAATACATTTCGGTATTTGTTTCGGCAGCATGACGTAAGATTCAGTACCTTTATCACAAGAGCATAGCACGGTAAGAGATCAACTAAAAATATGATGCAATGATCGCGAGTTTTTACAACTTTAGCTCAAACACCGAATTATACCATACTCGACCAAGTTACAAATTTCAAGTAATGTATGAAATTGTTCTTGTGAGATGCCGGCAGCAACGGTCAAGTATAATTATACGAATATTATATATCAATGGGTTGGTCGCTGTTAATCGAATGATACTAACGCACGGATACATAAGATTGTTGATATTAAAAACATTCACATCGCATCGAAAACTGTAATGGAATTTATGAAATTGAGATATAGCACAACGAAGCGGTTTGTATCTGCAGCTTCAATTAGTTTCAAACGCAAATCGCCAAGGTGCACAAGGCACTTCAGCATCAGTAAAATAATACTTTATTGTAACACAAAATGCATTAATTAATGCAAATTCAATACCTTATTAAACACCAACGGTCTTGTCCTTTAGAGCTTTTTAGAGGCTAAAGCATGCAATTATAATTATGACAGCATTGATAAGATCCTTGACTGCTTCGAGCATTTAAATTTTTTAATAAATACGATGAGTCTTGATTCTTGAAAATTAAATACATCAAATAATTAAACCAGAAGAAGCGCTAAATTCGCCACATATTATATTGATTTCGTCAGGCATTTGTCTTCACCATCCAGTGAGTCGATTCAAGATAAAATAATACCGTTACGTATGTTAAGTCAAGATATCTTGTCTACATCATTCTCAAGTCCGTCAAGTAGTTCGTCGAATCAAGTAGAAATATCAAGTTCAAGCAAATCACCATCTGCCATGTCATCGATCTCAAATCAAGTAAATATTAATAGAAATTATTCAAGTGTTATTTCAGATATTAAGTCGTCGAATGTCGATAGCATGATCGTCGATTCCGCATCAAATGCACTCGCGGCGCTTGATTTTTCGAAAATGTCGCCAAAAAGTCAGTTCGTTCCCCCTCCCGGACTAACTAACATCGGTCAAGAGTCAAGTTTTGGTCAAGCACCAAATTTTCAAGAATCAAGAGCAGGCTTTATGCCTGCACCTCAAGTGTCAAGTTACCCTACAGCATTTCAAGATTCAAGCTCATTTGTGCGCGATGCGAATCAAACGCTATCGGGTAACATTTATACTCCAATGAATACTTCGTTTCAGTATCAATGTTACCCAACTATGGGCCAATTTCAAATGGTTCCATTGATTCCATTGCGTACATATGGTAACAATGAGAAGCTAAAGGGTAAGCAAAATTTCAAGATGTGAGAGAGGGATATCAAGAACGACTTAGTGGCGGCAAATGCGATTGAGTGGATCGCCTTCCCTCGAGCTGAACACCTCAATTTACCTGAGAACATTCGCCGAGGAGTCGATGCTCAAGTGCAGAACCTGATTCGGATGAATGTAGCACAACCGATCAAGACACTAATTTTTCATCTCAAATCAGCCTGCGAAATTTATCAAGAACTCAATAGGCAGTATGGTAGCAAGACGATTCATGACATGATTGCTGTCATGAACCGTCTTGATGAACTCAAGTATGTTGATAATACTGAATTAATTTTATTTTTATCAAAATTTGATTCAGCTCGACGAAGTTTGGTGGAATTTGGTCAAGTGTTTCCACCCTCCTTCTGGTTAATCAAGCTAATTCAAAAATTAAACCCTTCGTTCGAGGCGGTCATCGATACCCTATGTGCTCGAGCAGGTGAAGACCTGTCTGAGGAAATGCTATGTACATCCCTTTTGGATTACGTAGAAAGGAAGAAGTCGACGACTGCTAAACAATCGGAGAGTGCTCTGAAGCATCAAGATTACGCACGGAAGGCAGCGTTGACTCCCTCGACACCTCAGTCAGGTAAATCACCTGCACCAATATCAAGTTCTTCTTCAAGTAATGTTATGTATAAGTCCATCGACGAATCAAGTAACAAATCAAGTATCAAGACAACTCCTACTACCCCCGCAAAACAAAATCAAGACGTCAAGAAGGAAAATCAAGAGAAGAAAGTTCGCTCTAAGGATTGCGGCTGGAATGGGCACACGGCGGATAAATGCTTCAACGGTAACAAAAAGGTTTGTTACTGGTGTCAAAAACCGGGTCATGAAGCTCGTAACTGTCCTGCGCCGCAACCGGATCCGAATAGTATCTTAAGTGAGTTACATTTAATTAATTTAAATGTAATTAATAATCAAGATTTTCTAAATCAAGATTCACGTAATCAAGATACCGATGTTTTTGTGAATGATAGTGGGGCCACAAATAATGCTGTTGCTCACATTCACCAGGTTTTAAACTATCGAGCTTTCCCAAAAGATAAAACTTTGGGACAAGCTGGGAAAGATAGTATTTTAAAGGCTACGGGTGAGTGTATAATATTATTTACCTTAAATCACGAATCATCGTCAAGAATATTTACCTTTGTTTTAAAAGAAGTCTTAGTAGTTCCCGGTCTAGCAAATGGGCTTGTTAGTGTTAACCATTTTGTTATAGACAATAATATCAAGTTACTCTTCGAGTCTAATCAAGTTACATTTCACAGGCAAGAAGAGGTTGGGTTGAATAAACCCCTTATCAAGATAATCTCAAGTCAAGATAGATATCAATTTGTCCCTTCAAGTATGAACAAAAATATCAAGAACTATAAAAAGGCTTTATCAAGAATACTTAAAGGTAAATCAATTTTATTATCTGAATACACTAATGATCCGAGTTAGTCAGAAATTGCTGATCAAAGTGGTCTGGGTAATAAAAGCCAAGTCAAGTCCCCCAAATCAAGTAAATCGTCTGGTAACAAAAAATCTGATAGTAATGGGTCTAATGTTGCTACTGATGGTTCCGATGTTGATGACTCCTGAATCGATGAGTTCGATAAAATGGAGTTAAATAAAAGTCAACAAAATAAATCAAGTAATGTCGATTCCGCAAATTCTGGTAAAATTGTGCAGGATTCGAAGGGGGTATCAAGTCAAGAAAATTCAAGTAATGTTAAGAATAATTCGAATTCTTTACCAGTTTATCATACGAAAACTGGTAAAAAGAAAAATCAAAAAGTCAAGAAAATGATAAGTGACGAACAAAGAACAAAATTGGTGAATGAAGGGAATATTTGGCATCGTAGGATGGGACATATTTCCTCTCCAAATTTATATCGTCATCGTTCTGTTGCTATTGGTGTCCCGGACATAATTTGTCCGGACACATTTCAAGATTGTCAAGTTTGTAACCAAACAAAAATGACTCGTAAATGTTTCGATAAAGATCGTGAACGAGCTTCAATACCAGGTGAATTAACTCACGCTGATGTGATTGGCCCAATCTCTCCCCCTACCTTTGCCAAGAAAAATATTTATCTACTAGTATTTTTAGACGATTATACTCGTTATATTAGTATTTTTGCACTCAAGAAAAAGTATGAAGTGACTAGGTTTTTCAAGATGTATGTCAAGAGAATTAAGGCTCAATTCCCTCAAGAAGGCCAATGTAAAACTTTACGTTGTGATAATGGTTCTGAATTTGTTAATCAGGCCATGGATCAGTTAATTGAAGAATTAGGAATTGAGAGAGAAACCTCTGGTCCTTATACAAGTGAACATAATGGTACTGCTGAGAGGGCGAATCGAACTATTGAGGTCAAGATTCGTTCATTAATTCAAGAGAGTGGATTTCCTACTTCTTTTTGGGGCTTAGCTACTGATGCTACTGAATATTTATATAATAGGTCACCACACAGAGCACTAAATTTCAAGACACCCTATGAAATGTTTTACGGTAATAAGCCTGATTTATCAAGTATTCACGTTTTTGGCTGTCTGGCTTATGTACTTCAAGAAAATCAACCTACTGGTTGAAAATTTGATGTAGTTAGTACAAAACAATATTTAGTAGGCTATACTAAAACAGGTTATATTTTATATAATCCTGCTACTCTAAAGACTAACGTTTCGTGTAATGTCAAATTCGACAAAAGTAAAACATTTAGGGATGCTAGTAATGAACGTCAAGAAACTATTCAAGAATTTAGTAATCAAGAATTAGATTTTCCTGATGAAAATTTAACTCAAGTTGAAAATCAAGATAACTCTCTATCTACTAACGTTGCTTGTAATGATAGTTTGGTAGAAAATCAAGTTGATTCAAGTCCAAGTCCCAATCAAGATATTGCTCCTCCTGTTGTTCAAGTTCAAGTTGGTGAAGATAATTCCCAAGATGAGATAATTGAAATTGATTATAATTGGGATCTTTCTCAAGAAAGTCAAGTGATTGATGGCTCAGTGCAAATTCTTCGTATCTCTGATGCAAATAATAAAAGAGATGAAACAGAGGTTTCATCTCCTAATGCACCACAATCATATAAAGAGGCATTAAAATCACCTGACTGGCCTAAATGGAAGGAAGCAATAACTCAAGAGATCAAGTCTCTAAACTGTTACAAGGTTTGGCGTATTGTCCCAAAATCAAATACTAAGGGTCATCAACTACTTCCGTGGAAGTGGATTTTTACCATTAAACCTGATGGAACTTTTAAAGCTCGCCTTGTAATAGTTGGTGCTGTTGATCAAGAAAAATATTCAACTCAAGATACCTACTCACCTACTGCAACTGCAACCACAATTCGTTGGTTTTTTTCTTTAGCTTGCAAACTTAAGTTAAGAATTACACAGCTAGATATCAAGACTGCTTTTCTCAATAGTGAGATTGATCAAGATAAATATACCTCAATACCTCAGGGTATTGATCTCGACAACAAACTTTATGCACTCAAGTTAAATAAAGTTGTGTATGGGTTAGCTACTACACCTAGGTCATGGTATGTAAAATTTTCAAGAATTCTCAAGAGTAAGGGTTTTGAACCATTATTACGTCAAGGTTGCATTTTCATGAAATCAAGTGGTAATAATTTTGTCATAATGTTAGCATACGTTGATGACATTTTAATTATGGGCTCTAGCAATCAAGTTGTTCAAGATGCTATCAAGAGTATCCAAGAAAATTTTGAAGTCAAGAACTTAGGTTCCCCAAGTCGTTATGTTGGTTTTCAAATTGAAATTGATAATAACACTGGTAATCTTCGTCTACATCAAGAGGATTACATCAAAACCCTAATTCACGAATTCAAGTTAGAAAATTGTGGTGAACGTTTAGTTCCAATGAACTGTTTTGCCAATTTTCCAAAAATTCAAGAAACACCCCTACCTCCTCATAATTCATATAGGACGGCTATTGGGTCACTCTTATATTTAGCTAACACTACTCGCCCAGATATTTCTTTTGCGGTAAGTTTCTTATCTAGATTCCAAGAAAAACCTACGGAGTTACATCGTACTTTAGTAAGTCATGTAGTTCGTTATTTAAAACACACTCCGACTTTAGGTTTAACCTACTCAAGTCCTGATGAAGATATTGTTGCTTATGTTGATGCTGACTTCGCAGCAGATAAATCAAGAAAATCCACTACTGGCTATTGTATTAAACAGTTTGGTAATACAATTGCTTGGGGCAGCAGAAAACAAGACGTAATTGCTGAGTCAACTACTGAGGCCAAGTTTGTAGCCGTTGCTGTTGCTTCAAGTCATATGCTCTATTGTAGTAGGTTAACTGAAGAAACTTTTCCTCAGTTTAAAACTCAAGTTACCGTGTATGAAGATAATCAGTCTACCTGTAACTTATTATCTATCTTCTATAATCATGGTAAACTTAAACATATCGAACATCGAAATCTCAAGGTAAAAGAGTATGTTCGTGATAACTTACTCAAAATTGTTCATGTATCAACAAATAATCAAGTTGCTGATATTTTAACAAAACCTCTTACGGCTCAGCAACATGAGTTCTTACGTGAAAAACTGTTAAGCAAGTAAGATGGTAAGTCAAGAGAGTCACTCAAGAATATCCGAAAACTTCAATTTATCAAGTTACCATCTCTATTATTCAAGTCAAGTCAAGCTAATAAAATTTTCATTATTCATAAATGAAAATTCGTTAAACTTCTGTTATTCATAAATAGAAGAAATTTCTCAAAATTTGTAAGTTGTATAAATTTTAGAAAAATATTAACGGTCAAGTAAATCAAGTTTCAAGTTCAAGAATCAAGATATATTTACTCAAGTTCGGATAATTCCAAATTGGATACGAGTTTCGTATTTTCCTGGTTTGCTGAATATAATTCATCGATCGATATCCAGACTCAAAATTATGTTATAATATTGACTCTAACCTCAAGAAATAATGACAAGTTTAGTTCAAGTAAATTAATTTTACTCAAGAGTCGACATTTTTATGAAATCAAGTCTTTCTTTTATTATCAAGACCAAGTTGATGTCAAGCAGTCTAATGAACTCATCTATTTAATGTGATGAAATACTAATATATCTGTTTATTGTTCCAGATGTATTCCATCAAGATGAATTCAATTTCTCGATCAAGAATAATATTAATAATTGTATTTTCTTTTTCAGATACTTTTATAATTTTATGTTTGCTTTTGTTCCTAGTCCAACTTGCCCAGTCAAAATTGTGTTCATTTGACTTGGAAATGTTAGCAATTACAAATGCATTAGCTCATTTTCGTGGATACTTACTAGCATTACGCTTTGTAGTATACACGGATCATAAGCCTCTGATTTATCATCAGAAATTTAATACCCCAAGTCCAAGATTAATTAGATTAATATCTAAATTAAATGAATATAGTTTCCAAATTAAACATATCGCCAGAAAAAATAATTGCATGGCTGATATGTTATCTCGTCCTCATGATGAACTGGACGAAATTACATTTGAAAAAGGCGAATTTTTAGTAGATAAAAAATATGCTCTTCAAAATGAAGAGAAAAATGTGAATACTCTGTGTAGAATTCACAATGGCAATTCTGCCCCATTAAATCCTGTATTTTATCAAAACCAAAATATGTGGTACTACCCAAGTACAACGTCCCAAAAACATTATTTCCCTCCTTCCCCTGCATCAACTTTCCCATATTATCTCGTGGTACAAAACACAACCCCACAGAATGAATTAAACCATTCTGAAAATTGTCCCAACCAAACTACAAACGAGAGTCAAACCTCGATAATCAGGTCACTCCAACCCCTCCTGTGACTCCCGATGTCCTGCAAATCTCAAATCCCGACATTACATCACTCCCTCAAGCAGAAGATCAAACTTCTGAACCCCTCCAAAAAATTGAATTACCTGAAAACTTAAAAACTATGCAGGAAAATGACCCGCATTGGAAAAATGTTATTTCGTTATTAAATTACAACGAAATTAAAAAGATAAAAATAAAATACGAAAATTAAATCGTACTATACAGTTATACTTTCTTGATGTAAACAATGTATTGAAGAAATTACCTAACTCAACCTCATCGTATGATGAAGCGGTTACAGTAATTCCTGAAAAATTAATTCCAGTAGTTCTAAAAAAACTACATGACAATCCGTTGTATGGAGGTCATTTTGGAATTAAAAAAACAAAAAATAAAATAAAAAACCAGTTTTTCTTTATAAACATGGTACAAAAAATAACGGAATATGTATTGTCATGTCATGAGTGTCAAATGGCGCAAAATTCCCCGAAAGAGGCTGGCTACCTCAAACATATAGAAATCGAAAACCCTAAACCATTCTCGCATTTAGAGATCGATTTCATTGGGAAATTTAACACCGATTATGAACACTCGTATGTGCTTGTTGGTGTTGACAAAAGCACAAATTTTTGTACCATACGTCCAACAAAAAACCCAAATGCTCAATGTGTAATCGAGTATTTGAAATTTATTTGTTATACGTATGGCACCCCAGGAAAAATTTCTTGCGACAACGGAGGTCATTTTGCAAATGAATCCGTTCGTAAATTTTGTGAAGAGAATAATATTAAAATTATTTACTCTTCGTTTTATTTCCCCCAATCGCAAGGACTTGTTGAAAAAATCAACGGTGTAATAAAAAAATCATTGTCAAAATACGACCATTTGAACGAAAAAGAATGGATCGAAACAATTAATAAAATTATTTTCGCATACAACATCAGTCCGATTGAACATTTAAATAACAAATCACCATTTTACCTACTTCATGGATTCAACCCAGAAGTACATTTACCAGAAATACCAGAGAACGATTGTAATAAAACAACTCGTGAAGAAGAAATTGAAAATCTCCTTGAAACGAGAGAAAAAATGCCGAGCTTGGCAAAGAAAGCATCGGAAAAAAACGCAAAACACTATAACGCACACCATAAGATCATTGACTTCAAACCTAATGACCTTGTTTTGCTGCGTCAATCAAAAAACATTGCGAAAAATAAAAACAAATACACCGGACCATATAAAATTGTTAGAAAGGTCACGGATTTAAATTACATAATTCGTATTAAAACAGACGATAAAACGGCGTATGACGAAACAGTTCACATACGACGATTAATTCCGTATAAGTCTCGTAATAATAACGAAATAAATATCGAAATAAAATCAGAAGAGAACAACAAAAACCTTGAAAGTCCCATCCCAACCCAAATTGTATCCAAACCAAGGGGTCGCCCTTGGAAAAAACCAAAGTAACTATGTGTAAATCTTCCAGGAACTCCTCCAGTTGCTCCCCACTGGTGAACTGCTGATCTCGGTTGAACTTGGGGACGCGTTCCCCTGGTCTCAAGCGCCGTCTGAGGACCCGCTCTCCTCTGTGGACATACTCTCTTCTATGGAAGGAGTGTTCCATAGAAAAGAGTAAACAGTCGGCTCGGACAGCAGCCATCCACCACGATATGACATTGCTTGGTTATATTCGGTGGCATCGTAGTGGCGTTGGAGGTGGAATCCAGCAGTGGAAATCGAGAGATGTAATCGCGGCTTGTGGTAATCATTTATGAACCGAACAAACCGAACCCCGGCGGTGCCGATCAGGAGATCATTTAGGTAAAATTGATCGAGGTGCACATACTCAACGGTAACCTTTTTTTGGTCTGCTGTGAAACACACAGCAGACCGACCAAAAGCCCGGAAAGTATGCCCAACCCGACCAATCCCCGTGTATCCAGATTCCCACAGAAAATTAGTTTGAGCCCGGATGGCCCAAACTCAACTACCATGGAATGTGGATAGAATATGCGAAGCTCAAATAGTAACTTCTTCGCATATTCCTCTGAATCGGAGCAGCAGGTAAACCGGACCGAATGGCTCCAGTAACCTAGGTCCTCCTCGATAACCTCACCTGGGATCCGCGACGGTTCAAAATTGTTTAAAAAATCACCACGATCAGACACGTTGAAACACGATAAAATAGGGAAAAAAGACGGTGAAGCGAGAAGTACAGTCGAGGCTCACACATACAACCTTGAAACTGTCGAATCTTTGTGAGAACCTGGTCTCCAAGAAACCAGGTCTCATTGGCTTCAACAACACCCGACAACATGAACATTCGATCATTCATGTAAACGATCGACATGTTTTTTTGGGTATAACAAATGGAATAATAAAAAGAAAAAAAAAATCCCCGCACAAACACTTCACAAAAAATTAGCAACACGAACTATAAAAAGATATAATAAAAATTTTGGAAATTACGAAAAACCTAGATCTTGATCTAGCAATTCCTATTAAAGATATTCAAAACTACTATCATGCTGAACTTGTAAACTGCAATTTCTTTAAAAATACTTTAGAATTAGAAATTAAAATTCCCCTAAAACAATTAGATTCTAAATACGAAATTTACGACTTCATTCCACTCACATTCAAAAGTCATTCTAATGAATTGTGTAGCTGGGATCAAGAACCATCCCTGATTATTCACAAAATCAGAACAAACTCCGTACGTTATATTAGTGGAACTAATCCCCACTACTGTAACTCGGATAAACCATTATGCTTCCTTCCGTCTAATAGAGGAAGTGATAAATTGTCTTCTTGTGCAAAGAAACTTTTCTTTCAAGACCTAAATCAAAACTTATTACAATTGTGCTCGTTTAAATGTAATCTTAATAACAATCAAACATTAGTGCATCCTATTGGACACACCAAATTCGCTATCATAAATTTTAACTCCCTTATAGCAACTAATTCCATTACAAAAAAATCCAAAAAACTAAAAATAAATAATAATTCCCACGGAACATTTATCCTGGATGTACCTTGTCATATCCAAATTGAAAATATTGACGAAAATAATAAAAATACAGTAATTATCCCAATAGAAATCCCCTGTCTCTCTGAATCTTTGGAAGAGACCATTAAAATTGAAAACCATTTACCACTAATGTGGACATATTTTTCTGATTCTACAGAACCTTTTGATCTTGCCATAGATCTGGCAACGACAAAGGTCTACAACCCCAAATGGAAAAATTTTGTTCCTCACACTGTTCCAGTTAACGACTTGGAAAACAAAATTAAATCCATTGAGTTACACCTGATCAAAATTTTAATGATTACCTAACTTTTGTCAATGGGATATTCTTATTGTGGTTAATTACAATTTCGTTTATATTAATGTTTATTATAGTATATTTAAAATTAACCTCCCATCGAAATAGTACTAATTTAACAAAAAGCACAGCATTGTAAAAATTACGCAAAATAATGTGATATAGTAACTTCCTGTATATACCTAAGAAAAAAATTTGTTACTCATAATCAATATTTGTAAATATTTTACTCTAAGTATATATACTTATACTCGCATTATATGACATAATTTTAATCATGCATAATTATTAAGAAATTTGTATTTGTTGGATAGACTTTGGAAAATTTTTTTTTCCTGATTTATTTTTGTTCCCCCCGGAGAATTGTGTAACGTATATTTTCGTCCATTTTTAGAAATGACAAACATATTCGTTCACTCATTTTCGAATACCAAAAACGTAGATATTTATCAACAATAATCATCCTATAACTCTTTATAAACAACCATATTTAATTTTATGAATATAGATATACTTTCTGTATATTCATGACCTAATTGTGCCGGTCCCTCGAGTACTCGACGAGTCAGCACAACCCTATAATAACAACACCCTACCCCGCTTTACCTATCTGACACGTACGTTTTCATACATTGAACGAGTATATAATCCCTCGAGTCAGTGGAATAAGACACAGTTCCTCGACAGCTACTTCTAAGTACCTGGAACCTCTCTTGTAGAAGTCTCTAGTGAACAGATAGTCTTGCTTGTTGAATTGTGATTGTAGATGTATAAATATTACCGTATCTTTATGTACTGTGATGTACAAATTATTAGTTTATTAAATGTGTAAACTCACTCATGTGTTTGAAATATTATTGAGTCTCTAACTAATGTCAAGGTCCACTATAGTTTGTGGATGATAAACTTGAATTTATCTTAGAAGTATTACTGCTTTTACAGTACGTGATATTTCGTGTATGGTGTAATACCGAAAGTGGTTCTAATTAGGTACTTTACCAATTCTTTTGGCCGTTACACTATCCACCTAAAAATGGAATATCACGGTGAAGACTCCGAACAACTGAGATGTTTCGTGGACGCATCATTTGCACTTGAACCAGATTGCCATTCTATAACAGGCTACGTATTTTTTCACTGTGGGAACCCAATTGTATGGAATGTTAAAAAACAGACATTAATAACAATGTCATCTACAGCCGCTGAAATTGTTGCTGTATCGGATGCTATGGATGAAATGATGATAATTAAACACCTTATTGGAGAAATTACCGGCAAATCTATTCCAATTGCAGTTCATGAAGATAATACGTCTGCTATCAAACGTCTTGAACGATGCCAACAGCATAGAATGCGTCATCTATTAATCCGGTCGAAAGTAATTCAACAGCTGGTACAGGATCAGGAAATAATTTTACTAGAAACCACAAGGAGTGTGCAGATTGCTGATTTATTCACAAAAGCGTTAGATCGAAGTAAGTTTGAGAAGTTTCGACAATATTTGGTAAAATAAATAAAATAAATAAAATCAAATTATTACATTAAATTTTTGTTTTATACGAAATTAACTTTGTTAGATTAATTAATATTGAAAGATCAAGAAAGGCATAAGTAATCATTTAATTATTAATTTGCATGAAATTCGTATAATTATCAATGTTATAGTTTTGAATTTGTAAATATATGTATACGGACACTGATTAAGAAGGGTGTCGGGGATTTTTCTGATAATCTGTCCCACGTATACATATATATGTTTGTTTACTTAAATATTTTGTAACTAATTCATCCCATTTTTTAAAAAAATCGTCTCATATTTCCCCCAGGTTGAAATCTGAATTCCATCCATTTCGATTTCGCCATGTTGGCTGTGACTGATGTTTTTGTACCATATATATTATCTAGTTTTTTTAACATCATTATGGCCGTGTTACAATCTCGTATTTGTTTGGTAATGTCGTTCGAAACTCTTTCAAGGATGAATGCTTTGGCATTGTCTTGCATTTTACAATAATTAATCATTTCCTTATTAGGCCTAAAGTTCAAATCATCAATATGGGATATGTATAATTCTAAAAATTCATGTTCTCCAAAAATGTCGTAGTAACCGGCACCCCTAATGGCCGAAATAATCATTCGTCTCCAATCTAAATAATACTTTTCATTGAACACTTTTCCCAATGGAGCCTGAATAGGTTTAATTTCATTAACACTCGACATAATTTCTTCAACTTTTTTAAATCCTAATAAATTATTTTCTATATTCGTGATAGATATGAATTTTTTATTTTCTTCTTTGTCTTTTTCGATCTTTTTTACTAGATTTTGTTCTTTAAATTCAATATTTTTATTTTCTGGTACTTTTTCTTTCTTATCCAGTTTTCTTATTCTTTTAAAATTTTATTATTTATTATTTTAAGAATCTATTTACAAATTTTTTCTCTGATTCCAACGAACTATATATTCTATTCGAAAAGTAATTTGGTGCCGAATCAGATATTTTAATGTATTTAAATGAACTAATTTCTTCTATTTTACCTGAGATATCAATTGTGAAGGACTCTAATATTATGTCTCCCGTAAAATACGTGTAATAAGGAAGATTATATTTCTCAATTTTCAAATCTACAACTTTTTCCCCTTCAAACTTTTTCAACAATTCTTCCAATTCCTCTTTCTCTTTACTATATTCACCTATTTTATTTTCTTATACATTTATTAAGTTTGACATATATTTCTAATTGGGAAGGGAAATAATTTTCAATCACCACCTCAAATGCACAATCAAAAACTAGACGTAAAAAATAATTTAACTACACATATATTACCTTTATTTAAGTTAATTTTCTTCGTTGATCCGTTGTTGTGTGAATTCGTATTTGTTTAATCCCAATATCACCGTCGTTGTCTCCGCTAAATTTTGTAGTAGGTTGGCCCAAAAATTTGTGGTCTTCGTAGTTTAGATCTCTGGTAGAGTCCTTGAAGACGGGAGCAGAATATTTCCTCAGGTGGTTCTCTGTATCGTTGGCGGTCCTTTCTGGATTGTAGTTCGTTGACTTCCAGGGTCGGCCGTTATTGGATCAGGAACAGTTTTTGGTTACATTTCTATTTTTTTTCGACTTCGAAAAAAATTTAATTAAAAAATTCGAATTTTAACATTCTCGATTCAAACAGTATTTTCTGTATATTTTCACTTCAAAAATATAAATTTCAACACAACAATGAATCAATTTCAAAAAAACATCAGTCTGCCATTTCATAATTTAATATTATTCTTCTCTTACTGTTCAACCACAGCGATGGCTACCATGATGTGAGGCAGTAAAGACGAGGAATGAAAAATAGTAAGAGAGAAGTATTCAAGACAGAATTTATTAGCAGACTAAAATTACATTTGGAAATAAAATATGAATAAGTACGAAATGGCGAAGCAACAGCGATAGCGGATCGAGAATGGTAGGGGAAGCACTTTGTGATGAGAGTGTACGTGTGCCATATATATATAGAGTATGATCGTGATGACGATGAAGAAAGAGAGAAGGTGGGATTTCGTATCAACAATAAGTTCTTCTAGAACTTATGATGAATATTCTGGAAGACTGGAATATTTTCTAGTCTCTTTTTATATTGTAAGGTTGTTTCAGTTGCTTAATAAATACGATAAAGTGTAGTTGTTTTATTATTTACCATCATATTGGAATAATTAATTAAACCGAGTATTATCACGAAAGAAATTGTTGGGCTATCACTCTCACTCTCACTTCTCTCTCTTTGGTAACACTGACTGACTACAACATTGACTTCACATTTGTACATATTATATTTCTCATTTGTGGTAACACTTGTTCGAAATTGTAGAAGGAGATTCTTATTTATGGAGAGAGATTCCTTCATTTTCTATGTTTCCATATTCTGTAACTGAACTCTGCTGAATTTTTATACTTTACTTTAAAACTTCAAACAAGTTGTCTTTAATTAGGCCCATATTCACAAACATCACTTTAACTTCCCTTCACTTAAACTTCACTTGAAAATTGATGTGAGAGAGTGTGAGAATGATGACAAATTATATTATACGTCAGCTAATTATTCTCACATCATAATTGTTGTGGTAACACTGACTCGATACATTTTGTAATCTGTGATTTTTACATTTGTAACACAATTGTGATATTATATTTTTGTGAACCTCTTGTTGCTCGTGAAACGTTGATGAATTAACATCTCCTCCATTTTAAATGGAAAATACATTTTTGTGAAGTGAATATTTTGTGTTCTTATTTATGTGTTTGCAAAGTGTGTATCTAGTCATCGTCTAATGTCTTCGTTCAGTTAAAGTCATTTGTCAATATTTATTGTCATTTGGTCCGTTGATACTTTGAACTTTTTCACAGGTTATGGGCCCAGTCACCTGGTTGTCAACGTGGCTGCTATTGTCATAGTTCAGCAATGTTGTGATGTTGAATCCTGATTGCTTCATCCAAGTAGTTACCATGTTTGTTAATTTATTTTTTGTTGGGATACGATTCCCTCACTTCCTCACGAACACATAACCCTACATTAACTAACACTGTATGTAACAGGTATATTACATTTATTCGTTTTACATGTGGCGACACTGATCGCCAACATAATATTCTTTCCGCCACTGCTCGACGGAGAATGTTCTCCGCTCGTCAGTCGTTGTACTAACGTCGCTAATAAATCATTTTTCTAAAATGGAAGTCCGTGCTTATCTTTTCCATGTAAAGTGATCAGAACTCACCTCAATATTTTTTGCTGTTTAATATGTTCGCCTCTCGTCATTCCTGTGATTTTGATCGTCTTGATTCGTTGGTTGACGTATGTGAGTGTTGCTGAAAATAACTGTCTGCTGTGCAACTTATCGTCTGTTCCTGTTATTGAAATGGATGTCAAGAAGGTGAACTGCATCAAACCTTTTAACAGGCGTAATGGTAGAACATGGAAGTTTCAGATGGAGCTGCTACTAGCCAAGGATTCATTGGGTAATTTATTAACTGATACATTGCCGACTGTTTGAAATAGGGCTGAAACATGGTCAAAAGAAAACACCAAAGAGATGTTCCTGATCGCTAATAATGTGACTGACAAATATCTGGAGGTTATCCAGACGTATACAACAGTGAAGGAAATGTTCCAGGTGCTAACAAATCTCATTGACAATGTAAATGACCAGACACTGATGGATTTGCAAGGAGATTTATATACTAAATGGTATGTTTTTGGTTCTGATTTGCAGAAATACTTGCTTGATTTTCGTGCTCGATGCCGTCGATTGACTGAACTTGGAGATTTGAACACCACAAAGCAGTTTATTTTGGTGTTGCTGAGATTGCTACCTGCTGAATTTTGTCCGATAAAAGTAGTTGTGGAGGATGCAGAAGTCATCACCTGGGATTGTGTGTTCATGAAGCTGATCAACTTCCAGTGTGAACTATTATTGGATAGTAAATTGACAGTAACAGGTAACACTCATAATTCTGTATTGCAAAAACCTTCATCAGTATCTCTTACTGGTGAAGAGAATCTATTTTTTGGTAACCATAACTCAATCTCACAAAATTCTAGGAATAATAATAGTAATGGCAGTAATCAAAATTTTAATAATAATTTTAGTCAGTCTAATGTAAAATGTCATTACTGCAATAAATTAGGGCACATAGCTCGTAATTGTTTTGCCAAAAATGGAAATAATAATAATAATAATAATAATAATAATAATAATAATAATAATAATAATCGAAATAATCAAAATAATAATAATAATAATAATAATAGGAATTCTGCACAAATGTGCAATGATATTAATGATGATTGCTCTGAAGTGGGCTATAGTTTCACAGTTGTGAATGATAATGTTAAATTTGATGACTCAGTATTAGCTGCTGATAGTAATTTAAAAGAAAAGTTAGTTCTTCGAACCACTTTTGTTGTTGACAGTGGATGCACAATTCATGTAATTAATGATATTAATCTATTTAGCGAATATATCGATTTAATCAAACCACACAGTATATGTGTAGCCAAGAAGGGCGTTTCACTCTCCGTTACATCAGTCGGTACAGTAAAAGTAAAAATTTTGGAAGGAACAGTAATCAAACTAAAAAAATGTAAGGTATGCATAAGAGCTGCCACAGAATTTGCTGTTAGTGAAACAGATGAGCAAGTCTGGTTTTGATACTCTATTCAGAAAGGAATCTGTTGAGATCATTCAACGCTGCAGTGGTAAAATTGTGACCACTGGTGTTAGCATAGACTCAGATTTGTACACGATTGATTTTTTTTAAATTCCAAATCAGTCGTGCAATCTGACATTGGAGGATGACTCAAGCCCACTGACTGTGTGGCACAGACGTCTTGCTCATCTCAATACTAATGATGTTAAATTGATGTCAAACAGGGGTTTGATACCAAAAGTTGACACAAATTGCAAATTGCTGTGTGAACCCTGTGTTATGGGAAAACAAAGGAGGAAACTTTTTTTAAGACACGAAAAAAAAAACAAATAAACCACTTGAGTTGGTACATACTGATCTTTGTGGACCTATTAATCCTCCCTCATATAAGGGAACGAAATATTTTATGACTTTTATTGATGATTACTCGAATTTTTGTTGCGTGTACCTTCTGACAAGTAAAACGGAAGTTTTAATAAAATTTAAAGAATATTATGAAATGGTCTCTAATAAATTTGGATATAACGTAAAGTGATTAAGATGTGATCGTGGAACTGAATACACTGATACTGCCTTTCAGTCATATTGTACTGAAAAATGAAGTGTTTTTGAACCTACAGTTGGTGGTTGTCCCCAACAACATGGGAAGGCTGAGAGGATGAACAGGACACTTTGTGAAAGAGCAAGGACTATATTATTTGACAATAGCCTCGATAAAATCTATTGGACAGAAGCCATATTATGCTCTGTCTATATAGTAAATAGGTGTCCTACGAATAAGGACTTTGTGCCTTTTGAGAGGTGGTACAATGAAAAATATGACTACTCAAAATTAAGGGCTTTTGGATGCGACGCATATATGTTGTCATTCAAACACGATTCACATAAATTTAAATCGAAAAGTGAGAAATTAATAATGGTAGGATATTCTCCTTGTGGATATAAGTTGTTAGATGTTAACACAAAAGAAATATGTCTGTCACCTGACATTGAGTTCTTTGAAAACAAATTAGGTAATAATAAATACACAAAAGAAGATGACATATTTAAAGAAGTTACAGAATAAATTTAGAAAATATAGAAGTAGATGGGGATCTTAATTTGGATTGTTATCAGAGGAGGCGCATGACAGTGATGGTACTGCAAGTTATATATATGTTGCTAAGGATGGCATCCCTTTGATGTTTGAGGAGGCAAATGCTGCACCTGATAGTGTTATATGGAAGGAGGCTATTTCTGATGAAATAAGTGCTCTGAATTCCAATAAAACTTGGGAGGTGACCAAACATCCAAAGGGCGCCCCTACCATCACCTGTTATTGGTTGTTTAACAAAAAATATGATGCTAATGGAAAAGTCCTATATAAGTGTGAGAATTATAGCAAATTAAATTATACTCGTGACTATTATTCTCACGTATCATTTGTGGTGGCAACACTGTTTATATATTTTTGTGATCTGTGATTTTTAGTGTTTTGTACCTGACTGTGATATGTTGTAATCATACGCCTCTAGTCGCTTTTTGTTATTCATGTTGTTAACAACTCCACTACTCTTAATGTGGAAATAAAAGTTCGTAATTAGTGAATCTTGTGTCTTTGTTTATGTGTTCGTAATGTGTGTGTCTAGTCTCTGTTCGATGTCGTTTTTAGTTTAGGTTCGTTTCATAGGTTTTTAGTCGTCTCGATCCGTTGATTTCTTCCTCAACTTCTCACAGGTTATGGGCCCAGAAACCTGGATGTCAACGTGGTCGCCATTGTCATAGTTCGTCAATGTTGTGCTGTCGGATCCTGCTCGCCACACCCAAGTAGTATCATGCCTGCTAATTGTTTTTCGATTGTTTGATATGTTCTCTGTTCGATGTTCCTGTAATCTCGTTCGTGTTGAATTGTTGGTCGACGTGTCTGAAAGTTGCTGAAAATTGCTGTGTTTGCGGTGTAACTGATCGTTCGTACCTGTCAACGAGATGGAAGCGCGAAAGAAGAACATGATCGAGCCGTTCAATGGGCAGAATGGCCGCACATGGAAGTTCCGGATGGAACTGTTGTTGGCAAAGGAGTCGTTAACTAATATTATAATCGATTCTTTGCCGACTGTTCGTAACAGGGGAGATGCTTGGTCCAAGGAGAACGCGAAGGCGATGTTCCTGATAGCTAACAACGTGACTGACGAGTACCTTGAGATGATCCAGACGTACACGACGGCGAAGGAGATGTTTCATGTCCTAACGAACCTCATCGACAACGGCAATGACCAGACGCTGATGGATTTACGAGGTGATTTGTACGCAAAACGGTATGTGTCTGGTATTGATTTGCATAAATATTTGTTGGATTTTCGTTCTCGTTGTAGACGTTTGACTGAATTAGGAGATTTAACAACCACGAAACAATTTATTTTGGTATTGCTGAGGTCATTACCTGCGGAATTTCGTCCAATTAAGGTTGTGATTGAAGATGCAGAAGTCGTCACCTGGGATGGTGTTTTCATGAAATTGAATAACTTCCAGCGTGAGCTATCTTCTGATAGCAAATCGACAGTTCGAGGTAACACTCTGAACACTACATCTCTAAAACCTTCATCAGTGGGTGCCACTGGTGAGGAGAACATTTATTTTGGTAATTGCAATAATCTTGGACGAAATTTTAGTAATAGTAGTAATGGAAATCGTTTTAATCGTGGTCGATCTCGAAATAATAATAATAGTCGTGGTTTTAGTCGAGGAGGAAATAATAATTTTAATAATAATAATCAAAATTCGAGCTCAAATAATAATAATAATAGTAATAATTTTAATGGACGTGGTCGTAATAATAATACTGACGGTGGACATTCTAATGTAAAATGTCACTATTGTAACAAAATAGGGCACATAGCCCGAAATTGTTATGCCAAAAATCGTAACAATAATAATAGTAATAATAACAGTGAAACTCGAGTTAATGACCAAAGTTCAAATAATAATAACAGTAATAGGAGCTCGGCACAGATGTGCAATGAAAATTTTAATGCTAATGACGGTTGCTCTGAAGTGGGTTACAGCTTCACGTTGAATAATGACGATAATAAAAAAATTAATGACTCTTGCAATGCAAAAGAAAATTTAAACTTAATGCCTCGAACCACATTTATAGTTGACAGTGGATGCACAATTCACATTATTAATGATATAAATTTGTTCAGTGATTATATAGACTTGATCAGACCGCATAGTATCTGTGTTGCGAAAAAGGGTGTCTCTCTGTCTGTCACGTCGGTGGGTACTGTAAAATTAAAACTTTTGAATGGAATTGTAATCGAGTTGAAAAATGTAAGGTATGCTCGGGAGCTGCCGCAGAATCTGCTTTCGGTTAAACGTATGAGCAGGTCGGGATTTGACACTTTGTTTAAGGAAGAGTCTGTTGAGATCATCCAACGCTGCAGTGGAAAAGTAGTTACCACTGGTGTTAGCGTAGACTCGGATTTGTACACAATTGACTTTGTAAAAATGTCAAGTCAATCGTGTAATCTGACGTTAGGAGATGAATTGAGCCCACTGTTCGTGTGGCATAAACGACTTGCTCATTTAAATGTGAACGATGTTAGATTGTTGTCAAGTAGGGGTTTGATACCCAATGTTGACTCCAATCGCAGATTGCTGTGTGAGCCCTGTGTTATGGGGAAACAGAGTCGAAAACCATTCCAAAGGCATGAAAGAAAAACAAATAAGCCATTGGAGTTGGTTCATACTGACCTCTGTGGACCTATTAACCCTCCTGCATATAAAGGAGCTAAGTATTTCATGACCTTTATCGACGATTATTCCAATTTTTGTTGTGTTTACTTGCTGGCGAACAAGACAGAAGCTTTTACGAAATTTAAAGAATATCACGAGATGGTCTCGAATAAGTTTGGCTATAACGTAAAGAGACTCCGTTGTGATCGCGGCACAGAGTACTTGAATACCACCTTCCAGTCATATTGTACTGAGAAGGGAATTGTGGTTGAACCTACTGTTGGTGGTTGTCCTCAGCAGAATGGAAAAGCTGAGAGAATGAACAGGACACTGTGCGAGAGGGCAAGGACACTGTTGTTTGAGAGTGGTCTTGGAAAGATATTTTGGTCGGAAGCCATATTGTGCTCCACCTATATCATAAACAGATGCCCCACAAATAAAGATTTTATTCCATTTGAGAGATGGTTTGGTGAGAAATATAATTATAATAAATTAAAAACGTTTGGATGCGATGCGTATATGTTATCGTTCAAACATGACTCTGACAAATTTAAGAGTAAAAGTGAAAAATTAGTAATGGTTGGTTATTCTCCATGTGGGTACAGGTTGTTGGACTTAAGCACTAAGGAGATACGTCTGTCACGTGATGTTGAGTTCTTTGAAGGTGCAATAAGTAATCCTGAATATAATAAATACACTAAAAATGATGAATTATTTAAAGAAGTCACTGAATCCAACTTGGAAAATATTGAAGTTGATGGTGATTTAAATTTAGATTGTCTTTCACAGGAGGCGACTACACGTGATCAAGCAGCAGGAAATATATACCTGGCTGAGGATGGCATTCCTTTGACGTTTGAGGAGGCGAGTGCAGCACCTGATAGTCTGATGTGGAAGGAGGCCATTTCATCTGAAATAAGTGCCCTGAACTCCAATCAGACTTGGAAGGTGACCAAACGTCCAAAGGACGCCCCTACCATCACGTGTCGTTGGATATTTAATAAAAAATATGATAATGAAAATAATGTTTTATATAAAGCTAGGTTAGTTGCCAGAGGCTGTCAGCAGAAGAAAGGCTTCAATTTTAATGAAGTATATGCGCCAGTGGCGAAACTTTCGACTGTGAGGACCCTCTTGGCTGTCAGTAGTAAATTAAAATTTTATATAGAACAAATAGATATTTGTAGTGCGTTCCTGAACGGTATTCTTTCTGAGGATGTGTACCTCGAGATACCTGAAGGTATTGAAACACAGGTTGATAAACACAATAATGTACTAAAACTAAATAGGTCTATATATGGTCTTAAACAGTCGCCAAAAGTGTGGAATAAGTTATTTAATGAGTTCCTGTTGTCACTTGGCTTTGTACAAAGCATGGCTGATGACTGTCTGTATGTTTTCAAAAATAAACATGATGGAACGATAGTTTATCTACTCACTTACGTTGATGACGTTCTCATTAGTTCAAATAATAAAGAACAAATTATATTTTTCAAAAATAAAATTAATAAGAGATTCAAATGTAAGGATCTTGGAAAAGTTAATAAATATTTAGGTTTAAACATTAATTACAGTCGCGAAGAGGGCATACTGGAGATCGAGCAGAAGAATCTCATCGAGTCTGTTGCTAGGCGATTCGGTGTTGATAAATGTGCACCTATCTACACACCTATTGACCCCAAACTCCAATTGGATAGGGACCTCAATGCGTGTGATAGTGTGCTGAATAATAACTATCAACAGCTCGTGGGATGTTTGATGTACCTAATGCTAGGATCACGGCCTGATATTTGCTTCGCAATATCGTACTTCAGCCAGTTCTCCAGTTATGCCACAGATGAACATTTCAAATACTTATTGAGAGTTCTGAAATATTTAGTGACTACTAAAGATAAAAAACTTATATATTCATATGAACACAATAATAATGGCAATATAGTCGAAACATATTCGGATGCCGATTGGGGTAACTGTGTTAACACAAGACGGTCAATCTCGGGTTACTGTGTCTTTGTTTATGGGTCGCTGGTGTCCTGGTCTAGTAAGAAACAACCAACGGTAGCTCTGTCTAGCACTGAAAGTGAGTTGATCGCCATATGCGATGCTACCACTGAATCAATTTGGTTGAAATATTTAATGAGTGACTTTTGCATTCAAATTAATGACAGAGCTGTAATTTACGAAGACAATCAGAGTTGTCTGGCTATCTTGCACTCTGGAAAATGGAACACACGCAGATCAAAACATGTGGACGTAAAGTACCGTTTTGTGTGCAATCACGTAAATTTAGACTTTAAGTATTCATACGTGTCAACTTCACGACAGTTGGCTGATGTTTTTACGAAGGGCTGCCCGAGGCCTAAATTTGATGTATTCTGTAAAATGTTAAAGTTGTTGTAACTTATTGTATATGTTTACCATTCATGTGATATTTATTGTTGTAACTTTTTGTATTTTTGTTGACCTTTTGTCATTTGTGTTCTTAATGACTTCATTAGTTTAATCATTCGTTTTTACCATTTTACCGTAATCGTATAAATTTAATTTGAGGAGGCGTGTGAGAATTATAGCAAATTAAATTATACTCGTGACTATTATTCTCACGTATCATTTGTGGTGGCAACACTGTTTATATATTTTTGTGATCTGTGATTTTTAGTGTTTTGTACCTGACTGTGATATGTTGTAATCATACGCCTCTAGTCGCTTTTTGTTATTCATGTTGTTAACAACTCCACTACTCTTAATGTGGAAATAAAAGTTCGTAATTAGTGAATCTTGTGTCTTTGTTTATGTGTTCGTAATGTGTGTGTCTAGTCTCTGTTCGATGTCGTTTTTAGTTTAGGTTTGTTTCATAGGTTTTTAGTCGTCTCGATCCGTTGATTTCTTCCTCAACTTCTCACAATAAGGCTAGATTAGTTGCCAGAGGATGTCAACAGAAGAAAGGCTTCAATTTTAATGAAGTTTATGTGCCAGTGGCGAAACTTTCGACTGTCAGAACTCTGTTAGCAATTAGCAACAAATTAAAATTTTATATGGAACAAATAGATATATGTAGTGCCTTTTTGAATGGTATCTTGTCTGAGGACATATATCTTGAGATACCTGAAGGTATAGAAACACGAGTCGATAGACGAAATAATGTATTAAAGTTAAATAGGTCAATCTACGGATTGAAACAGTCGCCCAAGGTCTGGAACAAATTGTTCAATGAATTCCTTTTATCTCTTGGCTTTGTACAGAGTAGGGCTGACAACTGCCTATATATATTTAAAAATAAAAATTCTATTGTATATTTGCTCACGTACGTTGATGATGTAATAATTAGCTCTAACAATGAAAATTTAATAACATATTATTAACAATAAATAAATAAATGCTTTAAATGTAAAGATTTAGGTAAAGTTAATAAATACTTGGGACTAAATATTAATCACAATTGTGGCGAAAGCATATTGGAGATTGAACAACAGACACTCATTGAAGCTGTTGCAAAATGTTTTGGTGTTGAAAACTGTGCACCTACATACACACCCATCGATCCAAAACTCCAATTGGATAGGAATCTGAATGCGTGGGATAAGGTACTAAACAATGATTACCAACAGCTTGTGGAATGTCTTATGTACTTAATGCTAGGATCATGGCCTGATATTTGCTTTGCAATATCGTATTTTAGTCAATTCTCCAGCTGCGCCACTAATGAACATTATAAATACTTACTTAGGGTTCTTAAATATTTAGTAACCACAAAGAATAAAAAATTAACATATAAAAACGAACATATTGATAAAAACATACTAGAAACATATTCTGATGCCAATTGGGGCAATTGCATAACTACTAGGAGATCTATCTTGGGTTATTGTGTCTTTGTTTACAGCTCACTGGTGTCCTGATCCAGCAAAAAGCAGCCAACTGTAGCATTGTCGAGTACTAAGAGTGAGCTAATCGCCATATGTGAAGCCACTACATAGTCAATTTGGTTTAAATACTTATTAAATGATTTTTGCATACAAATAAATGAAAAAGCCGTAATATATGAAGATAACCAAAGTTGCTTGGCACTCTTGCATTCTGGAAAATGGAATACACGCAGGTCCAAACACATAGATGTTAAATACCGTTTTGTATGTGATCACGTAAATATAGAATTCAAATATTTGTACATACCAACTTCGCAACAGTTGGGTGATGTATTCACAAAGGGCTGCCCGAGGCCTCAATTTAATAAATTTTGTGAGATGTTAAATTTAATGTAACTTTTTATATTTGTTTACCATAAATGTTGAAACTTTTTGAAATATTTGTTATTGTTGACTGATGTCATTTTGTTTAATGACTAATTTATTGTTTTATGTCATTCACTGATTATTTTTAAGTGACACATCGTATAATTATAATTTGAGGAGGCGTATGAGAATGATGACAAATTATATTATAGGTCAGCTCATTATTCTCACATCATAATTGTTGTTATAACACTGACTCGATACATTTTGTAATCTGTGATTTTTATATTTGTAACACAACTGTGATATTATATTTTTGTGAACCTCTTGTCGCTTGTGAAACATTGATGAATTAACATCTCCTCCCATCTTAAATGGAAAATACATTTTTGTGAAATGAATATTTTGTGTTCTTATTTATGTGTTTGCAAAGTGTGTATCTAGTCATCGTCTAATGTCTTCGTTCAGTTAAAGCCATTTGTCAATATTTATCGTCATTTGGTCCGTTGATACTTCAAATTTCTTCACAAGTAATGTACGAGTACCAAATCATGACTAATCTTGACACTGCAATGATGTAACAATCCTTACACAAACTGACCCATCATCTCTTATCACTATAAGAAATGATGCAACTGGGCTGCTCACACAACATATGTATTTGCTACGTATGTGTGTTAATGTGCATATAAATAAGCCAGTATATAAACCGTTCAAATCGGCTTTAAAATTGTCAGTGTTTGCCCAGGTTTTGGCTTACCCGTATGTTAAATATGAAGTGGCAGAACAGCAGAATCTGTTGATTACCTTCTAGCAGGGATGCCAACCTTATGTCAATAGACATAGATCTACGTCTTTTTGAACAAAGCTTAAAAAGCTACGTCTTTTTCTACGTCTTTTTTTAATCTACGTCTCTCTACATCTTTTTAGGGGAAAATAATCTGTCTCAGAAAAAAATCACATTTATTGACTAAAAATTGTTTTTTCAATCCCGAATTTTTCAAAATTTCTATCAATTGTACTCTTTTATACCTTAAAATTCATACAACATAATAATCTCGGCATTGATATTTATAACTGATGAAAAATAAGCATAAATTCAAATCATCATTTTAATTTTTATTAAAATAGATACATAATTTTTGTCATCTATAAATGAAAAATTTATTGGTATCACACTTGATAGTTAAATGATATTTCAAGTTTTGAAATTTGAATGAGAAAATATTACCAATGATAATCCAACATAAAAGATGTTTGGAAAAAAATTAGCTTGTGGAAAAAAAAGAGAAGGAAAAAGAACTAGGAAAAATTCTTGAAAATTACCTTAAAACCTATAAAGTATGGTCTGAAGGGCAAAATATGACAAATATAGTCCAATAAAATGGACTCATTTTAATGTAATCATCCTAAATTGGAAAGATATTTCATTAAATGTTTGATAGCAATGATGGAAAAAAATATTTTATAACATCAAAATCTTCATCCTACCAAGTACCAATAAATTTTTAATTGCAGTTATCTTCCTAAAAATGGCTCAAAAACATCTCCTAGAGGGGTCTGGTAAAAAATTTTTTGGGGGGGTTCCCCCCAGACACCCTCTATTGGTTAAAGGTATCAAGTACTGAAAATAGGTAAAAAACGTCTACGTCTTTTTTTTTTAGGGAATTCTACGAATTTTTAAAAATGAAGGTTGGCATCCCTGCCTTCTAGTGTAAGCTTTGACTATACAGAATTAACATGGACTGCTATTTGTGATAAGAATGATGTTAGAAGATGTAAGATGAAGTTAGTTGGGTTGGGTATGATAAGGATTTGTAAAACAGTAAAATATTGCTGAATTTTGAGGTTGAACTGAATTAATTATATTTTAAAATTTTTATTAACGAGAAAGTAATAAGTAGAAGCATTTTCTATGGTATTAAATTAAATTTTCATAATTTCTATTTGAAACAAAATTACCGTGCAAAGAATATTGAAATCATTATCAACCCAATCCGACTAACTTTTTCCTCCTATGTCTTGGCAATTGATAACGAAATTTTGTACATATTTTTCAATCAAATAGCAGTCCATGTTAATTCTGTATAGTCAAAGAGTGTAAGAATATCTTCCCACCCCAAGGTATTCCACTAGTGCTGTTAAAAATCGATTAAATTACTTATCAATTATAATTGATTATTTGTGGCTCATAATCGATTATAATCGATTACAATTGATTAAGTAAGTATTCCTCAAAAAATTTAAAAAAACAATCAAACATTTTGTTTTGTAACGAATGTCTCGCAGAAGGAGAGACACTCGTTTATAAGTTTTGTTATTTCTGTTGATTTGATTTTGATTACTTTCTGTTTCTTTTATACTTGCCAGTTGCCATGTTCGATAAATATTAAATTCATTAGATAATTCGTATTTTCTATTTTCGTAATTTGTATTTTATATTGTTTGGTAGGGTAAATAGGTAGTGGGCACTAGGTATTTAATACTTTAATAGTTTAATAGTGTAATAGAAAGAGGCGAATAGTTAATAATCGATTACAAAATGTTTCTTATCGATAATCGATAAGAGCCCCGCTTATCGATTATAATCGATTACTAATCGATCTTTTAACAGCACTATATTCCACAAATCGTATTATTCAAATAAGTAATAAAATTATTGACTTGAAATCATTATGTGTTACAATTTTCATTCAAATATGTGATTTTATGTAGTTGGTTGAAATCATGACTCCAAAAAATGTAAGTTATTTTTGTTGGGATACGATTCCCTCACTACCTCACGAACACACAACTGTATACTAACCAACACTGCATGTAACACATTATTACATTTATTCTTTCTACATGTGGCGACACTGATCGCCAGTATAATATTCTTTCCGCCACTGCTCGACGGAGAATGTTCTCCGCTCGTCAGTCGTTGTACTAAAGTCATGAATAAATCTTTTTAGTGATAAATGTCCGTGCTTAATTTTTCTTGGATGAATTGATCGAAACTCACCTCAACATGGTAGCCGGAGCTGCGTACCAATGAAAATAAGTGCGGGATTCGAATTGTGTTCGTGTTAATCGTGTAATTTGTCAAATGTAAAAAAGTTTTTGTGTTTCACGCAAAGTGAAAGGCTTAGTGCCGTGTGATACTTCCACGCAAAGTGGAAGAAAAGTTAAAAGTTCGTGAACGCAAAGTTCGGTTCCAGTGATTAAGGGAATTATCCTGGAAGATTGAAAAATCGTAAATCAAATGAATCAAAGGTAATATTCAAAATTAATGAAAACGTCAGTGAAATTGTGGGTGCCAGTTAAAACGTCGAAGTCGAAAGTTTGGTGTAAGCAGATCAGGTACGAGAGAATCCTGTGGTTTGGAAAACCGGCTTGCAGAGTCAAAAACGGCTGGCAATTGTTCGCGCTGTGTTCTGAAAAGGAAATCGAGGTCAAAAATTCAAAAGTCTGAAAGTTGCAGCGTCAGAAGTCAAAGTCAACATCGAAGCAGAATAGAAGAAAAACGGAAAAATACGAAAACCGAATCGAGATAAGTAAAATTTAAAATAATTAATTAGTAATCGGTGTGATTTTATTTCAAAATTAATAGTAAAAGTTCGAAATTTAAAAGACATAAAGTAAAACGTTCGGAATATTTTCCTGTTGACACTTAACCAAAATTAGAGGAAAGTTGAAACTTGAAAGGTACCATTGGTAATCTTTCAAACTTTATCTCATTGGTCGAAAGTGGTCGAAAAAGGGAAATATTTGTTGAAAGAGATACATATTGAATTACAAAAGAAAAAATTATTGAATACCTATTGACTTCAGTGACAGATTTTTTCTGTTCACAATTTACAAAGAGTAATTTCAATCGACAATAAGATAATGAATTATTTCCTTTCAGCATTAACTTTTTGTATTTCTATTGAATAATTTTATCTTGAAATTTAATTTATGTTTTAATGTGTTCAACAGAATTACTTTTGTTCTGAAACACAACCAAAAACTGAAACCAATTTTCGATTTAGAAACGTTTTGGCGATAACATACCAGAATTAAGATAGACTGAGAAGAAATTGAAACAACGACGGAGAGATCAACTCATCGTCAGCGACAGTGTTCATAAGAATTAATTAGAATACCAATTAATTATTAAGAATTATAATATAGTATAATATTTGAATTGCATTCCCGATCGAGCGGCTGAGACCGTGTTTTGCATAATCGTGCGGTTGAGACCGTGTTACCCCTAGATTTAAGTGCTCGTGTTTCTGAGGTAGGAATTATAAAAACCCCCGATAGAAAATTTTAACAATATGTCACGTTTTGACACAAAAAAAGTATTTGACGGGAGGAATTATGACGCCTGGAGGACCATGATGGTCTCCACACTTTATGCAGAGGGACTATACCCAATCATGCAGGATACCAAAACAGAGGTGCTATTTTTGGGTTTAGAGTTAAACAATTTTTTAAATTCTGAATCTAGTAATGCTAGCCCAGCAACTCGTATGACATATTTCCGAAATCAGGAAAAGGGAAAGGCCCTTATATATCAAGGATTAAACAACGAATTGATCGAAAGAGTTAAAGACCTCAAAACAATAAATCAAATTCTAAAAGTTCTCGATGAGAGATATAAAAGTTGCACACAGGTCACATACATCAACGCTAAACAAGCATTCCAAAGATTAAAATTCAATAGCGATGGGAATATGAGAAGTTATTTAGATGTTTTCTCGAGGTCAGCCCAAAAAATAAGGGATTGTGGGAAAAATCCGGACAAACAGGAGGAAATAGAACAACTCCTAATCTCATTAAACATGGACTACGATATGACTAGGCTGGAGTTTAATACTTTAAGCCAGGAACAAAAAACAATTGAAACTCTCCACGCCATGCTAATCGAAAGGTCAGATAGGTTATATGACGAGAAAAAGTCAAAATATAATAATAATAATAAATTTCGTAATTTCACAAATAATAATAAAAACCAAAGATTTCAATATGGTGGAAATTACAATAGATATAATAATACAAATAGAAATCTGAACCATAACCAAAACGTAGATCAGGGGAAGATGAAATATAATAATAACCAACAAAAAGAAACATCACAGTATAATGGTAACAACTATGAAAATGGAAAATATGATAGTAATCAAAACCAAAATACTTTGCCAAGTTCGAGTACATTAGTTTGTTTTAAGTGCCATGGCAAAGGGCACATAGCCAAAGTATGTCCGTCAAATAAAGAGGGTGCAAGACCCCAAAATAAATTAGATGGTCCTGCACAAAATACAAGATACGGACGAAGTAACACCAATAATAATAATAATAAAAACAAAAAAGAAAATGACGTTCAGTGGTCAATGATGATCAGATATAGAGATCAAGGACCGAATAATAATTCAGATAATAAATTAATAAATCTAATAACATCAAAAGATATTAAACAGGAGTCAGAACCCAATTACGTTCCCCTTACTAAAAGGATTATGTTAGATGGTGGAGCTGTAGCTCACGTCATATCGGATCTGTCGAAGCTGTCCAACCCAATAATGTTAGAAAAACCTATTGAACTGGAATGTGCAATTCAAGATACACTCTTAGTGGCCACGCATATAGGTACAATGTTTATCAGAGTAGAGAATTCAGAACGCAACCAAAAAGTCATAAGACTAAAAAACGTACATTATGTACCGTCCCTAAATGTAGACCTGATGTCAGGGATCAAAATAACTGAGAATAGGGCGCTAGGAATAGATCAGAACTTCTCTGCAGCACATATATATGTCAGAGGAACAGATGAAGTAATTTTCTCTGCCCCAAAAATAAGGGGGGTATACATGGTTAAATACGAAATCGTACAGGAATCAACAGTTAACATAATAGAAGACGAAGATGAATTAAATAAAATATGTCCTTATAAGAATGAGCCGAATAAACTGGCATGTATGCCTAATATAAATTCCCAAGATGAATGGATGGAATATGAGATAGAGGAAGAAATTATTGAGGAGAGTCAGAATGAAGTGGAAGAGAATATAGAAAACACAGATAACAATACACAAAATAATATAAATAATAGTAACTTAAATAATAATGACATAATAAATGTCAATGATGAATATAGTAATAATGAATCACATAATAATGAGATGAATGAAGATGATATAGAACCAAATGAGGATGTAGGCGTGAGTAATAATGATATAATAAATAATAATAATATAATAGATAATAATCAAGAAGTAAGCCAGGATATAGAAAGGCCGAAAATAGATAAAAAAATGATATGGCATAGGAGATTGGGACATTTGTCTGGTAAAAACTTAAAGTTGTTAACAAAAGTCTCAAGGGGTGTTCCAAACGGGATTACGTTCCGCGATGACGAATTTAGCCTTTGCGATATATGTTTAAAGGCTAATTCCAAAAGGTTGGGACATAGTGGGAACCGAACTAGACCCGAAAGAAAATTGGAACTCGTTTCATCGGATACTATGGGCCCCTTTTCACCAGGAATATACGGTGAAAAGTACGTTTTAATATTCGTGGATCATGCCACAAAGTATACGTTTATCTCTACCATTGAGAAGAAATCAATGGTTTGTGAGGAATTCAAAAAATTATATATGAAGTTGAAGTCGAAATTCCCAGACCACCCTATAGCCACCTTGAGATGTGACAATGCAAGGGAATACATTGACTCAAATATGAAAACTTTTTGTGAGGAGAACGGTGTGAACCTTGAGCCTGTTGTTCCGTATTCGCCAGAGCTCAATGCAATGGCTGAAAGACAGAATCAAACGATAATGGCTAGAACTAGGGCCATGCTGTTCGACTCCGATTTAAACTTCAATTATTGGTCATTGGCTGTTTTGACGGCTGTTTATAACATAAACAGAAGCCCAACTAGGGCCAATAAAGACAATAAAACCCCATTCGAAATGTTTTATGGCACAAAGCCTGATTTATCGAACATGAGAGTTTTTGAATCTCTCGCATTTAGACACATCCCCATAGAAATCCGTCAACAGCAGGCTACGAAAAATAAAAGAAATAAAACCAATGTAGAACATCCAAAATTAACACAAAGATCTGATAAGGGTGTATTCGTGGGATACACGAATAGTGGGTACTGTATAAGGAACCCGTTAATAAACAAATCGCATGTCACTTGCGATGTTAGATTCGATGAAACGAGAAGTATCACAAAAGTAATAAGTAAAAATGATAATAATAATACTATACAGGGAAATGATAATATAATAGAAACCCCTGTAATATTAAACCTATTTAAATCAAGATATAAAAATTACATTGAGGACCACATCCCTCAAAGATGGGAGGATGTCGACAATAACCCTTTTAGGGAACAGTGGCAACAATCTATAAGTGACGAGCTGAAATCATTGTCCGATATGGGCGTATGGGAGGTAGTACCCAGGGAAAGAAATGTGAGGTTAGTAGATACAAAGTGGTGTTTTACCACAAAGCCCAACAATCAAGGCGTTCACATACCGAAGGCCAGATTGGTTGCAAGGGGTTTCAAAGATCTAACCCCCTATTCCCTAACTGAGACATATGCCCCAGTGATCCAATATTGGCTCATAAGATGGATACCATCAATCACAAATAAATATAATCTAAATATTACACAGTTCGATATAAAAACAGCATTCCTTAACTCCGAAATAAGATATCCTATTTTTATATCTAACCCCAAGGGATGCCAACTGGGCGAAAATAAATGCCTAAGACTAATTAAGTCAATATATGGACTGAAAACGTCTTCCAAAAGTTGGTATGACCTGTTGAATTCGATGATAATACAAGCGGGATTTATACAATCTAAAATAGATAGGTGTCTATATGTAAAAAAGGATGATACTGGTGCAATAGCATTATTGATAGTCTATGTGGATGACATGTTGTTGGCTAGCAACCACGACGAGTGGACACAAGACTTGATAAGTATCTTCAAGAAAAACTTTACTTTAAAAATAGAAGATAACCCTACCTTTTTTGTGGGATTCGAGATAAATAGAGACATAATAAAAAAAGAAATAATATTAACACAAAATAGATACATAGATAAAATATTAAGGAAGTTTGGTATGGCGGAATGTAAACCGTCAACCACACCGATGGAAACGGGGCTTAAGATAAAGAAGCCAACAAATGGATTGGATGACACTGAATATAGGGCCATGATAGGGAATTTGCTATATGTGGCAAGATTCACCCGCCCGGACATTGCGTTCGCCGTCAACTATTTGTCACGATTTCAGGCGTCCTCCAATAGTGAAATAAAGAACTATGTTCGTCGCATAATTAGATACCTTAATACAACGAGGGATTTCTCTTTAGTATTCCACTCGGACCAAACTCAAATTAAAGCATTTGTTGATGCGTCGTATACACCCGACGTAGACGATTCTCCCGTAGATATAAATAATCTGGAGAAAGGGTGCTCCACCACTGGCTATATGATTTTCTTAAACGGAGACTTGTTGAACTGGGCCGTTCACCAGCAAAACTCGGTTGCAACGTCGTCAACTGCAGCCGAACTAATTGCGTTGAATGACGCACTGGACGATATATATGTGATCTGGAGACTTACTGAGAGCGTTTTTTCTGTAACCGACTCAGTGCAAGTGTATGAAGATAATATATCCGCATCACGCATTGCATCTGGGGGAGGCCAGAAACGCTCCAGTTCACTAGCGATCAAATGCTATGCAGTTTTAGAAGCATTTCAAAATAAGTTAATAATGTTTAACGATATTAGGTCATCTGATCAGGTTGCCGATATTTTAACTAAGGCACTTGATCGGAAAACTTTTCAAAATATTGTTATGAGAATACTCCGGACAAGTCAACTTTTCGGCCAATAGTCTTAATCGACTCAACCCTCAAAATTTTTTGTTTTTGGTTTGGACTGCGGATGGGCGTCGGTCTTTTAGCGCCTATTGTAAACCGAACGGTCCATATTTCGTTTCACAATTCATTTCACAACATACAATAGGTTCCCCGTAGCTGCTCTGCCTCTCTTACTGGTATCAGCATCCCCTAATATATACAATTGATTCCCACAATAGTACAATCATATTAAAATCCCACAGGACTAATTATAGGGACATATATATATACATAATAATTTTTTTTCTACAGCTGACGATGAGGAGATATTGATCTCTCCGACCTACCAATTTTCCATATTTTTTTAAAAACCAAAATCACACAATAATTATAAGACGTGACACTATAACATAAGGTTATATATATATACCTCATGTTAACTTTACACGATATATTTAAGATAATACATTATGACAATATATGAATCCATACACATTTATCATAAAACATTATACTAGTCAACGACATATTTTTTTTGATTGTTTATTATACCATTTTTATATATATATAATTTTTTTTCTTATATGACAACTACATGTAATAATTTTTGACTGCTTTTGCTTATTTCTTGTTTATATTTTGTTTTAAATACATGCGATATGTGACACTAATTCACGTATATGTTCGTTCGTCCGTTTTGAATCGCAGGGGGGTGTTGGGATACGATTCCCTCACTACCTCACGAACACACAACTGTATACTAACCAACACTGCATGTAACACATTATTACATTTATTCTTTCTACATGTGGCGACACTGATTGCCAGTATAATATTCTTTCCGCCACTGCTCGACGGAGAATGTTCTCCGCTCGTCAGTCGTTGTACTAAAGTCATGAATAAATCTTTTTAGTGATAAATGTCCGTGCTTAATTTTTCTTGGATGAATCGATCGAAACTCACCTCAACAATTTTGATCTTTCAATGAATTTACCTAGTTTGGTCAAATTAGCACACACCGACATGCACAAAATAAAAATGCTATCAGATTAAATGTTCCAGTCCTGAGCCAACTGAAACCAGGCCTTTTTTTTTGTAACCAAGATGAGCAATATTTCCCATGTTGCAATATGTGGTTGTCCATGGGTATTGTGAAAATCATATAGGTTGAATGTTAATTTTCTATTTTTAGCTCTTTTTTTTTAAATTTGAACCTATTAAGCCACTATCGTGAATAATGATATCGTACACGAGACAGCTGTGATAATATCACAGTTATATAAAAAGTGATTAGGAGTGATGGGTAATTTATCATTAGCATTGCTTTTTAGCTATGAGAATACTATTAAGTACCACTAAAATTAGCAGCGGAAACTCCTAATTTTTTTACCAGTTAGCTGTGAATTGTTTGCCGGGTACCTAAGTGTAGGTGTTCGTTAAAGGAGGTTTCACTGTATTTATATTTACAGGATTTACAAAATCCGGTCTCAAAAAACATAGCTTGTTATTCTGAAGCAAATTTGCTCACTCTTAAGACGTTGCTAAATAACGGAAGTAGGTTTACACTATAAAATATTTATTCTTAATTTGAATATGTGTGTGAACTGAGGGGTAAGTCCAGCGAATTTCATTTAGTAAAATCACAGTCAATATCTATAAATAAAATTTTGCACATGACGCACAAAAAAAAAAAAACAAAAACAAATAATTCAAAAATGGTATAATAATCTAAGTAAGTACTAAATTTAAGTAAGTACGTAGGTAGGTAAGTAAAAAGAATTATTAATGATGAAGTAGGTATTTGTTCATATATTCTGTATCCTCAGAGAGACGAACATTCAGGAAGATTTGAAGAAGTAGGTTTTTGATGGAATAGGTTTCGGCCAAATAGGTTTATTTTCATCTGCAGATGCAGTTCTACGTGCTTTACCAAAATGAAATAATGGTCGGGTTGCTGGTCAGTTTTCATAGTAAATGCAAACACAACTTGACGGAAATAATATATTTTCTGGCGAATAAAATTCGCGATTTTCTGACAACGTTAAAACTCGTCGATAAACAAATTTTTGCCTACATTGCAGCGTGTATCCATTTGGAATGTGATTCGCAAATTTACATTGGTCATTTTCATGTCTGAAAAATTCGCAAATTTATTTAGAGATGGAGACGCATTTGAAGTGACGTATAAGCGGGCAGATGATCCGCCAATAGGTAATTAAACTTACGCGCAGACTTCCACACTTATGCCTTGAACGTAACCCCGAGTTTCGTTAGAATCCTGCAGGATATATTTCCATTCTTGTTTATCCGTTAAACCCATTTTTGGAAAGATTACATGTTCCTTTAAAATTTATAACAGAAAAAAGATCGATATATAGTTCTCTGATGACCCAATAATAGTTTAATTTAACGCAGCTTGAAAAATTAAATTTACCCTCGAATTACAAAGAGAAGATGAATCACCCTTAGATCTAAAAACAGTTTTGTTCTCTTCCCAATTCGATACCAGCTAGAAAAGACATATAGGTACAGCTGGTTTAATTAAGTACAACATTATAAATTAATATTTATCGCGTGAAAATCACGCTAAAGAGATTCATTTGCAACTCACCGAATCAGTTCTAAATAATTCGCCGTTCAATTTGTTTTCGTTCAAAATATTGTTAACTAACAACCTGCAAATCGTAAAAAATTATTAAATACTTAGTTGGAATTCAGTTTTTTGACTGAAACAAGTCGGGAAGTAGCTTTGTTAAAGCGTTATCAGCGTTCAGCGTTGGAGAAAGGAAAAGGGAGAATTGCCCACCAAGCTCGCACTTTCTGAAAGGGTCCTTTTCAAATGCTCGACAAAAAATTGAAAAATCTGTTATTTGTTTGAGCGATTATTTTGACCCCTGAACTCACTTTCTCTTCCCCGACCCTGAGCATTACTAGCGCTGGTGTGCCCCGGCTCCAGGTTGCTTTGCTCGTCTATAGTGTATACCTGAGCCGTAAAATTTTCAATAACATTCCTTTTGGCGAAAAATAGTTTTGATAGGGGCTGATCTTTCCTAACAGAGTAATATTGATGTGCGTGAAGAGCAACGTATATTTTGAGGTTGAAATACGCGTTACCACCTCATAACTTCTCTAAAACTTAACCGAATTCAATGGTCACGGAGGCATAGTATCCATCAAGATCGTTTTACTTTAACGTATTGTAGAATAATTCGATCATAGGTGTTAATGTAATAGTGATTTGTGGGAGGAATAGGTAGCCTACCTAATGAAAATTTTGAGGTTGAGTTAAATATTACTTTATCACTTCCCTCGGACTGAATTAAACGTATTGGTTAACGGCTCATAGTTTCAAGATTAATTTGCTCAGTGTTTTCAGCCCTCAGTGAGCATTAGTGTTATGGAATATTGATAGGTACTCTGTTTTTGCTTATCAATTCCCCGATTTACAAAGAATGGCTGAGAATTGACTCATAGTCAATGCCAGGGATCTTGAATCGTTTTCTTGACTAAAGCCGAAGTGCATCAACCAATCAGAATGCTCTATAAATGCATTTACTTTCTGACTATATACTGACCCAGTTTTAATCAATTTTTAATTTTGTGGCTGTACTCGTTTAGGGGCGCCTTTCCTATTCCGTTGAAATTTTGTATTCTTAATCAACCGAATCTCATTAGTTAATAAACCAAGTTTAAGATGGTGGCTTAAGGGGTGGGTTAAAATTAGAAAATTCCAATTTTTGGATTCAAAAATGTAAATAAGCTATATTTGTTTTTGATAGTGAACGTCATATAGTCCTGTATTTATCATATCGTCTATTCTTCTGACAAATACGGCTTGCCCTCAGCCAATAATACAATTTTAAAATCTTTTTTATGAATAAAAAATTCCTCAGACTAAAAATAAAACGCCACAGCGGCTGAAAGTGAGGCTAGCCACTTAACTTCAGTCCGTACCTGGTACGAATTTTCTCCCTCTTTTAATCTTTTTTCCCCCTCTAAATTCACCTACCCTTTACCTCTCACACTTGTAGCCCCCACTCAATGGCTGGTACGAAATGTTTTTATTATGTGCGTTTCTTATTATATTTTAAAACCTGTTCTGGCTTCCCTCTCTCTTTTTTTTTCTCAACGGAACAGAAAACACTGTCTGACATATAAACTTTTTGCTGCTCCATCAACCAGCGTTTGACCACCATACAACTGGGTATGATACATTTTTTCTGTCTGTAAATCTTTTATTAATACACTCGATGCTTTTTGTAATGGCTTGATTTTTCAAACTCTCAGGCATTTGGCCCTACTCGGATTGCACACTCGGTGACCTTTTTGGGTCAGTTTCCTAACCTATGAATTCCTACTTGGTAATCCCACTCAGTTGAATTTGGTTTTTTCATAAAATTATGCATGGTTTAAAGTGGTAAAACAGACGATGGCTGATTGAGCATGTCTAAACTAGGTAATTCTACGTTCACCTCATTGCAAGTTAATGCCCTTATTTATCATAGAAGAGTGTTTCAGAGCTGTATATTGGTGTGTATTGAGTAGATTCTACCACCCAGGGTTGCGTACCACACGTCTTTTTCATCGTTTGCCCACTATTTAGTTATTATTGGGTCACCTTCAAATGATAGTCGGGAAATTTTGCTTTGACTGGGATTTGAACCTTTGAGTATATATGTAAAGGAGGGTTGATTTGTATAACATTCCTATAGGTAGTTACTATTACAGATAGATAGCGTTTTTGTGGAGTGAAATTACTCTGTTTTACACATTACTTTATCTATATATAACAATATATAGACATACATCTTGAAGAAATTTCGTTCTTTGAAACACTCTATGTTTGTAGAATGGAACTTGGACAATCAGCCCTCCATTATGTATATACTCGAAGATTCGAACACATGACATCATCCATGTTTGAAGTATGGGATTTTACCCCTCAGCCACCTCTGATACACGAAATAATGCCGATATTTTCATTCATTTATTTAAATATTGCTAACACAAAAGTTTGTATTTTCTATAATTATTGAATTAAATTATTATATCCTGAATGTTTCAATATTTCGCCAATGGTCACTTTAGAAAATTTAGAAAATTTGATTCAATACGATCACATTTTTCTAGTATCATTTTTGTGAGCCTAACAGTAGTTTGTTTTTCTATTTCTAATTGACGAAATTCAGAGAAGACAGTATCAAATTTTTCAGGTAATGACATCATTAATTGATCAATTTCATCTGCTTCCGACAGGGGGTAATTAGTATCACGTAGTTCTTCCACAATAATTGAAAAGTATTCTAAGAATCTACAGATGGTACCTCTCCTAAGATCGAAGCGAAGGGACTGAAATTTTGATTTTAAAACCATGATGTTAGTAGCTGTCTGGTTTCTATATCGAGCATCCAAAATTTCAAAAATTTGAGAAACAACATCGCAAGTTTTGACATGATGAAGAATTCTTTTGTCAAGTCTTTCAAAAATGTGGGCTTTTGCCCATTCCTGAGTTTGGAAGAATTTAAGCCATTTGGATGTAAGGCGTTCTTCGGATGAGGTGTAGATATAACTAGTTTCACGAGCAGAAGGAAAAATTGTGGAGTGGTAGCCTTTACCAATTAGGGTGCTTATTACAGTTGCACGCCATCCCTCATAGCCATTTCCACGGAAGATGTTCGAGACTCGATCATTATTTTCAGTATTCATAATTAATGAATTGACTGAACTTTAATTAATTAAAAAAAAATAAAAAAAATATTACGGATATCAATTCCCAGCAAATGCTGCAAGAAAAGGATTTCCGTCCCTGTGTTAACCAAACAATGTATTTTAATGACGATAGTATTTAAATTTGTCCTTGTGTGATTCTCGAGTAGGTCCACACTAGGCAAGAGACAACACACGTTAAAGTTGAGATTGGACACTTCCCTTTTAAAAAAAATATAAAAAAAAATAACAAGACTTATACAACCCAAGATGATTTGTAATTGAAATCAATATTTGAAGAAATAATTAATGAAAAAATGTGATAAATGAATGAAAAATGAGGGTGAAATGAAATTAACTACTTTCAGACCAAGGAATTAGGAAAGAAAAAACTAAAGATTTTGGATAACAGGGTAAAATTTTGATTTAACACAGTATTCCAACAAAACAAATAATTCGAAATGAAAAGAGAAAAAAATATTAAAGGTGATTTGAAATAATTAAGCACCAGATGTATTGTAAGAATGAGGTAAAATAATTCTTTAGGTAACGTATGAGAGAAAAAAAATATTCACAATACAGAAAAAAAAATTTGTAAATGGTAGGAAAAAAAAATTCGAAATTAAAAAAAATAAAATAGTTTTCGTATTTGCGTAATAAATTAAACCAAATTGAGAATTGTGAGATTGAAATTAATTAAAGTATTCGAATAATAAAAAAAAATGTAGAGTATAAATTTGAAAAAATAATCGTTAAAGTATTTTCGACACAATTGTGCAACTGCAAAAATTTACAAGTTGCAACAAAATGGTGGTTTGAAATTGAAAACAGCGCCAATGTATTTATTCAATGGATGAAGATAAGAGTTCGTAGGTTCGTTGCACTTAACAAAAGGTTAATGTACAAGTTCGAATGAAAGAACGAAACGAGCCGTGTTTACATCACAAATTGTACACTCCAAGACAAAAGTGGCTGCAAAATTTTGCAATGAACTTGCCGAAATTTGTACTTAGATAAATTTTGAAAAGGCCAAAATTATTTGAAAATAACGGTATTTTCAAATATATAAGTTAAATTTTGATTCCGAAAGGTTAAATAATGCAAAAATACGAAATAATACACGAAAAATACGAGAAAAAATTGCAAAAAATTACGAAAAATATATTTTTTATTACCTGTTTTCAGCGGAAATTTTCATTTAATACCCTTTTAACTGGTGATTTTCTTATTTTCAGGTTCGTTTTCGAGGATTTTTTGAGATGATGCTCTGGACTTTGATGGTTGAACTGCGCTTCGGTTGTGGAGGACGTACTTCGGTGAGTGTTTAAGTTGAATTTTTGAGGTTTATGTTGATGCCAAATGATGAACTTTGATTGAGATGATGAATACCAATTTTGATGTTGATGATTTTTGAAGCTTTTACGTTGGTTTCTGATCAATTTCTGATGGCTCAAGGCGATTTATTACCAATTTGATGACTACGACGAATTAGTTCATACACAAACAGGGCAGGCACTAATGACTTTACCAACTTTTGAGCAACACAAGCAGGGCTCTCAAACAGTTGAGTAATTGACGAGTCTTGGAACTTTCGGACACTTGGCTGGATTATACACAAGCAGGGCAAATCCAATTCAGCAAACGACGAAACTCATTGAACGTTTACAGCACTCAAATAAAAATTTTTCGAAGACAAAAATTATGACTCGAAATAAAAATAAGTTGGAACTATGTTACCCAACACGAAAATAAAAATTACGAAAAATGACTAAAAAAAATTATTCACGAAAAATATTAACAATTTGACTTAGAAAAATTCACAGTATAAAAGATTTTAATTATTTTAAAAATTTGTTTCAGGTACAAGGATTGTTACCGAGCGATGCTACCATATAGAGGATGAGAATCGGAGATGAAACAAGAAAAGAAGATTTAAGGGAAGTTCCGTCCAAGAAGCGAGTGTATTTTGAAGAAGATACATAATTTAAGCAAAGTACATTTAAGATAGATAAAGGAATGTTAACAGAAATGAACGAATGAGCAGCGGAAGTGGTAGATCAGTGTAGCCGCAAATAGATATAAATAAATTATGTAATTGTGTGTTCGTATGAGTGAGAGGGGAGAAGGATTGGTGGTCTCAACAAAATTTTAATTATTATCGATTGTCTAAAATTATCGATATTTCACAACTCTAATGAGCATTGTAGATCAAAATAATATTGGATTCCGTAATTAAGTGAATTTAGTCGTGAATTTGGGGTTGCCTGTGAGTGACTGTTGCACGTGCCTGCGTGCTCAAGTAAATAAGTGAGTAACTGAAATATTTTACTTACTTTCACTTCAGCTCTTCAGAAAAAAATTCTGAGGGTTTGAGCTTTCTTCTCAGGAATTTTATCCTGTCTTTGTTTCGGGTGAAAATTTTTCAAACTCTAATTAGACAGGGGGTCCAACTTCCAAGACAACCCCACTGGTTATATTATGGAAAAAAATCTCAAATACTCTTCGATGGCAAAGGGCGGTAATATTTTTGTGTCTCAAAATTGCTGTTTTTGATTTGGATCATTTTCAAGAGCAAGTCTTCAATTGAATAGCGAATAAATTCAAGTAGATTTGCCGGAGAATCCCATGTTTCTTAGTAATTGTAGGTATTACCCCGTGTAGGGACTTGAACTGGTGTCCCCTGCATCTCAATAGAGTGTAAAAACACAGCACCCTACCATTTAGACTACGCGTACTGACACATAAATGAAAGTTACTTCGCTTTAATGTGTGTGGGTAGCCCCCCCGCCACAATCACAGCCATTAAATTGTTAATAATATTGTTGTGATGAAAGGATTGGAACGTACACGATGCCACCACCCACATATCCCTCAGCCCCTCCCAGTTTGTTTCATTTTATACTTTTTTCAAAAAAAAATCTGAATTTACTGTGGATAATTCGGAGTTTTACAAAATGAGATTTCTGCCTTGGATTTTGATGCACAATTTTTGATTTCCTCTTCAGTCGGAGTCAATTGTTGGTTAGGTAGCCTGCGGTAGTTTACACCGTCAGACGGTTGTGAAAGTAAAGTTCCGTCGAAAATATCTGCAACAAAATGAAAACGTGAGATTAATGTCACGTTTGAAAGCTACCACGATGACAAATACAGGCTAAATATTTTTTGTAAATGGTGTATTTGCCCATATCTTGAAGGGAATGTCTCAGAACATGATCGAAGAAGTGGAATCTTGATAAATTTTTCATTATGGTCAAAATAAGTAGGCGATAGTTCTATACTAAAGAACTTTTTTAAGACGAGTGGACGCATACCTACTCCATTTTCCGTCCAATTTCGATTTTTGCTCTGAATCTATGTTACGTCATTTCGATGGGCGGTGGAGAAACACAAAATCATTTTTACCGATTATGGATTATTTTAATTGCATGAAATAAATTATTTGGATAATTGAAATTAATTTCTGATTGGAATATTGAATTTAAATTGATAAATGTGTCGAAAAAATTTAATTACTAGAAATTACTCATAGTTATCGCCGACCAGTGTACTTGTTTTGAAGGCGGCTCTCTAACTATAATGAAGCTATAGTATACATATATGTACATATATAGGTACACATCGTAATACTGTGTACTATGATAGTAGGATGTTTTATGAATTATTATTAAAAATTGATGAAATAAGGATACAACAGAGCAGCTACGATTAAACAACTTTATGTAAGTATAAGCCAGAAAGACGGGTGTGGGAGGATACCTTTCCAATCCGCCATTTTAGGGGCTCGGCATTTAAGAAAAAAAGAAGAGAATAATAAGAAAATTTTCATGGAAAATTTACTGAAAAACCTAAAAAAAAATTATTTGGCACTCGCAAAATTGAATTCTCTAATATTCTAATACCCTTTCTTATGACTAATATAATTTGAAAAATTTTATTTAGTCAAACATATTCCCACACATTCGTTTAATTTTATTTCCCATTAAAATTAACACATTCCGTACTCTTTTTCTTCTCTAACCGTAAATTATAATGGTAACTCATGGCGAATATTCAATGAACATTTCTACCCGAATATTCCTAATGGTCTTTGACTTAATTAAAACGTACGAATACTTTCTGGTAGCCACCAACCCCAATCAAATTATGAACTTTCTCCTCCATAAAAAAATTTTCAATCACAATAGACTTTATCTTACTATAATTTCATGTACGACACACTAAATTTAGGGTTTACGAGTGTAAATTCATATACCGTTAATTAGTTTGTTTGTTCTTAAGTTTACTTTCTCAATAAATTATTTTCTTGTAGGTAATTACACCGTGTTGTGATTGAACTTAATATGTTAATGAATTATTGTTTGTGTATAACTGAGTTCGATTTATTTTACCAAGTCTTCTCTCAAACAAGTTAAGGTCCACCATATGTGAGTGTATAGTAGGAATATTATTTTATTAATTGAAAGTATTTAATTGTCTACTAATTCCCGAGTAACTCCTACAGTTCTCGGAGGAATTGTCAATTAATGTCAAAAGAAGTGCTAAACTCAAGTATAACTATTCACTTCTTTTTGGTGTTACACTCCCGCAGATAAATTCTGGATACCACACTGAACACTGATAGAATTTTCAACTTTTTGGAGGGCTTATAAAATTTGTTTACCTTGGGCCCAAATTTCCTCTCTACAGCCTCGTGTGAGTAAAATCGCAAACTACGTATATAATATCGGAGTTACTGAGAAATGGAAAACGGAAGAACAAAAGGTTGCCTATGAAAATGATAAAGTAGGTAGGTACCGAGAAATATAAAACAAAAAGATGAGTTCACTAGGTCAAACCCCATTGTAGGCGTCATTTTGTTACTTTAATTACCTCTACCTAGTTGTGTACATTTTTTTCCCAAACCACTGAAATTTGGCTGGACAACTCCGTATCTGAATAATTCTTTTGAGGTGTAAACGTCTTAGCATTTGGTGCATGGTGGGGCTAAATAAAAATTACCATCATCACATTCGCATTACTGTAATTCTTACAATCGTAACTCTCATTTTTGTGCATTCCATGATGTGTGAGTGTGGGTTGTGTGAGTGCGCAACACATTGCGCATGCCCACAACCACACTAAGTATTATCATGTTTATGCATCAGTCCTTCAAGAGTTAAGTCCCAGAGGACCTCGCATCTTTTATTTCTATCATTGAAAATGATTATATAATACACGATCAGAAAAACAATATGCACGCTGGTGTTTTGCGAGTGAAAAGAAGCTCTTATCATACGAATGTAACCTCAAAGCAAAGTAAATGTGCCTCCATGTAAAAATGTGAAGCATATTTTTACGTAAAGACACATTCACCTCACATTGAAGTAGAAGTTACACTTTCTGAATAAAACATTAAATTTGCCACCGTGAGAAGGTTAATATTTTGTTTCATTTTTTATAATTTTCATGTAAGACTCATCGCTCGATTTATCATTTTCTGATCATTAGTTACGTAAAATATCTTCCTTAACAAGGTTCAAAAGCGAGTTAACATAACATGACTGGCAAATTGCTCCCTCACATATATACTAGCTGTTCACACTAAGAAATGCGTGATGTCAGAATCACAATAGATTTTGCGGTTGGTTAAGGAGGGAGGAAAAAGTATCGATGCGCATTGCAATACAACAAAAAGCATAATTTTGTTTAATAAACAAACATCGTATTTCAAGCAGACAAGTGTAGATATGGTTTATGATGTCTCGCACTTCTTACAGCGAACAGAGTATAAATGCTCACTATTTTAATTGGGGATATTTTTGAAATTTCTGACCCAATTTTTATTTTTCACTTTTTCCCCTTTCTCGGAGGGTAATTGTAGCTTACTACGAGGGTTTTTTCGCATCGAAGCCTAGGCCTAGCGAGTTAGTGAATTCGAATTTTCCCTCTTTTTTCCTTTTTCCAAAAACCATCGAATGTTTGGCCCAACGAAAATGTAACATTTCTTCTTTGGCTCTCCCATTTTTCCAGGATTCATCATAGCTTTCAACTTACTAATTTCAGCGTGTGCTCGAATTTTAAACTTCCTCCCTTTTCCAATAGATACCGAAGCCCAGCCATACTGCGTTCGCATATTTTAATTTTTTTTCCCTTGTTTTGAGAACATGAGTCATCTTTTTACGAACAGCGATGATATTGGTTTTCTATAAGTTAAATTATTTTGAAGATTTTATGATTTTGATTGGATGCATATCGCAATAAATTATCTCGATTATCTACCACAAATGAAAATTGTAGGTATCAATAATTTACGAAAAAACTTTATGCAAATATTATGACTTATTTTACCAATTGAAAGAGCCAGAAGGGCTGCAAAGTTTTAAACAATGGGAATTTAAAATTGGCAAAATCAGGAAATCTGGCCCGGGAGGTAGAGAGGTGAGAAAATTTTTTGAACTTAGCATGACATACAACAAAACAGTTGAATGAAAAAATTGCCCAACTCGAACACCGAAGGAGCTACAGTGACTTGTTAAACGTAAAATCTACAGATTTCGTATGAACGTGCGTAACGTACACAGAATGCAACGAGGACTGCCGTTAAAAGTGAATAAGGCAAATTATTACGAAAATTAAGTTAGTTGTAAGTACCTACTCGGTTGTATCGATATTTCAATTTAGAAGAACCACTTATTAAACACTCCGTACCTATAAAAGTAGGTAAATATACTACCCAGCCTGATTTTCAGACATCTTTAACAGTAAGTACCTATAGACTCTCGTGATTAAAAAGAAAAAGAATAAAAGAGAAGCAATACATAGTTTAGTGATAACGTAAATTCGGATATGAGTTAACAGTAAATAAGTATAAGCATAAAAGTAGGACTGGAAGTTTAACGGGGAGTGAGAGAGGAGCGTGTGTACGAGTGAAAGGAAATGCAGTACTACCCAAGTGTAGATACTCAATACAAAGAGTAGGCTACGTAATGTGAAATGCGTGTGAAGTGCCTCCAGCTACCAGGAATACCGGTGCACATATCTTAGAAACTAATAATTTCACAATATTTACCCGAAACTTGCTCCACGTTATCTCCCGGTTCCAGTAAGTTGGCCGTAGAATTGTAGATACCGATTTCACGGGCAACGGTCCAGCGCGTACCTTTCTTGCCAAACAACAGCAAGCCTTTTTGCTGAGGAACCTGGAAAAATACAAATAAAAACGTGCGTCCATTACTGAGACAGTCAGAGACCAACAAAGGCGGCGTAGACACACCGAAAGGGATGAAAATTTGCGAATACACTTAAACGGGAAATTATTGCTGGTTGGTGGTGACGAGAATAATACTTAAGCCTGATTTACACTTGGCTAGTTTTCTAGCTGCTAGTCCAGCTACTTGGGGTATTAGGTATTCTGTTTACAGTAAAAGTTTCTGTGCGTTTTAATATTTTGAAATTCAATTTCAACTTGACGGATTGCCATATGAGATTCTAATGAGATTTTCGGAAGACTTTCCGCCAGGCTAAAATTAACTAAATGGCAAAAACCACCATTTTTTTTTTTTTCAAGTTGGTTCTATGTTTTGAAAAACATTTTTTTCAATGAATTTTCATTTCTAGCGTTCGCAGCGATATTACTTTTAAATAAACTTTTTTTTTTTTTTTTTGTTTAAAGATAATTCCAAAACTACCCCGTCGATTCTAAACAAAATTCAATGGAACCGCCATAGGATCATCATCTATCATTTAAAAAAAAGTTCATCGAAATCAGCGTCAAGATTGAGAACTTATGTTAGAACAAACGTAAAAAAAAAACAAAAAAATAAAAAAATGTACTCCAAACTAATTGAAAACAAACAAAGTTTTTTCGACTTTGTCATCCATACTTACTCTCAAATTATACGCTGCCCTAACACTGACTGAATAATTGATCTGCTAAATACAATTTTTATATATGTATAGGTGGATATAGCGAGCTAAATTATTTGTTTCTCATAATGCCCAAAATTTATGAGTTATTTTGTGGAATTATTTAAAATTAAATTATTAAAATTACTCGCAGTTAGTTTGAGATGAATGTTTGAAGAGGTGTTTAAAATGGTGATACACAATTAAATTAATATACAAACTCAACACTCTCCTTTCGGTGAGTTACAAAAAAATTCAAAAGTAAAATAAGTATGTGTTTAAAAAACAGGTAATGAAAGTACAAAAAATTTCAAATTGACAGAGAGAAATCAAGAGGTACAATAATCAACCGAAAGAGAAATTTTTGAGGATACTGTACCAGCGAGGAATTTTGCTGATGGCACATCTATACGAAAGGCTAAGACCATAATCATCAAAACCTAAAACTGACTCACTCTTTTGACGTATTACCTTAAAATAACAGATGCAATTTTTATTGGATCAAGGAGGACCATGGCTTCAATGGCCCCTCTGGATCTACCACTGAACTCGTCAACTGTATGACTGAGAGCTACATCGCGGTCATGACACCGCAGCGATAATTAATGAACTGAAAAGAAACTTCTGTTGAGAAATAAAGCACCTTGGTGAGTGATAAGTGATAAGCGATAAGTGATAAGTGATAAGTGATAAGAACCAAACCCGATTATCTTGCCCCAAATGTTAATACAAGAACTATATCACATTTTGTAGCATTCGTAACTGCAATAGCTCTGTTTGATAGGACTATACCTGTGGTCTTCAACCTGCAGCCCACAAGACACATGTTGTTCGCTCAGAGGTTTTTTGCTGCCCGCCACGTAAATACAGAAATATTTTTCCGCGGAAAATACCAAACTGTTTATGTTTATCTTACGAACACTGGGGAGATAAATAACTGTGCTATGTTTGTGTCCATTCAGTTCGAATAATATTCTTTCCTCTTTCAGTTATACTGCAAGTTAAAGAGTTGATGCGAATAAATCAGTCTAAAAAATATTTGTTGTCACCAGCGGATGCATCGGAGTGATGAAATTTGGCCATTGGATCTTAAAAGGTTGAAGACATCAACTTACACTAACCTACCCGAGCGAAGATATTCCACAAATGTAAGAATGTACAGTGACTTAGCGCCAAGTTTCACTACAACATTTGTGGAATAACCCTCCATGTGTGGCTGTACCAACGTACTGTTCTATCAAACAGAGCTATTTAAAAGTGTACTTATAATAACAAAGTGAAAAAGGGAAAAATTTGCTACAAAAAATTTGCATGAAGTTTTCGGTTGAGGTGCAGAATCCTTATTCGGACATATTTCTGCTTTAAAGAAAACAAAAACAAACCAAGAACGGGTAATAAATTAATCGCACCAACAGGAAATGTGTGGCGAATAAATTAATCACAACTTTTCCTAAATTTTTTGAAGAGCTCCGACTTCAGTGATTACCGTCCCTAGACCCACACTGAGAAATTTTAAAATTATTATTTCTCTCTTTTTAACGCATTCTGTGTTGTGTTTTTTTAAAGTCGGTTCCATTTTATGAGAAAATTTATTAATTCACTTCACTATAATGCTTTTTTTTTTTTTTTCGTTTCATAGTTGAATTCCAATAGATCTTACCGGCGAAATTTTAAAAGAATATTTTTTCTATTTTTGGAGTATTTTTATTTATTTTTTTTATTAGGTTACATTTGTGGATGAAAAAATTGTTTTCAATAATTTTTCGAACCCTAACGTTAGCGGTAATATTACTTTGAAACTAATAGTTTTTCATTATAAGGTAACTAAAAAACTGTATCACGAATTCAAAAAAAAATTGAATGGTACCGCTATATGGGATCATTCTCTATAATTTAGAAAAAAGTCCATCAAAATCGGTTTTCAGGTTGAAAAGTTATGCAGGAACAAACATAGAACAAAAACAAAAACAATAAAAAACATATACATTCGGAACGAATTGATGACCTGTTTCTCCTTTTTTTGAAGTCGGTTAAAAATACATGTGAAAGCCATGCCCTGATAAACTGGGGTTTTGGGGTTCGAACACTCGCCGAAATAAAAGAAAAAAGAAGAATGGCGAAAAGGAAGAAAAAACATAAAAATTAAAAATTAAACCTTCGTAGGTAGAATATTTTTTAAACGCCCCCCAAAAAATATTTTTCTATACGTGCGTCTGGTGGAAGTCTACACTGAGTGGATGAACGTAATAAAATAAGGTTGGGGGATGAAATTAGGAAAAAGTTTGCCACTTACAGAGACAAGAATGTAGAAAATGACAAAATATAGTTGGTTCGACGAAGAATGTCTTCCGGATTGCGCAATCATATTTGATCGGATGGAACTTCCAACTATGTTATGTATAGAGTGCCGATGGTACTGACGTATGGTAGTGACTTTCCAGTCTAGCCTGGAGAACCGGTCCAAATCACAAAAACGAATAGCTGTAATCTGCTGGCCAGCTGCTTATCTGCCTGCTTTACGGGCTAATTGGTCCAAGTGAAGCACCAGAGCTACGTATGTAGGCTATACTATAGAATATATGTATACACTGCTACGCTTATATACCTACTCAAGATATATATATATATATATATGCGTAGTTCGGTACTATACAGGTATATAGGTACCTGTAGTTATGTATGCGGTACTGGAGCACGGATAAAATGCAGGCAGACACTTATTTTCAATATGCGTCAACCACTTCGAAATTTACAACGCGAACTTATAATTATTACTGGAGCAAGTAGCCTACGTAAATATTCGCGACGACATAACACGTATTTTTATAATGACTGATGACTGCGATCATCAACGGACGAGAAGCAACCATTATTTATACCCGAATAAAAATCCCCACTCTGGCGTGAAAAAACCCATAAAACTCAACTTGAGCGAACTGCAGCGAAGTGTGAACTTTTTAAGTAACCCTTTGAACCGATTAAAGACTACTTCCGGCGTTAAGATAACGCTGTACTTTGAACGGCTCGCACCTCTGTACACTAAACTTTTAATTAAATGGGTACTGCTGAGTAGTTGGCACCTATGTGTCAGATCTATTTTTGAGCTATGAGCGATGCGTAGGCTGCGTATGGGTGCAGTGAATTGCTGTATTGTTCTGCGGGGGAGGGGTACAGACTACTTTGTGCTTGCCATAAGGTGAATACCTAAGCACTTGTAGTTCGTAGTTCGTATTGCAATCGCTGACTGCGCACAGTGCAAAATGATGTTAGCTAAGTGCTGCATTTTAAGTCGTTCCATTTTCAATAAGCTACGCACTCTGTATAACTGAAATTGACTTTATACTTACTAACCCAATCGATCTGCCTAAAGCAGTTCTAGACAGCTTACCAGTGGCGTACCTAGAGCACAGTTTTGGAGAGAGGGTGAAAAAATGTTGTTAGGCAACAGAGGATAATTTGAGATTATGTTGGGAATGCGTGGGAGATAGTAGGCTAAAAGAAAAATGGAAGAAAATGACAAAAATGTTGATTTTTCATTGGTTTTTGTCAATAATATCTTCGATAAGTTAATACGAGGTATCAATTATTTCGATGTTAAAGCTAAGTAAATTTTCTTCAATTTGAGCCAAAATAATGTCTTTATGCTCGGTATATTTACATCGAATTACAGCTCTTCTAAGATTCAATTACTGCGAGGAAATAACACGTATAGGGACACGAATTTTCAATTAGGTAGTATTTTATTTTGAACAGTTTGTGGTTCGAAAAATCTTAATAAAGCACCTTCGATCCAGCGGTAAATCAGAAGATAGTTTGGAGGTTAAACGCGCCAAGATTCTCCAGCTTCTGTAGCCTTTAGTGAAATTGCCAAATTATATAAGCAAAGTTTTATTTAAATGTTTATGTTCAATGTTTATGTTCAAATCCGCTCCTACTAGAAAATATATTTTCTATTTTTTCGGTAAGAGCGAATTTTTACCAAATATATTTTCATAAACTTCTGACAAAAGAAGCTATATAGCAGAAGAAAACGACTAAACTTCAATCTACTACAAATTTGATCAATTTTGTTTACTTAAAAAATATCTGGAGAGTGGTTTCATATCACCGTAGTAAATTTAGAGTAGTTCTAAAGAGAACAGAATAATTATTTTTGGAGAGCCAACCATTTAAGAAACATTTCCCAAAAAAGAAAATATGGTCAAAAATTTTGGGGTTTTGTCAAGTGAAGCCGCATAGAGGTTAAAAAGTTGGATTTTCAATTATCTAAGGGACCCAACCCATACAACATAAGTCTGAAAAAATCAAAATTACTCAAATTTTTGCATCAGATGGAAATAGTCATTTTTATACGCTTTTATTTAACTCACTTTGCCTAGTTCCAGCGTGCTGGTTCACAGGTAGCGCTACTTGACAATGACATTTATAATTTCAATGCGTGTATTTTTCTTTATCAAATTATTTTTGCAATCATTTTTTTTTACTCATTAGATCATTTTCAATATCATTCATGAAAAATTTAAAATAATGGTAAATAGTTTCATCAAATGTCATAATTGGGAGAAGTCAAGTAAGTAAAGATTTCCTGCGTGTCGACAAATTGAAGAGAATTCCTTAATTTGTAGATGAATTCTCTTTGATTTGTCGCTGGATCCTAATTAATTTAATGGCGACGAATCGAAGAGAGTTTATTTTCAAATTCCCTTCGATTTGTCGCCTAATCCGTATTAAAGAACAACAACACAAGTCTTCTCTCTTATTACCGATTATCAGTCTCAGTATCAATATGTCACTAGTCAGTCTGTTTCTGTTATTGTTTAATTGTTATTTTAATACTGATTATTGATTATTGATTTCTGAAGACGATGAATCTCTCATTTGATTTGAATTATGAAGCATCACAAAAGTCAATAGATTAGATGTTAAACTTGAATTAAATGTAAAATACTATTGAAATTAAGATGTACATCAAATTATCTAGACATCTTTTTATTCCTAAAAAGTCAAAAATAAAATAAATAAATAAAAAAATTTCAAGAATATGCTTTTATTTAACTTAGCACTCTAAAAAGTAGGAAAATAATTTTTCATGAACTATTTAACTTATTTATTCTTATAACACAAAATAAAAGCGTAGGGCAAAAGAAAAGATATATTTTAATTAGAATACAAATCCAGTTGGTAGATGGAGGTTGACAGAACAATCCACTGAAAAACGGTCTTAAACAAATAATTTGAAGGTTGTTGATTATTTGTTTGATAATTTGGATATTGATAATAATGACTGATAATACCTACACGTTACTTTACAAATTAGGTCAGCATGAAGATAAATTGTAATTTATAATGATAGTTGAGCGAAGTTTGTAGGCTACTCATATTAATATTCAAAGTTTTTCAACAATATTTGTAGGTTTCTTTTTGTACAACGAAGAAAATATATAATGATGAGTCAAGTTTGCCCCACCCTTTTATTTTGTGTTACAAGAATAAATAAGTTACCTAAGTAGGTCATGAAAAATTATTTTCCTACTTTTTTGAGTGCTAAGTTAAATAAAAGCGTATTCTTAAAATTTTTATTTTATTTATTTTTTACTAATTTGACTGGACTATACATTATGTCAAGTATGTAGGTAGTGAAATGAAGTGTTGAGTTCATAGCACACAGAATCGCATACTACTGGCTACTGCAGTGGGTAGACTATCATCGGGGCATTGCAGCTACTAACACAAACAAAAATTAGTTGCATTATAAACACATCCGCTGTAGTGTTGGTGAATGTAGTATTTGTTATTGTTATAATACGTGGTAGTTGTGCGAAATATATCGATGAGTATCGATATTTATAGAGGTTGTGAACCGAGAGAGATTAAGAATCGTAACTAGAAAAAAAGATTTACACAAAGTAACGTCTCAGAAGCGTCTGTATTTACATCAATCATGTATGATGAGAGTAAGTGCAGATTGAGTGAGATAAATGAAGATGTAGGAAGATAAACGAATGAGCGGAAAAAATGTATTACAGTGTAGACTAGCAAAAGTGTAAAAGTATATATTATGAATGTTGTCGAGTATTTGCAGGAGTCAGAGAGGAAAAGGATTGGTGGTCTCAAAAATATTTTCGTCTGAAATACCGATATTTTTTATTAGTTTTTTCTCGAGTTTTACGACAGAAATTTCGAGGTTACATTGATAATCGAACATTCCAACACAATAACTGCGATGGCGTTTGTAAGTCTTATTTCAATAAACTTGGAATATTTTATCTTTCGACAATAAATATAGGTAAGTTCTTTTGGCCAAAAAAGTGCAAGAGTTCTTGCTCTAATTCCTACATTGTGTTCTTTTAGGACGTAGTGTAAATGCAGAGTATTGGCATCCTTTTGAATTCAGTGCAATAACTTAGTTCAAAGAAAAATCTAGAATATCGTTGTCTCTTTGGAAAATCTGTCATTTTTCAGTTCGTCTGTGTCTTGATGACAAGAGAGCCGGTAATCGAGAAAACGAGAAAAAAAAGTTTCAATTAGCTTAAAAATTTTATTCATTTTCATTGGCTCAGTTAGCCTGGCTATCTAGGATATTTGAGCCTGTAAGTTTCGAATTTTTAACTAGCCTAAACTTGTTTGGGCTCATTGGAAAATGACTAAAATTTTTCGGCTCATTGAAAAACAATTTTTTTTTGTTTTTTTTTTTGTTTTTTTTTTTTTTTTTTTTTTTTTGTTTTCTCGGTTGCCGGCTCTTGCCAAAACGTCAGCGATGTTTGGAAAATGACAAATTTTCCAAAGGGACTACGAGACATAATTATACTTTCTGCACTGAATGAACAAAAGGTGCAGAAAAAATACAAAGAAAGCTCTGGCTGTTTCGCATACGATGAATTGGGAATTCGTTGTATGATAACTAATGATTCGTTTTTTTTTTTTTTTTTTTTGTGGCACTTTTTCTTAAAACGTTCTTTTGATCCCAAAAGAATTGGAAAACATTTTGCACTTTTTTACACTACTATGAACTGAGTTCACACTGTTTTGGCGAAAAAAAACGGACCCTATATCATGTATAGTCGAATTATCAATTATTATAGTACACAATTAAGTCTGTTAAAAATATCGATACTTATCGATACGAAAAAATATCGATATTTCGCACCACTGCTGTGTGGCTATCGTGATTTTTCTGTGTGTACCATATGTTGTGTGCTCCGCATGCCCAAACATATTTTTCTCAGAATTACGTCTTAGCACCAGGGATGGTAATCTATGCGCAGAATTCGATATTTTACATTTTCGATGTAGAAAATGTAGAATATGTAGAAAACAGGTAGAATATAAACAAATTGATAACTCTTATCAATATTATCATTACTTGTCACTTTATCAGAATTTTTTTCCACCTATTCTCCAAATTCTACGTGTAGAATACGCATATATATGTAGAATTCAATTTCACGTCGCCATCTCTGCTTACCACTAAACTGCATACGAATAAATTCCTGCACTAAACATACAAATAGTAGGCACACCTATTCTCATTTTTATGGAAATGTAGACCTTATACCCAATCTTTTTGGTGAGGACTGTCCACTATTGCGGAGAACCATACATTTTATTATAATATACATTTTCTTTCCTGGCTGGGTACGTACTACCTACGTTACAAGCCATTTTTATCATAACAAGGAAAACAAGATTCACGAAATAAATTAATATGTGTAATTTTGATTTCCTATTTAGGCTATAAGAAAAATTTCAACACCAATACCCCGTTTTATGCCTTCATCGCTATGAGTACTTGGGAGTGCATAAATTCACAGCAGTTTTATTTTATTACGTAGGTAGGTATACTTCCCTATATAACTTAACTGTATAAGAATGTACCTAAGTTATGAGAAAGTATTTTCCTTGAGAAGCCAGGACTTGACTAGGCTACGCTACGCCTGCATAACACTAGCAACTTTAACTATACCTATATAGTGCTGGACCAGTAAAGCTCCATAAGATAAGTGAAAAGTCATCGAAAACAACTGAGAATAATCATCGCACTCGAAAAAAACATGAGCCATATCATAGGATCGTTACCTATGATCATTACGATAAACACTACATTATTCGTAAATTAATTCGTGCAGCTAGTGAATTGCAACAGTAAATAAATCGACGAATAAATTGTGGCGTTTGTAGGACATTTTCCCAGGCTGGGCTAGGTATGGTTTTTCATGGGTGAAATACTTCTTCCGATTAAAAATAATAATTATTTCTATTATACATATTCTCTCAGGTTAACGACAACATCAAGTCTTCGAATCCACTTTGGCCCACCCGCTGTTACGTCAGTTGCAATAAACTATACCTACCGAATTGAAACAATATTTTTTCAAAATAACGAAAATTTTATTTAAAATGCGTGGTACCAACTTATGCAAAAGCGCAACGAAAATGATAATAAGTGTATAGGTATAGCCTATAGCCGATTACATAAGTATCTTATCTTTTTGGGTTTAATATGACTAATAATGAACAATAATTCTTAAGCTGATGAGTAATGGTTGGTTATAGAATTTAGTATTTAACGGTTACTGTATTTTATGCTCGTGGGATTAGGACGATAAATAAAGCGCAATGATAAGTATTATTACTCATCAAGCATTTAAGTTACTCATTATTGCTGTCTTGGACCAATTATGAATGTTACCTTTTAAGCAGATTTTTAAAGAAAATCTACTTATTAAAATTGCCTCAGTATTTAGACTCAGGGGTGGGAGTGGGCACGTTTTTTGTTTCATGACCTTCTGAGTATTTTGTCGCTATTTTTGAGAATTCATCGCTATGATAAGCGTACCTACGAGCTGTTTATTCGTTCGTTAAAATTATTTCACAAAATTGTTTCTCGATATTAATTGCGCTTATTATTCCCCACATATTCGATGCGTATGCGCCACTACCCATCCAGCCACGCACAGATATGAAAAAAAAAATGTTCCTTGCTTCTGTCAAAAAGAAGCGGGCAGGATCCGAACTATTCGGATCATTTTTATTCGATGGATTCTTGATTCGAATCACTTTCTGAGAAAGGATCCGAAGTATCTGTAACGATATATTTTCGTATCGTTCATAATACTTCCTAAATTGGTATTACTAATTATTATCATCATCATTACATTCAATCTATTTTTCTCTTATTATTCCATTCGTTAATTCTCACGTCATTTCTACAAGTCAATACTTGTTTGATGACATCATTTCCTATATAAACAGTTACTGTATTTACTCATAAACAATGAACTCATTTCTTGTTTACACTATTTTTGCAATCTTGCATATACACTAATTTCTACTAATTTATTTGTGAATACCCACTTTATGTCATATTCTTACGAGACCATTGGTCATACTTCGTGTACATATATTTCTATTAACCAATAAGATTAAAACCCTTCTCCAACACTTTGTAAATTTGCTTGAACCTCCTCTTTTTACTTATAATCAAAATACTTTATAACCTCATGTTTTGTACTCTTATATTCATTCTACTTAATTCTACTTCAATCTAATTTACCTTTTGATTACTCTGTTACAATCTTACTTATTCTTTTTATTACTGTTAATGTTTTATAAAGTTACTATCTAATACACTCTTTTAACCAACTTGTGTATTTGATTGTTCTGTTACAATATATAACCATCACAGTATCCGTTCGGGTCCAGTTTTCAGGATCTGTTTTTCAGATTTACCAAAAAAAATACAAAAAAATGTAATAATTACTCACTTATTTTTTCGAAATAGAAATAACTTTTGTTTTCAAATTATCTACAAGATCCGTCCAAATGATCTGCCCAGATCCTCTTTTTTCATAAATTATCTGTGATCCGGATTTAGATCATTCTTTGGAGAGTGATTTGTAATCTGGACTGAATCACTTCTTTAAATATTGAAAAGGATCCGTGATCACTCCTGTTCCGAAACAACGAATTTTAAGGTGTTGCCAGAAAAAATTCTGGGCTGACACAGGCCAAAGTTCTTCAGGGCTTGTCTATATATATATATACATATGTAAGTACCTCTTTTTGCGTTGAGTTCATTTCTGAACGTAATTTTGATCGGATAGTTTTGAAATTTGAAATACGTATTCGGATCCGCCTAAAGAAGAAAGGTCGGTGTTCCGGGTGTTCCGTCCTGTATATCAGTTTATATGCATTTTTTATCAAATAGCGTACAGATCAAAATTTTTAATTGATAGGCCTGAAATTTAGTATACATATGTGTTTTAGGTCAAAGACAATATCTACCCATTTTAGTGCGGATAGGTCTTACTGTACATCTGGTAGGGGCGATTTTGTTGCATTTTTAGCAGATTAGTGGCTCTAAAAGGAGTAATTTTCAAACTACAGTCACAAAATTTTGTACAGGTATTGATCTGATTTGAAATATAACCAACATGTTTCCAAATTTGGTTTCTATTGGTATTGCGGTTCATTACCTGGGGCTGTTGGAGTGGCCTCCTCCATCAGCCTGAAGAATTACAATTTTATTCGATAATCTGAAGATTATTCTTCGTTTAAGATAAATTTTGTCGTTGAAACCGTTGTCTCTTGCCAGCCTAATATTTTAAAATTTTCTAATAAACTTCGATGTTGTTAGAACTATCCAAACCACTATGGACTTATTTAGCAGGTTTGAAAGTGTGCTACTTAGAACTTTGAATAATTTTTCATTTCATGAAAAAATAATGGTTTTTTACCAAAAAATAAAAAATTAATTCGTATGAAATATATATTTTGAAAAAATGATACGGAATCAGTATATTTTATCGCATGCTTCGTATTTGTGTGATATTGGTAATTAGTTGCAAAAAATATAAATATTATATATATATTACTTTATTAGAAGAATGTTGGTGATAGAGTTGAAATTTATACGTTTTTATTCTACTACCTCAGTTTGTTGAAGTACACCGGATGACCAACGTCAGCGCTGCTTTCACGTGTTGCGACACACGCACACATACTCATATCCGTTTTTATCAGTTGTTTTTTTCAATTTTTGTTCGTTTCTGTATCAGAAAAAAAAGTGAGAAATTTTATTTTCTCTTTCGCCGTTATTTTCTTTTTCAAATTATAAAAGCGTATTTTTTAAAAACTCGGTTTTAACCTAACTTATTAAATCTTCTTTTCCTTGCGAAGCTTGCTGCCGAAAAGTTTTTTATTTTTATTTTTTTGTAACTTAGTTTAACAAAAAGTTAGGTACTTATTTGAGTGAAAAAACTTTGTTCACAGTGTCCTATCTGAAATGTGCTTAAATTGAAAAAAGTAATTCATTTTCTTCGTTTTTAGAACGATTGTAATGTAGTCCTGTCATTCATGTACACGGGCCCAGTCTCTCACTCACATACCTACTTTACATCACTGCCTGAACGTCTTACCAGGACAAACTTCATGTTATTCATACTCATTTTCTGTCTTCATCACTTCCTTTCAATCACGCGTACGCCACTTGCCACACGCTACTCTTTCACTTCCTGTGCTACTTTCTATTTTAGGTGAGTATGCATCCTACACAGTTTCCTGTTTACTCATAAGATACTCGCACGTGTGGTGCGAGTCCTACTGCCTTCACTCTCTCTCGAGTAGGTTTACCTTAATCCATTGCCTCGCGTATCAGCTCGTTGTATGAGCTATCATTTATTCCATTTTTATTCGGCTGTTTGTTCACGTTTGTGGAAATACTTGTAATTTTGTATAATTACTGTGGTATGCGTAGGAGTGTGCTTCATGATAGAGACAACTCCAAGATCCCTCAACCATAGAATGTACGCACATTTTACCATTTTCATAGAGCTAAAGTTTTATCAAATTTATATTTACCAGGATAAGCCAGAAATCCCGGGCACTCAAGTCCCCATTTTCGACTAATCATTTCGAATTCTCGATGCACAAATTCAGAAATTATATCTCAATATCTCACTTTATTTTGAACGTACACGCAGTTGTAGCTCAACCTTTCTCTGTATCCCAACCCACAGACATTAAAATTAATGTGAATAAATAGGGCAGTGATGAAACTTGGTATAGTTGTTAGGGATTCCTGCTCCAACAATTTCCCAAAAGTCCCCACCAATCCAAGTGGAGCTCTCCCTTTTAGGGAGCTAAAGATGGAGAATGGAGAAAATTTTGGTTGGTGGGTCGTAATTCGAGAATAACGCACTGTACAGAAAAAAGTTTGAAATAAAAAATATTATTTATATTTAATTTTCCAGAAAAGAACTTGCATACTTTTTTCGCCATTGCGCATAGTAGCGTTGCTGTGGTACAATAAAGTTTGGTACTTTATCCGGTGTGAATGCGTATTATAGTTTCAGGTTGAGCAACGAGTCATATTTTCTGATAATAGACTATTGTTAATTATTCGTTCAGCCCACAGTGTAGTATATTTTTCAAGATTTTCGTCAAGCTTATGTGTACTATGCCGGTAAAACAATGGTATGGGATGACTGTATTGCTATGTTTGATGGCTAGTGGCTACAAAAATGATGTCAACATTGTTAAACATTTTGAAAGCGTTTGAATATCACAGCTCAATCATTTTGTAAAGATAATTTTTGAAAAACATACGAGAGTAACTGTAAAGAAAGACTCATTCTTCTAAAATTCAAAAAATTAGTTATATTTGACTGACCTGCTACAGCAGAAACTATAAACAGAAGCTGAGGTTCGTGTTATTGTTGTTGAATATGATGAGGACAGGCATATTGTAACGCTTGCCATTAACAACATATAGTACGAGTCAAAAAAAATGGAAAATCTATCATTGTTATTGGTGAAGATGTAGATTTAATTTCGCGGAGCTGATTGCGGGTATTGAGACTGAAACAATGGAAATCAAGTTCTTGAAGCCAATCTGAGGAAAGGTTGAATAAAAATTACACTTTTCAATAAAGCTACGAAATGCAACCTGGAGAAAATAAATACTAATGTTACTTCAATAAGAAAATAGAAAATGACCAAAATTTTGGAAGATAAAGTTGATTTCTGTAAGGAGGTGCAGATGTTCTATAATGCTAATTCAACACCCAACCAAATTTCTGAAGTTGGGGAAAAGTGTTTATTGGCATTATACAATACAACCATAAACGGATTTTATGGGGGTGAAAGGAGTTCAATGCTCCCCCATGAATGTGTTTTGCATTCTCTGAGAAAAAAGTCTCCTGTCTTTTTTTTTTTTGCTTTCAATGGCTGTCCTTGTGTTGTTTGCTCCATAAGGAATAAAAATAATTAGATAAATGTTATATAACTGAACATCCAACAGTAGGTTCGTTTTATTTTTGAAAAAAAACAAAAAAAAAACACAGAGGTGACACCGAGGGTAGCTATTCCGCTACATTTTAATTGTTTTCATGTCTCAGTTAGTGCATTCATCTAGCAAGAGACAAATAGCACTCCTTAGTCAACTATGTGCCACACTACTAAGTAAATAAAACAAACATAGTGTTGTTCGATGATTATAAATATCTTATGAGCTGCAGGTGGTAAGTTCTTTTATTTAATACATGACCGGAAAGACAGCGTTTACGCTGGTATTTTGTGAGTAAAAAGTAGTTCGTATCACTGATTAATATAATATTGATGCAAAGTGAATGCACTTCCATGTAAAAATGTAAAGCATATTTTTACATGGAGGCACGTTCACTTTAATCAAAATAGGGTTACACTTTCTGAATGAAACTTTAAATTTGCCACTATGATAAGGTTGATAATTTGTTCCGCCTTTTATAATTTTTGTGTAAGACTCATCATTTGATTGAATTTTAACATTTTATTGCCTGCTGATCATTAATTACATAAAATATCTTTCTCAACAAGGTTCAAAATTGAATTTGTATGACTCGGGAACTGCTCACTTATGCTTGTTTGCTAACTCCCTCACATGCAAACACTCACTTTTGTTCCTTTGTTATATACTATTTGTTACCTGTTCATTTTTGGTCCGCTGTTCCTTTTGTCAAGATAAGGTGTTCTGGTGTGCGCATCAGTCTACAGTAACATAATGCATTCAACAGTGTTACCACATCTATACCAGTAAAACTTCTAGGGCTGCACAAGCCGAAGTGGCGCTTCAGGGATTTGTATTAATGTATGTATATGTATACAAAAAATCATTTCTTATGATTTTACAGGGAGTTCTAGACAAATATCCCACCAATGCTTTAATTGGAAAAATTAAAAAAAATTTGCTATCATTAATTCTATAGAGGTTTTTGAATCATACAAAACAAGTTTTTTGGGAATGAACAAATTAATGACCATTTACGTCATTCAAAGAATTAGAATAAAAAAATATCAATTTGCATCAAATTTATTAGAAAATTTCAACATTAAAAAAATAGTAAAATAATCATATTGTACAAAAATTAAATAATCGTAAGAAGAAAATCAGCTATCCGCCATCAAAATAACACAAGCACATAGACAATAATCCAATAGTAAGTTATCAAAGTGGTATCGTTATTTCAACTGCTTAGAAATTTTGGTTTGAGAAATTAATTAACGAATTGATTCATTCACACTTTATAAAACGAACTTTTTTAGTTTCTTCAATTATATGACACAGGAACTAGAATAATAATATTAAAACGAAGTGATAACTGCATATTATGATTTCCAGGCATAATGTTCGAGGAAAGAATCACAGGAAAATGGAACAAATGTGGATAAATAATAATAATTGTGGCGGTTACCACACATCGACTGTACAAAACCTCATCTCCCTTATTCACCATCACCCAGTGCCATGGCTGAATGAGAATGGTGCCATATTTTGGGTGGTGGTGTGGCAGGGAGTTTAGGTAATTAGCTGGGATAGGTTCAAATCCCTATATACTGCTTGAATACCTAAAGTGGTGACCTCGATATGATACAAGTGATGGGAACAATGCCTTCTCTCAGACACGCAAGCCAGGTGGTAGTTTGTCACCTTGCCACCGCCCAAATGTGATGGCGCTGTAGGTTGTGTGTCACTGGGGGTTGATGACAGTGGGAATCTACCACGCTCTGGTGCATAACCTACTAACCAACGGCGTCTCCGTATTGGTTGTATTATGCTTTGCTATACTGGGAGAGTGGTGTGGCAGCTACCCCACATCTCCTGTACAAGACCTCATCTTCCTCATTCACCATCACCTGACGCTATGGCCTAGTGAGAAGGGTGCCAGAATGGTGTCGTATTTTGTGTGGTGGTGAGGCGGGAAGTTTAGGTATTCAGCGTACCACCTGAATACTTAAAATAATAATAATAATAATAATAATAATAATAATAATAATAGAAAAGATGAATTTCTGGAAAGATCATTTTTCAAAAATTTTGAAAAAAAGACAAAAGGGATAAGTGATCGGACTGAAATATTCGAAAAAAGTAGTCCTTACTTAGGACCAAGTCTGACTGGAGTCTGGTGCTTAATAGTTCAGTAGTTTCCAAAAAAACTAGAAAAGTGGTTTTTTAATGATTCTGAGAAAATGCCAAACGAGATATAGGTCATTGGCTTAAAATTTTCATAAAACGGTCTTACATAGAACCAAGTCTCGAATGATTAAAAGTGCCTGTTAGTTCAGTAGTTTTGGAGAAAACTGGAAAAGAAAAAAAATGCTGGAAAAGGGGGTTTTTCTGAATTTTGAGAAAATGACGAAAGGATCGAGCTGAAATTTTCACAAAAGGTAGTACTTATACATATATTACTCACGACGAGGTCTAATAAGAGTTTAGTACCAATTTGTTCAGTAGTTTCTGAGATAAATGTCGAATATATAATTGCTGGAGAAATGCTTTTTTCAAAAGATACTGAGAAAACTACGAAAGAGATTGGGCTGAAATTTTTACGAGAGACAATCTTTATTAAAGTAGCAAGGAGTAGGTCTGATAGGAGTTTGATGGCTATTAATTCAGTAGTTTCCAAAAAACAAAAATGTAAACCACAAAACTGAGGGAGAAAAACCAGTCTTCCGTTTCGCTTGGAGTATCTTTCCTGTACTGAAGGCGCAAGTAGTTTCCAGCATCTCTTCTGCATTGAATTTTTTAATAGTTTTGTATTTGATGTGTACTGGACTGCGCCATCAATGGAGCTTATTTTTAATTATATTCCAGGAGACCAGAAGAGAGGACATTCTGAAATTGGTTAAAATTAAAGCAAAGATTTATTAGTTTCCATCCGTACAGATTATGTTGTTTCTCCAAGCTTCAAAGTTGTTTGTGTACAATATCTTCAAGAATACAGGTACCTAGCTTCCTGGGTTTATTGCTTGCAGGACATGTAGGCATATACTTGAAAAAAGATGTTCGCTACATCGATGGCCCTAAAATATGTGTATTATTTTTAAATCTGGATAAGGGTACAGCTTAAGCCAAATTTTCATTCATCAAAATCGCACGGTTATCTTCGAATAAAATTTTGCAACGATTGATAAAAAAAGGATCAATCAAAAATGCTAGTATACCTATGTATATATATATATATATATATATATAAAATATGTAGGTAACTTATCTATTTTTATGCATTAAAGCAAAAGTCATCGTCGAAAAAGTTCTCCTTGTACACTTTCTATCCTCTGGGGGGCGAAGATTTAAGAGGATTTGAAGAAGCAGGTTTTGATGGCGTAGGTTTTGGAGATGCCGGTTTTTGAGATACAGACGTTCCGGCTTTACCAAAAGTCGATCTCAGTTCAAGGTCCGGTTTATAAACGCACACGCAACACGATGGAAATTCAAAATTATCCGGCGAAACAGATTTATCTTTTGGTGATATGGCAACGAGTCGTCGATACACAAACTTCTGAATGCACTGCACCGCGTATCCGTTCGGAATATGTTCGACGAGATCGCATTTCTTATTTTCATCCCTGCAAAGTTAATTTGAAACTACGCTGTAGGTACGGGAGAGATCGAAACAGCTGAAGGAAGTGGGTCGATCTGCGTCAGACGACCCTTTGGAGTTTTACAGTTCGCACCAAATGCAATTAAACTTACGTGCAGACTTCTACGCGTATTCCTTGCACGTAACGCTGACTGTCGTTTTCATTTTGCAGTATGTATTTCCATTCATTCGCGGCAGTTTTACCCATTTTTGGAAAGTGTAAAAATTCCTTGGTAGGTATAACAAACAAAATATCAACAGGTACAGTGTTTTGACGCATTATAAGGCACCATCCACTTTTGCATCTCACAAACGAGAAACTCGAAGAAATTAGCCTACAATTAATTCGAGTCAACCTACTCAGCACGAATATAGGTACACATTACACGTGCATTAAACAACATCCGGTCCGAGTAATGTTGAAAACCCTCTGTAGTTGGAGATAAACAGGAAAACTTGAAAAATAATTAGGGCCCAAGACGAAAAGCGGCTAAAAAACCAGCCGAAGGAAAATGAACGAGAATGATGAGAAATTGTTACTGCATATTCAATGGCAGACCATCCGAAATAATTATTGGAACGCGTACTGCTAATGGTGGATAATGATGGATACCGGCCTCTCTGTTGAAGGGGCCAGAGGTGAATCGTTCCCCACCCCCCTTTAGTACACTTCTGCGCGCTGACCCTACATTGTGAAATGTTTCGAACTGCGGAATAAGATAGGCCAAAAATAATTTTCAAGAAATCACAAATTAACCTTTTAGATTTTGACATTTTCCTTTTACCCAAATCTATAATTATATACATATAAGCGAATAACTTCTTTCTAACTGCTAAACTGCTAAGATATGAATAAACGGTGGTCAAAACTTTAGGCCAACGTGACACTTTGCTGAATATAATTTGTTAAGAGATATCCGTTTAGATTAAGGGTGTTTTTTTTTAATTTTATTTTTTTGAATCCCAAAATTGAGTATCGGAGATCTGATAAAAATTTGGTCAGAATTAATAAATTCTTAACATCGAGCTCCAGTCTTACTCGAACAATATGAATGCAAATTGCAAGTAAAATATATATTCAGAAGGACAAATGACCACATATACTCACTTACTGAAATAAACTTTGAAATACGGTTGGTTTTACAGAATATTTGATGTGGTTGTCTAATTGATAGAATAGCTATTAAAATTAACAGCGGATGCGGTAATGATTTATGAAAAGAACGGTACTAATTTCCAACTAGAAATAAGTAAGCCTAACATTTTCCAAGTAGGCATATTAAATAATGGAAAAATTTTTTATATTTTGTTCCTAATTTATTAAAAATTAATTTTTTAAGTTTTCCTTTTTCAGAAAATACAGAAAAAAGGAAAGGTAAGAGTGCTGTGTATCCTGACACTTTTCAAAGTTTATCATCGAATGAATAGGTTTAACATTTTCTTATTCTCATTTCTATTTCCGTAGTTTGTCAATCAATTTTTACTTTGAGCCCCAACTGTTTTGTTCAATTTTACTGGGAGAAAAAAAAATTCAGTTCTTTTTGAGAAATTTTTCCAATTTATTGACACGTACTATAGACAAAGTTTTCAACATTATTTGGGTGGCCGATGTTTAATAGGTAGGTAATATACTGTATATGTGATTATTCACAGTCATTCAGTGAAATTCAAACAGTAAATTCCAGGCTAAATGGGATTTTAAATTTTTGGTGATTTCTAATTAAACTTTGCAGGCAGAGTGATTCGTTCCTAGGTACCAACTAAATACCTACTCGTGTATAAGTGGTTACCGTACCTGTATATATATAAATATATATATATATATATATATATATATATATATAAGTAACATATTTATCATTTTCCGAATTATTCGTGGATCTTCAAAAGTGATGGTTCAGTTGTTGATAAATTAATTTAATACGATTTGAAAAATAAAATTTACCCTCGAATTGCAAAGGTTTTTAAAGCCAGGTTGTTCATGTTGAAATCTAGTATCAACGACGTTTGGTCCTAATTCCGGTGCTAGCTAGAACGTGCATATATTTATAGCCTAATTAGTAAATATTTTACGAGAAATTATGGCTTGAAAATCACGATAAGGAAAATCAATTTCAACTTACTAAATCATTTCCAAATAATTCCGGGGCCAGTTCTTTTCTACTCAGAACATTTCTAATGAACAACCTGAAAACGGCAAAAATAATTAAATCGCTGCAAATCATTCTGTCAAATAACCGAATACGAGGGAAGCTCATTAAAAGAATTAATTAACTGATCAGATAATTCATCACGAAGGATTTCAAGGGTGTAGTTAAGGGAGATGTTCTGGGGTGCCCCTTTCACTAGAAATTAATAATTGACTTGTAAAAATAGTGAGTGTTTGTTGGTGGTGGAGGAGGTGGTGTAAGTGGTATTATGCCGTGGAGGGGGTGGAAGGAATGTTCAAGAAAATGTGAACTCGGTTCCTATGATTCAGCTATCTGCTATCTGCGCCCTTCTTGAAGCATTTTATACGATCGGAAGGCCGCTTTTAAAAAAATGAAAAAAAAGTTACTCATTTTACCTGAACAACAAATTAACATTGTAGAATTCGCCAATCAACACTTTCAGATCAGGAATGATCTTCTCGTTTTTATTAGCAAGTCTGTTATCAAAGATAATTAATCTGGTATGGTGGAAGTTTAACTAAAACTACTGAAAGTTAGACAATTACTGGTTTCCTATCAAAAGAAACATAATAGCAACGAAAATTCAAAAAATTTTCAGTACATTAGAAAACTTGCTTTCCTAAAAGAGCTTGCAGTGCAGAATTTTGAAATGCTAATGATTCTTAAAGTTTCTTTTTGCGGCGAAGTTGCTAAACTAAAATTTTCTAGAGTTTCGACTTTTGAATAAATCAGAATTTTTTAGCCTTTATGTTGCGCTCACCAGATAATTTGGGAATTTTTTGCAGTGCAAGTTGAACTATATAACCCTATATGAATTATATTGGCACGTATAAATACGGAAAATTTGAGAAAAAAAGTCATAATGGACCTCAAAGTACCTATTAATATTTTTTGAAACTTTTGAGTATTACTCTCTACATTTGGATCAGAGAAAAGTTCACAGAAAAATTTGTACTCGTATTATAGTTATATTGGTAGTCTACCTCAATAGGATAATTATACAATGCAATCTCATAAAATTTACAAATGTAGTTTTAGAGAAATAGGTACCTACTTTCCAAAAAAAAAAAAAAAAAAAATCAAAAACATATTTTTTGTCAACAAAAAAGAACTTTCTCAAGCTGATACCGCGCAAAATTGAATGTTCAACCGGCTCGGAAAGCAGCCACTAAGAAACAAATTATTCAAATTGATTTAAAGGCATATATTTCCAAGGCTTACCCGAAAAAAAATTTGCATTAGCTTTCAGATTTAAAATAAACTTGTTTCTGTTTGTAGATATATCACCTTCCCTCTCGCACATATGGACAAACTCTGGACACGCCACTGCAGGTGCGCACGATTTTTTGTCGTGTTCCGTGTGTCATTCTCACGTGTCACTCCTGCTGAGCCAGTCAGACGAAAGTTGTCCCCATACATCGATCTATCAGACGTAGTAGTAAAATAAAGAAAATTTTCACTCGCGAGAAAATAATTGCAGCCAACAACCTCTATCAGAAAAGCAGGTTTTTTTAAGTCATAATCACTTTAAAATTTCAGTGTCACGACTAGCAAAGCCTACTAGAAAAGTAAAGTTTTCACGAGGCTGGAAAACATTTTTGTACCTGGCTCACAGAGTTATAGGTACGTCTTCAATAATCGATCAAATGGAAGTTCGTTTGGCGTATTTTCCGAAGGAAAGTACAATTATTGCATTCGGTGCAATGGCGGACCTGGGAGGGGGGAGCTGTGAGAAAGCGCTGATCCTAAGTCGTAGATCACGAATATACTGTGGGTCACTCAAATTCTTCTTTACGCAATACATAATTACATGTACCTATACGCATACACATGTATAGAGGTTGTTCCCCTTCGAGTTCACCACCCGGCAAGCACAGGTAGAGTAACTTAATAGACATTCATGTATGCGAGTTTGCATACTCTCACGATGGTGGGGAAAATGTTACAATCCTTTTCACACGTCAAAATTCGTCAAAATTCAAAAATTATTTACACAGGCACGATTATAGGTAAGAGAAATGCAGTTAGCGCCATTCGACAAAGAATACGATTTAGTTTTTTCTGTGAAAAAAATTGAATCGATAGTTGTGTTTTCGAATGAGTTATGTGGAGAAACGTGAGAAAAATTGTTTTTCAAAGTCTTTTTTTTGATGTTTTTGTGAAATGATTTGAGAGTTGCTTTCTTAAATAACACTTTAAAGAATTTATGTAGATTGGGAAACGTCGGCTAGTACGTTCCGTGGTACACCAGAAAATTTACACCATGTTACACTAAGTTCACCTTCTTACTGGAAACTAATATTATAGGTATTTAATCTAAGTGTTTTCAAGTATTGGTAACTCTAATTAACTAACTGCCGAGTATTAAACTTCTTTGAAACACATCCACACATTTAAACGCTCAACCTCTCTCCCATTGGTCACACTTTTTGCGAGTTATCAAAATTTTACTTTTGATATAGTTTTGATAAATATTGCAATAACTTTTGAACAACAAACTGGATAACGATCGTAAACGAATGAATGAAGTATTTACCAGGTATGTGGTGCATAATTCTATGGGACCAGTTTGTCCAAAAATTAAAAGGAAGTCAGTTTTGTCGATGGTACACTTGTCCCATGGTACCCCGGTATCCCTTACTGTAATTTTAGGACCGTTTGGCTGGATAGTACTCGCAGTACATCTATTTTATTTATTTTTTTTTGACTATAAAATCCTTCATTTTGAGCCAATTGCGATGAAATTTACAAAAGCAAAAAATATTTAGGTAGGTAGATAGTATAATTTATTGTAACACGCTACAAATTTTTGTTACGAATCGGCCCGATAGTATTTCCATAAAGTGCATTTTCGTTTCGATTCCAAAAGAGGTAATGCTTTTAAATTGTATAATTTTAGGTCAACGGTGTTACCTACGAAATTTAATAAAATCATCGATATTATAATATCTATTACCAACCTTTTAGCGACTAATTTCTTACTTTTGAAAACCTACTTTTTCTAACGAAGTTGCAGTCGGCCAAGTACCTACGACGTTGGAGTTTTTATTGTTTAAGAAAGTGGGAAAGAAATGACAAAAAAATGAAGTTATAATAATATCGAAAAAATGTGGGTCTTACTGTGGATTGGCAAATTGTGAAGGGGCGGGAGCGAAAACTAAGGACGGCAGGGAATCCCTACGGTAGTTACGGTGAGTGGCCTCGAGGCGGCCCACTGCGACTGCGTTTTGTTTGATAAGAAATTCGAATTTACGTTGGGTATTTGCGAGTTACATTGCAAAGTGATGTTCCCGCAATGGCATTTAATTTGCAATTCTCGATATCCGCATCGTCCGGAATCAAATCGTTCACTTCGTTTTCTGTAAACGGCGTTCGCGAGCTTACGCCGACAGCAGGCCGTGGAAATATAACGCTGTCGTCTTTATCTGCAACCACAGAATTGAAAACGTGGGATTAGGTTGTGTTTGAAAATCACCCGGCGACACATCATGCCGGCGATAAATTAATATTACGAGTATGGTGTTACCCACACGTAGCTCTACCTACGCATTTACCCATTTCTCTTGGGAAATGTCTGACAACAAAACATTACCGTAGGCCTACGTTTTTTAAGCCCCTGAGAAATTTTACAAAAAAATACGCCGATCATGGGACGTCATACTGTGCCGATGCCAAACTTAGGTGGCGAGTAGAATTAAGGTATTGGGCTACTACTGTACCGTACTTGACAAAACAAATGGAAAACGTTATGGGAACATAATTATTATTATAGCCGATATCGCACCGACTGTTTTTTTCTTTCTTTTTTTATAGAAAATAATATTGAAACTTATACTTTACAGCACAGCTTCCGATCGATAAGTTAAGTTATACGCGTATCTATACCTACATCTGTTTGTACATGTAAATATAAGAATAAGACTTTTTTTTTTTTTTTTGTCATAAAGTAAAACCCTTAACCGCTGAACAAATTTAAACGGATCTTTTATCGAATTATCAACCTGATCACGGGCAGGTTTAAAATCAATAAATTCAAAAATTGATAAGATAAAATTTGATTTATGTTTAAAAGACTGGTGACCGCAGACGTACGAATGAGTTTGTTTGAAGGCGGCTTATAAGTTGCAAAATCAAGAAATCAAAAAACGAAGGACACCTTTGTGGCAGTGGCGTAAGCGGAGGGAGCTATGGCCTACTAGTAATTACAACTCTTCCATTATTTGGAATTTAAAAAAACATAAGTCATTCATGACGAAGCAAGGATAAAATTTTGTGGCAGGGCTCAAGGGCCTGTTATTTTTTCATCAAATAAAAATAAGTAAGTAGGTTGGTATAGTCCGTGAATTTTGTGGTTGGGTTAGCCTACAGTGTTCCCCTTAAACGCACCGCTAATCCTCTCCCTGGGCATCTATAAAAAATTGGAGAAGATGAAAATGCCAAAAATTTATATGCGCTTAAAGTATTTTCTAACTACAACCTTCATAAGTGATAGAAATTTTGTTTTGTTTTGTTAAACGAAACGTATTATTACTCCCTAAAATCAATATATGTTTTTTAAACTTTAATCCCTCTGGGGATCAAACCTGGTAGTGTTATAACCAAATTTGTTTTACGGAGGTGATATAGGAAATTAGAGACAATTTTCTCCGACATTTTATAAGAAGAAAAAAAAAAAAAAAAAACTGTGGAACGAAGAGGGTGAAAATTAATATCGACTTCGGAAAAGTGGGACACTGGTTTTTTAAAAACGCTGTTTTATTCTTCAGAGTAGATTTCCAAGAAATTTTCTTTAAAATATCAAATTTCCTGACCCAATTCATCGAGTAGGTTCTGCCAAAAATTTCTCTTCCCATTATAATATCTAAGCTTTTGTATCATAAGCCTTTCTATCCAAAAAAAAATTAGTTTATTTGTTCTATTCGAGGCAGATGCGTTAAATAAACTTTTCAGATTTTTTCACTTTGCAGAATTAACGCAGTACTCCATTAAAACTGTTTGATAAAAAGCTAACTTTTTCCACAACTTGTTTAAAAATAATTCAACTATGTACCAAAATGTATCACTTTTTCGCCATCTGGACGAAGCCAACTGTGGGGAAGTTTTCCCTCACTTCCTCTTTTCAGGGCTCGGCCCTGTGTTGACAGACGGGTTACCATCACCAAAATAATTAGCGCATTGCGCTTAAAACAGAAACACATCGTCTGTAAACACTCACACAGACAATGCGCGTCTACATTTATATGTAGAGGTTAAATGGGTAGGCGAGTGTTATGTATTACACACAGTGCTCGTTACAGTCCCTATAAGGTACCACCTCGCCTCGGCGTAGTTTCCCCAGTATGCTATTCCGAAATGGTGAGGTAATAAACCAGCTAGCTGCTGGTACTGAGAAAAAGTTTGGTTCTATGGATCTTGTGTAGGTAGTCTTATCCATACTAATAGATATCAAAACATTTTCCCACATGTCTGGTACATTGCCTTGTGTTGCTTCGAATGTGTACACATTGGTAAGAAATTTAGTTGTAAATTTCAAAGGGTAAAATTTTAAAAATTTGATAAAACTCATTTTAACAACGTACTTACTAAAAGTTCCGGAAGGCCTCTCCAAAAGCAGTTTTTTTTTTATTTTTTGTTTATCACCTACACTCTTCTCTTACCAGCGTGTTCTTATTTTTTTTGTTGAAATTAGTTAAATTTTTTTATGATAAAAATTTTTTGTTCTATGTTTATTTGTTTCATCTGTATTTGTTTAGTCAATTCTGCTTTAAAACTAACACATATTTGAATATAACTCAAAACTATATAATTGATTCTAGAAAAATAATATGGGACCACCCTGAGATCACCGTATTTATCATTTGAAAAAACGTTCACCAAAATCATTGGTAAGGGTGAGAATTTATGCTGGAATGAACAAAAAATAATAGCAGGTACCTATAGTATATGTATACATACCTTCGAGGATATGTGTATGCTGGAGATGACACGGAACAGTTTTAACATTGGGTCGAGTGTTCAGACTATAGATGCCACGTGCTGGCGTACAAAGTACCCCAGACCGAACTCCCCAACCAATCAGAATCAAAAATCAGTGTAAAAGTGAGGTACTTTGTACACTAGTGTTTATAAACAAATACACGTTGCAAGATTTTCCACCAATCAGATATTTAGCACTTTCTATAGGTAGGACACCGAAACTGTCCTTGTATCGTCTTCATCGTATATATAACCTCAAAGATACTTATATATCAAACTGATAACAACCTTTTTTGACGCTTGGTTAAGAGTATCTTTTTCATTCTTAATGTTATATATATACAGTTTTGGAATGTGTTATCAAATAATTATAGAAGCGTTAGTTCGGTTAACTAATCAGTATTTTAGGGGGTTATAAATGATACTTTGCACCCTCTTTTTTGGTTGGTGGAGTTAATTGTATCTCTCTACTCCCCAGTTCTTATGCCACTGCCAGTCATCTTATATATTAATCCCTTGGTGGGTCTGCGTGAGTTCGAATATCTAGATAGGGTTGTGCTTTTCATTTATTCTGTTAAATTTTTCAAACTTGCGAAGGCCAAAAATTGACTAAATAATTAGTTGTACCTAGATATACTGAAGGCATACGATTGTATTCAGTATAGGTATTATATCATATTATATTATATTATTATTATATTACGCATGGTGTCCCAGTTTCTCTTCCTATCCCACAATGGAATGATAGAACTTGTTCAGACAAAAAAAAAGTTCACTTCTCACATGTTCTCTCTTCAAAATTGACAGAGTTATAAACCAGCAAAAAAATATGTAAGGGAAAATTTAAAAAAGATTAAAAAAAAACTTTTAAAAGTTCCGTTTATTCACCTGAACTTGATATTGAGTCAAAATTGCACTTACAGAAAAAAAAGGTTGTGTGTAAATCAAGTTGCATAGCTCACCTTGAAAGGCAATTTCATAAAAACATGTTTTTATGGAACTGCCTCACAGCATGCGCTATGTAATTTGTTTTGCACACATACTTTTTTTACTGTTTCAGACAATTGACGGAAATTTTGACTCAAAAGTTAATCAGCAGGAATATTAGGTTTTCTATTCAATTTGCTTATAAATGGGGGATTAAAAACTGACCTCACAAAAAGGTTAAGAGTGGGGACGATGAAAATTATCCGTTTCATGAAAAAAGAAAACCATAGGTACCATTTTCCCATTTTGACCTAATTTTATACATATATGTGTGGGGATAAATACAAACTCAAACACCATCTTTATCAGCATACTGCACTTTACATGAATTGTATGTTCCTTTGTTCCTACTTGAATCAACATGCAAATAAGATACAAAATTTGTACCATGACTAATCAACAGAGAATGATGAATTGGCCAATGTCCCGGACAAGTTGCAAACGTCTTATGTCATTTCTTATCAGCATCAAATAAGAAACGACGACATAATACTGTATGTATATATTACATATGTGGGTCTGTGTGTGTGTGTGTGTGTGTGTGTGTGTGTGTGTGTGTGTGTGTGTATGGAGCTGACTATATAAGGCCCAAAACTGACTATAAAAATCGCCAGTGTTCACCGAGGTCTTGGCTCCCCTTTACCTTGTATATGATATGTGGTGAACATGCAAAACTGCAGAAAACCTTCTGTTGTCGGGATATCTACCACGACGTAAGGTATTCCACAATATACATATATGTATAAATGTACGTATAAATGTATGTATGTGTGTATGTATGTATGTATGTATCGTCCAAAATTTTGTGTTCACTGTTTTGAGAAAACAGGTACCAAGCAGATAGAGCTGAAATTTTCACGAAAGATAGTTCTAATATTGGGGCTGGTTGGAAATAATTTTGGTGCTTATCGGTTTGTTAGTTTCTGAAAAAACTGGAAAAATAAATTCCTGCAAAAATTGTTTTTTGGGGTTACAAAAAAATGATGAAACGGATCGAGCTGAAATTTTTACCATAGGCTTTCTTTTTGTTGGTGCACGTCTGATAGAAGTTTATAGCAAGTAATTTTCAAGAAAACCGGAGAAAAAAAAAATTACTAAAAAAATTTTATATTTACGGTTTTTAGAAAACTACCAGACAGATAAGGGTGAAATTTTTTTACGAAAGATAGTTATCATATGGGAGCAGGTCTAAAAGAAGTTTGATGGTCATCGATTTGTTAGTTATTGAGAAAAGTGGAAAATAAAAAATTCCCATAAAATCGGTTTTTACCAAGAAACACTGATATATCAAAATTTTTGTCGAAGATATGAATAACTATCGATATTTTTTCATAATTCCTTTATCTGAAACTAGCAATGAAGTATTGATGTATCAATAATGTTTGTCAGATATCGACAACTATCGATACAAATATCGATTACTATCGATATTATTTTACAATTTTTTCAAGTAAGTGATTGGAATTCAGATTTTTTTTTCTTTTGAATTATGCGTGAAAATTGGCAAACTGTCTTTTCTGAAAAATGTTGCTACGTTAGGTTTTTTTTTAATTTTTCTGAAATTTGCCTTCGATATTTTTTCACCGGCCTATAACGCGCTCTATTTTGAAGCCTAAGCGTATGTGAAGAGAATTTTTTTTTTTACGCGAAAGAGTTCTATCGTAACCATCGAATAATTATGAATTTTTTGACATAAAAAGAGAAAATATGTTTAAAGACCTGCAGAAAATGCAATAAGATTTTCTACGTTCGTATTTCATCTGCATACCTTTACCAAGACCCGAAAGTACATTTGTATGTTCAACCTACATTGTCCCCCAGCTAACGGGTGCCGATAGTAACAATACAATATGCAGGTAGGTAATGATGAAAATAATTACAAAGTGGCCAACTTACTGTTATTCACGTCTCGCAACTTATTGTTTGAATTTTTCCTCAAACCGGGCCAAGTTTCGAGTTTCTCGCTGAAAAAAACACAAACAGAAAATATAACGGACGAGTGTTGAAAATAATGATCATTAGTATAGGTGCTAATATTTCCGTTGTGTGATTCAATGCAAACGGCGAATGGGGGAATATTCTTGGACGCGTGAGACATGAGACATATGCGACGTGCGACGTGCGACGTGCGACGTGCGACGAGTAAAAGTACATTAAAATGCCGGGTACGACAATCCGTATGAAATTTACCTCAGATCGGACTATACACGTGACCTTTTCCCGGTGAATATACCTACTTATCCACCCACGTACACGAGCAACTACGTATGTAAGTAACTATTGATATGGTTTTTGACAATTTTCCTTTCAACCTTTTTACTACGGACAGAAATGCGCGGATTCGCAATCGGAAGAAAATAATGCGAATTGGCAATACGAGTATTTGCGGTTACCCGCCTACGTATAGGTGGTGCGTAGGTATGAGTCACGAGGACAAGACTCGAAAAATAAATCATCACCTACGAACTCGTAACCGTTATAAAAATTCGATGACACCGATTCGATGGTAGGATACGCACAGGTGGTCATCGATGGGGAACCGACGCCATTTTTGGCGCTCGTTTAAAAACGAATAATTATTCGTCCGGAAAGTTCAGCTAAAAATTAAAAACTTTTTACCCTTTCACCCCTTCGGCAAGCCGACCGAGTATTGAAATTGATCTCACGGACGGGTTAGGGGTGGGGCAGGAAATGACGAAAATTTTTCGTTTCAAGGTCTTAAAAGAGAACTCTACCGATACCGTTTTCCAATTTTGACTTAATTTTTATACGCGACGAACTTGCGGAGTGTTTTTCTTGCCAAGACTTTTTTTTCCCCCCACTAAAAATAATACGTACCTAAGTATCGATACGAGTGAAGCTCTTCCCATCGTATTTGGCCGCATTAATTATTTATTGCTAAGCAATTTTTTATTACATTTTTTCGTGATAATGTTTTAGGGAGACACAGTATAGGTGTATAGGTCAGTCATTCGGAATACGGTAGTTCAAAGTGCCCTTTATAACAGAAAAAAATACCCCTAAAATCTTACTTTGGCTCGACTCTCGCCAATATGTGTTTAGTCGTTCACTCTTTTCGCGATAGCAATACAAAACAATTGCTGAAACAAATAACACATACCGTATACGTATAGTTAACAAAATTTCATACAAAAAGTTTTCCGCACGTTTTTTCGTCAATCCCGCAGAAAGCCCACAAAGTGACTCCAAAGTATGCGCTTACTACTACCGAAGGTGTGTTAAGGTATCGTACGTGCGTAGGCGTGTGAGTGATTGGATGCGGTGCGGATGCGTACCTAATAGTTATGCGCGATGCCATATAATCATATGTCGCCTCAGAATTTCCCAACAGACCAACATAAAAATATATTGCGCGCATATTTGCGGTGTCCCAACGACCGTTTCAAGCTACTCGACTTTCTTTTTTTCTTTTTCTTTTTTTTTTGAAAATAATACGAGTGCGTTTGTATTACATACCCTCTGCATTAGCGTCAGATCACTCATTTTAGCGTTCTGTTTGAGTTACCAATTTTTTCAGTTTTTTCAGTTTTTTCAGTTTTTCTAGTTGTAGAACTGAAAAATAACTGTTAGTAGAACCGAACTCCGGCTAAAACTTCTAGCGAAGCACATTTTTTGCCAACGTACAAATTTGTGGTGGTAAAATTTTGAATTTTGGATGAACTCGGCGAACTTGGTTTTTTTTTTTAGTAAACTTTTACCGCGCCAGAGCCCCAGCGAGGGCTAACGGACGTACAAAAGTTAGCTTCAAACCTAATATACGTTAGATTTCTAAAATAGCAGTTACAATACACTGCCGAAAAATCAACGAATAAATCGGCAATATTAAAAAAAAAAAAAAAAAATCAAATAATACAATACGCTGGTGGCCGAGTGAAAGCTTTTCAAAAAATAACGTTCGAAGATACACGTTAATCAAAGCGCGAGTAAAAGTCGCAAAATAAACGCTGGTTCTAATTCTAACCAATTGCAGAATACCATCTGCGGTTACGAAGAAGCGCCCCCTCCACATTGCAGCCAATTGCGCCTTAAATGCGCCTTAAATGCGCCTTAAATTCAAAATTGCTGCTAAATGCGATGCAGAAAAGACGCTCGTCACATCTTGCGCCGCAAATACGAAAAGAGACACTTCCGGCGAGCCAACGGACTCGAGTTTTTCTCCAGTAACATTTTTTGCTTTACGTTTTTCTCGAAACCTACAGAGTGGAGAGCCAGCAAACTCCCATCGGATTCGCATCCGCGTCAAGACTACCCTTCGCCGTAATTCTCAGCTTCGTCGTATTGGCAGTTTTCTCAAAACCGCGTACCCAAATGCGATATGAAGCACCTACTTATACGATAATTATATGAAATATACGTATCTCTAATCGACGCTAATTTTTGTGCAAAATGTGTGGCAATTGTTGGCCGGAAACAACTTTTAATTAGGTACCTATATATTGCGTTTTCGCGAAAAATTAAAAAACAAATAATTATCAAAAACGTGTTCGGCGTGTACGCGAGTGGTGCTCTGCTCTAAGGGTGTTTGCCCAACATCGTATGTTTGTGGGGCCTGAATTTTGTGTCGACGGAACTGGCGTGGAGCCGAAACGTTTACGAAATGTAGCCGTCGTGTACGACCAAATCTGATGGCATTCGGTGCTTTCCCTAAAAAGTACAGAACAAAAAAATATTACTTGACAAAAGTAAGTCGCCCGCCTTGCTTAAAGCGCCTGTCTTTTTCGTAATTACGGTGCAGGCCATTTCCAGTCTCATTTTTGTTAATTGTGTCGCATTTAACCGCAGTTTTGTAGGTATTCAAGGCGCAAAGGACTGCGACGTCGGCGGATGCTTAGGCTATTTTTGATTGTATTGCGGGAGACGAGGAGAGAGGACGTACCGGTTACCGCATAAAACCGCAGCCATGATTTATCATTCTACTCGTACGTTGATTATGTTTTTGAAAACGTTTTCAGATATTATTTTTCGAAGAACTTTTATTTCGCCTACGCGAATGTTTACACGATTTTAAGATTCGTTACTACGGATGAAATGGCAAACTGGATATGCTAGAGGAGTGATGCTGGGCTATGCAATTTCAGTCAGGCTCTTTTTTTTCTTAACGCAAAATCTAAATTCAGCGAGTCGAAAGAACGGCGTGAGGAACGAACGAAACGATCAGAGCCGTCTCAGTACATAGGCTGTGGTTGAGCTTTTTTGCTGACGCAGGCATACCCCAACGTTTCGACGTCGCCGCGTCAGCGCTGCCAACTAGCGCTGATTTATCAGCACTCGCCTAACTATATGCGGTTTAAATGGAAAAATCTGGGAAAAATCCAAAAAGTTGGCACTAAAATTATTTTACTGAGGGACTTTTTGAAATTCGTGACCGACAGACTTCATTCCCTTTTACGATGAAAAAAGATATTGGCTATCGGACAAAAATTGTGATCTGTGCCATGGTACTTGACAAGAAATTGACATTATATAAGTAAATTTACAGGTAATGTGGGGTATTTTTCGCACTGTGACGGAATTTTTGGTTCACCACAATACTATAATTTTTTTCTCAGGAAAAAATTAAGTTTGCACTTGGAGGTTTAATGTATTAGGGAGCTAACTATACAAAAATCGAATAAATATCACCTTTCAAGTTGATACTGCCCCCTCAGTCTCCTGAAATGTCTTAAACCATACTTCGTAGCTGTTTTACTAATTTTCTCACCTGAGAATCAGTCCTACGGAAAATTTCATTTTTGGTGAAACATTTTCACGTAAAATTTTCCAAAAATTAGGTCATTTACACATTTTTTACGAGCAAAATATAGTTTTGGAGTTGAAAGCTGTTAAAACATTTTATTGCACAAATTTTTGTTTTTAGGGGGCTGTAATAGTGGGTAGAATCAACTTAAGGGATGGAAACGTTCGCGTTTCACGATGTTCATTACCCAACGCACAATCTAAGTATAATACTTTCCCAAGCGTTTTTGAAAAATTTTTTGCAGTCAACAGATAGGAAAGTGACCTAAAAATGAAAGAGTAAATTGCCCTCGATGAAAAAATATCGACGTTAGGAAAAAAAAGGTACAAGATATGCTACCATTCTGACATTGGTAGCTGACTAAATACAGACGATACCCCTTTACGTGTTACTTTCTCTTCGCACGTAAATAATATACGAATTTGAGTTTATAATGCCAAAATTTTCGTCGAGTTATAAAACGAAAAACGTGCGTACCCCCAACCGCCAGTTGTCCCAGGACACCAACATTAATTAGCAGATTTTCATAGAAAACCTACTGAAGAAGGAAAGGGGTTGATGTATCACTGGATGGTTCCGTTGGTCGCGCCACTTTTCCCACCTTCGCGAAAAAAAGAATGCCGTTAGGCCACTGAAAGCAGCCAACCGAAATGAATTAAATTACGCGGTAGGTGGTAAGTATCCACTTACAAATTTGGAATAGAAGCTGTGGCAGTCCTGGCGACGGGTTTACCCGAAGTGGGCAGCACGCCGCCCCTCGGCTTCCCTTTAGCTTCGAGAAAGTCGCCACCGATTCGATGGGCCGCAGCCGGAGGCGTATTTTTACCGCCCTCCAAAGACGGCCCTTCCTGCACTGACGTAGCGTATAATTTTTCAATCTGGAAAAACAGAAAGAAAGAACGAAAAGAATAAATAAAAGCGTGAGCAATTACCTACAGGCAGATACGATGGAGACAGCAAAAAATACGTTAGTTAAGAAATAATGAAGAAAGGCGGCGAAAAGATGCGGACGAAGACGATAAATTTTCGATGGGGAAAATACGTAGATACGAACACACACACACACACACACGCACACACACCATAATGGAAGCGACGAAAATGTGGCCTTGAATGAATAAGTAAATAAATAAATAATTATATAAATAAAAAAACTTTAGCGCAGCAAGCCTGGCTACAGAAAGTAGGTTTCCAGAAAAAGAATTATAAATTTTGATGGTCGTATTAATTGTCTGTAAGTTCATACGCGTTAATAGTACCTATGGTATGACTATACGAAATGTGTTATAGCTGCTGACAAAATATTGAATAATGTGAAATTTAAAAGCCTTATTTCTTGAGAAAACGAAAAATTAATTGAGATGATAAAGTATGGTACATAATCATATAATTTAAAATAAAAATAAAAGAAAACACGAACATTTGCGGTTATTTTTTGTAAAAACAAAAGTTGATACAAATTAGAAAAAAAGAGGAAAAATAAGCTCTACCGGAAGTACCGTCCGGTCGATCCGCACCAAAATTGGTAGCATGCTACCGTAAATTATAATGAATATTTGTCTCAAATTTCGTACATATGGTTTCAAAATTCCGCATTTTACGACGAATATAAAAACAAAAATAGCGGTACCAGAAGTACCGTGCGACCGATCCGCACCAAAATTCATAACAAATTATAATACTTGTTACAAATTTCGTATTGATAGAAAATTGATAATTTTATAGTAAAACCAAAAACGAAAATAGCTATACCGGAAGTACAAAATCAATAGGTCAGGTCCTTAGCTTTAGTATTAATGTTCGTTCCAAATTTCGTGCGTATATATATATATATATATATATATATGTATATATATATATACGAATTTGAGTAATTATAACCAAAATTTTTTTGAATTATGAAACGAAAGACGCACCTACCCCCTTCCACAGGTCGTTCCATCAGATCAACGTTAATAAGTAAATTTTCAATTTAAAAAGCGAATCAACGTTCGTACGAATGAGTATTAGGATTTGTAAGGCTGCACACTGCGGCACGACTTGGTGAGCAATGAGCAGCAGCTGTCGCAATGTAAGCAAAACCCGAACAAACGATCAATCGGGCCATAAAATATGCGAAAAAATCCAGAAGCTTGGGAAAATTTCGGTTGCATATTATTTTGTATGTACGGTACATATAAATTATAATTACGTAGGTAGGTACCGCATATACTTTTTAACAGTCGCGTTATCCGAATCGACGAAAATAAATCGAAATAATTCTCATCGGGTTTTTCGAATCCCCACAGAGTAGCTTAGGTCAAATTTAGATACTATTAGGAACTTTTTTCTTTCAACTTTTTATCCGATCTGTTATGTTCGTCAGATTTAATAGGTGCATAAAGGTAGGTAGGTAGGTACACACATACATACAAACATTACATACATACATACATACGTACATACATACGTATATACATACGTACGTACGTACATATACCGTCGGTCTAATTAGTAAAGTGCGTAACTCCGTTCTACCTCATTTTACAGGGAAATGAAAAAACTGATTTTTATAAAATAAATTAATTTTTATTTTCATTTGAGGAGGTTTACATTATAATATATATCTATGTACAATGTACCTAAAACACACTTATCTAGTTGAAACACCAAGTTTGTTTATTCTACAAAATGACGCTTATCGTCGTACAACATGTGGTATACCATCAGTGGTAGAGCGACCGTGTGTTGCTTCAAAACCCGCCAGAACTACACAAATTCTTGCAACTGGGAACCCAACTTCCAACCACAAACCAAAATCTAGAAAGAGGTCACCGATTATCCTCGAATTTTGGTTCAAATCAAACGAAAAACTAGCCGGGAGTGAGAGTAAAGATTTGTATAGTCAGCCGTCATCATCGTAATAAACGTACAACCGTATTTTTTAAGACAAAATTCACAAGTCTGTGGCGCCTGCTCTGCAAAAATATCATTACATTATTCCCTTATTTTTCATGTTCTTAAATTTTCTACGATTGGACGAGCATTTATTAAAAAAATGTAATATCGAATGTTCACATTCACTATCAAAGGTACATGCGTAGATACCAAAATATAACAATTTTCCCCCCAAAAAAGTTCATAAAAAATTTCAACAAATGCGGGGGTTTGAATAGGGCACCTCGAACCATGAAAACCGTATCTTAGCCTTACCTTACCCTATTACTCCACGAGCAACTTCCCAGAACCTCAGTTTTCAACACCCTATAACAAACAACTGAAGAAACATAGTATAACCTGTAGTAATGACATTTTGGCAAAGCTGGCAAGAGATACCGAGTAATACCTCGAAGGAGAAGGAGAGAGAGACGATTACTGTTATAAAGACTATTGTGCAAAAGCAAGCGCCGACGGAGATTAAATTGGAACACACATCGAAGGAAACAACTGACCCAAAGGTAAGTAAAGCCAATAGGTGACAAAATTCGAGGCTCGTTCGCCAACTACAGATGTTTTGTTGTTTCCGTCCCACCAACGAACCGATGAGTTGCCAGGCCGGTACAAGTGCGGCGCTTCAGGGCTTGTATTTAAATATAGACGAGTGCGGAAATTTTTATTTTTACCTCGTGTTAATTCTAGCGAATCTAAGATGAAAGCTTCCCTTTGCCAAAACAACTTTCTCTCGAATTTCCAAACAGGCCGGTATCTGGGTACGTACACCCCAAACCATATGCTCCACATCTTTTCCTCTCTCCCCAACCATACGCCGCCTCTTTTGAAGGTCATTCTGACATCACACACTTCTTAGCGTAATAACGGAATATTGAAAAAGTCCAAACGCAGGATGAGAAACGAACGAGTGTTGGACCATTTTTTTTTTCCTCAAGAGCCCACGTAATTTCGACTATTTTCGAACATTAATAAAAAATTGAATTTTTCATATTTTTAAGCGCAGTTTTGAGCTCCATGGAAGATAAAACCCTGCCCTTTGAATAACTGAACGAAAAAAAATTGCGCCGAGTTAAATAAACCTATAATAAACAGACTTAAGAAAAGAGAGGACTCATTTTTTATAAAAATTAACTACAACGTTAAATTACGTACGAAAGGACTATACTTTTTTCCATATCTGTATATGCGTAGGTATATAATTACGTACAATTGTTCTTCTCACATCTATTTGAAGAAATTGATTGAATTTTTCGTTGAGCTCCAATTGCGTCTAAAAATTCCAAAAATTCAATGTTCGGCGATTTTTTGAAAATGGTCAAAAATACATTGGCTCATTTGATACAAGAAATATTGATCACTCGTATAACCGCGATTATAATTTTTGTCACCAGATGGAGACTCTTTCGTTGGACAGTCTCAATAAATTAAAAGAAAAAAAAAAAGTCATATTTCAAGTAGGTACATCAAAGTGGGAGGCGACTCTTTTGTACGCCCAAGTTTTACAGTTTGGCCATTCGTTAAATTTTTTATACGGTGTTCGAAAAACAAATATAAACTAAATTAATTTTCTTTGAAACGTTAATTCGCATTAAACAATCAAAACCAATAATTAGATAAAAACTTGAATTTTTTTTTGAACAATTGTAATATAAATTCGTCGTATACGACGATGTTCCTCCATCGTCTATTATTCCTCAGCCATTATTTAAACTAGAAATCTGGGGATGGTACTTCTTTAAAGAGGAGAAAATTTACTTAAATAAATATTTCATCCGAGTTTTTATTTATCCTTAACTACTTGAAAATAAACGAACGAAAAAAACGTAAATTAAAGGAAAATTTGTCGTTCTTGCGCAGTATAAATACCGTTTATAAAAATGTATTTTTTGGTGAAATTTATTTTTGTGGGGAGGATGTTACAAAAAGTAGTACGACGTGACATTCGCGTAATTCGTATCGCATTCGAATCAAAATCACCTGCTTTATACACTCGTATCGTAATAACTACTTTGGTAATATGTGTGAAAAACCATTAGCTATAGGAACAGCTACTAGGTACCTACTATAACGATAAAATTTTAACCTTACAGGTAACAATATTTTAATTATTGGTACGAATTCGGCATTGCGTCGGTTCAAAACACAATTGTCAGTAAAACGGATTACGCGGTTGCAATATTGTGTGCAAAAATTTTCTAAATTTCATTTCGGTCATTTTCGCGTTTGATATTTGAAAATTTTCAACTCGCCGGTCGTGCCGCCGTACGATATTGTCGTTTGCAAATGACACTTCGTACGATTAGTGAAAAAGTCAAACAGAGGTGCCTACGTAGGATACGTACACGCGAACGCAACGTATCGCTTTTACAGGAAGCGTTTAGGTACTATTTTCTAACCTGATAAATACGATGTTTTTTGCAACACATGCTCCAAAAGTAACCGATTATCTATCTCGCTTCGTTTTCACCGCGCAAAGTGAATTTTTATCAGCTCGTTTCCACGTTGTGGATGATGGGTTTCATGTCGTACGTATCGATTTGAAATTTAAAATTATTACTCCCGTTCGGAAATAATGAAACTCATTGTCTTCGCTTCGTATTTGAATGTAGAAAAAATTTTGCAGTTTGTAGAGCAAGTGTTGCGAAAAATAGCGTACACTACGAGGGCGCGTATATAAGCGGAGTTTCCAAGAAAAAAGGTTTTACCTGCAAAAATTGTGTGTTTTTATCAGTTTTGATGATTTTTTGTCGATCGTGTGGGAGGGGGTGAGAAGAGACTAATGAGAACGTGTGGACTGCCCTCGCTTACGACGGAGCCATAGACGCCCTTTGTACGAAACTCAGTTCGAGTGAGCACTTATCAACGAGTGCGATGTTCGCTAACACGAGTCGATAACCGCTCACTTTTCTCCCTCGTTGCGTAATATACTATTTCTATTACTTTTAGTATAGCATGCGGCTGATGTCATCAGTGCCGGAATGAATTTTAATATTCCTCGGGCACGAACTCGGTGGCGTAACTGAAAATTTGACTCGCCCCACAAACGTTTTGGAGAGCCCGTCTTTTTACTGTCCATTTGTCTTTTGATGTTTTCTGACATTAACCGGAGGCCTGTTTTGTCTCTCTCAGCTCCGCAGTGCAGGGCCTGCTGACCGGCTGTTACGCCTCTGCTCAAGCTGATTCATTTTTCTCAGACAAAAATATACCCAAGTGGCAAAAAATCGACGCACCATTTAAATCTGCGTCACATCTTGCGAGCTGTTACCGACGGCTCTCACGGAGTATACCAAGTATAGTTCTGTAATTATGCCGAATCCTGAACTTCCTAAATTTGACTCGTGTCAACGTTTAATTCTTCACGGATGAATTTTATTCTTTTTAAACTTGGTCACATCGACGGGATTATTTTCAATTTTCCACATTTTTCCTTTGGAAAATTGCACAAATAAGGAACGATTTAACGATTTAACGATTTATTAACACTAACGATTCATTCTCCCAACCCTAGTTATTATTTCCATTCTACTTGACAGTTTCCACTCATTTACAAATTATAATTGAGAACAAATTTTGGCAATACTGAAAACAAAAAACAAAAGTCGACACCCACGACTGAATGCAAAACGATACTTTCGTACCTAATTATTACGAATTATCGATTATATTTATACGTAAACATTTTTACGCATATATGTATATATATATATATATGTATATATATATATGGATACAATTTTCCTACGATAAGTGTACTATTTAAGTCACTGTTGATATTTTCCAGTATCGTCTTTTAGGAAATTATGTCCAAAAATAAACAAAAATCGACAAAATTTGGCGCAGAGAAGTGCGTATTTAGTACGTTATTAAGTCCCACCGGGCCTTGAAAAGTTTTACTCACATTTAGGGGGTGAACTGGGAAGGAATGGTCATTTTTCAAATAATCGTATTTTTCTAACCCTTCGATTTATCAAAAAATGTGAACCGTGACCTTTTTTGCAGGAAAAAATAAACAAAACAGGGATACCTTTAACTTCTTGAGAAAAACTCGGTACTTACAATTATATCGAAAAAAATTGTTGAAAATGCTCTTTTATACTACTCAGGCAACATTTGGTCTTTTCGTGCACTCAACTCCCTGCACCCCTGTCACACGTAAACCCAAGAGACAGTTTCAACCAAACTTTAATTTTCAATCCTTCAACGTGTGTTTGAAAATAATAAAAGTAAGCGGGTTTTGTTTTTTCATTGAATATCCGCTGAAAGACAAAATGTTATCCTATAGTAGCACGTGGAACAGCCATAAATTTTTTGAAACATGAGAAAGAATTTCTGTAAGAACAACGCCCCAGAACACCCCTGCGCCTGAGATTCTACGTGTTTTCTTGCCTTGGCTCATTAGCCTATCTTATGATAAGTACCGTACGGAACAAATAATTAGATTCCACAGTTGATATTTTAACGATTATTCGAATAAAACAAAATTACCTAACATCTACTTCCAAATTGGTTTTGTCTCGAAATGTTCGGCCATGGCCGAACCAGGCCCCTCATTCAAAGGCCTTCTACAACCGAACTTATAACCCACGTCTACGTATCTACGGAGATAATATTTGATAAAATCTGCAAAATCTGTTCCCTATTCGTTCATAGTAAGTACTTAAAAATAGGCTACACTGAGACCTAACTCAGACACGATGACTTGCGGAGGCTTAAAATACGCAGTGCTCAGTGTTCAATACACGAGAAATTATCACAAAAATTTCGTTACAGACAATTTAATGGCCAGTGTAAAAGCGGTTTCATAGCCACCTGTTTTTATTTTAAATTCTTTTACGATTTCTTTCATCAACAAAAAAGTGTTAGTTTTCAAGTTTTGCACTCGAAAACGTTTTCTACGGCGGAGAAGCTTGGAAGTTCGTCGTGGAAAGTAATTGTCTTCGCGTCTTATCGTTTTCGTCATGACGTCATTGTCTTTAATTTCTCATAAAAACAGGAAATACGAACTTCGGTGCGCATTGTCATTGCGGCTAACTTATTTCGCTTATTAGCCGCTGGCTACATTATAGATTATCAAATGCGTAGGTACGATCTACAGATTTTTGACGAAGGACACAATCGATTTGTTGTTTTGATTCCACGAAGAATATTATTCGAGAATTTATATCATCGTATCAATTTTCGCCAACGTTTGTAATTTTTTTTTCCTTTTATTAATTTTAGTCGGGTACTTTGAAAAGAGAACTGTTTATTTGCATCGAGATACTACAGAAATGTTTTACATTATTTCCTACTGTATATTATTAGCGATGTAGGTATTTGAGAAAACGACCAAACTAACAAAAAAAAAAAAAAAAAAAAATCCTTTGCTAGAAAACTTTCTTTGCCAACTTTCATCTACAATACTAGAAAATAAATAAACAAATAAAACCTAAATTAATGCGATGCAAAAAAGACACTCGTAACCTCTTGCGCCGTAAATAAGGAAAAGATACTTCAAGCAACACAGTCGACCTACCGTTCTCCAGTAATGTTTTTGTTTTTTATTTTACATTTTTCTCGAAAAGTACTGAACTAATAGGCAACAAACTACTATCTGATTCGGTCATATAAAGACTATTTTTCGTGAAAATTTTAGCCGTATTCTTTTCGTACTTTTTTCAAAACCGTAAACCTAAAATTATCTACAAAAATTTTTTATTTTCCAATTTTTTCGGCAAACGACCAGACTATAGGCACCAAATTTCTATCTCACTTGCACTTGCATAAGAACCATAGATCGTGAAAATTTCAGCCTGATCCATTCCATAATTTCTTCAAAATTTTGGAAAAACCACTTTTCCAGGAATTATTTGTTTTTAAATTTTCTCAAAAACTGCCGAACTAATAGACACGAAACTTCTTACAAATCTCGTCATATATAAGGACTACTTTTCAAGAAAATTTCAAATCTATCCCTTTTGTATTTTTCTCAAAATCATGAATCAAAATTTCAGGCCTTACATACGTACATACACACTTACGTACATACATACGTACATACGTACATACATACATACATACATACATATGTACATGTACAACATAAAACAAAAATAGGTCAAAATAGGATAATGATATCATTGGTTTTCTTTAGTCGTAAAATGAAAATTTTCATCACCTCTACCCCTAACCCCTCCATGAGGTCAATTTTAATATTCCATTTATAGGCAAATAGGGTAAACAAAAATCAAGTTCATAACTGTATCTATTTGGGCATGTAGAGCTCTTTGAGGTCTGCTACGTGGGAGGGGTTAAAATTTGCTACTTTAAAAAAAACTGGGAGTATCTCCAGGGTTCAGAATCGACTAGTTACCCTACCGAATGATAATTACGTCTTATAGTTCCTTTGGCTGAATCACTTAATGGATTTTTATCAAATTCTATATCAATTTGCATTAGGTTCAGAACCAATTACTTACAGAATTTCAGCCTTTCAGCGTATAATTTATTGTATAAGCAACACGGAGCGGAGTGGAATTTCTCCTAATTTTCCTTACGTTCATCTGAGCCCGAATAGACAATACGTACCATAGGTAACGTTAAGAAGAGAATACGTACTAACTTCATCTTTTATATATATATATATATATATATATATATATATATATAAGATTCTGTAGTATGTTCCGTGAGTGGTTCCCTGAAATTGAGAATCGGGTATTACCGGATAGTAATAAGAAAAAACCTCTTTTTAACGCATCGCTTGTCTTCAGTATCAATTTCCGAAATTTTAATCGCCAGAGAAATTGTAAAATATAAAGATTTTGAAATTTTTTATGGTCCAGTTTAGAAAATGTGATCACGAAGGGAGGAAATTAATGAGATAAAGTAGGTACCTACCTACGACAAAAAAGCTAACGCGTACGAAACAATTTCGATGGACTGAAGTCTCAAAGACTGGAGTACGATAAGTTGCATATACACGAAATTAAGGAGGTTACCGTGAAATCGGCCTTTCTAGCTATTTCGCCTTTGAAAACAGACCAAATGTTAAGAGGAAGTTTTTTCTTAGTTGTAATCAGTTATATTCACGTTTCAAGTTTGGGGAACCATCACCCTAAAATATAATACACGGATATAACAAACATCGTGTTATAAAAAGTGGCGAAGGAGCAGGACGATTCTGCGCGGAATTAGCCTGAAAAATGTTTTAAATTTACTCAATTTTATAATTGGACGAATGAAGGACTTTTACACCATTTACAGAGCCTGAAGCAGGTACAGACTCTATTTATTCATAGAGTACCTATACGTAGCTCAATGTTTTAGAAGCGCACATCTTCATAATCGCTGCTAGTTTTATTCTCAGAACAGGGCTCACTCGTATTCGATTTTTACTATTGTTGATGGCCAAATTTTATAATTTTATTACGTACTTATTCCTGTTCTTTCAAAATATTTAAGAATCTTAAATTTCCACAAACACAATCAAATAGGCAGATCAAATAAAACAAATTAAACTTCCCTCTAAAAATAGAAAATTATTGTTCGTATTTTTTCTCAAGTTCTGAGTTTGGTCTTGGCATAGCTGGATTTTGGTCCTAACTTTTTTATTTTTTTGTCGTCTTTTTTGCGAGGGAGGCTAAATCCCGGTCAAGTTTTGTCTGTCACCCAACTTTATCTTCAAAGATCTACTCACTTCCTCTATCGCAGTAGGCCAATTTAAGAAAAAAGGCTCGGTCCGAAGACGATCGAAAAAGTTTGATATAAGAATGAGAATTTGTAGCGAGTGGATCGAGCCAGAAATTTTTTGTGACTTTAGAAAGGCTAAGGTGCTTCTCAAAAATTTTGGTAAAACGAGGGTCCTTATTTGCAAAAAAAAATTCATTTTCCTTGTTTACTTGCTAAATACTACTTAACTCTGCCCCTTAAATATGATTTTTCTTTTTCGAAAAAATCTGTGAGGTGCTAAATGTCCGTTACAGGGGGCTTAGTTCCTCAGCAACCCCTTGAATCCTCCTATAGTTCTTAGTCACGCAGAAAATGCAGGATCAAGACCTATTTTTTCCATCAATAATAGGTAAAGTACCCGGCATACCCGACTTGTGTTTCAATTTTCTTCGAGAAAATATATTTTATGGAATGCAAACTGCGCCACTGCCTATTCGGTTCAACATATTAGTGAAGCACCACCATTGTACGTGTTGTAGATGACGAAGGAGTAGGCCTAGGCATGGGGAAAAGCATTGCGAAACAATTTATGTTAATAACTAAGAGCACAAAATCAAAATTTTGGCGTTAGGTCTTAAAAGGTTATACGAGGATTTGGCTCGAAAGATTTGAACGAGCTATAATATTGCAGGTACATCTTTTCTATGTCGTTTCCACCCATAAAATTCCTTCTCCGACACTCAAAAATTCACAATTTCATTAGAAGTAAACACTTTTTAGCTACCTAAAAAAAAATGTAAATTTCTTCCATTCTGAAAAAACGAATTCTCGAATGTTCGTAATGTTATGCGAATTGAAAATCATTCCGAAGACCAAAACTATAATTTTTCCATCAAAAAATAAAAATAATACGGACATTTTTCGTACGTATTTTCAGAGTTTTCGAATTTTTGTCTGCTTCGGTAAAAAACACACGCTCAGATTTACAGCGAACCACATTTTCTTCAGGAACAAGCCAACAAAATGGAACGAAATTTCATGCTTTTTTTGTGCTTTCTTTTTTGCAGCCCAACGTTAATACCAACGCAGTAAGAGAAAAAATAAATTAGGAAGTTTAATAATTAATAAAATTTTACAAAAATCTTACGACTCATCTGATAATGCCTGAAATTCGGCATATAGCCTACCCACGTGCCACGTCATTTTGTATCTATAAAATATGTACAAAGATATTGAGGTTTGTACGGAGATTTTGGCAAAATTTGAGTCAGAAGATCGAAGATCGAACAGTTTTTCTTTTTCATGATCGGAATCCCTGTATTACGCGAGCATTCGTCGGGTCGCTACGCACACGGTTACATTGGTCATCATTATTACCTAATCGTGATTCATGCATAATTTCCATCGACTCTCAGTCGTCAGCCATCATACATGCCAAATTTTTGTTCAACTTTGGACTTGACGATCAAAGTGTAGGTATTTAGGTGGTACCTGTATAAAAAAGGGAAATTCGAAACGTCCGACTGGTGGACGGGAGATACCCTGAGCACGTATCCGTGCACTTCAACGGGATTTACATTTAATTTGTAATTCGAATGGAAAATTTCGTCTGACACAACTCTTGTGGGCGTGCAGAAACGTGAAAAAAAAAAATTCGTTTTCTCTTCGGTAGATTGAACGAAATTTACGTTTCTTTAATAGTCAATGCCCTGCATAACAAAATAATAGATACCTACCTACGTGTATTTCACTTACGTTACAGGTGGAAAAAAAATAAAAATAATAACAGGTTTTTCCGCTTGCGAGCGAAAAATCACTTTTGCGGTCGAACGTAGAAATACGGAAGAATAAGTGACGAGAAAGTAAAATTAAGAATGGAAAAAGAATTACGTATAGGTAAATGTAAACTGGTGATAAAAAGAGCACGAATTTTTTTTACAATTTTTCTGAAACCGACTTTCTAAGCAATATACAAGGTGCTGAAAAATTAGCGATGAAGCGCCGGCAGCTGTATCAGAGAACTCGAAATGAATAAAAAAGTTTTTTATCGCAATTTATTAGTGTGGACTCAGCTAGGCTAGATTTAGTCCCTGCAGCCGTCAAAGCTGTACCTAATATATTGTACCTGTTATTGTATATAGCGGCCACTGTTTAAGAATATGTTGTGTTTTCGGAATGTTTAGAATAAATTATTTCATAAACTACGCACCTATAGGCCGTACTACGTAAGTTGGAGATGTGCAATTTCAAGCAAATTACAAAAATGGTGACAATTAACGCGTCTGTATAGCTAAACATCATTCCGATTTCTTTCCCGAATCAGTAACCGAATTAACCGAATAAATTTTCTCAACTATTTTAATATTCAGTCTTGTTCGTTACTGAACAAGTGCAGCCCACAGCTCAGTAAAATAACGGAATAAATTAGTAGTCGCAAAAGGTTTTACGGCTGCAACGTGCTGGAGGCGGCCTTCTTAATTATTCGACGAAAATACTCCGCCCTTATACCCTGTGCTCCGTCCAGGGAGAGGATGCAAAGGTGCGACCATTTTCAGTTATTTCGATTATCCTCTACAAGATAAGTTTTCCTCAATAGACGTGCCCACAGGAGTCGTAGAAGGAACCGAGTATTTCATTCAATGGGCTTTTGAAGGAATCAGGGATCCACCAACCACGTAGCGCCAAAAATGACAGCGAAAGAATTGGGCTGTTTGTAAATAAATTAAGGTGTCGCCAAAATTAGTGACTTTAAAAGGAATTACTCGACCCAGACTCATCGCAGCTTCTTTCCGATGTTGCAGATGAATTGCGAGATTGAGAAGTGAAATTATTTACCTACAGTAGGTACCTCTATAAGTGCGTTCAACGCGGGCAGTACTTCAAGTTCTAGGTTCTTAATAAATTTAGTTAAAAGAGAGTTTTCGTATTGATCAGATTAAAACTTCGTAAGAACTTTTGATACTCGAAGCGACGAAACTTCCGGGACTTACTACAATGTCATCGATGACTATACTTACAAAATAATTATTATTTAAGCAAAAAAGTAATAAAAATGAAATTTTATACGTGGTTGGACGTTGAAAATCCGCAATATTTCTCCAGGGGGGCTACAGACATCAAAAATGATTAAAAACATTCTTTGAGACATCGTCGGTAAGTCCTGAAAATTTTAGCTCCATCTGTTGAGCTTTTACGATATGATGGTGTTAGCAACAAGGTCCGTCGTATATCTCCTTTCTCGGCTGGATGGTCACTTTTAAATAGTCCTCTGAAAAGCAGTCGAACTAAAAAATCAAAAAAATCTTAGGTATTTCTCGTAGTTATTCTAACGATTTTTTTGTTTTTTTTTTTTGTTTCGTCACTTTTATCGTTTTCAGTGTAGATACGTATACTTATACCTACGGTAAATTACTTATTAACAAAAATTGAAAGCAGCGCACTTTGAACTTATTTTTCGTTTCTTTGATTATTAGGATCTGTTTGCAACACTAGAATTTAAAAAGCTGATCGAATTTAAAGAAAAAGAATCCAAGTTGATAAATATAGGTACAATTTTTATAAAATGGAGCGCGGAAATTAGAAACCTACACTGTGCTAAAGCAGGGTGTAAACTCAAATCACTATTCTCCAATCTCCAATCCGTATTCTGCAAAGTTTGGAAATTTCAACTTTCAGAGAATAAATCAAGAGAAACGGTATAAACCATAGTTCAGTGTTTCCCTTTAGTAAACTTTTTAGGTACCGTATTAAATCATAGAGAATAAATTAACGAGTGTAAACCATCCTTAAGTGTAAGCGATTAATCGTTTTTAATGGTTCACGGGGAGGGGGAGACATCCTCATTTCACAGGCGAGCACGCTTTCGTACTCATGAAAGCGGCGAAATGCCGAATGACTTGGCAACACTGCTTCGTCATGACTCTACCAAAATATTCTCGACCCCTGAAGTAGGCCTGCAGTAAGTAGTAACGGACCAGGGTATGAAGATTGAGTAAAAAAAACTCTAACCCAGACTCTATACTTCGCTAAAAAACCTAGGCTGCCAATTTTCATCTACAAATACAAAAAAACCTTCAAACCTAAAGTAACCTCTTGCCCCGTAAATACGAAAAACATACTTCACGCAACACAAGCGACATGCTGTTCTGCAACAGTTTTTTTTTTTTTAAATTTTCTCGGAAAATACCGAACCAATAAGCACCAAACTTCTATCATATTTGCACATACCTAAAAAAGATGTGTCGTTAAAATTTCAGCCCGATCTTTTTCACGGTTTCATGGAATTTTTTCAGGAATTTTTCGTTCTTCAGTTTGCTTAGAAACTGATGAATCAATGGCGATGGGCGACAAACACTTATAAAACCTAGTCCTCTGTAAGAACTACTTTTCGTGAAAACTAAAACCTTATTCCGTTAGTAGTTTTCTCAAAACCATGAACTGTAAATTTAGGCGATGCATATATGTATATACCTACTACATATAAAAAGTACGTACATACCTATAAATCAAAAAGATTAGATCAAAATAGGAAATTAACGTCATTCGGTTGTTTTTTTTTTGGTCATGAAGCGGAAAAATTTCACTATCCCCAGCCCTAACCCTTTTGTGAGATAAATTTTAATACCCCATTTGCAAGCAAACTGCGGGTAAAAATAATTAGGCTATTTCTATTAAAATTCTGTACTGCCAATAGTGGATCCATTTGTCTGAAGGCCATACAACGACAGACAATTGGCTTTGGTTCAGATTTTTATGATTTGTTTTCTTACGAAGATTGCATTCATCCTATAACTAGGTACTTACTCTCTGTCAACCAAAGGGAATCTATAGTAAGTTATTAAAGTTAATGGTCGGTAAGAAAACACACCTTTTAATTTTTTGGCAATTCAGCTCATTCGATTTTAATTTTCTTTTTCTTTGCGGTATTTGTCAGCGGCAAACAGCGGGAATTAACGGTACGGTAGTTCATTTTTATCCACAAAATTCGAAGTTGCAAATGCACGTGAAAATTTACTGTCCATGTTACGAGTTTACATAATAAATTATACCTACGACGAGGAGCACGTACCAATTTGTCGTCAGTAAAACACTGTTATGATTTCGACCATAAATGTGTAAAAATATTGAAGAAGTCGGACGGATACGTATAACCTACTAAAACAGGTATCCCTCGTTTTTTCATGAATGCGTACAGTCACCTATAAGTTTTTTTACCAAGTTTTCGAATTTGAAAAAAAAAGCTGGTAGATCGTGTCTTTTATTGTACTTCAAAACGCGTTTTCCTCACAAATATGACAAAAATGTGGCTGGAATTAGGCAGGTGCCAAACAATCGAATGAACTTAATTAAAATCTTACATTAAGTATCGTTACATATTTTTAATTTTAGTCCAAACTCAAAAAACGAACTGTAGGACTGTCAGCCCAGGGGTTCGAACCAGCATCCTACATATTACTCGCCAGCCAAATGCTATGAACTTAACCACACAGACCAAAACTATAAATAAAATAGTTATTTTTGTTACAAGTGACAAAATAGGTAATTTACAAAAAAAAAAATGTTAAAAAAAATTTTTTTTTAGAACCAAATAATAATTAATAATTTTACATTTTTTAACCAAAAAATCTCTGTATCCCTTTCATTCTACCCGCCAACCGTAGAAAAAATGACTCAAAAACTTTTGTCTAAAGAACCAAATAATTAACCTACTTAGGTAATGTAACGAATGTGTTCGTCTATATTAATTATAGACGAATACATTCCTTCACCAAAAAATATTCCATTTTCTATTTACAAATATCTCAGTAAACTATTGCCTGTTTACTTTTCAACAAAAAAAAAAAACATTTCACACATTTTCTAACGGAATATCCAACAACGACAACGGTCTTATCCATCGAATATTCTCGAATACATGATTCCTCATTGTGAACAAATTACCTACTACCTAAAATATAACAAATTAGGTATACTGCGAAAAAACGTATTCTTTGAGAGTGTACATATAAACTCACGTTTTCAATGAAACTATTACACTTTTTTACCTGTCTTTAAAACACTGTGGTACTTGTCTTACAAACACCTATAAATTATTGAGACTGTGAAACTGTTCTCGAAATATCGCGTTGTAAAAATATTAGTATTTTATTAAAGTGTGAATTTCCCAATTGTGACTTTTATCGTGTTAAAGTCTGATCCCCGAAAAGATGAGGTTCACCATTTATTCGAATAATATTTTCAGAGACGGTACGGTAATAATCTTTTTTACACATTGTACTTGTTTCGTGTAAGGTGTATTCCATAAAAGAGGTCAAACAGGTACGATTACGCCTCTTTTATGACGTTACAGGTAATAATTTTACTTCAGAAAAAACAAAAAACTGAGAAAGTAGTCGAGCCGTGCGAGCAAGTGATCGAGTCGTGTGAGAAAGTCAACGCAAAAGTGCGCATACGTCTATAACAATTATTATTTTTCGCATCAAATTGAAACTCGCCTCTTTTTGCTCAATCAAGATGTATTAAAAAACAAATTTTTCAACTGAGTGTTGCGAAAAAGTTCGTTTTCATTAATCCGGTATCGTTTCAAGTGTTTGTTTTACCCAACAGCTGTGTCTTTTGGATTTCCTCATCCTGGGTGATATATGTACCTGCTAATGAGAAAACTCTAAACGAGCCAAAACGTTTTGCTATCAGTTTTAATCCGAAGTACCAATGCTAAAGAATATGTCAGGTTTACGTGCCTATTTACAATCAGTATTATTTCACGAGCTATTTGAAATAGAGAGTGGAACTAGGATTGGTGGGAGGGAAATTTCACGTGGATCACAAAAATGATTACAATAATCACCCTAACCGTTGAAAGTATTTTCAAGCAAACTCGCACATCGGTACATTTGTGTTCAGTTTGTTCGTAAATTTTGACACGCGAGTTCATTTCGCCCTATAATTTCAGATTGGATCGAGTTGAATCGACGAAAATAACGCAATTCGAGGATCAATTGAAAAATTAATTCGTAATGATCGGTTGAACAGTTGATTTGCGGCGAATGTTAGACACTTTAAAAATATTAATCTTTATCAGGCGAGGTAATTTTTAATGATTTCTGAATTCAGCTATCAGATTTTATTTCTATGATAATTCTGAAGTGACGAAACTTAGAAAATTAATAACTCCGAAAGAGAACAGATTAAAGAACATTTCAAACACGGTCATTGCTTTGGATGAGAACTTTTTATCAAAATCTACTCACGGAGAGGGGCAAAAAGAAAACAGAGAGGGCGAGGGCGATGAATTTTAATTCGTATTCTATGAGCAAAGGTCCGGGTTACTCTCGGATCAGTGTTTGCAAATGCTTAGCGAACCAAGCAAAGCTGGCACCACTCAGAAGGAGCAGCTAGTTCACTCATAAATGAGAGTTTATTTCATTCATTTTCTTTTGTCTTTTTGCGTTTGTTCCAGTCATTCAGTAAATGCGGGTGGGCCAGGATGGGCCAGGCCCACCATAAAATTCCAGTAGCCCATCGTGGGCCCACTTTGAAAAATTTTTCAAGGCTTGGCCTAAACCAAACGCAACGTATTGAAAACTTAATTTTAATCAAGATGGGACCCGAAATGTTTTTTTATGGGACTGAGTACTTCACTCATCAAAAACCACGGCCCACCCTGGGAAAATGACCTGTGTAAGTATCACCCTAACGAGAACCGAATCTGCTAAAACCATTTTTTTTTTTTTAAATAGAGAGTGATCCTACGGTAGTTTCAAATTATTGTTTCTGGAACTGACGACAGTATTTGAATTATCTTTGAAGCAATGTTTGTTTCAAAGTAAAATTGACGCTAATGCGAATGTAAACGAAACGAAAAGCCGAACATGTAGAACATTTTCTAGAACAAAATCGTAACAACTTTTAACAAAATTAATAGACACCCCGTTAGTAAGCAAACTGGATAAAAACAAAGAAAGCTTTATAAAATTTCTCCAGCAAGATTTACTGAAATCGTGGGAGTCGATACTAATTTAGAAAGTTTTGTAATAGGTACAATTATACGGAATTGACATACAAAGCCTACATATGCAGAGAAAGGAAAAGAGTGCCGACTTCGACAATTCCAGCGCGGTAGTTCTTGTAAGAGAAATTTTAAAAGAGTTATTTTTCTCTTTTTAGCTCATTTTTATTTCATGCTTTTTAAAAGTTGCATCTTTTTATATTTTTTATTTTTTTATAATACTTTGTATAGAACTGGAAGTATGACTCTATTATGAGTTGAGAGGAGATAGGTAGCCACCACGTACGTAGAAAGAGAAAAACGTTTCAAAGAGCTCTTTATGCTAGATTTCTTTCTCCAAGTATATTTTGGTTACACTCAAACATTACCTGAACGTGCTCCGCTTAGGTACGTTCCTCTGATGAGGGTTCATTAATTCTAATATGAACCTATAGTTGGAATGAGATTCAAATTGAATGAACCCGAGTAGTTTTTCATTTCATATTTCAAGGAAAATTTTGGCACCGAACTCAAATTCATATGTACCTGCATTCATATACGAGCCCTGAAGCGCCGCTTTACGGTTTTTTGGCTTATGCCAATCCTGAGTTTCTGGTAACACTGTAGAATTTGTTGTTTCAGAGGGGACAACGCTTGATTTTGAACCAGTAAGTACGAAATTTGCAAAAAATATTAACTATAATTTATTGTTACACGCTAAAAGTATTTACAAAAAATTCATTTTTGTTTCAGTTTTGAAGACAAAAATTGTTTTTAAGTGCAGGCTAATTTTAGGTCAACAATTACAAAATTTAATACGATCATCAATTACGATCCACCAACAACTTTTTATAGAACAATGTTCCACCTTTGGAAAACCTACTTCTTCTAACGATGTTTTTTGTTTTTTTCAAGTTTAACATATAAATTCGATTTTCGTGAATTGAGCGAAAACGAGTCCAAGTAGCATTTTACTATTCTGCCTTCTGTTACACTGGCTGCAATATTTCCCCTCCCCCTCGCAAAAAATTCATTGGTACCGAAAAATAATCTCGTGAAACAATTAGTAAAATAATCCAGCATAATACGTATATCTATATCATATTGTACTATCGTCGAATTACAAAATGAATATGTGACCTTATGGAGGGAACCGGCAAGGTCAATGCTTTACCTCGACCGAATTTAATAATATTTCGAATTATTGCCTTACTTTTGCATTTCTACCTATATCGTTATAAAAGCTGAAGAATAGAGCTAAAATAGAGATTTAAATGTTTTCAGAACTTTTGGGCCGTCATGCGAGAAAAAACCTACCAAATTTAAATTGCAAAAAACAAAAAGTAAATGAAAAGTATTTTAATTAACTTACAAGCTTTTATCAGACTCGTTCGAATGTAGTGGCAATTCGAAAGTACCTACATAGGTGTTTATTACTTACGCGTGAGAGAAAAAAAAAAAAAAACAAACTGAATACCATAAACTTTCTTGAAAATAAATTTAAAAAGAAAACGAATGGTTGGAAAATGAAGAAGATTGATACGATGAGTAAGCTTGCGACGCTTACCAGAGAATATAGCCTCATTTATGTTTCATAATGTACCAATAATACCTAATTGAGAAGCGATTAATTTCAACAGAAGATCATCGCTAAAACAGGCCAAGTCGAAGAACTGAAAATATTTGAAACCCACTTCTGGCGCGATCTCATGTAGTCTTCCAACAATCGATTGTGAAATATGTAAACGCAACGTAGCAATTGGATTATAATTGGACCGACAAAGGTGGAAGAAGAAGCAGTTTTACGTCTCATTAAATTCCGAAAACAAAATTTTTTCCAATATTCTTTGGCAAATTTTCCGATTGGCTGTGTTTAGAGTAATTTTTCTAACTTTTTTCCAAACATTATTTCCATTAAAACCGAGAAAATCCCTCTTTAGTAGAAGCCCTGCGTCCGCCCTTGACCAGATAAAAGGGAAATTTCATTACTTACCTACTACCGGAAAAAAAAAAAAAAAAAAAATTTATGACGGAAGATCTTAATCTGGAGTTTTCATTCTCGATGAACAATTTAGGAAAAACCTGCGGCAGATATTTTTTTATTTTTTACGGAGTGCTAAGTTTTTTTATTTTTAATTCCCTGTTAGACCCTCAGCGCTCGTGTTCACGTAGGTCCCCTCTTTTACTGATGGTGAACACGTAGGTATAACTTTTACGTTGGATAGATCGGGGCTACTTATTGGCAAAATCAAACGGACAGCCTGCTTAGAAAACTGACAGAAAACGTTTCGAATGAGCGAAGATACGGTTCACCAAAACAAGAAATATGCTCGAATTAATGATTGGCGACCGGGTACCTGCCTACCACTCACGGATCCGTCCATTACGAAATTACGACGGATAAACGAAAATGGTCGAAACTTTATAATTAATGCGAATAAATTATCCACGTTTCAATAACCTTTGGCCAGTTGACACGTTCATCCACTTACCTGCAGGTACAACTAAGTAATTAAAACAGCGGTATAATTACGTTCGTTTCAGTTTTCTTTGAATTTTATTTCTGAAAATTTTCGAGCAGAAAGTTTTTCAAATTGCGAATCATTTTTTCGGTTTGGGATTTGATCCGAATAACGGATCGCACGAACCGCACGAACCGCACGAACCGCACGAACCGCACGAACCGCACGAATCGCAGTCAGGTAGCAAACGATTCGAAGGATCACAAATCATCTATAAAATCGACTGATCTAATCTTTAGCTCCGTTTTCACCTTCGCTGGAACGAAAAGTGGAATGTGAGGGGTACCGATTTCGAGTGGTAGAGTTTTTAGGGTCGGGAAGGTGCAAATGAAAGCTTTTAGGTATTTCTAAACCACTAAATACAAATTTTTTTACTCGCAGCTACCATTCGCATCATTCTTGAATTATATGCCTCAAAACATAACCAAGGTGCCGGCGGGGACGGTACGTTTCCTGATCCTTGTTGCGCCATTGTCCCCAAGTAGAGGATTTTTACGCAAACAGAAAAACATTTAAGTGCAAATAGGGTCTGAAATTTAGGAGGAGGTGGCCACGGCCTCTCAATATTTTTATAGTGCCTACCGCGGTACGCGAATAAAGGAACAAAAAAAAATGAAAAATTCTATTAAATCGTCGCGAAAAAAGATTACAAAAATTTTTGGGAAACCTTCCGAATCCCTTAGCGCCCCTTTTTGCGCCTGCGGAAAAAACAAAGAAAAATATCCAAATCTGCGTATTAATCTGCACTCGGCTTTTGCACAAATTTCTTGAAATATGTGAAAAATCGTTATACGACGCAAATAAGAGGGTGGGTAGGTAGCTTTCGATCGAAGACCCAACCTCCAAATAACCGGTTGGCCATTAAACAGAAGACGATGTAAAGAATAACCCTTTCAGGAAGACATTTCAAATTAGAATCGCCAACACGGCATACTTATTTGAGAAATCAAAACATTCTTAAATAGAAACATGAGATGTTTCAAACATATATTCGGGTATATACGAGGCCCAATATTTGGTATCCATGGAGAACTAAACGAGGGGCCTAAGTAAGTGCGAGAGTATAACCATCCGATGAGTTTCACCTTCGAGAGCTACGCCTACAATCCTACCACTGAATTATTTCGATAAAGAAAATGCTGGAAAGGTGACGGAGAGTCGAAGAATTAACGAGTGTAGGTAATATTTCTACTGCGGTATATGGGTAGTAGTGGGTGCCTAATGGAAAATAAATTAGCAAATTCCTTGGGGGTGTTGCGAGCAACGTGCAATCAATATTCAATGGACAAAACTGCTCCAATAATCGCAACAATATCGATAGGTACTTTCGACGGAATATCTTTTCCCTCGCACATAAAGTACCCAATAGGTAGGTGGTGTAACCTATATTTGGCAGATTGCCGTCAAGCGGGAGGAGGGGGGAAGAGAGGGGAGGGGGGATTTTCCGGGCAGGACCTTCCGTAGGATGCCCGGTAAGGCTCAGCTGCGAGTTATCCCGAGGTGCGTACGTATAAACGAGTTTTGGGCTAAACAAAAAATGCATTTACTCTGTCGCATTTCTTTTCAACGGGCTGCTCCTCCCCACATCCACAAAGGCCCGATACCCGACCACGCACCCAGGCAGGAAAATGAGCGACTTCTTTACGGGTACGACGTTCGCAAGCATGTCAGCTGGAAGAGAGTGCGGCACCCACCTACTTCGACCGGCTTGGGGGCAATATTTTCTTCAACGAGGGCACAGAAAGGGCACAGAATGCTGTGTGTTTGGCACGGCGGCAATAAAACTTGCGGCTGGTCGCTTTGAATCGCCTTCGCCGCGGAGAGAAGAATAAAATTGTTAAAACGAACAAAAAAATTGAATTAATTCAAAAGAAAGAGTGCCCACCTGTTCAGGAGACATTCGAAGGTACGGGCGAAACTAACGAACCAATAATTGCGGGTGTGAGAACAACAGTTGAGAAACGAGAAAGGTAAGAGTTCTGAAATTGGCCTCTTCCACTACGCCATACGTGCCTCGAAAATTCGCCATTTTGCATTTCGCGCACATGTTGCAAAAAATCTTTTTTCTTATTGGCTACCAGGGCATTCTGGGATCAACGGTACCTACCGTAATGAGTTTGTTGATCAACAAGCTGCAGTCTACAGGTGGCCCTTCTAATTGCTACCGTACCTTTTCAAATTCGAAATTGTAACCCTTATAGCTCGAACAATAATTACGAAGAGCCGAAGAAACTATATTCCTTGTCTCTTACCAATCCCAGCTCCCAATATCTAAAAATACGACCACAAAATTACCAAACATACTCACATCCCGGTTCTACAATTTCCCAATATAAAGACGGATCATTAATCGATTGAGAATGCTCGATCACAAAATCGCATTGATTTAAAACCTGATCCGTATTGTACGTCCCTATCACCGAGGAACCTCACCACCAGTGCCAAATTTGGAGCGTAAATATTTGAATGAAATGAAATGAAACGGGAAAGAGCGAAGACATCTTATGATAATTGAAAACCAAGTTTATGAAAACGTGTTTTCTCCACACTGTGTGGGACATAATATCACCTGGCGTCTCAAAATTCTCAATTATGATTAATAATAATAGGTAGGTACGTACCATTTAAATTATTGTTTTTTAATTCGGTCTAATTTTATCGTTTAGTTTAAATAAAATTAATTAAAAATTTTTCACTTTTTTCATTTCACCATTCCGTTCTTCGGATAAACGGGCAATTAAAAATTTCAAAAATAAGCTCGGGACTGGAACGTTTAATGCGATAACATTTTTATTTTCTGTACGATAGTGGGTGCCAATTTGATCAACCAGGGCAAATTCATCGAGTGATGAAAATAACTTACCGTACATTTACAGGGATCACGATCTCAGCCAACTACACAAAATCACATATTTTGAACGAAAATTGTTACGACACGCGATGATTTCAAGTCGATAATTTGATTATTTGAATGGTAATGCGAATGAACTGAAATACCGAATTCATGGGCTCGTATCGTAGCATCCTTAAATTCAACCGTTTTTTGTTTTCAAATAAATAAAAATCTTATCATCTCAGCAACTATCGATATTTACTCATTTTTATAGAGGTTGTGGATCGATGCGGCAGAGTAACTGTATAAAAACAGAATGAAGATGTACTCGAAGTAACGTCTCAAAAGTGTGTGTAATTGCAGCTAAGATATGCAAATCATGTACGCGGTATGAATCGAGAGTAAATGGTAAATGCGCAGGTACGGAGATGAAGGAATGAGCGGCGAAATAGTGTAACAGTGTAGCCGCGAGTAAGGGTACAAAAGTATTTAAAGAAATATGGTCGAGTGTTTGCAGGAGTGAGAGGGGAGGAGCAATGGTCGTCTCAACAATTTTAATTTCATATCAAGAATTAAGTGAAGGAAGTTTTGAAAATATTAATCCATTTTTCAATGGATTTACCAAATTCGATGCTTTTTTAAATACAATATCGATATTGATGAAGTAATCGGATATCGATATGTCCAATGTGAAAACAACATTAAATGGGAATGATGGAATATCAATGTTTGTGAAACATTTTTATTTTAAAAAAAAGGACCGTCGATTTTGTTTCAAAACTCCCGGATGAAAAGAAAATTGTTATTACATTAAAAAAAAACAAAAAAAACATCGTTATAAATCATATATTTGACCATTACTCAGTTTAGCTTTTTTCGCAAAATATTTCTTAACTTATTTCTAATTGGGCACGGTATTTCCTAAAATAATTAACCTATTCGCTAGGCATTAATGATTCCATCGATACCTATAGGTACTGAGCGTAAGATATTGTATGTAAAACTGACATTTTAAAATTACCTATATCGGTACGAGTATAGGTATACCCGTGTGGCCATTCGTCTGCTTGGGTTTGTAACTAACTGGAATTCGACTGTGTGTAGATTAAGAATTTTGTTAATTGGTTGACCAAATCTTCATCGGACCTTGGATACGCTCGGTTGACAGGTTCAAAAATAACAAATCTAAAGATTTCGTACCACATGAAGTGCAAGTTCCACTATATGGTAGGTGCCATAAACAATACCTTCGACTCGGTATTTACCTTACTACCTATCGCTTTTTCAACGAATTAAGTGCGTTACTCATTTTTGACGATGGTTTATTCGTATCTTAATAATTATATTATAATAAGACGTTATAGGTACCTATTCGCTGATATGGATACGAGCGATAGGACAAAGTGAAAATATTGGAGCTTTGAGTCTACTTCTCCATCAACGAGAACGAGAAAGTTAAATAAATTTCAACATATTATCCCATTCTCATTCTTGTTCCATTTCCGTTCCCGTTCCCATTCCCGTTCCCGTTCCCGTTCCCGTTCCCGTTCCCGTTCCCGTTCCCGTTTCCGTTGACTATGAAGTAGGCTTTATTCGTAATTTTTTGGGAATTAATTTTTAGAATTGTCTTACTTCAGTCGAAGACAAAAAAATGAGTTAGGTACCCATCAGGCAGAGCCAGCAACTTTTCATTTTCCCACGTGTAGTGAAAATAAAAAAAAATTTTTTGGTGAAAATTTTGCACAGAATAAAGAGTAATTGTGTGTAAACGTAATTATTTCCCACGTGTAGCGAAAACCACTTGGGAAAATTGCTACACACGCTACACAAAACTTGCCAGCCATGCCATCAGGACCGACAAGAAAGAGGAAAGAGGATTCCCTCGGGCTGGTTATTTTTAGAGGTATGGCACTCTAAAAAAAAAAAAAAAAAAAAAAAAAAAGAAAAAGAAAAGAAAAACCATTGAGAATTTGTTTTCATTGGCTTCACTAGCAAAATGGGCTTTTTAAGTATTGTAAAACTCCTCCCACAAATAAACCCTACATATTGCATCTGAAAATGTACAATTTAAAATTTTTTAAGGGGCCCATAAATTTTATCTCCCTTAGGCCTCAATTTTCTTTTTACCGCCGTGTATGCCATGCAAGCCCCTCGTTTTAGAGTCAAAAACTGTCCGGTTGACATAGAAAAGTGCAGCACTCGCTATACAGGGTGCTTTCGCGAGTGGTTTCTCAAACCTGAAATATGGACACAACCGAGTGCGACTAAGGAAAAATTCTACTTCACTCAAGACGTATCTTAAAAATTGAAGTAGCCAGAAAGGCACATTTCTCCGTAGTCCCTTTACTTCGTGCACATTCAACTCTTCATGCTCCAGTGTTTTGAAATTGTTTCTGTTTTCTTCGAATTCACGATTTAATAAGGCGCTTGAATTACGAACAAAACGGATTTGTTACTAAAAACGAAATGGCTTTGAAAAAAACGAAACGTTGAAAGTGGACTGCCAAAAACCGATAATGATAATAGTGAGAAGCTACGAACGAAAATGTGGGCTATCAGTTTAGCCAAATGACGAATACAAAATTACCTTAACGGTTTCGCATAAACTTTTTTGCTGCATACCGCGAGTTTAACATTTTCCCACCCTCTCCGACCAGATTTATTAAATTTGCGAATAGGAAAATTCCAAAATTTCTATATTTTACAGCTGCTGTGACTAACTAAATTTGTAAAATAAATTTTCAAGATATGCCATTCGTTAAGAGGAAGTTTTTCGTAGCTGTTCTCGGTTATATTCTCATTTCAGGTTTGCGGAATCACCCATAAAGCACTTTGTACGTAGAGTAAATATAATTTTATATACGTATATACCGCAGGTATTTTTTTCACAATTTATATAAGTTCTTTTGGGAATTAGGGAATTAAAAATGTACGTGAAAGATAAAGGTAAGAAAAGCGAGGGCAGCGGAAAGTAGATATAAAAAATAGGTACATAGGTTAAATATAGGTGCCGACGCACTGGTGCTGTCGCGCGTTCCTCGTACAAATTTGACCACAATTTTCACGTTACAAGTAGGTAAGGTACCTGTAGGCTACCTATGCGATAACAAAATGATAGGTGTCAAATACGTACCTACGTAGAAGTGGAAGTTGAAAAAGAAAAAAGAAAAAAGCCAGAGGATGGACGTAGGTCAAAAGCCGGAGTGAGGTTGAGTCAAATGAAATGAAATGAAATGAAATGAAATGAAATGAAATGAAATGAAATGAAATGAAATGAAATGAAATGAAATGAAATGAAACGAAGAAAACAAAGTGGAAAAAAGTGCGACTTACCGAGCCGAGGACGCAGCAACACATTACGAGGCGTAGTCGGATGAGGGAAAAATTTCGTCTGACTGGCATCACCATAATTGACCCGGATGAAAGTACCGACTAGGTATCCAAGTATCGGGCACCGATTGTCCAACCCTAGGTACTGCGTACTCCAACTTCAAACCCGAATTCCGATCCGAATGCGCAAGAAGAGAAGAAGAAAAAAAGGCGATATCGAAGGCCAGTCGGTTGGCCCGTCGTCTGCAGCTACAGTTTATTTGCCTGCGTTCCTATTTTATGCGCCGCTGATTCGTTAAAATGTGCGATTGTGAAGCACGCCGAGTACCAAGAGTACAAACTACAAACTACGTCTGCGTGTTGCCGTGTTTTTCTTATATCGTGCGTGCAGTTCGGCGCTAAATTACGAACAGTACCTACAAACACGAGATAAAAGTAAAAGACCGAGGCGTACGCGCACGCGTACGCGCACACGCACGCGCACACGCACACACATACGCGAGGGTAGGCTGTAGCACGCTCCGCTCGTACGTCGTCAATTATTGCCGAATTTTTTTCATCTTGGCTGACCTGTCCGCTCGTGGGTGCGTAGATGTGTGCCTACAATATGCGAGTCGAGAGACGGCCTAAATCGGTTCATATGAAATTTGGGGAACACACTCAGCTCAACTGCCAAATGCTGAATGCGCTACATTAGCAAATTTTATGTCGAGTCAACGTACGATGCGCGCTGTGCGTACGCAGCAGCGTGTATCGACGACGCTACGGTTCGACAAATCAACGTGAAATTTGACATATAAATACGGGCTTTTCTTAACCCGGTGGTACCTCCTAGTTATTAACCAATGGGGGGCAAATAGGGGGCACGCTCCCACTAGTATCTTCATTTGCCCCGGTTAGAATAAATACGAAAATTTGACCCTCGCTGCTCCATGCTGCAAGAAGACCTGTCCCTGCTGGAATTGCGTTTGGCCCGTCTGATACGGGAGGCTGGTTACGACCCTGCGATTATTGCGAACGTATCGATTTACGTAAATATTTCGACATACTGCGTCAATACGGTACCTGGGTACGGTATATCTCAATACAGGATGGTCCAAACATGCGGTGGTACGTCAATCTTTTTTTTAAACGTGTAACTACCTACGTTTGCCAGAATTTTTCAGTTTGAATTTCTTTAAAGGGACTTGGAAATAAAAACGAAAAAATAAGAATATAAGAATGAGAGAATCTTCACGCGCATTTCCTAAAGTCAAAAAAGACAAAAAATAAAAATATAAAAAAAGATTTGATCGAAGCGACGAATTTGGTACAGATTCTATGAAACTGGAGAGCTATTCTACAAAGAAACAATTTTTATGGCGCCAACTCCGCTTAGTAATTTGAACATCATCGGAATAGCTCTCTACTACACAAAATTCCATAACGTCGAATTAAGGTATAATTCTATTAACCTAACGTTGGGAAAGCATTTTTAAAACATACAAACGATCAAAATGAATAAATGAGCAAAACGTTTTCCAAAATATAAATTTTCGCGCGTTCTAAAGTAATAAAATAATATAGGCCTGCTGAAAAATGATGAGAAAAAAGTTGAATAAAAATTTTTCTACCCTTTGCAAAAACGAGAAAAATGAAAGGAGATGTTATACTGAAACTTCCGCGTAAACACGACGATAGGCCGAACAGGAATTTATTGAAAAATCAAAAATTTTCGCCCAATAGTAGGCCACCGGATCGACGCTCGCGAAATTCCAGTGAGGCCTATCAAATGGACTTTCAGTTTAACGTCTCTTCTTATTTTTCTCGTTCTTACAGGGATAATTAATTAATTTTTTTAACAAATTTTTCTCATAATTTTCAAATAGGTCCGCGCTACCTATTTTATTGTTTTAGAACGCGTTAAAATTAATTTTTGTGGCAAATTTTTGGCGATCATTCGTTTATTTTTTCGGTTAGCGGATACCTATCGCAGGTGAAAAGGAAAAATACGAAAGAAGGTAGGTATAGGTAGGTTATATAGGCTAGATAGGTGCGTATTGCACGCGTACGGGTATACCTACCTGCAAAGTAATAATTATATACCTACTGGGTATGGTTAGTACGCGGTACCTATGTGTGGTATTGCGATGTGTACTACGATTATTGTAATCGCGCCTTTGTGTGTACGTGTGTACGTGTGTGAGTGCGAGAGTGCCAGCGTGTGTACCTACGTACGCCTATGCGTACTTAAACCGCTGCAAATAGGCACTACAGCTAAATACCGACATACTGGAGAAGAGGTGAAATTGCACGGACACGTTTTTGGACGGGCGACGTTAAATTTTCAACGTCGACGAACGGACGGACGGACGGACGGACGACGCGACGCGACGACCACTTCGAGATGAGCGGAAATTTCATTACCAATTTACAAATTCACAAATTTGCCAGAGACTAGACGCGAACATACCCACAGCTAAGTACCGTAAGTAACTGCCTAAGTATAAGTGTAATACTTAATAATTATTTAGCGCAAGTACCTACGCAAATAGTCGCGTCTGTAACGTCTCTTTAATGACTATCGATAAACGAGAAGCGACGGTAATTTCAACCTGAAACAAAATCCCCACCCCAATATAATAAATAAAAAAAAAATAAAAAAAATTCTCAACGTAAACATCTCCGCCGCCACCGCCGCCACCGCCGCCACCGCCGCCGCCGCCGCCCCGCCGCCGCAAACTGCAAACTTTTCGAGTGACCCTGAAAACTCGCCATTGGATGCGAAAAAATAGCCGGCGCAGCGACCAGCGACGATGTTCGCGAGGGCTCGCGCCATTAAATGGGATTTAGTTTAGGGCGCGGAAGGGGGGGGCACTTTAACCCTCTACCGATAGAAAAAGGGAACGTACGTCGTTAAAATTGTCGGTAAGAAAACACGTACGAAGAAAACTAAAAAAAATGATCCGTTTATGGTAGGGGTGTTTCCGAGGGTTCGAGTTCCCCTTTATCATTTTTAAGATCCCACTCCATAAATGAAACTGGAATAAAACTTCTGAGGATCTACTTTTTCGACATCCAAAGGACTGGAGCTTTATTAACAGACACCAAATTGAGCGAACAGAATAAATGAAAAAAAAGAGCACGCTTCAGTGCCTATACGCTATAAGCAAGCGGACTGAATCATTTTATGTGGTACACTTACGGATTTTTGAAGCTGGTAACACTGTATACTTCAATGTTCCGGTGGAAACAACCAAGTTGGTATTTTTTTGTTAGTGCGCGTGCGTTAAATACAATCAAATACATATGTACGCCAACAAATTTTTCTTACTTCTCTCTTTCCTTCTCCAAAATATGCACCAAAACTTGCACCGAGATTCGTGTTGGCTGCCCTCACTTCCTCACTTTTCAATAGAGATGTGTACCACATTAAAAAATTGTCGTTAGCATTGTACCTTTTATGATCGATAAGAATAAATTATAATTCATTGGAAAATCCCAAAAATTTCACGAATTACCCACCTATATCAATTACTTTTTTTTTTTTTTTTTTTTTTTTTTTTGTTATAATTTGTACAAACTGGAGGCCTATACCTCAAAGTGGTCGGATATAGGTACTGTTTTATGTAGGTTTTCAATGACAATCGATTTTTTAATTCTTATCTTATGAACCAACCTACGAGGGAGAGGGTGGGAATGTTTTTCATTTCATGGTCTAAGAAAACTTTTTCACAAAAAGTTTAAATTCGTAATTATAGGTACATTAATATTGTGGATATACGGATATGTAACATACATTCCAATTTCTTGTAACAACGGTACAGGTCCCAAAAGTTTTGTTTCATAATCATTAAATTTGGTACCTACGAGCGTTAGTGCTAAGCCAATGTCCTGCTGAGGGTGAACTTATTAGATTTGTTATAATCGCCAAGTTTTTGTGTCAGGCCAGATATAACACCAAACACCGGGTCAACACCAGGTTAATATCAGGTTACCTCAAACAACGCAATGGTGCTAGGAAAACGCTAATCCAAAAAGAACACCATTAACACCGAACTACTTCATTGCTCATAACAGCCATCTCTTACCTGTATCAGCCTATAAACAAAACACTCTGCCCTTGCCCTGATTTCCTACACTTACTTACATGACAAGCAAGTGTAAGATTAGCTGCCCTTGTTACCCTCGGTGTTACCCTCATGCACAAAAAAAATGCCGAATTGATAACCTTCGATGTTGTTATGTTACAAAAAGAACACCACCTGACACTTAGGGTAACACCAAGTGTTGAAAGTGTTAATTTTTGTGACTAATAGAACAGACCTATTGATTTTGGTGTAGATCGGCTTGTACCACCATTTTCCTCGCCAAGGTTTTATAGCTATAAAAAATACTTTATTTTTGACCAACAGCAACAAAATTTGGAACATATATTTATTTATTATACCTTTTATTCTACTCACTCAATTTGTTCAAGTACACCGGATGACCAACTTCAGCGCTGCTTTCACGTGTTGCATCGCACGCACAGGTACACTCGTAACGGTATCCATTTTTATCAATTGTTTTTTCAATTTTTGTTAGTTTATGTCTCGGAAAAAAAGTGAGAAATTTTATTTTCTCTTTCGCCTTGGTTTTGTTTTTTTCTTCAAATTATAAAAGCGTATTTTTTAAAAACTTGTTTTTAACCTAACTCATTACGAACTACCTATTCTAACATGCTAGGTATCAGTTAATGCGATCCAATTACGCACTTCTAATATCTCTAATTTAATTTTGATTTGGGGTTCTAAAATATTTAATTAGTAGATGGACTGAGGAAATATGTAACATTTTTTTTTTTTAAATATTCGATTATTATGTAGACACATGTGTATTAATTGCATCTATGGACGATTTCTCCGCTTTTACTTCCTTTTTTCCCTAATTTTTTTTTTTGAATTTTGTTTCAAGGCTTCAACCTAAAACCCTACCATATCCGTACTTGGAAATTTACAATCCACGGATACTCTCGATCATTATTTATTAGCTGTACAGATATTCGCGCAGATAACGTGGATAACAATCGCTCCATCCATTCATTCTGGTACAAAAGGGAAAAATAGAGGTGCTACGACTCTACAATATCTATTACCTAAGGGGATCTCCCTCATAGATTAAGTACTACTTCGTTAATATATAGGCATCTCTTCTTTGTTTTACTGATAACTATTGATAGGTACTGCATAGAATACTCAGTGAAAACCTTCAAGAGCTACTATCCCATAATAGTAATAAAAATATTATGGCCTGGGCCGTATTTGATCCAGGGTATCTCGACATTTTATACGACAACTTATTCGGTGGTTCACCAATTTAATAAAAATGTTTATTGTTAAAACAAATTTATTTTATATATATATATGTAAGCTCTTTAGAAAATAATGAAGAATCATGTAGACACATCTTTCATCTTTCCATACTTAAAATCCATCAATAGATGAACATAATACAAATCTAATATATATATGAGAGATCTCTGCAACTCACTATATCAGCGAGTGCAAAACACAGACAGAAACTGTGGTTATTTTAAGAATGTGAATACATATTCTTACATCCCCATTCTTCGAGGGGGAGCCGCACTAGGGAAAGAACTGAGCTGATCGTTTACTAATTAGCATTCTGTCTTCCTCAAGATCATCCCACTAGCTTGGCATGTATTGATGGATTTGTAAGCTCTTTAGAAAATAATGAAGAATCATGTAGACACATCTTTCATCTTTCCATACTTAAAATCCATCAATAGATGAATATAATACAAATCTAATATATATATGAGAGATCTCTGCAACTCACTATATCAGCGAGTGCGAAACACAGACAGAAACTGTGGTTATTTTAAGAATGTGAATACATATTCTTACATATATATACTACACATCTAACGTTGTTATGCAGCAATAATTTATATAAAACTACATAAATATGTCAGAATTATCAATTTACCAGGTGCACTGATACATGATATCATAAAAAAAAAAATTATTTTGAATTGGACTCAAATTATACAGCTAGCCAAATATATTTGTAACTATGGTCATGTGATAGCGTTAAAGACATTACTTTTATATAATTACTAGCAAGTAGCAAGCACCCAATGCTGCTGCACAGCAATAATTAATTCAGATCTACATAAATTTCTAAGAATTATTAATTAACCAAGTGCACTGATATGATATTATTCTTCGAGGATATGTATATGATGGGGATGACACGGAACAGGTCTAACATTGGGTTGAGTGTCCAAAATATAGATGCCGCGTGCTGGCGTACGAAGTACCCCTGACTGAACACCCCAACCAATCAGAATTAAAAATTGGTGTAAAAGTAAGGTACTTGTAATGCCAGTGTTTATGAACAAATGCACGTTGCGAGATTTTCCTCCAATCAGATATTTAGTTGGAAGTACACGTTGTTAGAATACGATTCCCACACAACCTCACAATATAGATTTATGTACTCACAACGTTACCTAAACTGTAACATATTATTTAATACAATTTTGTGCGTCGCCACATGGCAACACTGATTCCCAGTTGGGGAATAATCCGTTAAATCAAACTTCTAGTCTTCTGCTGACTTTTGTACCTTATCAATATACTCTTGTGACAGTTCATGTTTGTTTCTTGCATTTTTTAATTCGATCCTTAATTTATTCTCAACACACGTGTTTGTAGAAGCGCTCTCTATAGGTAGGACATCGAAACTGCCAACGTGTCGTCTCCATAATATATATATCCTCGAAGATATTATTCAAAGGTAAAAAAAGATTTTAAGTTAGACTCAAATATACCCATAGCCAAATATAACCATTAAAATGGTCGTATGATAGGTAACATTTCAGAAGTGGCTTTATTCTAGTATAAGATTGTACTCTGTTCCATAGGAGAAACGCAAGAATTTTTGAAGGCGCTAACAGGCGGCCTCAAATAAACCTTATGGAAGTTCATTTAAATTTGCTAGGCAAAATTTAAAGGAACAGACAAAGGTACCTATTTAGTTTCGCATTCAGAGTGAATCCCTTACCATTTCCTCGGCCCATAATATCCACATGCTTCGTGTATTGCGGGAAGTGGTTTGCATTTCTCGTTTGGAACAGAGTATAGCGAGTAGTACCCAATGCTGCTACGCAGCAATAATTCACAGATTTACATGAACCGAAATTATAGATTAATTAGGTGCAAAATAAAGAAAGAAAAAAAAAGATTTAGAATCAAATTGAAACTGAAATAAGCTCCATGTCCCCAGATCCTCACCTAACGAAAATTTAAAATTCAATAAATGTATTCGTTTGTGCTACGTTTGTGCTGGTTTGTGCTGAAATTTTCATCGTTTGTGCTATTTTCCTAAAAGAGTTATTCAAGAAAAACGTTTTCAAGGTCAGTGAGGAGCTAGAGACATGTTCCCCCACACCAAGAAGCAATCGAAAATTTCAATATGGCATTTGTTTGTGCTACGTTTGTGCTACGTTTGTGCTGGTTTGTGCTGCTATTTTTTTCGTTTGTGCTACAACCCCCTACCCCCTAGGGCAAATGAAAATTTTATATATGGTGGAATTTCAAAACTGCTGAAATTAATTGAAAGTGGGGTGAATCGTTTGTGCTACGTTTGTGCTGACAGAATATACCAACCACAACCCTCTGACCCCTACCCAAGAGTTATTATTTGGAAAAAACGTTTATGGGGGGGCAAACAAAAATTGTTTCGGAGGGAAACTGAAGTGGCGTCATTTGTTTGTGCTACGTTTGTGCTGACAGAATATACCTATAATACCCAACTTGACCTCTATAGGGGGCCTGTAATTATAAAATAAAGAAAAACACTTAGGATCAATGACCTGGTGAACTCTAGACATCAAATTGCAAAAAGAATAAATTCAAAAATTTAATGATGGCATTTGTTTGTGCTACGTTTGTGCTGGTTTGTGGTGAAATTTTCATCGTTTGTGCTATTTTCCTAAAAGAGTTATTCAAGAAAAACGTTTTCTAGGTCAGTGAGGAGCTAGAGACATGTTCCCCCACACCAAGAAGCAATCGCAAATTTGAATATGGCATTTGTTTGTGCTACGTTTGTGCTGGTTTGTGCTGCGATTTTTTTCGTTTGTGCTACAACCCCCTCCTCCCTAGGGCAAATGAAAATTTTATATATGGTGGAATTTCAAAACTGCTGAAATGAATTGAAAGTGGGGTGAATCGTTTGTGCTACGTTTGTGCTGACAGAATATACCAACCACAACCCTTTGACCCCTACCAAAGAGTTATTATTTGGAAAAAACATTTATGGGGGGGCAAAAAAAAATTGTTTCGGAGGGAAACTGAAGTGGCGTCGTTTGTTTGTGCTACGTTTGTGCTGACCGAATATACCTATAATACCCCACTTTCTCTCTATAGGGGGACTGTAATTATAAAATAAAGAAAAACAGTTAGGATCAATGACCTGGTGAACTCTAGACATCAAATTGCAAATAGAATAAATTAAAAAATTTAATGATGGCATTTGTTTGTGCTACGTTTGTGCTGGTTTGTGCTGAAATTTTCATCGTTTGTGCTATTTTCCTAAAAGAGTTATTCAAGAAAAACGTTTTCTAGGTCAGTGAGGAGCTAGAGACATGTTCCCCCACACCAAGAAGCAATCGCAAATTTGAATATGGCATTTGATTGTGCTACATTTGTGCTGGTTTTGCTGCGATTTTTTTCGTTTGTGCTACTACCATAATTACAGGCCCCCTATAGAGGTCAAGTTGGGTATTATAGGTATATTCTGTCAGCACAAACGTAGCACAAACAAATGACGCCACTTCAGTTTCCCTCCGAAACAATTTTTTTTGCCCCCCCCCCGATAAACGTTTTTTCCAAATAATAACTCTTTGGTAGGGGTCAAAGGGTTGTGGTTGGTATATTCTGTCAGCACAAACGTAGCACAAACGATTCACCCCACTTTCAATTAATTTCAGCAGTTTTTAACTTCCACCATATATAAAATTTTCATTTGCCCTAGGGGGGAGGGGGTTGTAGCACAAACAAAAAAAATAGCAGCACAAATGTAGCACAAACAAATGCCATCATTAAATTTTTGAATTTATTCTATTTGCAATTTGATGACCAGAGTTCACAAGGTCGTTGAACCTAAGTGTTTATTTTATAAATATAGCCTCCCCATGGAAGGGAGGTAGGGTATTATAGGTATATTCTGTCAGCCCCAACCTAGCACAAATAAATGACGCCACTTCAGTTTCCCTCCGAAACAATTTTTTTTTGCCCCCATAAACGTTTTTTCCAAATAATAGATCTTGGGTAAGGGTCAGAGGGTTGAGGTTGGTATATTCTGTCAGCACAAACGATTCACCCCACTTTCAATTAATTTCAGCAGTTTTGAAATTCCACCATATATAAAATTTTCATTTGCCTTAGGGGGGAGGGGGTTGTAGCACAAACGAAAAAAATCGCAGCACAAACCAGCACAAACGTAGCACAAACAAATGTCATATTCAAATTTGCGATTGCTTCTTGGTGTGGGGGAACATGTCTCTAGCTCCTCACTGACCTAGAAAACGTTTTTCTTGAATAACTCTTTTAGGAAAATAGCACAAACGATGAAAATTTCAGCACAAACCAGCACAAACGTAGCACAAACAAATGCCATCATTAAATTTTTGAATTTATTCTTTTTGCAATTTGATGTCTAGAGTTCACCAGGTCATTGATCCTAACTGTTTTTCTTTATTTTATAATTACAGGCCCCTTATAGAGGGGAAGTTGGGTATTATAGGTATATTCTGTCAGCACAAACGTAGCACAAACAAATGACGCCACTTCAGTTTCCCTCCGAAACAATTTTTTTTTGCCCCCCCATAAATGTTTTTTCCAAATAATAACTCTTTGGTAGGGGTCAAAGGGTTGTGGTTGGTATATTCTGTCAGCACAAACGTAGCACAAACGATTCACCCCACTTTCAATTCATTTCAGCAGTTTTGAAATTCCACCATATATAAAATTTTCATTTGCCCTAGGGGGGAGGGGGTTGTAGCACAAACGAAAAAAATTGCAGCACAAACCAGCACAAACGTAGCACAAACAAATGCCATATTCAAATTTGCGATTGCTTCTTGGTGTGGGGGAACATGTCTCTAGCTCCTCACTGACCTAGAAAACGTTTTTCTTGAATAACTCTTTCAGGAAAATAGCACAAACGATGAAAATTTCACCACAAACCAGCACAAACGTAGCACAATCAAATGCCATCATTAAATTTTTGAATTTATTCTTTTTGCAATTTGATGTCTAGAGTTCACCAGGTCATTGATCCTAACTGTTTTTCTTTATTTTATAATTACAGGCCCCTTATAGAGGGGAAGTTGGGTATTATAGGTATATTCTGTCAGCACAAACGTAGCACAAACAAATGACGCCACTTCAGTTTCCCTCCGAAACAATTTTTGTTTGCCCCCCCATAAACGTTTTTTCCAAATAATAACTCTTGGGTAGGGGTCAGAGGGTTGTGGTTGGTATATTCTGTCAGCACAAACGTAGCACAAACGATTCACCCCACTTTCAATTAATTTCAGCAGTTTTGAAATTCCACCATATATAAAATTTTCATTTGCCCTAGGGGGTAGGGGGTTGTAGCACAAACGAAAAAAATAGCAGCACAAACCAGCACAAACGTAGCACAAACAAATGCCATATTGAAATTTTCGATTGCTTCTTGGTGTGGGGGAACATGTCTCTAGCTCCTCACTGACCTTGAAAACGTTTTTCTTGAATAACTCTTTTAGGAAAATAGCACAAACGATGAAAATTTCAGCACAAACCAGCACAAACGTAGCACAAACGAATACATTTATTGAATTTTAAATTTTCGTTAGGTGAGGATCTGGGGACATGGAGCTACTGAAATATGCGCATAGACAAATATTATGCGTTACTATAGTCACGTGATGGCATTATATAAAAGGCTTTTATACATAAAAGAAGATATAATAGGTATTATGCTGTTTGAATCAGGGGTTGGGATCGATTTGAAGTTGAGGATTGAATCCTGGGATTTTTTAATTTTTTCATCAGAGTTCAGAGAGCGAGTGAGTGGGACTGAATCAACTCAGATTCAGTCAACATCGATTGGCAGTGAATTAGGTACTAAAGGAGTGAAAGAGCGAGCGAGAGATATCTTGAAATTTGGAATCATTCACTTCTTCGAGGACAAAGCAGTTTGGATTGGTACGTATCTGCACATATTTATCTATTAGACTATCAAATCGTCGTTGTCGTTTTTGACATTGCCGTTTCCGTCAATATACCCACTCGAGTAAAAAAGGCGGCATAACTTACGATTTGAAAGGTTTGTTTTTTTTACTTTTCTCCTAATTTATAACGTATCTACCAACAAAAAATATTGCCGACATTTCATCCGACACCCTGTATGTATAATAGACATACCTACGTATAATTTGTGCACGTAACGTCGCCAATGGGAAAAATGTGTGAATTTCGAAATTATCTCATAGGTATCTAAGTATTCCTATCGTTGTGGTATTCGATCCTAGGCGGCAGACTTGAGACAGAATGATAGGTGGATACAGAATCTTTTAATCTTAGCTGCATCTGGAAGCAACGACGCATCCTTGATTTAGTTTTTTTCATGGAAAGGGACGTAGAAATAGGAGGGTATAAATGTACCCACGTAGTGGAATAGCTATACCTATATTTTAGTAAATATTGCCATTTACACCTCCGCACAGAAGGGATTAAAATGATTTTCATACGGTTATGGGAGGTTGCGACCCGCCGGCTCTTCCCACGAATACGAATTCGCTCTACCGTATGTTTATTCGAAGTAGGTACCTACTATACCTACCTAATATCTGATATGAGCATTATTTTACGCGTATTTCTGTTTGCAGCACGTCGATCGGAATCGTCAAGAACTATCAGCGTGATAAAATTTCTGGCCTCGGAAACTAAACAGCATACACTCACCTATAGCTGTCTTCATTTACGGTTTTGGATCTGAGGAACTTTCTCTCGCATTCTCCAAAAAAAAAATATTGGTTAATGAGCTGATTAAAGGTTACCAAGCGCTCGTCAGCGATACATAATATAGCTGAATGCAAAAAAGTGAACTAATATGCAAAAGCAGATTGAACGGAATATAATTTTGCCAACCTGTTTTAAATATAAGTCTGGTTAATCACGATGGATGAGCCAATTACGAATCTATTTTTATATGGGTGATCAGGTCGTACCTATTCGTAAGAACCGGTTGCGAATAAATCGGAACTACAGGTAGGTAGGTAGGTAACACATACGTAAGTACCTAATTACCTACACTGTATTGACGAGCATTCGTACTCGCAGTAACATTCGAACAATTTTCAATTTTTTTTTTTAATGTGATAACATTTTTATTTTCTATATGGGATCTGTTTTCGAATTCGATGTTTCTTTATTTTCCTATTTTTGTTTTGTTTTGTTTTTAACGTAAGCATCTAAGATATCGTTAATTTATTTAGTTGATTTAATTGGTGGACAGCGCGTCGCCGGCTCGGTTCATCCGTAACATCGAATGGAAGAAGACGAATCGAGAGTACGAGACAACTGCAGAGGAGACAAAGCGCGGGTTATGAATAACGAAATTTTTTAATGTCTCGTAAAAGTACCTATTTATAATATTATATACACGCTTGATTTGTGGTAATAAATATGATAGGAGGTGAAAAAAAAAACAACAACAAAAAACAAAAAAAAAAAAAAAAAAAAAAACCAGTATACAATTATAGCGGTAATGGTAAGCATCATACAACGTAGAGGTAAGGAGGATCCGAACTTTGATAGGTACCTAAATATGCTACTGTTTTAACAATCGATCGAATTACTACTGTAGACAGATGGAGGCGCCGCCAAAAAATTGTGGTGAAACGAAATGTTACAATGGTTTTTCTCGCATTATTTCAAACATTTGTACGCTAATTACATATCGGCCTATGTAGGTAGGTAGTTAGGTAACCAAACAAAATAATAGGTACAAATTTAGAAAATTACTCTTCGCAACTTCGAACACACAAAAAACGTTTCATTTCGCAAAACAAGGAGGAAAATCAAGAGGAAAACAGGATGATAGAAAAGAGAAAAGAAAACTCAACAGGGTAGGGTGAAAGGAAAAATATTATAAATCAGTACTGCAGTGGGAATTATACGTATGCTTACCTATTATGCTACAGTACTTACAAAGCAGGACCGATTGGCGAAATGATTTCGACCTAGTGTGACGGTTATATATCGTAACAGAACAATGAAATACACAATTTAGTTAAAAAGGTGTATTAAACATAAACTTTATGAAAGAGTAACAGTAGGAAACATCAAGAATTAAAAGAAGAGTAACAAAGTAAAAGAAGTAATTAGAATTAAGTAGAATCTATATGAATGTATTAGAATGAATGAAATAGTACAAAACATGAGATTATATAGTAAGTAAAAAGAGGAAGGTTCAGGCAAATTTACAAAGTGTTGGAGAAGGGTTTTGATCTTATTGGTTAATAGAAATATATGTACAGTAAGTATGACCAATGGTCTCGTAAGAATATGACATAAAGTGGGTGTTCACAAATGAATTAGTAGAAATTAGTGTATATGCAAGATTGCAGAAATAGTATAAACAAAAGATGAGTTCATTGTTTATGAGTAAACACAGTAACTGTTTATGTAGGTAAATGATGTCATCAAACAAGTCTTGACTTGAAGAAATGACGTGAGAGTTAATGAATGAGAAATAATAGGAAAATAGAGAGAAAGTAATGATGATGATGATAATTAATAATACGAAAATATTTCATATTATAGACGATACGAAAAATATCGTTACACCTAGTTACTGGAGATGGAGAGTATAATTAGATAACAGAGAATGGGAAGGGGGAGAAAACTTGGGATGAAAGAAAAAAATTAAGAACACAAATTCAAAATATAAAAACGAATAAATAAGTAGATAAATAAACTTTCGCACTTTCGAGGGACAGCTGGCTCGTTGATATAACTGATCGGTTTTTGTTGTGGTATACCTATTACCTAGCCTATGTAAAAAAAGAAGACGACGAACTGGCAGAAAATGAAATCATTTCAGAAGTACCTACCTAAATAACAAAATGGTAACGTAATAACTTTTTTCTTCCAGTGATCCGTTTTGATGGAAACTACAATATTTTGAAGTCATTATAGAAATTCTTGATCGCACTTATGATTGATTACCTGTACGTGGTTACAGCAGTACTCGGGTTCGATAAAAGTTTCAAAACCACTATAACGTAGCCTATATCTATTAAAAGTCGGTAGGTACCTACCTACCTATCGACAATTTTTCACAGTCCAGGGGTATAATTATTTCGTTGGAAAAATGGTAAGTTATTAACTCGAGGAAAATTTTGGTGAAAATTCAATTTCTTATTCTCAGGTTTAAAAGTCGAATCGCTTTTAATGTTTCGATTCGATGTTTGAATTAACGAATTACCGATTCGATATTGATGTAGGCTAGTTTTGATTTGAATGTCTATTTTCAAAGCTTTTTATTACGAGCTTTTATTCTATTCGCTACTGCGATTTGAAAATACACCGATACTGCAGCCAACCTTCCGCGACGAAATAATATAATTATTTCGCATGAAGCGTAAGTCAAAATTAGAATAAAATAAAATAAAAGCTTATCTTTTAAAAATTCGTTTTTAACCTGAACTTATTAGGTCTTACATTCGATTAACGTAATTGTGAAAATGCAAATCGCATTGTTCATTTTATTTAAATCTAAAAACGAGCGTGAAATTAAAACGGTAAAATAAAACCAAATAACAGGTAGGCTAGTCGCTATAGAAGAATCGCATAAATGGAATATCTTTCGGATGTTTTCATGGGAAAAATGGTACATTATGTGCCAAGAGGCGAAAGTTGGTCTTTTTTGCCTCGCCTGAGTTTGCAAGCCATGTCTTCGACTCGCCACATTCACCTTACCACGTGTCCTGCGAACTAAGGCCAGGTAAAAAAAAAAAAAACAATCTCCTTTCGTGCACACTGTACTTCATGCACCGATGACGTTACTGTTGACCCAATGAAAAAATTTTAAGAACCTTTTTTGTGAGGAAATTTATGGGCTTTATTTTTGAACAGACCATTTAGGTATACCTACTGGGAAATTGAAAGAGAAAATGTTAAAGTGAAAAAACGGGCTAATATTTTCACTCGCCATTAACTCAAAATGACTTCGTTTGTAATGAAGTCAGGCGATAAAAATTAATTTGTCGTTGAAAAATAGGAAGGGGGTTGTCACTGAAAATTTTTTATACAACTTTTAGTTTTTGAAATAAACAACAATTTAAAAAACGGCGATGTTTCTATTAATTAGATATTTTTTATTCTCCAATTGTGAAGAAGTCATCGACGATAAAAAAAAGAAATTATGCGTTTTGAATTTGAGTAAATTTTCTCTTCTTTCCAGCAGTACCAACCACAACTTCTTGGCTTCAATAGCAGCTGAGAAATTATCGAATGAAAGACGATAGGTTTTTCTCAAAATAAAAATATTAGGTATTATTTCAAAAAAGATTTTCACGATGTTTCATTGACAACAGTGATTTTTCGGTCCTAGGATCAAAAAGTGAATTTTTCGAACCTGTAAGTTTTACTTTTTGGTCCTTGGACCAGAAAGTAATTAATCGGTCCTACTGCCAAAAAGTATTCCTCCGATCTAAAAAGATGAACTTTCAGTCCTAAAGTGAGGGCAGAAGACGTGCAGTTATTGACCGGAAGTTCATAAAATTATGTTTCAGTGTCCTATTTTCCTACCTATTGCACTCAGGGCATTAGAGGGACCTCTGTGTCGTAAATCACGAATAATACGAGTAATATAGGTCACTCAAATTCTACCGCACACCACATGGCTACCGTACCTATAGATACATATATATTTTCATTTTTTACTCGTTTCGCCAATTTTTGGGAGTCTGCGGAGTTTTCACTTTTTGACCTATGGAAATAAAACTTGGAACAGTATTAGAAGCTTTCATGGGATACACATTCGAGTTTAAATTGTTCATGTCCTTTCGGTAGTTTCCGACAGAGGGGTTCTCATATTGTTGAAAACCCACCACTTTGTCATACGGATAACTTCCGTATGAATTGTAAGATTTTAGCCTGAAACTTTTATGGTAACGTACCTAATTAGAAACAATTATCTACGGACTTCTTTGGCATTGAATTTGAGCAAAATCCGTCGACTGGTTTTCGAATGGCAGCCAATGTAAAACTTGAAACTTTTGGAAAATGTCACTTATCGCGGTTGATGCGCAGTAGAGATATTTTGGGAACACGTTTTTCCCAAGTATCACGAAGTACCCCGATTGCCGAACTAGTAAATTGGGGCGAGCTGTTACGAATTAATTCAAAATGTAGCCTATATTAACGAACTGATAGGTACCTCTACCTATCTGCGCATCAGTCGAGTAATAATCACGAGTAATGATTCATTTCTTTTACTCGCGCCACCAAAGAGTAGGTCGGTACCTAATCGCGAACATCACTCAGAAGTTAAAAATTAGTCGTCAGGTAATCGGCTATTTAATTGCTACCATACGATCTTTACCTTTGAGAAGGTATAATTACCAACATCGTTGGAGACGAATTTCTTCTACAGTTCACCCCTCGCCAATATAAGTAGTTGCGGTTCTTCGCGAGCGAATCGACGAATACCTATCTATGAATATGTCGTAGGCGCTTTGGAAAATCCGTCATTTTCTAAGTCGCTGACATTTTAGAAAGAGCCGGCAATTCAGAAAATGAAAAAAAGTTGTTTCAATTAGCCTGAAAATTTTAGACATTTCACAATGAGCACAGACCGATTTAGGCTGATTGGAAAATCAAACATTTTCGACTCAATTAGCCTAGCGCTCACCAGGCTCAAAGTAGTGGGCCCAAACCTATATAGGCTATTTACAAATCGTTACAATTAGCATAAAATAATCAGACTAATTGAATAACTACAATTTTTTTGTAAAATACCGGCTCTTTATTAAATGAGGGGCGTATTACAGGCATTTTACAATCAGCCCAAACCGCTTTAGGCGAATTGAAAACTATACAATTTCTCGCTCAATTAGCCTAGCTCTAACTAGGCTAAATGGAATGAGCCCAAACCTAGTTAGGCTAATTAGAAATCGTTCCAATTAGACTAAAATCATCGGTCTAACTGAACAATTTATTTATTTTTATAAAATGCCGGCGTTTTATAATCAGCCTTATGCAATCCAGGCTATTTACAAAACGAATGAATAAAAAAAAAAGAAAATCGTAATAAACCTCAGCGTAGCTTCTTTTTTTTTTTTCGATCTATACACGTTTAATCATTCATGCTAAGTGAATAAAAACAACGGTTAAATATAAATAAGCTACAGCTATACTCGGCGCCAAATAAGTTGAGCTCTAAAGAGGATAGGAATATTTAATGGCCAATGATGACGACATATAAATGTTGAATGATCAATGAGAAACAACGTTATATTAATGCGCCTCGAACATGGAAGCTCAACTTATTTGGCACCGAATATAGGAAATAAAAAAAAAATTTTCGTAAATTTGTCGTTTTATTGGGTTTTTCTAGGCGAAATTAACAATCAGCGGGGCATAATTGTATTCCGACGATGATAGTGGAGGAATAGAAAAGACTTTTGATCCCCTTCCTCTTTTAACCACAAAATGAAGTTCTCATCCAACGAACTGTCCTAAAATTTTAGGTTAGGGTAGGTCCGTAATATAGCAGACAATTTTTTTTCCTCTTCGATTCAGATATTACCTTCATCTCGCATTTCAGGAAGGGGCTCAAGGGAAATATTTTCTCTATTTCAATTATAGGTAGGTAGGTAGGTACCTACTATATACCCATTACCATCTATTTTAAAATTCGAAGTTTTTATTATTGTCTGATTTGAAGTACTGTTTTTTTATACTTTTCGTTCCCAAGAAGAAAAACATTTTTTCGTAACAAGGTTTCATTTGAAAAGGTAGCGTACCTAAGTACTATACCTACAAACAATAAAATAATTATTTTTTTCTTATAATGTGTATCGAAACTTTAGGATACCTGTAACAAGAAACATTTTTCTCAAAAAATAGAACCGACTTAAAAATAAAAAAAAAAGCGCTTAAAAGTGAAAAATAATTCTTTTAAATTTTCTTGGGCAAAATTTAAGTCTAGAGACTGGAATTATTGGAGTCTGCGCTAATTAAGCGGTTCTGTAATAAAATTGGAAGGAATTGACGCAGGTATAAAGCCTACATACGGTAAAGGAAAAGAGCGCCGACTTCAATAATTCTAGTCCCTCGACTTAAATCTTGCCCGAGAAAATTTAAAAGAATTATTTTTCACTTTTTAATGCATCTTTTGCGGCTTTTTTGTTTTTTTTAAGTCGGTTCTATTTTTTGAAAAACATTTTTTCAACGACTTTTCGTTTCTAGCGTTAGCGGAAATATTACTTTAAAACTAGCAGTTTATTTATTTAAAGATAACTCCAAAATTACCTCATCGGTTTCGAAAAAAATTTAATGGAACCACCGTGGGATCATTTTCTGTCATTTAAAAAAAAAATTCATCAAAATTGGTGTCCAATTTGGAAAATTATGTTGGAACAAACATAAACAAAATAAAAAAAAAACCACACATACGGACTGAAATGATCTCCTTTTTTTTTTTTTTTCCCAAGTCGGTTAAAAATGAAAGGGCGGGGCGCTTATCCCCTAATCGAAAATAGATTAGCATAAAGATGAATCGGAAAGACACAATTGGTAGCAACTTACGCTTTTATTTGTAGTCACAGCCTAAAGTTTCGATGAGCATATGAAAACAAAATTAATTTTTTATTTTTAGTACATTTTTTCATACCTGTTTATACGATTATACATATGAATTTCTGCTAATAGGACCAAGTTTCTTGGAGTCGTGAAACAAAAAAAAAAAACCTACTCCCGACCCTGAATTTCAATATCAGATCAATTTTAATACGTATATTTTCTTCGAAAGACTACATGAAAAAAAGAACAGAGATTAAATCAATCATCAGGTACCTACAATTTATTTTACTAAGTGTCACACGCCAATCACTGCGACTCGAAATAATGATTTTTTTTGGGAGCTTGTTTCAAATAAAATTGTTATTATTCAACAAGTTTCATCACTTCATCGTGAACAATGCCAACTGAATAAGAAGTGTTTAAAAAAAAAGTCCACTCTCCGCCTTTCGAACTAAAATAAAGAACTGATTAATTCGAAACATTACCGATGCCAAGTTTCTAGTAGGGAATAATTTCGTGGTACTTACTTATAGCTATAGGCAGGTATAAATCGATACTTCACGATTCAAACAAAAATTAACTTTTAATTTTTCAATTTCTAAATAACCTCATCAAAGGAGTAGCAAAAGAAATTTTGGTTTGAATAATTTACGTATTCTGTATGTTGGTCAAGTTGACCAAGTGTACATTTATTGATGGCTTAGGTAGAATCAAACATTAAACATTTAACCAGATACAAACATGAAATTTTAGTTAGGCATAGGTAAATACTACACCGTTTCAGATACTATTATTGGTATTCATTATAAAGCAACTAAATAAAAATCCCCTGCGGATATCCCGCAAACTTACTATAAAATTACATTTCTGCCTACGAATCCAATCTAACGAACAGCTTTATTTAGGTAGATACCTACCTACTTACATCGGGAATCGAGGGCTGTTATTATGTGATGTATCAAGTTTTTCTTGAACCACTAACGTAAGAGAGTAAAAATAAGAATTCATTACTACCAAATAATTTTTGAATTGAAGTTAAAAAAAAAAATCTCGAATCTATCATAGATCCAAGTCAAAACACTAGCTCGCGAATCAAAAAGCTCCAGTGAATGTTGCTGATTGTGTAAAAACTGAAAAATTGCTTATTCTTTTTAAAGGATGGGTTTCGATCAAAATAATAGAATAATACAAAAACTGCCTTAGATGTAATGCTTCCTAGTTATATTTCAATGTTTGTTTAATTTCGAGGAAAAATCTTTGCCAGCGGAAGAAACAAATTCTCCAACTAGTTACGGCAGAACATACTAAACCATATCATAAACGCAAAAAAAATATATACATACATAAGAATTAAGTAATAACGAAACAGCCACAATTTACGAAACAATTTACCATTCTGTTAACAATTACAATGAATTAATTACGTAAATAATAAAATGCATTTCTATAAAAATAGGTAAAAAACGGAAAAATGCAGTCCTGGCGTTGTTTTTGCTCATTTTCTCCCATAAAATCGATTTTTTTTTTTTTTTTTTGTAATTCGTTGAATGATGTAAGCGAAGGTTCACCGATGATGCGGCTTCGATGAAATGACTTTGTTCAGAAATAAATTCAGCACATTCTACGCCACATTATGACAGAAAAGGATAAGGAATAACACAATCACGAAGAAAAACAATAAGGCGATCATATAGGCTTTCGCCGTTCTTAGGAAACTTTTGATGGTGAAAATGACTTAACGAGCGCCAAAATTCCACTTCAGAGCAGGTTTTTCAGGACGGGAAATTGGCTTAGTTGACTCGATGCAATTGATTCATGCTTTTTTTGTCGATCTTAGCCATTAAACGTCCTATTCAATGACGTCGCACCCTCAATAACACTACAATCTTTCAATTCAGGATTTTAATAAGAAATACTAAGTGATATTGGGGGGGGGGGATTAGGTTTCATTGTATGTATTTTTAATTGGTAAAAATAGTTTTATGTTAAAATAAACGTCGATTCATTTTCGCTGCGGTCATCTCAAATTATGGAAATGTTCAGGAGCCATAAAAATGGCAGCGTTGATTTGATGAATAAACACATCTTCGATAAAAAAAAAGACGAACAAAAGCACATATTTAAAAAATAAAGGAAAATGTAGCCTCCACCGTTTTCCACTGTTTCAAACGAAAAAAAAAAAAAATTGTCAATTTTATCATAGAAAAATTTTACTTTAAATGCGTAAAAAAATTTTCGATTGTGAGAGGGTTTTTAATGAGTTTTAATACGGTGCAAAAGGAACATTGAAAATCCTTCATCAAGTGGTGAAACTGCGAAATAGATAGCTATAGTATAATATAATAGCACGTCAACGTGTACCAAAGGAGGAAGGTGGTTTTTTCTAGCCGAGCTCGAGTTTGGAAGACGCGTTGCAGAAAGGTGCGTGCAGCGAGCCGAAGGCAAGAGTTGCAAACAGGAAGACAAAAAAAAAAACATTCACATGGTACACACTGTACTTTACGCCAGGACGACGTTACAGTTGACTCTATGAAAAAATTGTAAGAACCTTTTTTGCAGGGAAATTTACGGGCTTTATTTTTGTATAAATCTATTTTTACTGTAAAATAGAAAGAAAAAAGTTATCGTAAAAAAAAGGGTTTGAGCTTTCTTTTAATACTTTCACTCGCCTTTAAGTCAATATGACTTCATTGATAATAAAAATTGATAAAAATTAATTTGTCGTTAAAAAATAGGGGGAATTATTGCCGGAAATTTTTTTCCACAACTATATTCGTTTTTCGAAATAAACCACAATTTATAAAACGAAAAATTTTCCGTTAATCAGCTATAAGTATTTTTATTTTTTATTTATGAGAAAGTTATTGACGACAAAAAAAGAAATTATAGTTAGTAAATTTGAGTAAATTTTCTCTTCTTTCCAGCAACACGAACCTCAACTTTCTGGCTTCAATAGTAGCTGAGAAATCATTAAATGAAAGACTGTAGGTTTTTCTAAAAATAAAAATGATATTTCAAACAATCTTTTCATGATGATTCATTGACAATACTGATAAATTTCACTTCTTGGTTCTTGAATTAGAAAATAACTAAATCTGGTCATTTTTTCGAATTTTTCGGTCCTACTACCAAAAAGATGAACTTTCAGTCCAAAAGTGAGGGCAGAAAACGTGCTGTTATGAACCGAAGGGGCATAAAAATAATCAATAAATTGTTTTCAACGTGACGCAAATGAGGAACTAAAACTTTCAATATTTCAAAAATTGAGAATTATGGAAAATTTTTCATAAATAAAACTCAAATTTTATAAATTTTAAAGAAGAGGGATAATTAAATCAAAGACACGATGAAACTGCATTAAAAACGCATGAATTTATCGCAGTATGCTTTAAGGTAGGATTTATAAAAGCGAAAAACTGAAATATCAATTCAACCTGACTAATTCGAACTCACGAATTTTATACTATATACAAAAAAATTGGGTTCATAATCAAAATTTACTGCATTTTCAAACAATTGACCACAACAGCACACAAGGAGAATTCAAAAATATATTTCTCTTCCTTATTTCAATAAAGATAGCTAAATCGTGACGCGAGTTTGGGAGCACGAGAGGAAAGTAAACAGTAGGTACCTAACTATTTAATTTTTATTAAAAAATAGAACGATGTCTTTCCGTTCGGAGGTTTATGGTTTTTTTTTATTTTTCTATACATATAAACGAATAACATCATTCCCACAATATTTTAGCGATCTTCTTTGAAATGAAATATAGTAAAGAATTTTAGCATAAATTCATTTGAAAATTTTAATAAAAATTCACAATATCAGAATAAGAATAAGTGACAACGCCATTAAAAATTTTCTTCCCAAATTTCTGTCACTGATATTGAGTAACGGATATTTGCTTTTTTTTATTGCCACAAAATAATAAATCAATTCTTTACTACTCGAATAGTACCGGGACTCATGATCAAGTTTTTTAATCGAAAGAGAACACGAGAAATGAATTAAACCAACTAAAAGTATTAAACAAATTCGAAAGTATAATGCCTACGTTCTTTCCCACAGTTTGTAAGCATTAACTCTTAAACCACTTGTACAGATCCACTAGATAATTTTAAATATGCTACATATGTATGATTAGTACCAATGACTATGACTGCAAAATTGATGGGAAATCACAGAAAATTTTGATTTCCAAATAAGACGCTAAAAATTTACTATTTAAACTTGACCTGTTGACTATGAGTAGGTGAATACTATATTAAAGACGTATTAAGGTCCAAAGAAGGTTGAAAATTCTCTCAAGTTGGTAAAACTAACAAATTTCTCAAATAGCCATAGAATTTTTTTTCAATACAAAAGCTGAAAAAAAAAAAGAAAAAAGTCTAAGCTCATAACGAAAAGTGTCTGAAAAATCATGGGAAACAAAGATGACAATACGAGAAAATGTAACTCGAAGTAGACTATTAAGAATCTTGATGGCCCTTTTTTTGAATACTTCTAAACTGAATCAACTCCAAAAATTAGCTTTCAAGAAATCACGAATAAATCCAGGAATTTGCGTTGTATTATTTTCTAAATCAGTATCAGTGAATATAAGTAACATCTTATTAATTGTGAAGATATGGAATAAGCCTTGATCAAAAATAAGTAACACTGATGGAAAAGCAAGGTTGTAGAACAAAGAAGTCTACTCATTAAATGGTATGATAGGTACGGATTTTTTTTTTTTTTTTTTTTTTTTCATTTCAACCTGAGCATTCAAGATCTGACAAAAATATGGTCGAGATTAATAAATAATTGATTTACATTGAACTGTAGTTTTACTTGCACATCTCCAGGTAAAAAAAAAAAAAAAAAAAAAAAAAAAAAAAAAAAAAAAAAAAAAAAAAAAAAAAAACTAAGAGGGCGAAAGGCAACAAACTGATAAGGGGCGTTTCGAGACTTCCTTATTTGGGGAGAGAGGATGGTCAGATTGAAAAATTGACAACTGGCAGTAATTTTTACCGTTTACATGCAGACGGAGTGCATTATAATTTACTTCGCAAAAAGGTTAGAATTAAGCAAGGATAAAGAAAATTGTTCGTTACATGCATAGACACGTCTACTACAGTATACATCTATAATTCCATGAGAAAAAAAAATGATTGGCATAATTTTCTCATTTTCACCTATTTTTCTTCTTTTTTATGTGTACATATGTTATAGGGAAAGTGTGAAATACCTGACTCAAGCAAAGAATGAAATGAAGCTGTTTTCTTGTGTGAACACAGAACAGGCAAAAATTACAAATATTGGGCTAATGCTATATAAATAAGATGGTTGGGTTATTTCTATCAGTCGTCATTTCAGCGAGTAGGAACTACAAAAATTGGCGAAAAATGAAAAAGGAAGGTACTCGTACAAGATGTGTGAGTGGTTTTCCTAGGATTTTGAGAAAACGACAAAAGGGATAATGTTGACATTTTCACGATAGATTGTCTTTATATAGTCGTATCATAGACGTTTGCTGCCTAATAAATTAACATTTCTCGAGAAAACTGGAAAAGAAAAATTTGTTAAAGAAAATTTGGTGTTCAAGGTTTTGAGTAAACTAAAACAGCGATAGGACTGTAATTTTCAAGAAATGTAGTCCTCAGATAAGACCAAGTTTGATGGGAGTTTAGTGGCTATTGATTCGGTAGTTTCTGAGAAAACTGGGGAATAAAAAATTTCTAAAAAAGAGTTTTTCTGCGGTTCTGAGGAAACTACAAAAAGGATCTGTCTGAAATTTTTGCGAGAAATAGTTCTCATATAGTCTCGAGATTGATAGAAGATTGCAGATACCTATTAATTTATTAGTTTCCGAGAAAGCTGGAAAAGAAAAAATTGCTGGAGAAAATATTTTGATCGTATTTTCGAGAAAACTACAAGAAAAAATAAGGCCGAAGTTCTTAGGAAAAGAAGTACTCATACAGGATCAGGAAAGATAGGAGTTTGATGTCTATAGGCAGCGTAATTTTATAAACGGTTTCACCCTTTTTTTTGGGAGTTGAAAGTTTTTAGAAGACTAAAGAGGTCAATTTATAAATGTTTACGAAAAAAGTTCCAATTAAAAAAAATTAACAAAAATGAGAGAATAAAAAGAAAAGTAATCAGTATCAAACAATTCTGACTCTTTTTGTCTTTTGAACATTTATTTACCTATCTATTTTCTGTTTATGTATTTAAAAGGTAAATAGTTTATTTTTACTTCAATTTACTCTGGAACTACTAGACCAATTTTCATAATCCAGGTGTCGTTTTAAAAAATTTAGAATGTAAATGTGGATAATAATTTTGAAAAAATAAAAATCGAGGAAAGGAAAGGCTCGCACAGACTGAAGATTTATGAGTGAAAAAATAAATTGGAGACATTGACCAATGTTGAAAACGTTATTGTGAGGGAGATATAAAGTTTTTTTTTGTAGGGGGAAGGAGCAAAAAATTTTAATATAAGGCCTTCTCATATTATAGTTCATCATTTATTTACTAACATGGTGAAAAAATACGCAAGCATTATCGATGCACCAGGGAACTTAAGCCTTTACAACCCCCTCTTCCAGCAACATTAATGGAGTTTTTCAAGATCTATCCATCAAATTCTTGAGACTTTGCAGTACTTATTGAAATATAAAAAAATGAATATATAAATGGAGACTATAATTCCAAAAGTTTAGAAATAACGACACGCTGAAGACTTAATTCGATCCAACTTTCTTAGAATTGAAAATCTATTGAAAAAAAAAAAAAAATCTTTTATGGCTAAATATATTTATCAAAGTTGGGTTTCTCAATAAATGATAAAAATTTTCCTCTCTTATACCTTATATTTCCACCATACCCCGTGTAAACACCAGGGAGATACAAAGTGTGACTGTCTTTAACCTTTTTAAATTTTTACAATAGTTAAGTAATTCTACACAAAAATTAATTTAGTATAAAGTTCATATAGGTACTTATTTAAAACACAAATTTACTGACAAACTATTTTATGAGTAACAATCACAGGGACTGGGATGCATGGTGGGGGGTAAAGACGGGTATTTTTTTTAAATCCTAGACGTTTGTATCATTTTCCTATTTGGAAGCTGAAAATGAATGTAGATGTAAAGATAGCAAACAAATTAGCATACTGATATTACTATTATCATAGGATTTTTTCTGGTGGCTTATTTTCGCCATTTGGGTCACCATGTACGTTATATTTTGTTGAAAATAAAATTAATTCAATTAATTTTTCATTATTTTTATAATAAATTTATAATTTTTTGAGTTGTTATAAATGCTGGCCTGAAATATGATGAAAAGACGACATACTGACTGAAATTATCCTACTTGTATTAATTTCTTTGGCCATTATTGCATCTATATTCATTTTCACTTTCACAATAAGAACATAATTCAAATTAAGTATGATGATTTTGAAAAACACAGTTTTTTTATCACTATTTAGCTTTAATTACACATGCAGTAAATTAAATTTTGATTTTTTTAAATTGGTCGATTTCGAACAAAGGGTTGCATAGTTTATTTTGAGGGCTGCAAAATTATCCCAAAACTTTTGCTTCTTGTAAAATACGAGATCTAATGTGAGGCTCGGGGCGTAGGCATTCACCTCACACCCTTCGCTATTCAACTGTCCTTACGTTTCGGAGTTTCCGAGAAAATTTCTGGGAAAGTAGTTTTTCTACGATTCTGAGAAAACTACAATTTTTCTCATAATTTTAGGAAATTGTGACTCTGTTTTCATCGAAATAATGAACTTCAGATTCCGAATTTTGAATGAATTGACTAACTGTGTTTTCACGCGAAGTTCTGAAGCATAAACTTTTTTCTCTCTCATTAATTCAAAAATTGGCCGAATACCTTCAATAATTTTTTTTAGTCTGACACAGAATGAGTAACATTTTACCGTATTCCCACTACTTTTCCATGGTTTTTTAATTACTTTAAATTTTGAGCTTGCACTGTTTTTTCAGTTTTTCTGTGAAAAAACAATTCCAGCACTTATTCAAAATTTTTTTTTTTCGCTAACTACGCCGAGACAAAGATTTCAATATTACTTGGGCTTACGATGCTTAATATACTGTACATTGAAAAATCGCGAATCGATCTTCGGAATTTCTGGTAGGTGAGTTGTACCATTCAGGATTAACAATTTTTGACGGTTCCTTATTAATTTTGCAATCACAGTGATTAAAACTGAATATGTATAAATGACATTTTACAAATTACCATGCGGTTCGCCAAAAATTGTTTACGGGTTAATCAGCTATGCTAAAAATTATCATCGTCTACAACTGATTGCGAGTTGATTGCTTGATTCACCGGACATTTCAATGAAAATAAACCCAAACAGAGGTTCATACAATTAAAATTTCTGCATGAATTTCTTCATTGAAAGAAAAATGAGGAAAAAATTAAATTTAATTGGGATGAAAATAATACAGAACTTCAATGTTGACATAACGGTTTTTTGGAAACACTTGAAAAAAACCCTGCTCAATTGAATTCCCCTAAATAAACTCGAAGACTAATAACCTTTGACTATATAGTACTGGACCAGTAAAGCTTCACAAGACCAATGAATTTTTTATTGTCCAGACATGCCGGCGAAAAAGTAGGCAACCCTAGCGTACCTTCTGCGTATTTTCGACGTTTTGTTGAGTTCACTAATTTAGAATACATCTGATAAAGACATCCTTTAAATTCAGAAGGATAGCGTACACAAACACAAAGCAAAGTACATCAAAATGTATGCTCTGGTTGCCTATTTAGCGCTGGCATATCTAACCGGAAATCATATTTCTTTACTGGTTCAGTACCACATAGTCAAAGCTTATAACGCTTACTATCACTAATTCCGGGATGGTCGAGTGTTACTTAGTTAGTACATAGATTTTTTATGAGACTAGAATAGATAGGAATGAACAAGAAAAAAAGTGTATCAAAGATTGGAATACTTCGGGAGAAAAAAGCAAAAATATTTTCTGAGAATAGACGCGCCAGTGATGACTCTCAACCAAAAAAAAACATACAACGAAAATTGCCATTAAAAATAAAGCACTACCTAAGTAAATATGTTTATCCCTACGAACACCCGAACAATTTGAATGACAAAACATATTGAACAAAACTTTGACAAAACTGGATACAATTCGCGCATCGAAGGCAAAAAAGTTCGCATAATAAATTATTTAATAATTTTCAAACGGAATGTTAAGTGCGATCCAGTCAGCTTTTGCGGGGGCTAAATATAGAATAAGACAGCTATCGTTGAAAATACGAGTAATTTGAAAGACCTGAATAATATTGGATTTTCGTCCAAAATTGTCGAAAGCTAGAATACCTCAAAATATCAATGTAAAAAAAAAACTACGAATTACACACGAAAAGAAATGGGAGAAAATACTCAAGAGTCAAAAACTTATACTAATGAAAATATTCAACTAGGCAATAAAAAAAAATTTGTTCACTTTACAAAAAATTGTAAATTAAAAAAAAAAGTTATAACGTATTAAAACAATGTACAAATTAACGATAGGAGTAATTTCAATGACTAATAATGAATTATTTCGATGAAAATAAAATTATAAAAAATAACAAAAAAGAAAAAGAAAAAAATTCGTTGTATACCTTAACACTCGCTCAACAGGAACCAAAATAATGGTATTTATCATCATCACTTGAGAGAACATTTTGGTCCGATGAAAACAAAATGTATTTAAAAATGTCATCGATTGTATCACGTACGACGGGATCAACACTGGTCGTTTATCAATTAAATCTTTATCACAAACGGCTGCTTCAAAAGCACTGGGAAAATATCCTGAAACAAATCAAAATAGATGGTTTATCGGCAAGCATTAAACACATTTCAATTTGAACGGATGGGCAATAGGTTTGCATATGAGTAGATAAGTAGCTTAATAAAAAAAAATAAAAAAAATTACTGCAATAATGTGAGCAAGAAAGATAACGTATAATAACATTTTATTAACAAGGGCAGCGGTTCAAAGTAAAATTGGCCTTGGAAATATTTTAAATAGATTCCATCTCTGGTGACTCTAATGCTCACTATCTGGAGCTTTCCCTCCCATTTCTTGAACTCTGCAGTGGTGATTCTGAATTAGTTTAATTTGTCTCAGACACTGCTATTGTCCAGTTTTTGTACTCTCTCCATGTCTCAACTTGAAGAACATCCCCAAAATTTTTACGGTAACTATTTGGAAGTTGAGAGTTCAATTTACATAATATTATTCTTTTTACGTTAACTCGGTTAGTCTCGATTCACCGATCGATTAAAATTTCAAACAACCGCATAGATAAACATCTCTTAAAATTACGCGCATAAAATGAACACCAGAACAAATAGTTTTTGAGGAATATTTTTTCCCAGTTGTTTCTCTTAGAAAGTAGGTTCAAATGATTTTATACATATCATTAAGAATACGGTACTCCTTGATCTACACATTCGTATATATTTTTTCCTTTGATCAAGTTTATTTCTTCAAAAGTTGAAAGCAATTTAACACCATTTTTTATGGATGTCTTTACTGAGTGGTTGGCAACTTGCCAAGTCGAATGCAAATTATACACCTAGTTTTGCGTCAAAATGAAAATATAAAATATCTTATGGAATAAGGATGAATGTCAATAAAATAAAAAAATCCAAAAACAAACGAAAAGACTGCGATAAAGGGATTAAGGCAGAAGGTATAGAGGTAGAAGGATTAAAGCAGTACAAGTGCGGACGTAAATAAAATTGCATATAAAAATGTCGGAATTGGTTTCAAAACTTTGGATTTCATGTTTTTAGCTTTTTATAAAAACTGTCAAGTTATAAAGAAAATATTAAGATGAACTTATATCATTAATTTATTAACGATTTTTTCATATTTCAGAGATAGTTTTGAAATCCAAACTCCCCATGTATCCACGATTGAGTAGTAATGGTTTTCTCGAAAATCTTTACTTAAAAGCAAAATTTAACACCATAATTGTCAGGGCTTCAAACGTCGAAACAGAAAAAAAGTTTTTATGAACACCACTTGTACTCAGTTTTATAAGCACGAAATGATTTTCATTAAGAAACAATGATGAAACTGGATAAAGAACATAAGGTCATAAACATATTTAAGGAAATATGCGGAGAACCTAAGGCCTATATGCAATAAATTTCAAACAAGAAAGAGGCTTAAAACACGGCGACTCTATTATACTCATACAACATTTTTAACTGTGTTCCAGAGGAAATCTTCAAAAAAATAGAATGTGACAAAAAAGTAATAAAAATTAGCGAGGAGCGGTTGAATAATCAAAACTCTTATGAGTTCGAATACGATACGTTGTTCTCATTAATTTTCCAAGACAGAAAAGAATAAAAAAGTAAGTTTTATTAACACGCAAAGAAGGAGAGCCCAACATAAAAATGAACAATATATAAAACGTAAGAAGAGTGAAGAAAAATGTGTAGGAAAAATAATTCCATTCCAGGATAAATTAGATAAACAAATATCTAAAATAATAACCAACGCATAAAGAATTTCTGGTCCTTAAAGACAAGATATAAAATCAAAATATTGGCGAAAACAAACGTAAAAATTTTCGATTGTCCACTACATCGAGATTATCATGTCCCAAAATGCCATGAAACAAAAATCTAGCTTATCCTACATTTCTGTTAATTTTCTTTTAAATGTGCAGTGGTAAGTAGCAAATGATTATGCTAAAGTTATTTAAATAATTGAAGAAAAAAAAAAAAAATTCAATAATTTTTAATACGTTTATGATAAATTAAATGATACCATACCTTACTCGTTCCAGGAATAAAATTCAAACCATAATAGGATCTTCGTCGCTATCTGCTACATTCATATCAGTTTCTTTTTTGCTTTTATTAGAATGATGTTTTCTTTTATGAGACACGACTACACCCACGTTAGTACAAGGTTGACCTGAAACGAACGAAAGTGAAATGAGAAATGACATCCACTATAGGCTTAATATTCACGAAATATACAAACTAACAATTCGTATCCATGTCATCCAAACTGCCATCATCTGTAGATAGTAAATCATCATCCGAATTTGTTCGCCTTAAACTCGGCAGATTTGAAGTAAGAATTTCTTTTTCTTTCTGAATTTCTTGAATTTGATCGACTAACATTTCCTCTTCCTCGTCAATCTTCCCGCCGCGTCCTTCGATGGGGCTGAATACCTTCAACAGATTAGGGGAAATACGGTAGAAAATACCCATAGATGCTTAGAATGTCAAGTCACAACACTTTAACTTCCAAAGAATAATGACAAAGTAGAATTATTTCTTTCTGAACGTTATTTTCGTTAATAATCGACGAGAGAATATCAAGATTAAGAACACTGTAATATTGTTTTACCTTAGACGTGCGTATTGTTGATAAACGATCATTGGCCGTGGTACAAGCATTGTCCAAAGTATCAATATCGGCTAATGTAGCTCTCACTTTATCCATTTGTTCGGTGATTATTAATTTAATACATAGCGTTTGATGTTCAATGTCGTTCAGCGAATTCTGCGCTGGAACTACTTTGTTCGTTTTTAAAATACACGGCGCAAAGATGATTGCCAAAGATGCTGCGTTCATACGATTCGTATCTTCGTGTAAAGCCACCCTACAATTGAAACAAATATATTGATTAAAATTCAATTTAACGAGAAAATGATACACAGGAAACAGAAATGTAGGATAGGCTAGATTTTGTTTCATGAAATTTTGGGACATGATAATTGTGATGTAATGGGCAGTCTAAAATTTGTATGCTTGTTTTCGCCAATACTTTGATTTTATATCTTGTTTTTAAAGATCAGAAATTATTCACGCGTTGGTTATTCTTTATTATCGACATCTTCAGAAATAAGACGAATGCAAAACGTTCCGAAACAAAAATTAACTTCCTTAATCATGATTATTTACATCAGAGCTTTTCAAACTGTGGAAGCCGATTTTTAGTGGCTTAAAAAAATTAAAGCACTAACTATATCTTCTACCTCTTTCGTAACGTAAAACTATATTTTTATACAAATTAAGTCCTATGTTCACAATTTTCAAATGGGTCGCGGATATAATTTTATATATATAAGAGGAAGAGTTGCATAACTTTCGGAACACTAACTTACTTCAAATCTGATTTTGGTAATTAGGTATAGATCATTGCAAAGACGATGTGCACGAAAAATTTTAGCGTCCATTTATCAAAAATAATGAATAAATTAGTGTTTAAAATTAATTTAGTACCAAGATTATCGAAAAATTCAACTTTTCCAAAAGATAGTTTCATATAGCACACACCTACTTTTATTTCAAATTTTTCTTTTATTTGTATGTTTTCATTACGTAAACTAAAAATACCCATTTTTGTCACCTATGAGATGTTTATTTTCAGACGAATGAAAAATGTCATTTAGAAGTTACAAAATTGTACTTTTAAATTAGACAAAAAAGAGAAATCGCATTAAGAGACGAGGTAACCAAAATTCATTCATTGAGGCATTACAAACTGAGTGCTCCTATTTTTACTTTCATGTTAATATTTGCCTAGTACATAACGGAATTAATAAATATGAAATACACTGAAGTCTGCTTTTTCCCGATTGTGAAAATCACTAATCCATCGAAACAATTAATCATTTATTCAATGTCTATATAATGATGTTAGAAAGTATATTTTTATGTTTTGGAGGCTTCTACGTTAAATATTATCGTAAAGTTCTACAATATGAAACGAAATATTGTTTCTTCATCGTAATTAATTATGATCTATTAGAAATATGCGAACGGTGGCAAAAAAACGGGTCACGGGGGAACAAGGACACAATGTACCTCTTAATAGAAAGTGGAGGATATCGAAGTGTCACTTCCCCTCCAAAAAACAATAAAAAACAATAGATATAAATATATATTTTTATACCCACAATAAACTTGTGTATTGCAGGCAACATACGTAATCCTCTCTTCCCATTTTTGACTTCTCTTTTATTAATTTTCGCGTCTTCGAAATTTTAATCCCCCCCACAAAGAAAAAAAAAAGTTATGTCTCTGCAGATGAATAGAAAAAAAGCCACTACACTATGAAAGTTTCTGACTAAGGCGACGAATTTGTGATATAAACAATAACAATAAGTCAATTTTAAATATAAATTTATTCATTATTTTTGACTAAGGCGCGACACTATTTCACAGATAGCCGATATCACGTACATCAACTCGGGATGACGTATGAATACGCTGAATTTGATGCAAACCGGCATTATAAGGTCATTACACATTCCCAATTAGAGAAATTCTTTCTTCCTAATTACGTTGAAAATTTTGTGGAACTTTGTTTATTTCTCAGACTTGGTCACATTTCATACACACAAACTGAAATCTATTTTTAACACAAAAAAAGAGTGTTATGTTGTTCACTTGGGATGTTTACATTTACTAGTAGACGACAAACCAGAAAATCGTTGGACCGATTTTCATGAACAATACATCAAACAATTCGTACCTACTGTACTCCGAAGTGTTACTGGATATACAAATCATTTCGTAAATATGAATTTGTATAAATCGTTTCAAAGATGCAGAAGCAACTCACCTAGCCAAATGAAAGATAAGTCTTTCCATGAGATCATAATTTGGTTTAGGTAATTTTTTTAAAATTGTAAAAAGCGTAGATACACGATCTTCGGTAAGAGTGGCCGCTCTGATGAAATCGTCGTAACATTCAAACGTTAATAATGGTTCGGGCATTTCTCGCAAAAATGTTTTCAGTACACTCGTCAGAACATGAACCTGTGAATAAAATTAATTTTACAAGTTGCAAAATTACAATAACAAAAGAAACCAAATTATAGATAAAGAAGAAATAAACCCGCGACTTTGTCGTTCCATAGATTAAATACTGCATACGTTTATTTTTTGTATTCCTTCCAGAAATCCTCAATGCTACGAATATAATATCACTATTATCAATATTAATAAAAGGACTCTCTCTCGCTATTTCGTTTATTAGTTTCCTTTTTCGTCTTTCTTTTTCATACGCTTTTATTCGACTCACTCAATTTTTTGAAGTACACCGGATGACCAATTTCAGCGCTACTTTTACGTATTGCGACACACGCACACATACACACATATCCGTTTTTATAACTTGTTTTTCTGTTTGGCCGGTATTTCTGTCTTATTATTTTAAAATAAGTATAAGTGTACCTACGAATTATAGATTTATCACACGAATATAAAAGTCCGTTTTAATTCTCGTTGTTGTGCGAGTGCAGTGTTTTTTGGGAGAGTAAAAATTTATCAGTTATCACGTCTTATCAATTGCCTGCTTTTTCAACGTAAGTTTCATCGCTTACTAAACCCATGACCTTGGTGTCATATTAGTAACTTGTACTTTCATTCAAAATACCTTATGTAATAATCCTATCAAGGATGGGAATTTTTTTTTTCTTCTCAAATTACAAAAGCGTATTTTTTAAAAACTAGTTTCTTAATCTAAATTTATTCTTTATTTTTTTTTTACAAATTGACAAATTTTTAGCAGACTTTTACAAAACCAACATAACTTTCCACCCATATCATTATTAACGGTTTTCTAAATGATAGAGACTGATTCCACACTGGTCCTATCTAATTTACTGTTCCTTTCCACAAAAAAATGATTTTTGGTTTGACCATACTGTTAAAGTTCTATGTCAGCCAGATGAAGTGGGAGAAATTAAAAGATTGATAACTCATTTAGAAAAATTTACATAAAAAGAAATGGTAAACCACAAACAAGATAATTAAGTAACACAAATACGATTACATCTTCAGCACAGAACTTTTCTTACCTTTCTTCAGAATTCGAATAGAAAAATTCTTCACTTTTAAAAGAAATAGTTTTTTGATTTTTTTTTTAATTCTAACCCTTTCAGAGAAGTACTTTTTATTTTTCAAAAATCAAACAGCTTATTATTAAAAAGCAATAGAAGTATCGCAATTTCTTCATTAGTAAGGCTTAAGACTGGTAGCATAGCCGTCAGCCAATTGCCTAATTAAAACATAACGATTGTGGCACCTTTCATTGGTCATTTTCGTAAAGCTGGTTAGCTGTTTAATACCAAAATCCGAATTCAAAACTAAACTCCTCAAAGATCCAGTAAATGAAACTTTTAAAAACCTATTACGCAAAATTATTAAAACATTTGAGCTTAATTGTATCTTCCACAAGTGGAGCTTTCAAAATTAATCTTAGTGAAAGAACCTACATGAAGCAAACTTCAGTTTAATAACAGCTTTTGAGGTGAAGTTTTCAAAACTAAACTTCCTGAAAGGTCTGGAAAACAGAACTGTTCCAGGTAAAACATTGATTCTCTCTTATGACATCTTGGAAACTTTTGAGTTTAATTACAGCTTTCAGAATGGACCATTCAAAATCAAACTTCTTAACAGACTCTGAAAAAGAAACATTTCAAACCCAAAACAAAACTTTTAGGTGAAACCTTGATTATTTTATACGTGACACCGTAAACTGTTTTGAACTAACCTTTAACTTCAAGCTTTAAGGTGGAGCATTCCGATCCAAATTTCCAAAAAAATTAGAAAATAAAATTTTTTAAGACTAAAACAAAACTTTAAAGAGGAACCTTCATTCTTTCATTATGTGACGCCATAAAAACTCTTTTTGAGCCTAATAATTACTGCTTTCAATATGGAGCATTCTCCACCAAACATCCCAAAAGACCCCAAAACATAACACTTTTCAAAGCCAACACTAAACTTTTCATAGAAAAACTTTAGTTCTTTCATATCTAACATCACTGAGCTATTCGAGCTTAATTACAACTCCAAAGGTGGAGCTTTCAAAACGAAACTTCCGAAAAGACCCAAAAACAAAACTTTTTAAAGTGAAAATAAACTTTTTCTAAGGTTTTGAATTTTATTAAGTCAACTGTATAGGAGTGGTGTGATACTGTTAAATAAAAACGGGTCTATCACTTTCTACAACTTATAAGTGATGAAAAAAAAAAAAAAAAAAAAAAAACTGTAGCCCAGCATTACTTTGCTAGAAAACCCAGTTTGTCAATTAATCAATTATTCAAAATCTCAGAATCATAAAAACCTCAATGTACAAAAAAATAATATCCAAAATCTTTTGCAAAAACATAAAATCAACATAGGAGGAAACATTCTCAAGTGAATACTGGTTCAGTTTCTAACCTATGTCAGATAAATCTCGTCTTCTGAAATACCATTAAAAAAAAGCAAAATAAAACATCTACGGATCAAGCAATACGTGGCTTAAAACATAGTTTGCTAATTTACATCTACAATTGAACAAACAATCCTAAATTCCAAATGCGCGAAAAAATTTCAAACAACTATCGATATTTATCGATATCTATAGAGGATGAGGATCGGAGATGAAACAAGAAAAGAAGATTTAAGCGAAGTTTTGTCCAAGAAGCGAGTGTATTTCAAAGAAGATACATAATTTAAGCAAAGTACATTTATGAGTGATAAACGAATGTTAACAGAAATGAACGAATGAGCGGCGGAAGTGGTAGAGCAGTGTAGCCGCGAATAGATATAAATAAATTATGTTTTTATGTAATCCTGTGTTCGCATGAGTGAGAGGGGAGAAGGATTGGTGGTCTCAACACCCCCTAAAATCTTTTGAACCGATCACAACTGCGGGTGTTACAAAAGTGTTTTAAAATTTATGAGTTGTTACATTTAATTAAATTATTACATAAAAAAAAATTAATATGAATTGAAAAAAAATTGTATAAAAATGGTGAAATTGTGTATATAAAAATAAAATAAAAAATGGTAACTAAATTGGACGAGTATGGTAAGTATTTTGAGCAATTAATATATATAAGGTAGATTAAATATAGTAACATGCAATTTTTTTTTTTTATTTTAGGTATTAAGATAAATAGCATGCAGTAAATAAGGTAAGTATAGGTAAGGTAAATTTATTCAAAATTGAACTTTTTAAATTATTAAAGTGAAATGTTTTGTTTTGTGGTATTACAGGTGTGGATCTGATATTGGATATGACATTTTATGAATCAAGATTTGGGGATTCCAGGATTTTATGGGTTAGAGAAATGTGCTGCTTACTGGATCAGGCTTTTGTGAGTAAGTCAGCTAATTGGTCTTCGGTAGCTATTTGTTTGAATGTGAAGATTTTATCGTTATAGGCTTGGGCAAGTCCATAACATTTAATCATGAGAGCTCGAAGACGTTTTTGACCTCCTCCGGATATGACATGTATGACTTAAATGTTGTCTTCGTATACTGTTACAGGAGTGTCAATTAAGAAGAATTCACGGTTGAGGAGCCAAGCAAGTTCAATATCCTCAAAAGAATCGTGAAGAGCTATTAATTCAGCTGCTGTGGATGATGAAGCATGAATGTTTTGGCAATGAACGCCCCAATTTACAAGGTCACCATACATGGTAATTAAGTAACCAGTTATAGATTTTCCTTTTTCTAATTCTGTTAAATTTATAGGTTGATCATCAATGTCGGGGGCATAGGATGCATCGACATAAGCAGATATGCCTTCAGAATTGGATCTATAGACTAGTGCAAGATCAATGGTGGATTTCAAGTACCGGATGATTCGACGTACATGATTCTTTTTGGTGTCATCAGAACAATTTTGGAATCTTGACAGGTAATTAACAGAAAATGATATATCTGGCCTTGTGCCTCTAGATACATATTATAGTGCGCCAATCATGGATCTATATTCTTTGTTATCGGTTCCGTCAGATTTGCTCAACTTTAGGCCTGTCTCCATAGGCGTTTTAGAAGGGTAGGAATCACATAATTTGAATTTTTGGAGAATCTTTTGGATTTGTTGTTTTTGTGTGAGCTTTATTAATTGTGATTCACGATTTCTTTCTATTTCGAAACCTACAAAGTGAGATGGATTATTTATGACTTTCATTGTGAAACATGTTTCAAAGTGGGTGGTTATTTCATTAATCCACTCGGGACGGTTGGTTGCTAGTAAGATGTCATCCACGTAAATTATCATAAAGGCAATGCCATCTGATTCATCTTTACGTATGTAGACGCATCTGTCGATTTTGGATTTAGTAAAATTGGATGTTGAAAGATGAGTATCCAGTAACTCAATCCAATTTTTACTTGATGTTTTTAAACCATAGATGGATTTTTCGAGTTTTAACAATTTTGATTTATCGACATTACAACCTAGGGGAATATTTAGGAAGATGTCATTTTTTATTTTGGAGTTGAGATAGGCTGTTTTCACATCATATTGAACTAGTTGTAAGTTTAATAGGTTGGTTACAGATAAGATCCACCTAATTAACCAAAGTTGCACAACAGGTGCATAGGTTTCTGTCATGGTGTATTTGGATCGATCCATAAAACCTTTAGCTACGAGTCTAGCTTTGGGGCACATTATTCCTCTTTCATTGGCTTTGGCTGTGAATATCCAGCGTGTATCAATAGGTTTAACGTTGGGTGGGCGATCTACTATTTTCCACACATGAAGGTCTGATATTGATTGCAGCTCATCATTGATAGCCTTTAGCCACTCTTTCTTGAAAGGATTTTGATATATATCACTAAAGCTTACTGGCATACAATCTTCTATAAATTGTGAGTCTTCTAGTGAGGCTTGTTTTAGTACATTGACCCTATAGCTTGCCTCTATTTCCTCTTCTAAGGGTTTCACTTGTAATTCCTCTGGTCTACAGGTAAAATCGGCTAATGTTTTCGTCTCATCAAATTTAACATCGCAGGATTTGTAGGATTTCATTTTTACAGGGTCCAATACCTGATAACCTACATTTGAAAATCCGATTAGAATAGTTTTTATAACTCGGGGTAGGAACTTTGGGTCGAGATGCTCCTCTTCATTCTTCTTGGCTTTGACTGCTGATTGCTGTCTCTGTTCAATTGGAACATGTTTGTAGGCAATAGCACCAAAAACTCGAAGATGGGATATGTCGGGTTTGGTCCCGTATAATTTTTCGTGGGGGGTAATGTTTCCTAAATTGACACAGGTTGGACTTCTATTGATGATATGGGTGGCAGCTAGTACAATTGTGGACCATAATTTAAAATAAATTTTTGCATCGTATAATATAGCTCTAACTCTTTCGAGTAGGGTTCTATTTTGCCTTTTGGCTATAGCATTTAGTTCGGGGGTATATGCCACTCCATCATCTAAAGTGATTCCCTTTTTGGAGTAGAATTGTGTTATCTTTGAATCGGAGTATTCCTTTGCTTGATCAGTTCTTAATACGGAGATGGGATCATTTGGGAACTTAGCATTGAATGATAAATAATACTCTTTAAACTTATCAAAGGCCTGTGATTTTCTCAATATAGGGAATGCAAGAGTATATTTTGAATAGTGGTCAATAAATTTTATAATAAATTATTCTCCGTTATAAGCTTCTTGAAAGGGTCCCATGATGTCTGATGAGATTACTTCCATTCTTCTAGTTGGTCTAGTTCTCACACCATGATGACCAAGTCGGGTACATTTAGCTTTTATACATATTTCGCATGTGGCAAAGTCATCATCCTTAAAAACCAAAGTTTGGGGCTTACCTACGACTACTTTAGATAAGGCTTTAAGGCTTTTGCCACTTAGATGACCTAATCTTCTATGCCAAAGCGTTTTAGTTTTACTAATATTTTTTTTATGCTTTTTATTTATTCGGACACTCTCTCCATTTAAGTCGTCCTCTGATTTGGAATAAATCTCCTGAGTGACTGCTTCCACTGCAGTATCTTGTAAATTTTGAGATTGGTCAATGCTTTCCTGCTCTCGTTGTGGATTACTAGTTTTGGCCTCAATTTGTTCTTCAAAATTTTGATTTTGATCATCTATATGATCTTCCTGTTCTAATGTCGTATTAGGGACAGGCATACACACAAGCTCTTGATAGACTTTATGTTCTTCATCTTCTTCCACTATGTCATAATCTATGTAGTACATGGAACCTCTCTTTGGAGCGGTTATTGTGACTTCACCAGTTTGTTTATTTATGATGTCTGCATGATCAGTATCAGTTATTATTTTGAAGATTCCAGACTCCATGATTTTAGCGCCTGACCAAATATCGAGGCTTAAATCAGGATCATAATATACTTCTTTTAAGTGAATGGTGGAAAATTCTGCATTAGAATTGCAGACGTTGACGTACATAGATCCAACAAGAGTAGCGTTTACAAATACACCCTTTTTTTAGCACAAAGTGCTCTACGAGTATTGTCGACTTTGCGTATGTTTCTTAATTTTGAAAGATCGTTGACCATGTGGTCATCTGCTCCATTATCTAATAACATCGTGTGCAGTTGGTTTTTTTGGGGGGCAGATTTCGATACTGTTGGGGGCTTGAGCCATTGAAATTCATCTTCGATGTCATCAAAACTTAAATGGTTAAGATTTGAATGCAACATCATAGAATATTTAACACGAAAATTGGATTTATCATTTGGTTTATTTTGGGAGTTTGTGTTTGTAGAATTTTGGGATTTCGAGCTACTGTTCTGATTAGGGGGGTTGAGGAGTGTTACCTGTATTAGACGTTTCATTAGGGCATATCCTGGACATGTGTCCTTTTTTGTTACATCTAAAACATGTAACATCCATTTGGGAAATGTTATCTTTAGAAGGATAACTATTTGGTTTGGTTTGACTATTTTTGTGATTGTTAAGATAACTAGTTGTATTATAATTCGTATTTGTGTTATTGGAGTTATTATTATTTTGAAAATTTCTAAAATTTCTTTTATTATTCATCGGTTGGTATGATGATTTGGGCTGATCAAACCCGGGAAACATTTTATTAGAATATTCAATACGATCACATTTTTCTAGTATCATTTTTGTAAGTCTGACAGTAGTTTGTTTTTCTATTTCTAAATGACAAAATTCAGAGAAGACAGTATCAAATTTTTCAGGTAATGACATCATTAATTGATCAATTTCATCTGCTTCTGATAGGGGGTAATTAGCATCACGTAGTTCTTCCACAATAGTCGAAAAATATTCCAAGAATCTACGGATGGTACCTCTCCTAGGATCGAAGCGAAGTGACTGAAATTTTGATTTTAAAACCATGATGTTAGTAGCTGTCTGGTTTCTATATCAAGCATCCAAAATTTCAAAAATTTGAGAAACAACATCGCAAGTTTTGACATGATGAAGAATTCTTTTGTCAAGTCTTTCAAAAATGTGGGCTTTTGCCCATTCCTGAGTTTGGAAGAATTTAAGCCATTTGGACGTAAGGCGTTCTTCGGATGAGGTGTAGATATAACTAGTTTCTCGAGCAGTAGGAAAAATTATGGAGTGGCAGCCTTTACCAATTAGGGTGCTTATTACAGTTGCACGCCATCCCTCATAGCCATTTCCACGGAAGATGTTCGAGACTCGATAATTATTGTCCGTATTCATAATTAATGAATTGACTGAACTTTAATTAAATAAAAAAATAAAAATAAAATATTACGGATATCAATCCCCAGCAAATGCCGCAAGAAAAGGATTGCCATCCCTGTGTTAACCAAACAATGTATTTTAATGAAGATAGTATATTAATTTTTCCTTGTGTGTTTCTCGAGTAGGTCCACTCTGGGCAAGAGACAACACACGTTAAAGTTGAGATTGGACACTTCTCTTTTAAAAAAAAATGAAAAAAAAATAACAAGACTTATACAACCCAAGATGATTTGTAATTGAAATCAATATTTGAAGAAATAATTAAAAAATGAGATAAATGAAAGAAAAATGAGGGTGAAATGAAATTAGCTACTTTCAGACCAAGGAATTAGGAAAGAGAAAAAAAATTTTTTTTTTTTAAATTTGGATAACAGGGGAAAATTTGATCTAATTCTGTATTCCAACAAAACAAATAGTTCGAAACAAAATAAATGAAAAAAAAAATGAAAATTATTGCAGGTGATTTGAAATAATTAAGCACCAAATGTGTTATAAGAAGAGGTAAAATAATTCTTGAGGTAATGTGTGAGAAAAAAAATATTCACAATACAGAAAAAAAAATTTGTAAATGGTAGGAAAAAAAATTCGAAATTAAAAAAAATAAAATAGTTTTCGTATTTGCGTAATAAATTAAACCAAATTGAGAATTGTGAGATTGAAATTAATTAAAGTATTCGAATAATAAAAAAAAATGTAGAGTATAAATTTGAAAAAATAATCGTTAAAGTATTTTCGACACAATTGTGCAACAGCTAAAATTTATAAGTTGCAACAAAATGGTGGTTTGAAATTGAAAACCGCGCCAACGTATTTATTCAATGGACGTAGATAAGAGTTCGTAAGTTCGTTGCACTTAACAAAAGGTTAATGTACAAGTTCGAACGAAAGAACAAAACGAGCCGTGCCTACGTCACAAATTGTAAACTCCAAGACAAAAGTGGCTGCAAAATTTTGCAATGAACTTGCCAAAATTTGTACTTGGATAAATTTTGAAAAAAGCCAAAATTATTTGAAAATAACGATATTTTCGAATATACAAGTTAAATTTTGTTTACGAAAGTTTAAATAATGCAAAAATACAAAAATAATACACAAAAATTACGAAAAAGTTGTGAAAAATTACGAAAAAATATTTTTTTTTTTATTACCTATTTTCAGCAGAAAATTTTCATTTAATACCTTTTTAACCGGTGATTTTCTGATTTTCAGGTTCGCTTTCTGGAATTTACGAAGATGATGCTCTAGAGAATGATGGTTGAACTGCGCTTCGGTTGTGGAGGATGTACTTCGGTGAGTATTTAAGTTGAATTTTGAGGTTTTCGTTGATGCCAAATGATGAACTTTGATTGAGATGATGAATATGAATTTTAATGTTGATGATTTTTGAAGCTTTTACGTTGGTTTCTGATCAATTTCTGATGGCTCAAGGCGATTAATTACCAATTTGATGACTTCGACGAATTAGTTAGTACACAAGCAGGGCAGACACTAATGATTTTACTAACTTTTGAGCAACACAAGCAGGGCTCTCAAACAGTTAAGTAATCGACGAGTCTTGGAACTTTTGAACACTTGGCCGGATTATACATAAGCAGGGCAAATCCAATTCAGCAAACGACGAAACTCATTGAACGTTTACAGCATTCAAATAAAAAAAATTTTCGAAGACAAAAAATGACTCGAAAATAAATAATAAGTTAGAACTTTGTTACCCAACACGAAAATAAAATTACGAAAAATGACTAAAAAACACAATTATTCACGAAAAAATATTAAAAGTTTGACTTAGAAAAATGCACAGAATAAAAATTTTAAATTATTTTAAAATTGTTTCAGGTGCAAGGATTGTTACCGAGCGATGCTACCATATAGAGGATGAGGATTGGAGATGAAACAAGAAAAGAAGATTTAAGCAAAGTTCCGTCCAAGAAGCGAGTGTATTTCAAAGAAGATACATAATTTAAGCAAAGTACATTTATGAGTGATAAACGAATGTTAACGGAAATGAACGAATGAGTGGCGGAAGTGGTAGAGCAGTGTAGCCGCAAATAGATATAAATAAATTATGTATTTTATGTAATCGTTTGTTCGCATGAGTGAGAGGGGAGTGGTGGTCTCAACAATATCTAATAAACACATCGATCTATCGAAATATTATTTTTAAGTTTTAACCAAAATAAATAAAATCAGCCAGTGTGCCGTAAATACGGAAAAGATACTTCAAGCAACACAGGTAATGTTCTTTTTTCCCATCTTTCCCCTTTGGTGCACAATTTACTATTAATGCTTTCGGAATAGACACTTTAACTGACACTTCGTAGAAATTATCAAAGGGTAGGCATCCAAATGGGGGAAAAATTCTATAAAAATCTGTCTCATTGAAAAATATTAAAGATCTGACGACGATTCTGCAAAACAGCTTCTCTTCATACGTATAACAGACAACCTAAACGAAATAGTTAATGACTTCATTTTAAGCGAGTATGTTACCACGTAATATATACCGCTGAATAGATATAGAATTTTTTTTTTTTTATTAAAAACTTATACCATCATAAAACACATCTGTGGACATTTCAACCCAGTCGATTCAGTATTAAAGATATAATGACGATTCTGTAAAACACCATCTCTCTTTATACATAATTATAACAGAAACGCGCTAATCGATAATTCGGAAACGGTAAACTCAATCTTAAATACACAAACCCTTTTCAGACGAAATATAGGGCGAATGATAATACATTTTTTAAACTTTCGTGCAAAGGTATAATTACCTGATAGTCTTCAAATCTAACATTGTCTATTTTGGTTTGTTCGATCATAGATTTCAGTTCACGTACTTTTGACGTTAACTAAAACAACAAAAAAAATAACGAAATTAGACAACGAATCATTTATTAAAAAAAAACAAGAAAAAAGACGTACTCCCGATTTTCTATAAATTCCCTCGGTGTATAGCCCATACATTTCGATAGTAGTTATAAGTCTTTCAACAACTAAAGGCACTCTATTGTTTCCAGTGGCTAGTAAGTGAAGAGGAACACCGAATACGGTATTACTAATTACAGCGGACCCATTATCACCCGGGGAGATTTCTTTACCACATTCTACGGTAACTTTTTGGTAACACTTCCTATGACACGCGAACCTGCAATCTGTAAAAATAAACTGTAGTAAATAACGTGTTTACTGAAGTACAGAAAACAAAAATAATTTAACAAGGGAACTGTCGACACCAATGTTGACCGTATTCAATATCGTGTTATTTACATTCGTCAAATGCGAGTTTAGAAAGTTTGACGATAATACTATTAGCGATGCCAGAAGCGCTATGTAACAAAACAGTGCTTACGAACCCTATATACTATGACACTGACTTACCTATAGACCAATTTTTTTCTCACGAGCTCGCATCACTATTCAGAAACACTCGACCTCTAAAATTTAATAACCGAAAATTCGGGAAAAAAAATAAAAAAAAACTGGGAGATAGGAATCGTTTTGGTAAACAAAAATTTTTAAGCATCGTTTCATTTCTTTATTCCGCTTATTAAACCTTCAGGGGTCCGGAGATATCTAACAGATGAATTCTGAAATTTCTGCGACATACACGAGAAAAACCTTTTTTTTTTCTCCAATTTTCGACCGTTCATTTCCACATTTATTACGGAGTGAAACTTACAGAGAAAATTGTATTCACAGATCTCTTGAGCTTTAATAATAAACCGCAATCTACTATGGTACTACGTAACAATAGTTTCTGATAAACAAAAATTTTTTAAGCCAAAACGAACACTTCGAAGCTGATATTTGCCAAAGTTGAAAAATAGCCTAAAAGCAACCTTTATGAGACAAAAAGTCGGCCGGCTAATTTGATTCGAAGACCAATTTCCCAGGCTTACACAGTCTTTACATCTATCTATTTCTCCGTACGAAATGCGATACATTTTAATTTGAACGCGAATGCCTTCGATCCTTTCTTCGTTTCCAATAATTAATGAAAAATTGAGACCGATAACACAGAGGACCCCAAAAATAGTGCAATGGACATAAATTTGGACGCTGCTAAAGCGCAGTTTATCACATTTTTAAAGCGTTTATGAAAGTTCTCATTTGTACGCACTTCGACAGACCAAACTTCTCTCGATTGGCCACAAAAAAAATGACGAACACACTTCGCACGCCGTCGGAATATTGATCATATTTAGCTGGAATATATGTCCGCCGTGTGATATATACTCCTCGCTTTTGTGCTTTTTCTTTTTCTTTCGTTTCGTTTTGCTAGGTTTTTCCGCTTCTAGGCGCGTTATATTCATAAATTCATTCATGAAACCGCGGAAAGCATTCACGCACAAAGTTACTGGGAAATCACCGGGCATCCCTTCGGTTTTGTTCACCGAATTGATTATCTGCGCATCGAAAATGATTATAATAGTATGCAATAGTAAAGTCAATTTATCAACTGCACGTTAATAGTGAAACGAAAAAATTATTTTTTCGTTCCCAACATTACAGAGGGAATTCACTGAAAATGTAATCGATTTACATTGTTAAAATTGGCGATCAGATCTTTGTATTTTATATTTCTTCTATCATCACCATCTTGGGGATTCACGCTGTACGTGGCGACTAGATTATCTTTGAACTCTCGAAGCGCTTGCTTAAATATTACATCAACTTGAGATGATTTGTTGCTACCCACTTCGTGTTCCATTTTGTAAATCTGAAAGCAACGAAAAGAAAAAAGTTTAGAAAATCGCAATGAAAAAATTCATCTTCTCTATTCAAGTTCAAAAATTTTTCAAAACACTTAAAATAAAAAAATAACTTTGTTACTTTGAAAAGAGATACGGAACTTAATCATTACACCATCTCAAACCAATAGTTCCAATCTCGGAGACGGTTGTAATTTTTAATACTTATTTTTTATATTTTTGCCGACATTTTGGAGTTTTTATTATATCTAGTGTATTATTCATTGAAACAATGAAGTTTTTAAAACTGAAATTAAATGAAAAGTACAGTGGATTATATGTATATCGTGAGAAAGAAGAAACTTCGGAGAATTCAGAAATGAAAAAAAAAATCCTTTTTTTTTTAGATTCCTCATTCCTATTAAACCGCTTCATAGCCCTCTTAAGACTGTCAGATGGAAAAAATGGCAGGGGATAATATCATTACAATTTTTTTTTTTCAACACTTGTCAATAACATAGACAATTAGGTGCACTTTGACGATACATAAAGTGAACGATTTTAGAGCAATGTACAATGTATAGTATATTACACATCAAGGTTTAAAAGTGAGGGTTTACATGGGAGGGCAAGTTTTCGAAACGAGCGTAGCGAATGAGCAATTCCTGAGTCATGTAAACTCACTTTCAAACCTTGTTGAGAAAGATATTTTTTATAATTAATGATCAGAAATCAACAAAATAATAAGAACAGAATCATTAATAACAATTGATTTTATTTTAAATGCTAGCAATTTCAAATAGAAAAAATAATCAAAATAAACAAATATACCCATAGTGACTATCTTTCAACAAGTTTTTTTAGCGTAGCTGGTATGGTGGCAGCTTGGTAATGCAGGATTTGCAAGTTTGAGACTCAGTTAAACCAGTGAATTTTTCATAAAAATAAAAGTTTCAAATTAATAGAAAGTCACTTTACATCAAGATTACATCATTTATCAATAATAAGTTCAACCTTCAGCTCGCAAAATGCGATTGTAAACATTGATTTTCTAATCATATATTATAAAAAATTCTTTATGCATGGTTTTTCCCTTTTTGCCGCCTTGGGCGCAAGTGTCTCTTTAAGCATTATCTATAAATTGTGCATTGGTTTATACCAGTGTTGGGCAAAAATCCACTGAAAATGGATTCAAATACAAATCTGCGAATATGCATTTTTTTGAGGATTCAAATATGATTCGATTTAATCATCATTTTTTTTGGATTCGGATTCGAATAAAGCAGGTGGATTTGAGGATTCAAATCTGGATTCAAATCCACAAATCCGATAAATCAGCTCAATGGATAGATTTTTATTGCGATGATTTAAAATAGAAACAACTGTAAGAAAAAATTGAATTTCATTGATCTCATATTCAAAATTGAATACACATTTTGTTTTTTTTTTTAAATTTCTAAAATTTAAACAAGTTGAAATGATTTTCAATTCCATTTCTTTGGAGCGAAAACCAAAATGAATCCTTGATCCTTGAAATATCATTCAAAAATTTCGTATCTGTCGAATCTGTCAAACGAATTTAAATAAAGTACACAAATCCAGTATCTTTTTGGGATTCGAATCACTGATAAGAATCCAATTTGACAAAGTTGATTCGAATGGATTTTCGAAATCACAAAAACTGATTCGAAACATGCTCAACCCTGCTTTATATACCTTATCAGAAATTTCCAGAAACCAAGAAGTTACATAACTGGAATTTCAAATACAGGCCTAAGTTTTGAGCACTTCTCAATGCATGGATAGCAGTACAGTGTCACTTCAGGAGAGTGTCATAGCAACAATTGATTTTAATGGAGACAAAAATATTATTTGATTTCTTCTTGGTTTAACTTTCTTTTTTTTATTTCTTAAGGGGGTGTTGCAAAAAATAGTGTGACATGGCGTATATGAAGTAGGTGATTGATAATCGTGTGATGTACATCACACACCTACAACTATTTTCCCATCAGTTAATATAAGATGTTTCATACTTTTAGTATTCAAACAAAATATTTTACTTCACTTCTAAGTACATTTTCTATGAAAATCTACTCATTAATCTTGGTGTCATGGAAAGACCTGAAATGGAGGTAAGTACATTTTTTATTGCATAACTCAAGGAAAATTTTGGCACCAAAAACTCAAATTCATACACACACACACACACACACACACATCTAATTTTTTTTACCATGATACAGGTGACAATTTTTGTCCAATAATCACGAAATTCGGAACAAACATAACAAACGTTAGTACTAAGCCAAGGACCGGACCTACTGATTTTGTTGTGGATAGCCTGTATGGTACTTCCCATATCACTATTTTTCTTTTTATTTTGGATATAAAATTCTTAATTTCAGACCAATTGAAACAAAATTTAGAACAAATATTCATTATAATCTATAATTATAACTTGCTATAAATTTGGCTGCCGATCATTCAAATGATACTTCCAGTAATACTATTTTTGTTTTTATTTTAGCTATGAAATGCCTAATTTTGGACCAATAGGAATGTAATTCGGAACAAATATTTATTATAATTTATTCTAATACGTTAATAATTTTTGTACGTATTGGCCATATGGTACTGTCAAAGAACCCATTTTTGTTTCAATTTTGAAAGAGGTAATTATTTTTAACTGCGTATTTTTAAATCAACAGTTACAAAATTTAATACAATCATCATAATTATGATATATTAATAAATTTTTAGGAACTAATTTTCTACTTTTTAAAATTCTAACGAAACTGTTGCTGCTTTACAAGTTTTTGATATGTAAATATATTAGCGCTTAGTTTATGGCAAAGGGCTAAATGAGAATTACAGTTGTGAGATTTGTATAACTTGTAACTTACAATGTAACTTTCTTTTGTGTATGTTACATAACATATACGGGTGTGATTGTGTGTGTGTGCACAACACGCCTGCTCACAATCACACTATTATGTTTACATATCAATTCTTCATGAGTATAGCCCCAGAGGAACTCGCCACTTTTTTTTAAACTGTTCCTACTATCGAATAATGTTGACAAACTCATTTCACCTAAATTCTGACTTTATCATTACCCAAAATAAAAATGGATAAATGAAACAACAGAAGAAAGATAAAACTAGCCCAGTAAGACTCCGCTAGAAAACCAAGTTTGCCAATTTTCACCTACAATTCAAAAAAAAAAAAAAGAAAAATAGAAAATAAAATAAAAAACAAAAATCCTAAAACTAAATTAATGTAATGCAGAAAAAACACTCATAACCCCTTGCATGGTAAATTTGAAAAAAATACTTGAAGCAACACAGACGACTTGTTTTTCTACAACAATTTTTCATTTTTTCTTTACATTTTTTTCGGAAACTAACGAACCAATAATCAACAAACTCTTTCTATCAGACTAGGTCTTATCTCAGAATTTCATTTTGACAAAATTTCAGCTCTATCACTTTCATAGTTTTCTCAAAACCGAGAATTCAAAAATTTCTCCAACAATTCTTGTTTTCAGTTTTCTCAGAAACTACTGAAAGAATTGACACTAAACTTCTGAGGAAAACCTATCATGAAATTTTAGTTAGATTCTTTTCGTAGTTTCATCAAAATCGTGGAAAAATCAATTTTCTTTGAATTTAATATTTCCCGTTTTCTCAAGAACTACTAAACCAATAGGCACCAAATTCATATCAGACCTGGTCCAATACATATAGGAACTACTTTTCGAGAAAATTTCAGCTAAATTTTTTCCGTAATTTTCTCAAAACCATGAACCAAAAAATTAGGCTATACGTAAGTTACCTATATATATGTATAAATACATTAAAAAAAGAAGAAAACAGGCAAAATGGGAAAATGGTGCCACTTGTTTTCGTTTATCGTAAAACGGAAAATTTTCATCATCCTCACGCCTATCCCTTTAATAAGGTAAGTTTTAAAGCCCCATTTGCAAACAAACTGCGAGTAAACAATAATTAGGCTATTAATATTAAAATTCTGTACAGCCAATAGTTGATACATTCGTTAGAAGGCCATATAGCCGGATAACGACAAGCAATTGGCTTTAGCTCAGATTTTTATGATTTGTTTTTTTACGAAGACAGCATTCATTCCATAACTAGGTAGACTCTTTGCTAACTAAAGGGAATTTACAGTTATTATAGTCAACGTTCGGTAAAAAAACACACCTTTTAATTTTTTGGCAATTCAGCTCATTTGATTTTAATTTTCTTTTTCTTTGCGGTATTTGTCAGCGACAAACAGCGGGAATTAACGGTACGGTAGTTCATTTTTATCCACAAAATTCGAAGCTGCAAATGCACGTGAAAATTTACTTTCCATGCTACGAGTTTACATAATAAATTATACCTATGACGAGGAGCACGTACCAATTTGTCTTCAGTAAAACACTGTTATGATTTCGACCATAACTAAGTAAAAATATCTAAAAGGTCCGATGGGTACGTATAACCTACTGCGAAACAACTAAACCTTGTTTTTTGATGAATGCATACAATCGCCTATATAACTTTTTTCACTAGGTTTTCAGATTTGAAAAAAAAAAAACTGTTAGGCCACCGTCTTCTATTAGGTATAAATATAAAAGGAAATGGCTTTTTTTTGTTACTTCATCATAGAATCTATCTTCGATAAATCGACTTCAGATTTTCCTTACAAACTCATACGAATGCCGAGAACCTTAGCTAAAATAAATTTGTGAAAGTTCCATTGTTTGACCGTAACTGAACTTTAAACTTTCGATGAAGTCACTAAGTTTGGAAGCAAACTGAGTAAAAAGCAACTCGAAGCCACTCTTAGAATTTCAAAAAATAAAATGTCATCAGTATTTTCAATTCACTAAGTTCAAAAATAAATTCAGGATGAAGTCTGTGTCAGTCAACGTTTGTGTCAAAAAAATCGAGCATAAGAATGATTTTGAAAAAGAAACCGGAATTATCAACAGCTGTAAAGGTAACTAGCGAATAATGGATTGAATCAATCGGTGGAAACAGTAATAATGAATATTTATAACAATCGGCAAGGGCAAACCACAGATTCAATTGATTTTAGACGCCCTGACCGGCCTTCCAAGGAGACAGCATGCGTTTAAATAAATTACAGATAAGAAAGTTGATACTTAGGTTAAAATATTCGGGTCAATATCAAATTTCTGGTCGATAAATAATATAATGATATAGGTACTTATTGTAGTACAAACTGCCCTGAGGAAAATGACGTGACGTTCAAAAATTCCTCGCTTTCTCAATATTTAGAATTAAATACGAACACCTTTAATGATGTGCTTTGTCTTCAATTGTGGAAACGAATGTCCTCGCGATTGGACTTTTGAACGTAACAACGAAACTTCAAAAATTGATAGCATAAAATTTTAAACGAAGTTATCAACAACCTTATGTGCATAAACTTATCTGACCTAATAACGAATAATACGACCATAAAATTAATTAATTTAAAAATAATATACATAATTATTATATAAGGACACTATACCTACCAAAAAGAAATGAAAGGAAGTCGACCACCAGAAATTTTATCAATGAGCAAAAATTCAAAGTAGAATCCCAGTCACAAACAAACATTCGATATAACTTTTTAAACAGCAGAAAATTCTTATTTCGAATGAATTAAATTCATGAATATTTTTCAAATAATTCCTTAAAATTATTTTCATCATACTAAAAAATCTTCCGATCAAACTGATACTAACTGTTCATAAAGAAGCTAAAAAATGAAGATTTTTTTTGCATAGGTCAAAAATAAACGGTGATTCATGTTAATAATTATTTGCGACGAAGTTATCGAAAACAAAATAAGATCTTTAATAAAAAAAAAGAGCAAAAAGTAGCGATATATTTTTTCAGTTTATATTACTGAATTGTCTGGCCAGAAAAATCCAATAGGGACCTGTCGTATTACAATCAAAAGTAAAGAAATATAGAATATCTACTATATATATAAGAATAATTATTTTATTTTTCGAACTACAAGAATATAACAAAATATTTTAGTTTTTATTTGTTTCAAAATTCGGAGAAATTTTAATTCTGATTTATTTTTGCATGCATCTGCCACTTGAATTCTGGCACGCGAAATTTTCACATATTTTTGGGAAAATCACTCAAAAATACCTTTTTCAAAAAATGAAAGAGCAAACAAAAGTATCTACATTCATTTAAGAAATATACAGATAGACACCGACGGGGTTTCTTCTTTTTCACCTCTTCATTATCTTTTGAGGCGGAGTACGTCTTACTTCGAAACTGGCTGTTCCCTCATCCCTCAGGCCAAAAATCTCGAGATGTCAAAATACGTGTACACCATACTTCCTTCAATAATCGGAGAACTTCGATAGCCAAGAGAAAAAACTTGGTTGCAGAGAGGACGGTCCAAAAATTCTTGACAAAATATTGATCAAGATCTTGCGATGTGAGGAAATAATAAATATTGAGCGGAGCTGGTATCCGACATTCTGTTAAAATTGGCATTAGTCACCGCTGTAAAATTAACGTAAAACTCGAGACTGGGAGGTAATAGAATTTACCTTGAAGTATCATTAATTTCGTCTGCATGCAGAATCGACCGAATATCTGCGATAATATTTGTAAGAAAATCTTATTAGATGGGTACAAAATTGTAATATAATTCATTATTTTGCGAAAATTTTAGAAATCTCTCAACTTCTCCATTGAATCCCAGGGATAAAGCCTACCGAAAATGCAAACTAGATGAAAGAATGAGTCCTACGGAATCAAGAAACCCAATCATTCTGAAATCGATTCAACAGTTTTTAAGTAAACTGTAGAACATTGTTATTTCAACTACTAAGGTTCAATAATAAAGCATTCTGTAAGTCCTTACCAATGAATTTTGACATTCATAAAAAAAATTTTAAGCAACAAACATCCAATAGTCACGCAACATCCGACCAGAAGGCCTACGGCCCGCGGTCGTGCACCACCCCCGTTTTTAAAACAAATTTCTATCACATTTTTTCAGCTGGTTGAAAACCAGCGTTTTACGATTAAATCTGTTTATTCGAGGAGGTTTCATTTCTGGAACTGTTGACGAATTTTCAAGAGTGTTGCCTCAGAGGGTGACTATAGGTTTAACGTCACTTTACATACCTACGGTCTCACGGGTAGTAACTGCTCGACGCCCCACTACCAAGAAGAAACGCACAATAATGTCCACTGCCGGATATCTTCTAGGAATATAAGCCATCCAAGAAGTAAAACGAATTTTTGGAATACACAAGAAAGCTGGTAGTAATGGGAACATGACAGTAACTTAGATCAACTTGCGTAAAATTCAAAGGGATCTATGAAGGTGGTGTATGTAGACATCATCGCACCATTTTAGCGCATAGTTTTGTAAATTTAGCTTTACATGAACACATGTGATCCAACAATTTTCGTTTCTTGATACGAATAGAGGAAAGACTTCCAATTCTTAAGGGTAGGAAGTCATTAATTGTATTCGAACATTTTTATAGAAACAATGATATTCAAATTTAACTTTTCTCACACATCGTGAAACAAGGAAAAAGTGTGCCATGAAGTACCTGTGCCACCAATCCGTTTCGTGTTTTTCTAACAATAGCCACTCAATTATTCATAGGACTTAAGGTTGGAGACATGCACGCTAAGGTTTTTCAGTGTATCTAACAGGTGCTCGATCGAGCGGATGTTACTGTCTATTTTTCAGCTTCTTTCAGGTATATTTCCATAAAATGAACGATTTATTATCTTCGCATAATGTGGTGTTCAAAACTTATGCGTTTTATTCCATAATTTTAATACTTAAAATGTTTTTGATGGCGTTGCTGATTGGCGCAGTTCGAATGAAAAAAAAGGTATAACCGTTTGTTTCAAACAAATATACTCGTAACGAATAAGTATAAACGATTACCAACTTTCCACTTTTAAAAATATAATGATAACGCAGACTTGCACGTAGAATAACCGTTGATCATTATAGAGAAAGCCATGTTTCAGAAGAATTTTTCAACTCTTTGACGTTAGAATTCACTAGGAATTTGGAAATTTACGTTTGCATCGAAAAAACTGAAGCTTGGGAAAAAGCGACTCCTTGAAAACAATTGGCGTTCGAGGGGTAACCAAAGGAAAGCCGGGCTCTAGAAAATTCAGTGGCCACAACCCCCCCCAAAAAAAAAAAAAAAAATCAAATTATTATGTTGAAATTTTCCTAAGACGTCATCTCTTATTGCTGCTAATTTCTTCTTATAACTAATCTCTTGATCCCACCATTTTCTCGGTTCTACGTTCGCCCCTCTAGAAATTATTCTATTATTCTCGGATTAGGGCTTCGTGCAAATCATTTGATGACAATCTGTCAAAAGTTTATGTCCTTTCAATTAAAAATAATCACTTTAATACAAATTTTTTCGCTTGTTTTTTGACTGATTCGATATGATTCATTTACTTATACATTTAGTTTGTGTTTTTTTGAGTAGGAAGGTGCATTAACGAAGTGAATTTTTATTGAATGCGAATTTCAGAACTGCTTTCTGCTTGACACTAATTAGTAATATTTTATTTTATTGATTTACTTTTGCAATAATTGGTTTTGAAATAGTTATTTGTGATACAAGTGTATAAAGTACCTAGATCATTTTAATACGAATGTAATTTTTGCAGCACGACCCAAAGGCGAGAGATGCAAATCACACAAGCATTAATCACTTACTATAGCTTTGTTTTATTTTCCAAAAATAACGACAATGGGGAGGGAAGCTATTCCGCTAATATCAATTTGATTCCGCTCTTCAATTTGTACATTCATCTTTCAAAGGCGGAATAGCACCTTCTGGTTTCGACATCTCCTAGCAAATAAAACAAACCTTATATGTACACACGCATGTCGCATACTATTTTTTGCAACATGCCTCAACCCCCACAAAAAAAAAATTAATAGAAACAAATTTGATAATGATGAAAACAAAATATGAAATGTGTATAAAGACAAATGTATAAAGTAATGCATATGCAGAAGCTGGCGCATAAGTAAAAACCGATGTACAAAGAATTTACAGATGATGCATAAATTAACACATGCGCACAAGATGGTTCATAAAGTAAAAACCGATGCATAAAGAATTCACATTATTCATTATTCAAAAATCATCACATAATCATCTTTTTTTATCGACAGGTGTTGTAAAAAAATGTTATATGACTGGTCACTTAATGGATAAAATTGACTTCTTTTTTGTTTTCTTTGTTTGAACTGAAACTTTTATAGGGACGTTATACATGGGTAGTAAAAGCGTTTTATTGCATATTGGGCGATGAAAACAGCTTTATGCGAATGAAGAGGAGAAGCAAAAGAAAGAAAAATAAATAAAAAACATAGCGGTAATGGTAGGGAGGAATGAAATTCTTCGTCGTCGATGTATCCAAATTCGGGGAAGAAAGACGTGGTTTCTTTTTCTTTTCTTCTTGTTTATTATCATCCCCTAAGTTTCACTTTAACCGCGTGTACCAGCACACACTCACGTTTTTTTCAATACTTAGATACCCACAAAGTAGTCATTAGTTGGCAACGACGGAGTTAAGGGGGACATGGAAGTAGGTTGCCCCTTGGGCTTCTGGGGAAAATTGGTAAATTAGATATTTCCACTCATCAGTTGGACAGTTGGAAAAATCGTGATTTTGCATCTATGTTACATTGTATAATTTTCTTCAATTTTGTAGTCCTATATCCCATACTTCAAAATGAGCACTAATTTGTATGTATACGGAGTGTCTCAGTTGTTCTTCCTATCCCACAAGGGTATGACAGAACTTGTTCAAACAAAAAACAAAGTTCGCTTCGCGTACACTCTCTCTTCAAAATTGGCCCATTTATAGGTCAGTAAAAGAGATAAAAAGGCAAACTTCACAAAAATTAAAAAAAAAAAAAAACTTAAAAAAGAAGTTCTGCTGCTGATTTATCTTGATCGAATCACAACTGCTCTCAATCGGATAAAACAGAAAGAAATCATTAGCGCAGCAAGCCTTGCTAGAAAAAGTAGGTTTTTGAGAGAAAAGAATTATGAATTTTGATGGTCACATTGATTGTCTGTAAGTTCATGCTTAAATGTTATGTTATGATTGTATAATTTTTGTTAGCTGCTGACGAAATATTAGACAATGTAAAATTTAAAAGCATTATTTCTTGCAATAAAAAATTAATTAGGATGATGAAATATGGTGAATAATTATATAATTTGAAATAAAATCAAAGAAATACAATAAAGTTATAAAATAAAAGAGAAGAAAACATGAAAATTTGGATGGGTAGCGTACTGCAATGAATTAAAATAAATATTCCGAATTTCGTGACTATTGGTGCAACTGCAAAGCTGAGAATTTTATACCCAAAATAAAAACAAAAATGGTGGTACCCGAAGTACCGTTTGGCCAATCCGCACCAAAATCAACGTATCTGGTACTCGGCCTAGTAAAAATGTTCGTACCTATTTCGTGATTAACGGACAAAAATTGCGACATTTGTGGGAACAAGAAAACAGAATATATTTATACCTTTGCTAATTTTCAAGGAAGAGCATGGGTGAAGCGAATTTCTTTTTTTGTCTTGAACGATTTCTATCATATCACTGAGGGATAAGAAGAGAAACTGGGACACCTTGAATATTTATGTATATGGGTAAATGCGTTTTGAATAACTAGACCAATAAAGCTGTTGACTTTTACATGATAGTGATTTTTGGGGGTGAGAAAACGATTTGGATACGCCCCAAGTTAAGAAAATTCGTTGAACAGAAAAATGAAACATCTCAATTTATCCATCAGAAATTGATAAGACCAATGATAAAAAATTTGCCGGGAACAAATATTTTTTTTATATCTGCAATTTGCCTATCATTAAATTTTGGAATTAACACTAAACCCAAAGGATAGAAAATGTCTCATATTGGATTTTGTATCTGGATAACAGATAATTGGATAATGACTTCTTTATGGCATTAATGAATTTTGGTATTGAATATGTTCTTTAGTGAACACAGCATTGTAGTTAGACTACTCATTTATGGATCATTTATTTTTATTTTTATGTACCAACATAATCTTTTCTTCCAATATTTTTCAATTTTCTTGCTCTCAAAAGGAATTATTTCAATTTGCCACAAATCTAATTTTCCAACCTGATTTATTATATTTGAATTACCAATTGGTAAAAGAACTTGGGTCAGGAATATTTCAGAACAATATTTCTTTTACACCACTTGTTTCTTATCGTATAGATGCATCTTCATTGGTAATACCAAAGCACTCTAGAGAGGAGTGATGACCACTATTTTTGATCCAAAAGATCAAATGGCAAATCGCATAAGGATTAGACCATAATTACCGATATTAACATTTCTTGTTATCAACCACAGTTTGAATTTAGCCATATTTTTCTATCATCCACACTAACAATTTTATCAAAAAATTTGCCATTTTCATAACAAATTAAATTCACTGAATGATTAAGAAATAAAACTAATTTCTCATTACAGTCTACTAATATCTGTTTGCTTACTTTTCTTCTTAGATAAAAATAGTAGTGTTATTAACCAGGTTTATCAGCTTGCTAGTAATACCCCATGTTACCCAACTGAAGCAGTGAATTGAACTTTGAAAAACTGAAAAATTTTTGAGTAGGTATATACGTACATTATGAGAGACTGATTTGCATAACATTTCAATATTTAGTTACTTTCAGACACAGACAACATTCGTGAGGAATGAAATTACTTTTTTGCACGTTACTTATCTATATACATATGTATATAAACATACATATACAAATATATAGATATAAATATTGCATAATTTTGTTCTCAAAAACACCAATGGTTGAAAAAGAGAACTAAAAGAATCAGGATTCCTAACGTGTATATATATATATATATACATATATATATACTTAAAAATCTTCGAGGATATATACATATATGATGGAGATAACACATGGGCAGTTTTGGCGTCCAACCCATAGAAAGCGTTTCTACAAACACGTGTACTTCCAACTAAATATCTGATTGGAGGAAAATCTCACAAAGTGCATTTTTTTATAATCACTGGCATACAAAGTACCTCACTTTTACACCAATTTTTGATTCTGATTAGTTGGGGTGTTCAGTCAGGGGAACTTTGTACACCAGCATGCGGCATCTATAGTCTAGACCTTCAACCCCATGTTAAAACCATTCTGTGTCATCTCCATCATATATATATCCTCGAATCAAAAAACCAAACCAAAACATGATTGGTTGCTTGTTTCTTCTTTGGCTTGATAGAAAAGAATATTGAGACAGCTCTGTTTCATTTTTAGTGTTTTTGCATGAAGTGTAGTAAAAATGTTACTAATGAATAGATAAATCTCGGAGTTGATGTGGGGAACAATCAACGAAGAATTTTTTCCATTGTTTCTTACCAATTACCATAAGAGTTCATTTGATTTAGGATTAACAGATGTTTCCCTTAAAATAAGAAAATACCAGCAAAATGAGTGAAGGTTTCTTAAACAATAATTGATATACAGGAATTGTTACTATATATCATAAATGAAAGTATTCATTAATATTACTTATTGTGATTTTTTCTTCCAGTTAATTTCGTTTCTTTTTTTTTTTAACTATAAAATTTGTACATTAATTGCTAATATTATCTTCTGAATTTTTCAATCTTTTTCTCAGCTGAATATGGATGTATTAGTAATTAACATGTACTTAATTAATAATTTATATTTTACAAAGATTACAAATAAAATGCTAATATTTTCCCATTTTTAATAATTTTGTACCATAAATTTAATTTAATTAGAAATGTGTAAGAATAAAACAACCTGCATAGCTAGATCTAAAAATTTTAATGTTTTAAAAATAATTATTCATCTCACAAGTATTTTCGTGTTTAAGGGAAACATCTTTCAATCCTAAATTAAATAAACTCGTATGACAACTGGTAAGAAATAACATAAAAAAATGCGAAGTTGGGTTGCCTCCATATCACCTGTGAGATTTATCCATTCATATACCCTATTATACGTTTTTCAAGTTTGTTATTATTCTTATTCTTCAGCCAGTTCCATGTTTTGTTTTTTCACAATGAATATAAAATTCATTACTCTATCATTTTTTGTTAATAGCAAGAGGATCATTTGGTTTAAGAAAGATGGAAGTTACACATTCACTGAGAAGTTTACTTCACAAATGGTGGCTGAGCACATTTACAGAAACAGAATTGGTTAAAGCACAGCATATAGAGTCAGTGTGGCCAATATAGGTGACACAAATATTAGTACAGCGAAACATGTGTGTATGAGCAGTGTTGCCAGCAGAGTGAGAGAAAAAAATTTATACCTCAACATTTTTAGAGCCCCAATGGGAGATTTATTTATATGATAAATGATAACGAATTAATATTGAATTAATAATTAATAATTTTTTTAAATAGATTAATGAATTACTTTCAGTATTCATTCTTTAATTAGATGTGTTAATTGTCAAAACATGTTTTATGAAATTATCGATAGAGATTAACATTCGGTCACATCTCTATGCAATTCAACTAATTCAATGGAGCAAAAACCGTGTTAACATCGTATTGTTAGCAAATTGTTTGTTATCACATCAGGAAGCTTCATGAAACATTTTTCCGCTAAAATTTTATAACTGATCGTTGTAAAATAGCATAAAAAGTTGCAAGAGGAACCAAGACAACTCAAGTTAATTTCTTTTAAATCCTCTGGCGGCCTGAGGAGTCAGGTGATCAGAAGGTGATAACATAATTTTTTTAAGGTAGTATTCATTTCAACTTTTGAGCATAATATTCTTTCCCCCACCTAATTAAGGGAGATACGAAATATATTTTTCGTTTCACGAAAAATTTGAAAAACCTAACTCGAGTCTTTTTATCAATGGGTGATTCAGTTATATTTTCACATCGCTGTAGTTATGATCCGTAATTTTTGATGGTAGCGGAATGTACTTTCTGTTTCCATCGATTCTGACCCAGCCCAATTCGATTTGGGTGAAGATTAGTGGTTCAGTGATTTAATTATTTCATTTTTTGCGTAAAAACATACTTTTCTTTTTATTTCTCACATTTCAAAAATATTTTGAGGAACGAATCTAATCCACGATTTCAAGTTTCATTGAACATTTATCTATAAATGAAGAAAAAGTGGGAAAAGAGAAGAGATAAAAATCATGACTTTACACTTTTTCTTTTTTGTGGGACAAGTTTGCGTAAACACGAGTAATTAAATGACAACAAATAGGAGTAACAGTATTTTATCCGTACTCTACCATATCAAGAACCTTCTTTTGCCGAAGGATAAATTATTCCACGAAAACCTCAAGATTTCCAAATTAATTATCCTCTGTCGCTGAAAAGTTCAATCTTCTAACATTTTTTTAGCGAACGAAATCGATTATTTCACATTTTTCGACGAATAATGAATAATTAACTAACAATATTCGAACTGACATGCATTTCTAACACAAGATGACGGATACCTTCATCGTGAATTATTAATTTTTGTTATTTAAAATTATATTTTGGCCACCAGCGAGTTCATCAAACTTTTGAAATGGTTAAACGAAGAAAAATTTTTTGGAACTAAATATAACATGCATACGCAAAAAAAATTTAAAATTGTTAATCAAATGTTTCGTACTCGTATTAAGCCGGTCCCACACGATGCGCGTATTCGGCGAACATTCGGCATTCGTCTACATTCGCGCATCGTGTGGGAGAAATGCCAATGCGAATGTTCGGCATTGCAGAACATTCGGCGAACATTCGTCTAGGTTCCGGCAGTTGTCGGTAAGTAATTCGCGAGTCAAAGGGATGACGAATATTTGAATGCTTGCAGATGGCTCCTACATGACGTGCGTGAATAAGTTCGTACATTCATGGTGTAATGTAGGAGCCACAAAGCAACGAGGCAAATGTTTCGGCCGAATATTTGCCGACTAAACATTCGCCGAATACGCGCATCGTGTGGGACCGGCTTTAAATAAACACATACACTATGACAGAGCTAAAAAATTTTTCGAATTGAACGGGCAGAAGTTCTATAAAAAGAGTATGCTTAAAAATAAATGATAAAATTTGAAAATGACGGACTACAGAGTATCGCATGTGAATATTTTTCTACAATTCTGATGAAGAAGACTGATGTTTTCTTCGTAAACATTAATTGAAAAACTGCATCTTTACATAAATTAATAAATTTAAAAATTATCTAGACATGTGCAAATTCACCGGGTCCCAAAATGACAAAAAAAAAAGAGAGAAATATGAAGGAAAAAATGAAAGTATAACATAGAATTTAAATAAAAATCGTCCAAATTTGTTGAAGAGCAAAAAATAAAAAGCTTCTCAACTCTAAGAAATTATTGCTATCTCCTACAAAAAAAAAAAAACGCTCTGGATCCATTCTAAGATTTAGGAATGAAGACCAGATTCAAAAATATTCAGCTCATTTTGCATGTAGTCTCAACTGGTTTTAGAAAATAGATCTGAACAAGAAAACTAAATTTTTTAGTGTATGCTTCTCGAAAAGTAAACATTTACTTCATTTCTCCTCCGACAGATCTAAGATTTCTTCCTACTTCGTGAGTTAAGAATAGATCGACGTAATTCCAGTGAAAAAAGAGAATACCCCCTCAATGAGTCTCAATTTACAAAAGAAGAGAACAGACAGACAGATTTTTAGATGGAAATTGCAAAAAAAATACCAGCTGAATCTAATAATATTTATGGACCCACATTTTCTTAATAATTAAAAATACTTGACACTATTCAGTCCAACTTCTAAAGTTAATTTCCAGAACGCTTTGGTGCAAACTCTCCAAACCAGTAATTTTGAGCGAGGACCTTCATCCATTCCTTATTTGTTTTTGGACGCTTCTCTTCTCCGGTCCCAAGTCAACCTCGAGTGGGAAGGGTAAATACTGTAATCCAAAACTCCGCATAGGTTAGGAGAAAAAAACTTTCATTAGTGTCACCAAATGAAACGAAACAGAAGATATGTTCGTTTAGGCAAACGGATACTTGAATCTGATACGAATCCAATTCTGTAGATTCAATGTAGATTCACTTAAGCTGAATACAAACAGATTCTCTGAATATTATTATTTCCGTTTATTTTATAGAATCTCTAGATGGTAAAATAATGGATCTTCCTCGAAACATTATGAATACTTTATCGAGAACAAATTGTAAAAATTAGGTATTTTCTAATTAAAAAAATAGATTTGTTGACAAACATTATGAGAATCCTAAATCATCTACTCGAATGAATTGGAAAATTCAGAAAATCCATTGGAATCAAATTCATGAATCCGCACTAAACATACATCACTGTGAGATGTCATACTTAACAATAACACACGCGAAAAATCTAAAATCTAGCATCGGATTCACGAATCCAAGCCAGAATCTGACATAAACAGGTCATTATTGTATGCAAACATCGAAGGTTATATAATTGTTGGCGTTTTGTGTACAGTTAGAACTATTGAAGACATCTACATCAAGAATATGAAGTTATTTCAGGAGAGATGGAAGGAGGACACATTTCCCGACATCTTGGCATATTTCAATGCGGTATTACTATCGTAAAAAAGTTAAACCATTTGTTCTCGGTTCATATGGACAGACAACAGGCAGAAAAAATTTTTAATAACTGTTACGTCTCTAGCCCGGAGATATGTAGAGACCAACAAAATAAGTAGAGTCGTTTCATGTCTACTTTTATTTAGAAAAGGAATACTTACAACACTCTCTGCGCCTTAAATCTAATCCTTAAAGTGTCACGCCTCCACTAGAGCAGACTGCAAACTTGTGACATGTGGGAACATCTTCAAACTTCACAAGATTGAAAAGAATAGTTCCGTATTGAAACTCGAAAGAAAGGCAATTGAAGTCCTGGTGTAATTTGAATTACCAGGTCACTTTTTTTGGTGCCTAATTGTTTATCTTAGCCAAAAGTGTACTTACAGTACATATCTAAATTTATGCTGTCAGATATGCTGACTAGTTGTTCATCTGCATATTCGTTAGCGCCAATAATTAGGTTAGTGATCAGAGGTAACGGTGAATATTTAATAGAAATATTCTCCGTAACTTGTTACAAAATATTTAGGTCAGCGAATGTGTTTGTCTGCCTAAATATGACGGAACAACAACATTTTCTCGTTTTTAATATTTTTTAGAATTATAGTAAGTAGATACTAACGGTGCTGAACACAAAGTTAATGTTCTTGCTGGTCAGACTACAGTTGTAAGGTGAATCTGTGAGACCAAAGGCATCGTAACTCAAGGCTTAAAAACATTATTTTCTACCAACTGAAATTTTTTTTCATCCTGCTAAATAATAGGAGTAAACAAGAAATAGCATTAGCAGAATATTAAACCAGGCTCCTGAAACAAAATGCTAACAAAACATACTCCAAGTGTAAATGGCAGACAAACCGGAGGTATGAATTTTCATGAAGCAAACAGACATCAAGAAACAATTTCTTTCCTAATGTGGTTCTCCAACAAATAAACTCGAAAACCTTTTCAAAAAAATATATAGAATTCGAAATATTTCTTACAGAATAGACAAAAAAAATCAACAGTAAAATTCTTAAAACTCGGAATCTGCCTCAAGCATTATGAGAAAAGCGGATTTTGTAAAATATGCAGAAGTATACAACTGCAGTTGTATGTACTGCAAGTTACATTTATACATACAAGATGGATATTGCACATTTTCTAAAACACTGGCACAATATTAAATTTATTAATCAAATTTTGTTGCACAAAAACAAATAATTTGGCTATAAAAAGTGTAACTTTATAGTCACAAAATGGAAATTAATACTTTTGTCATTCACATTTTCAACATACTCAGCAAATATATTGTGCGGGAGATACCATTCTGGAAATGTTATTTATTGTGGAATCCGGAATACCAAAAAACAGTCATAAAAGGCCACCTGGTGTTTGAAAGGAACATGTTAAGTGTGAGAAAAATATAAAATTTTTGGAAAGTTTGAAACTCGGTCAAACAGAACAAATTCGTTCCGGTATGAAAACAGAAAGTAAAAACTAAGAAAAAGAGACAATTAAAAACACATCGAAACATTTTGAATTAAATCACAGGGAAAATACATAATTAAAAAACAAAAAAACAAAAAAACAAAAAAACAAAAAAAGAAAAGCCCAACCACATCAATTTGTCAAAAATAGGGCAATTCCCACTTACCATCCCTCCACACCCTAATCACGAACTTGGCCATTGAACATTTCTCCTAAACAAATCATCACAATGAAAATAACTGAAATCACTGACAGCTTTGTGAAGAAAAAATGAACTCAGCATATAGCGAAGAAAACCAATATATTCTACCAAGATCATTTGACAGGAAAATCAGGAACAGCAATCTAAAGATTATTGCGAAAATTTAACTGAGAATTTTAACTGCCAACTGATGAAATTCAGAAGTTTCTAAGTTGCAGAAAATTCAGCAAAACAAATTTTTGGAAAAATGAACTAACAAAAATTAGCGATTCACGATTGAAAAATTTTTTAATTTATTTTTGAAAAATTCACATTCTATACAATACAAATTTTTGGACTTTATAACCATTTCATTAAAAATGGCTTAAATGTGATAGAGCTAATAAATTTCAACAAGCTTGATGTTCTTCCACCACAATTTAGTATAATGGAACTGAAGATACTCGAAAACAAAAACATTTCTGATAATCTGCTGATTGCTGCACTATAAAGTACAGATGAGCAAACAAAAGAAAATTTTAGGGTAAGAAATCAGAAAAGTTTCCCAATCTATCGAGAATAAAACAGAAAGTTTGATAACCGAGTATGGAACCTTTCCATTTTGACTAGAATGAAAGAAATTATCAACTTGTATAAAATCAAAAAATTTACATATTGCAACAATGAAATTCCAATCCAGTGGAGGTGAAAATCGAATATTTATAAATGTAATTCTTCTATAATATTCGATCTTAAGTTTCTGTAGCCTAAAATGATTACAGAATGATGAGAAAGTTTAATTTAAAATGTGCATAAAATTTTAATGGAAAGAAAAGATATATATTGCATCGAGAAAATAAAGGGATTAAAGAATGAGAAAAAAAAAGAGGAATACAGGAGACTCCGGTTTAATGGGACACATCCAAGACCAACCATTTTGTCCTAACTAAGCAGTTGTCCAAATACCCGAACCAAAAAAAAAAAAATAATAATAATAATAAAACCACGTCTTGTTTTAAAAACCTGATAAAAGAAACATTTTTTTACAGGTCGGTATGAATTATTTGTATCTCAGAACATACATGTGCAACGTCCAGGGTTAAAATAAATTGGTGACATTATCTTTTACAATATGTATCAACTTTTGGGGTAATAAAAAAATATTGAATAAAACAAGTTCTCTTATTTTTCAGTCGGTACAAATTTCCCCAACATTTCCACACATTTCCTGATTTCTTTTAGTGGAATAGGTAGATTAAATAGATTGGATGTCCCAATTAACGAGAGATTTTGAACACTATGGCATCTGAATGATACAATATGGGAAAAATAACTCTCATCATCTGGCATAGGCATCTGTAGCTTAAGTGGTTCGATGTTGTGATTTTAGTAGCAGTCGAGTATGAAGGTGATGGCAGTTCAAACCCCAGTCTGCCAAAGCCTACAAAATAGAACCTCAATGTGAGACAGGGAAATGCACCAAAGATGCTCACTCTCAAAAAGCTTGTCAATGTGGCGAGAACAGGTCAAGCAGAGATGTATTGGAAGAAGGAAACCACAACTGCATTTGCACACATTTGAGGGAGAGGCAGCCAAGTCTTCTCACAGGCATGGCTTGACATTGAGTCATACAAAAGGACGAGTCACAAATCGAGTTACATCTACAAAATATGACTCAAGTCCAAGTCCAAGTCCTGAAAACTTGATTGGACTGAAGTCATGAGTCGAGTCCCCCATTATATTTTTACCTATTAGAAAATTTAAATTATTAATAAATTTTGTAATATTCAGTTTATTTTGACATTAATGCAAAATATAAACTATAGGTAGTCTACAGTGTCTTAGGTACTGTGGAATACTTTGTCGTGAGAAAGTATTCTCACCAGAAGGTAAATTCAACAGAATTTAAGCGTGTACAGCCACTTCATATTTAACATATGGGTAAGCCAAAACCAAGGCAAACACTGGCAATTTTAGAGCCAGTTCGGATGGTTTTTACAATGGCTTAATTACACGCACACATACACACATACGTAAGAAATATGTACGTAAGTGAGAGCGGCCAGGTTGTGTTATCTCATAGGCCAGTTTGTGTACAGATTGTGACATAATAGGATTGTCAAAATAGGACACAATTTGGTACTTGTACATTACCTGCAAGTACATGGAGGTAATTACGATTGAACGTAATTTGTATTTGTTTAATGTCGAGAGAACAATTATTTGCCAGCCCTTTGGGGCAGCGACTGTCATCGAGGGGTCCAAGCCTCTATACCTCATACCAGTGATTCCTCACAGGTACTAAAATTACATTTTTATTTTTAATATATCAAAATTTCCCTTCAAGAACACCAACTTCTGTAAACTAAAATTTGACATAAACGAACGTTGTGAATTCAGAATGAAATTACCTCAGGAGAACAGACGTTCAACTGGGACAGAGGAACACAGTGGAGTATTATACTCCAAGAAGAGCTTTTTAATTGTGGGAAATTGTTTCTGATTATTTCTAAAATTATTTAAAGAATTAAATTTTTGATTTGTACTTTATTTCTCTTAATAAAATTACCTGATATGAAACTCTTATATTCTATGTCTAAATCATTCATTAACTTATCAAACTTGAATCTTTTCGTAGAAAATAAGTAAAAAAAAAAAATCTTCATCACTGTCAGATTTATAAATGGTGGATGGAGCACTAGCATCATGACATTTCCTCATGTTTTACTTTAACTCATTGAGAATTCATGTACAAATCCGTTCAGTTAAACAGATTAGCGCATGAATTCCTGATAAGTTACAATACCAATACATTTTAAATTTATAATTAAATAAATACGCAGAATACGCTTAAAAAATTTAAATTTTTTTCATTTACTAACTTACGTCTAGCAGTCAGGACATCTTCTCAGTAAAAAGTATTTAGATTTTAGATTTCCCTCCGTTACCTATAAAGGATATAAATTAACAAAAATATTTTTAATAAAAATGATAAAGCTTATTGTCAATTGTCTAATTGTCATGTACAGTCGTACTTTCCTACATATTATAAATTTTTATTCGCTATCCAGTTATGCTAATTGGTAATAAGTCTAAATTTGACTTTTGTAAAGTGGCAAACTGATAACGTAATATAAGCTAATAATATAGGAATGATACGTAAATAATAGCTATTGATAGTGATACCCAAATGATATTTAAACAATAAAACAACTCCAGTGAGTTAAATAAAGGCGTATAAAAAAGCGTATAAAAAGGAGGATTTGACTCGACATTTTGGCTGAATTTGTGACTCCAGACCGGGGTAAATTCAAAGTGACTCGAGTCCTGGCTAGCCCTGCTCACAGGTATCTAAGATTACATTTGGTAAAGGAAAACAGGTGAGTGTGGGGTTGAAAACATGAAAAGACAAAATGTTTCAAACCTAACAAATAATCTAGATGAGTAAAGTAAAAGGCCGGAGTATGCGTTTCATTTACCACATATCCTCACAGCTTTAAAACCAGTTCAAGAGGTATAACATTCTGTTGCATGCGCCTGTTTTTTGGTGTCTTTAACTATAGGAAGGTATGCGCTCAGATAATCACATACCTTGTGTAGAATGTAATATATTTATATATATGTACCTATATGGTACTAAATACGTGATCTAATCGATTCTTATTTCCGCACAGAGCGAGAAAAAAAATTGATCATTTTAAATTTATTTAATCAACTAAAACATTTACATACCCACCTATTTTATAAATTTTCCTTTTAAAAAAAATATCTTTGAATACTGAGTTTTCTTTGTTTGGGTATGCGGCACATACCCCGCATACCCAGAGAATACACCACTGGTCTAAGATATGGGCCAAAAACCATTTTTTTCTTGGGAGGAAAGAAGTGTACCTGACAGTGTATTTAAATAAATTGTCGAAACAAATTAAACTGAAATTACACTTTTACGACATTGCAGCTTCGTAATTCCTCGACCTTCAAAGTGTGGTAAATTTTAGCATACCATTCTTGATTATTATGGTAACTTTTGAACTGATTTAGAGTATAACTATGAGCAAAGCCACAGTAAAATCATTATAGTCGCTAATAAAGACAAGAAATGTATAATTAACGCGACGATTTTAAAGTCCAGATTTCTATAAAAATTGGAGAACTTGGAATCGTAATGTCTCTATGATTAAATCACATACTTCGAAATGCTTTACCGACACATTTTGAAAAAACTAGAATAAAAAAGATTCAAAAAAACTGATCAGAAGTAAATTGAAGATGCATAATAAAGTTATGTAGAATATTTAGACTATAGGTCTATTCTTTTGACAAAGGATGAACTCAGTTCAAGAACGGTTCAGAATAAGTATAGAAGGTGTATGAATAGTGTGCAGAAAAAATTATCAATTCTTGTATGACCAAAAGAACAGTTAAAAATTGTATGCGAACAGCCGTACTTAGTTTTACTTCCAGTGTATATTCTAACTTTTTTCTCTCCTCTCTCTTACCCACGATGCTAGCAAACTCGGTGTATTGCGGTTAGAAAACTATATTCGTATTTGGAACAGACCATATAATTCCTTCTTTCGATTTTTTCATAACTGGCTTACAAAGAGGGGTATAAATCTTTCTCTCAAAAACATAGAAAAAAATTGTATTTGAAACTCGTATCACCCCATCGAAGAATTCCTGGATACAGGATACAACATTGAATTCCTATTAAAAAAATAGTGAACGTATGCTTTCACTGTTTTGCGTATATAAAACAGAGATAGCATAATTTTACTATACTAGTCATGTTAAATTAAAGCTTTGCCTATTTTTATACGCTTTTATTGCAGTTACCAACCCAACGAAATATGACACAATTTAGAACCAGACCACTGTGATCGCTTTTATCGAGTTTGTTGTCATCAGCTATGATTCGGTACTATTCTGTAAATATTAAGGCAGTTAAAGAGAGTTATGTTTTTATATTTACAGAACTGCACCACGAAATCCGTTCCAAACAAACAAAGCTAATTTCAAATTATATAAAATAAAAGCATATTTTTTAAAAACTCGTTTTTAACCTAACTTATTAACACGTTCGTTCACGTTCGGCTGCTCAGTTGGAAGTGCATTTTCATTTCAAAATATTTCATTAAATTCAGTAACAAGAAATTTGACATCAATAAGTGCCAGACGTAGCGATAACTTTTACTGCACTTTTTTCACATTTCCCTTTCTTCAACTGCGGAAAGTGTATGCACCGTCTACACTTTTTCCTGAATTGAGTTTACACCGTTTTGAAAAGAACGCCAATACTTTGCACTAATGTCCCAAAGCACAATTTATGAACTAGAACAAGAACTCTTGCACTTTTTCGGCCAAAAGAACAAACCTTACGTAACTTTAAAACATACACATATTCGAACTTCTCATTTCCGCGGTGAATTAATTCCCAAATTCTGTATTGCTAAACAGTTGCGTCTAAATTTTACGCTGCCAGCGTTCAGTTCGTTTAATTATCAATGGTAACAAATCGTTGAACTAGATTTTATTTTAAATTATGAAAATAACTAGATTTGATTAATTCTGTAGGTGTTCATATCACCGGAGGATGTGGCTCTTCGAAATCAGGGTGAAGTAAAAAATGACGATCCAGATATAGAAAGACTGCGAAGGTAAGAATAAATTTGAACTGAGGCCGAAGTAACAGACAGAACTGATTTTAGCATTAATGAATTTCATATTTCAGAGCTCATCTGAACGACGTCGAGAATATACCAGCGTTCTTAATAACAGGATTATTATTCGTGCTAACGAATCCGAATGATCTTTTCGCTATGATGCTTTTTCGACTATACACAACATTTCGAATTCTTCATACAATTGTTTACACAATGATCGTAATAAGACAGCCCGCTAGAGCCCTAATGTTTGCAGGGGGACTTTTCGTCAACGTAACAATGGCCATCTTCGTAATAATTAAATTATTTCACCTATAATTGTTTTAATCAAAACAAAAAAGAAAAAAATATAAAAAAAAGAAATAAAGAGCTCATTTTAAACCAAAAGAAAAAGTTCTCTTTTTTTTTCACCCAAAGAGACAGCAAAAAACTTTTGAGAAAAGTATATCTGGGTACCCTGACTTACCAACCAAGTCCTTCGAAGTTTTATGCGAATATTAACATACCGCAAGTCCACTAACTAGTAAAATGATCGCAAATAGGAAGAAAGGACAAATTAAAAGTCAAGTATTGTAAATTATTGAAGTTGCCAGTCATTCAACATTTTATTGTTTGTTCAAATTTATTTTCAACTTATTTGATTTGTGACAATCTGAGAGGAAGTTTCAAGTGAAGATGTTGTCTTGGCAGCTGCGCCAACAGCCTCATTATAAAGGATTCCAAAGTAATGAAATGTGACAGAAACTTAGTGACTTTGGTAGGAGTAATATCTGCTTTATTAACTAGAATACTGTGGGATTTGACTTTGAGCTTGGGATTGATACATGAACACTTTGGAAATAAAAAGAATAATGCGTTACAGGCAATTAGGGGTCCGAAAAATATCGATACAATAACATACTAAATAAATTTTATTATTTAAAAAAAAAAGTTAATCTAAATTAGTATTTTTTTATTGGTGGATATGCCAAAATTTATGAAATAATTTTTTCAATTTTCAAAATCGCATTTTCTTCAATTACACTCTTCTAATTGGTTAATTTTCAAATATGAATAGCCTAGGACATTCTCCAGATGGTCAGGAACATTTTTAGTCTACTTTAATTAAAATCTATGAAGTAAGAAATTTGTTCTTAATTCCGGCGATAGATACACCAAACACATAAACTCTTCCTTATGCAGTCGGTAAAAACTAGATACTGATTTTCATCTAGTGTTTAAATTTATACTTATTTTCAGTGAAGATGATAATATTAATCTTAACAAAAAGAAAAATTTACCATACTGGTATACATTTTAATGGAAAAGCTGATGTATTGATCAAGCAGGCTGTCCATACTAGATCACTCGTCAATTTCTATTTAGTTAAGAATATTATCCTACACTTTCGATCCACACGCATTTTTCAATGGTCACATGAACGGTCACCTTTTCCTCGTGGCACTTTTTATTGATCTACTGCTTCCCTTTAGTTCGCCTCACTAAACATTTTCTCAAAAACAAAACTCAGAAGTAACGACTCTGTGCAAATGATCAAAACGTTATTATCTTATGTACGCATTCCGCTCATTTCGATATGCCAGCTCCCCTCTTTTCAATATCTATACTAGTTCAGTTCAGTTTAATAACCGAAACAAACGCTGAGGAACACTTAGCACTTAGAAGGTTTTCAATAAGAAAATAAAATTATATTATTCTTTAATTACAGGTAGTTCAATTTAAAAAACTGAGGAACTAGTTCATTAGAGAGCTATTCGATATTAGTAATAAAAAATAAACGAATTTTTTCCCTCGAAGAGGGCTGAATTTAATCCTGACCCAACCTCGCAAGTAAGTTCTGATAAATAGCTATCTTCTAAAAATGTGATCGTATTTGTATCATATGCACTGTACGTCTCACCATTTAATTCTTGATCCTGTCAAAAAAGTTTTTCAAATTTTCTATTCGAGAAAATCATTTTTGTATGAGGTTACGTGAGACGTGACGTCAGAAAACTGACACAGAACTAAAACCAAAGGGGTTGAATTGAGAATTAACTTGTGATAAAACTAGTACAGAACTAGAAATTGAACACAGCTACCGTAAGCCGTTTGTTTTCATTCTCAAAGTGTGTATGGGACTATGGGAATAATTAAATTAAGGAGTTGGTTCGTAAAAAATAAGCGGAACTGTAATGTTAAAATAAGCGTAACTGTAATATTCTGATTATGATAATACCTCCACTCAATTCGTCTTAATTCCTAATTCACAATAAGGGTATTTTGAGACTTAGATTTTCTAATTCCCCTCAAACGCAATCCAAATACTTGAAATAAAGTCGGTACCTTCTTATTGATGAAGTCTTGCATCAACTGCAATTCACGGGCATCCGATATGATTTTATCTTGACTATCAATGAATTCCGAAGTGCCGGTCAAGCTAAATTTTGAATGAGGTGGATCACGAACAACGTTCGAATTTGAAGTTAGGAAAGCGGGCGCACTACACGAGACAACATTCGCTTTTTCAGAATATGTTCTAGTATGTTTCCGTTGTTTTCTACGAGCGCTGGTGACTCCTGAATACGACTGTTGGGAACACGGCAGTTGTAGAACGCCACCATTTTGTATGCATTTGGTGTGAAACAGACTTTTACAATCTGTAATAAATAATACAAAAAAAATTGGAGCATCATTTGGAAAAATTTGGAAAGAGTATGGCCAAATAATAAACTGTCGCCAGAATCTGAAGTCTTGTAGCTGGCCTACCAGCAGCAAAAGCTGAAAAATTTCAACTTTACCAGCACGCTAGCTGACTGGTAAATCAGCCCATTCACACTGCGCTGCTTACCAGAAATCAGCATGAATTCATGAATTCTCAAACAGCGCTGCTAAAACAGTATTGTGTGAACAATGCTTTAGGAAGTTTTACTAAAGAATCTCTAAGACGAGTAGACGCATACGCCATTTTCTATCCAATTATGATTTTTGGATTGCATATACATGTTATTTCAATGGGTTGTGGCCAAACACAAAATCATTTTTACCAATTATGGATAATTTTAATAACATGAAATTAATTATTTAGATAATTGAGAAGAATTTCTCAGTGGAATTTTGAATTTAAATTGATGAATGTGAACAAAAACACGGAATTATATACAGTTTTCCCAGGACAGGAAATAGAATATGCAAACATTTGTCTTACAGGCCCTCAAGTTTCACTTCAAAAATAAAAAATTCAGCAAGTAAGTCAGAATTCTTATTACGTAATATGTACTCAATAAACAACTAAACTAATAATTGTAAAAATTCTAGCCAGAAACTGGAATTTTATTTTTGCGACACCCACCTGTAAATTAAACAATTTTGTTGGGCTTGATGGAACAAAGAGTAATGGATTTCTACACGATGAAAAGAAAAAGTAGCTCCCAATTACTTTCTCTCATGGCTCGATTTATTTCTCAAACCTCTCAGTTATATTTTCTGGTGAAATAGGTATTTGTGATACAAGTGTAGAAAGTAGGTGATTTTGGTAAGACCATGATATTTGTTACATGAACCGAAGGTGAATGTTTCAAATCACACGGGTAACAATCTTCTACTTCCCGCGCATGTCAAACACTATTTTTTAACACCTCCCATAAAAAAAAACTATTTTTGGTGGAATTTTTTTTTAGAACTGAATAATAATCAATAATATATTACTTTTTGACAAAAAGATTACAACGCTCTTTTTATCCCCCTCCCCCACATCTCCCTGAAAAATTTAAGACAAAAATTCAAACTACATTTCTAGAATTTTATTAAATTATAATTTTTCTTTCCTTTATTAGAATGTTAAAAATTTAAAATTATTACTATTCAGCTCGATAAAAAAATATTTTTTCTCATACATTTTTTTAGAATCGAGGTGCTGGTGTTGCATAAAATAGCGTGTAACATACGTACAACTTCGATCATTCGGTGTATGAATAACCAGGTGAACACAAAAATTGGGTAACATTAATCACCTAAAACCCCAAAATGGACACAGGTTTTACTTGATTTCACTAGATTCACAGCACAGTCTTTAGACAGTTTTAGATGTACTAAACAAGTAGAGTGAAAACAAATGAAAAAACCTACTGCGCAGCATGCTTGGAAAGCTTTTTCCATTTCAGGGTTTTAAAATTATTATACATTTCATTAACATCAGTGAAATAGGCTGTTGCGTATTCATGCACCCATAATTATGATCAAAGTCATGGAAAGTAGGTGGTTGATACTTCTATGATCTACATTACTCACCTTCGACTCATATTGCAAAAATCACATTTGTACCAAAATCACCTCGGTTTCACGCTTGTATTACAAATAACTATTTTAGTACAATAAATTATCTGGTTAATTAAAATGAAAGGAGAAAACCAATATCCTACGCAGTTAAATAATTTTCAGTACTGAATGAGAATTTATAATTTCTACTTATGAACACGACTATAGTCCGTCCAACGAAAGATGATCCCTGCGTCTTAAAACAACGTTGCCAAATATTCATATTTTCACGTAGGTAATCGTATAATTCGTAATCCGCATATTTCAACTGGCAATAATGCGTACATAATCCATGTAAAATTAGACAGTTGATGCGGGTTGCGTTTCGTTTTTGGGATCAACTCTCGTTGGATGGACTATAACACAACTTATCGAAGCGTTGACAAGCACATAGATATTTGTTAAGCCACGTCATTTCTGCTAAGAAGACTTGGTAGGTGTGTTTAATTTCAGAAAGGCAAAGTTACCTACATCTACTTATCTGTAACATAATTTGTCTAATGATCTCCCTTTAGAACATTTAATACTAAATGAAAAAACCTGATTGATACCTCAATGGAAAGGTTATGATCTTAGGTGGTGACAAAATTTATTATTTTTTCAATTTGAACTTTCTTTCGAGTCTAATGAAGCTTTAAAAAAAATTTAGGGTATGCCTAGATCGCGCAGCAAATTACAAAAGTGAGGAGCAAAACTTTTTTTTTCAGGATTAGATCGCACAACGAATTTCAAAATGAGGAATAGAACACGTATGTGCTGGTAAATGATAACCTTGTAAACGTGAACTTTTTTATCATAAGCTAATGGAATAAGTAGGTATAATTTATTTAAACTGTCAAAAATGTGGGGCAATGGCGGTTTGTTCTATATCATAAGTATGAAAAATGTAGCAAACAAAACGATAGTATTAATGACAATAGTTTCCTATTAACAATTACATTGATGTGCATTGAGTAATATATTTGAGAAATAAAATAAAAACAAATAACAAATTTTATTTAAAAAGATGAAAAAAAAAACCGACTGCGTTAATCTGAATGAATAGCTGTTATTGGTGAATATACCCAAATTTATGAAAATAATTGTTTCAATCTTAAAATTCTCATTTTCTTCAATTACACCCAGCTAATTTTTTAATTTTCAAATATGAATAAGCCAGGACATTCTCCGGATGGTCAGGAACATTTTAAGCCTACCTTCATTAAAATTTATGAAGTAAGACACTTGTTCTGAGTGAAAGAAATTTTGTTAGTTCCGCAAACAGACGTATTAAACACGTACCGTACGCAGTCGGTAAAAAAAAAAAGTCAAGATAATTTTTCCTCATACTATCGAGTGATACATCGTGAGATATGTTTTCGAGGCAAAGGAATTCAAATTTCTGACCCAATTTTGGATTAAATCAATTTTTGGACCCTTTTGGAACATAAAAAGACGGTAAAGGAAATTGGTTTTGTCTATTATTGAGAGTGCATAACAGAGTATATTTTGCGATCAAGTCCAATTTTTGATTGAAACAATTTGTTAAAATATTCAGGGCCACAAAAAGGTTGTTACAATAAGAGAAGGCAAACAGAGAAATAGATGCTAAGCAAGTGAAACGGCGGATAACAGCTCGTACACACAATTATTTCAACCGCCGACTGAGACTGAATTTAATTTTCATTCTATCACTTCTTTAGAAATACTTTAGCTTTTCCGCCGAATATTCAGATACCCAAGTTAAAAATCTGAACATTTCTCATTCATGTCATTTCTGACATACAGACTTGAATCAGAACCTGCATGTAAACGAAATTTCAGCTCTTGGATAAAGAACTATTAGTTCCTAGTTCTGTAGGGATTGATTTATAAACCTGTACAGTAGAACCAATTTTGAACCAACCTTCACCAAAGTACCGAGGTGATTTTGGTACAAAAGGGGTTTTTGCAATATGAGTCGAAGGTGAGTAATGTAGATCATAGAAGTATCAACCACCTACTTTCCAAGACTTTGATCATAATTATGGGTGCATGAATACGCAACAGCCTATTTCACTGATGTTAATGAAATGTATAATAATTTTAAAACCCTGAAATGTAAGTGGGAAACAGCCACTAAAATATTACTCAATAACTTTTTTATTATACCACTAAAATCAACCATACAGAGAACACCCAAAAATAAAAGTGGTAAACGGGTTTTTCATTCCATTTCGAGCATCGTGAGGTAAAATGACTGGTGTATTTAATATACAACTATATTGGCTCATTTTTATATTAAAAGAAGGCAATGTATAAAGAGGTAAAATTCTAGGATTCACCAAAATCACAATTACCGGAACATTTATGTCCTTGGGTGACGACGGCATCCATCGGATTCGAGCAAAAAGTGCAACGATCTTCTTTGGAAAAACGATTAATTTTTCTAAATCTATGACCAGCGATGGTGAACATCGTCGTTCCCTTCCACATTAACAACTCGTACGAAGGTGAATGCGTGACAGGTGGCTTGCGGGGAACTTCTGCCGGCGTTGAAGTTTCTTCCTGAATAGACAAAACCTGAGCGGCCGGATCACTGTTTCGTCTTTTTAGATCAATGACAGGTTTACTATAAACGGCGAACAAATTAATAAATATAAATATGATCGGTGGGATTGAAAATCAAATTATTGATTAGGGAATACCTAAATGGTCTGTTCGTCCTTAAAGAGCTTAACTCAGTGGCCTTTTCAGTAGACGGATGGTAGGAGTTCGTCGATGAAAATGTATTTCCCGAGTCATTTTTCGATGTTCTGTGGTCGGCCAAGTTTCGTCGCCGGGGAAAACGGGCAGGTGCAGTCGGTTCACTCGATAAATGCGCAGATCTAGACGGTAGTGGTTTTCTTGGAGCTTGGAATTCACTTTCTTGCCAAGGAGTCGTATTGTAATCGTCAACTTCGCTATCGCTATGAACGTTTATCATCGAATCCGATTTTTTCGTAACACCTGCAAACAAGAGAAATTAAAAGTTTGGGAAACAAAGACGGAGACACGATACTGTCTACAGAAAAAAATAATTGAACCATTAGGAAATAAATTGATAAAACTAAGTTTTAGCTATAATCTTTCCGAGATTTGACGAAAAATTTCCCCAAGATCTTACAGCGCTGTTTGGAGCTAGATTCAAGTACAGGGATTAAAGTGAAAAACAAAAAAAATCATTCTCCGAAGATATGTGAGTAGGATAACAAAATTCATTTTCCCTTGAAAATTGATAATCATAATATAGTTCCCACAGATATTTATATCAATTTTTCAAGAAGATCGGAACCGATAAAATTATCTTTCGAAGAAAAGCTTCCTCGGGAATTTCAATTCTACAGAAAAAAAAAAACAAAAAACCGCGAACTAAAATTTGTAACAGAACGTATTAAAACTTGAATATTTAAGATATTCTACTCCTAACGGAATTCAATAAAATAAAATAAAATATTGATACGTACTCATAATGGCTTGTATCTGTTTTTTGGCTTTATGGAGAGTTTTCAAAGGTACTGGAGGAACGGATTCATCATTTTTCTGTAGCGCAGGATCAGCACAAGAGGATTTGCGAAATTTTTCTAAAGAGCCAATAAAATTCCATTTATGAAATACTTTGAATATTATTTCACTTAATTAATTTGAATCATGGTTATACGCGAATGAAAATATTATTGACGCACCTAACATTAATTCATCATTACAGAATTTCTCAGTTTTATTTTTAGATAATAAAATCGATTTCTTCTGTATTTCATGGTTCAGTATAGTAGCATTTGGATCACCGATTCTATGGGAAAAAAAATCATAACTAAAAATTAAATGGACTTATTAACAAATATTCTACAGAGATCGAATAACTATGAATAAAGTCGCCACGAATTATGAAAAAACATTTTTTTTGTACTTCAAGCGTATAAAGTTTTACCCTGATTTGACGAACGACGAATTCATTAGAAATAAAACTAGACATTGTGGATATAATTCACTTTTCAGCAATTGATTCTAATATTTTTTAAGCACCATAACTATGGAACAAAATCAGTCGATAACGTGAACGTATTAATTTTAGCAGGGTAAGAAATAATCAAACCCATTTAAATTATTATTTTGTCAATTTCTAAAAAAAAGGTTTATTTTGAAACTTCCTTTTCAAGTTCACCAAAACATGTCAAGCAAACCACGAGAGACTAAAACTGATGACGAATAAGGTTTGTAATGTGAGGTTTCCACATTAATATATTTACTTCTTCATCAACATAAGAAATAACTCACTTCCAATACGAAATCTAGAATATTTTAGCTTTCCGAGGAAATGACTTTAAAGTCATCAAATTAATATTTTTCATTTCTATTTTAGATCCAATTATTTCACTTACATACCTTAATAACTCGACACCAGCTACTACATCATCCAAATTTAAAAATTCGGATTCGTTGTCAGCATGTGACGCAATACTGTAAACACGAGTAGATCAGTAATCCCACATCCAACATATTAATAAAAGCTGATCGATATAAAGTAAAATAAAACTAACTCAGAGTGAACATGATCTTCAACTTGTTTGAACACGTTGGTTGAAATATACGTCTTGGATTCTCTCGACGCATTAATACGAGCCGTTTCCATAAATATATTTTCTTCTTTATTCTTCTTCATCCCCTACGAAGGTAAAATAAAAAACGTTGCAAAAATCACAATAAAAAATCATTTATAAGATTAGATACGATTCTTTTTTACTTGTTGATCTTTGATTCGACGTCTCGCTAAGTAGCCTCTAGCATGAGCCTGAAAATTGATGACGCTCGAACGCAATTTACGGTACCACGTGCAAGTTTTATGTGCTTTCCACTTAGATTGAATGCAAGCAGCCGCCGTATTACAGCTTCGCATTCGATTTGTCAGTCTTTGGGCATTAACCATTCTCCACCAAGACTGAAAAAAACAACAAATTAATTTGACGAAAAACTTCATTATAAACAGAAAAACAAACTTCAAAATCTATTTACTTGCAAACTAGTTACAGCTTCTCTTAATCTCAAAAATCTTCGTCTTTCAAGTATTACTCGAAACCACCTCTGAAGGATAACAATACTCGCCATAATTTGCTGATGAAGCCGATAATCGAGTTTTAATTTTTCGCATTCTCGCATGAAAATTTTCGTTCTACCTAACTGGTAATTATCACGGTTTAGGTTCAACTTGAGGAGAAAATCGCGAACATCGCTTTGAGAACTAAAACATATCAATTAGACAAGTTATGTTCCATTAAAATAAGCTCTTATACCTACATACATGAAAACATATATTTAACAAAAAACAAACAACACTGCATTTAACTGGCATTGAAGGAAATTACCTTAGAAGTCCTTTTGGCAATAAGATTCTATACAGATGAATGAATTCTTCGTACGACAAGCGGACGTTGTATCCAGCTTGACGAATTCTTACGGTTTCCAACATTCCTGTATATCTTAATTGTCTCTGCACAGTATCTTCGTCGAATAAATTTGGAATCTACAGTATTTTCATTTCAATTAGAGGTACATAAAAAAAAAAACTAAACGAGATTAAAAATACAAAAAAGAGTAATGAAAATTTTCACGAACTTTTTCGCTGTTGCTTTTGATACATCGAATGAAAAATGGATTAGCTTGATTTAGAGTTTCCATAAGACTGTGCAAAGATAACTGAAACTGAGCAGATACGGTCAAAGGTTGCTTGCGAACCTTAGTACACAATGCAGTTGTGTAACTTTGAGTTCTTCCAACCAATGTTTTAACGCTTTGCAAGTTTTTCAAACCTTTTTTGCCTTTATCACGGGGTCTGAATGATTTATTTTTTCTGCAATCGTCAAATTCAATGATTAGAAAAATAACGTACAGACAGCTGCACGAACATGTAAGAAAATATATACAAAAGAGAAATAACGACGAAGATTGAAAGAGTAGAGCCAGGAAACTTAAAATTTAAGTCAGATCAAGTTTTGTGGTAAAAAAAATGCAATGCATAAGACATTTTTTTTCTAAATTGCAAGTTTTCCAGTGTGAAATTTTCAAAGATGGTAATAACATATCATTTCAACAAAATTATTCAAACTCAAAACCAAGCGAATTTATAGGACATAAATAAAAAAAGATGCAACGAGAGATTAAAATCTATGCTTCAAGTTACTATCAAAGAACTGTTGTCTACTACATAATATAAAAGCTAATGACATGCTCCTACTCTATAAATATACCAAATTCTATTATTTAGACTGCAATATCAAATTTAAGCACTAAAGTTAAGCCATAATTAATCAACGTCGTTAACGCGAAAATTAAAAGACGGTAATATCAATAATATATTTTTACTTGTACGTTTCAAGGGGACTACCCAGGTATCCACTCAGTATTTTTATCTCATTTCCCAAAAATGATTAGCAGAACAGAATTTTATAATTACAAAGACTGAAATTTCTGCTGAATTTTAGCTAATAATTAGTATATGATAAGTATAATTTGAACAAATTTTCCATCAAACAAATAATACAAAAAATAATCATTTATTCTTCAACTACTTTTTTTTTCTTGAATATGAAAGAAAATTTTAATGACAGGTTTCAATAAAAAAGTACACAATCATTCATGACGAACTAAGACAAAGAATCGGAAATGATAAAATTTTTTAAGACATGATGAAACCGATAGCGCCGATAATTTTCATTCACGATACTCCCAATCTTTCTTACGTGAAAATATTATATTTACATGAATTACATGGTCAACTGAAAGTTGAAATAATTGAAACGAAGTTCTAACTTCACATCATATCAGTAAATGCATAATTAGAAATTAAATGTGCCGGTATTTTATAAATACACGATAAAAAACAAAAATTACAATGTAACCATTTACAAATAAATAACCATCACCACAGAGAAGAAAGGTAAATAAATCCAATGCCAAAAAAAGAAAAGGGTCTATCACAATCATCATGAAGTATTCGAAGCGATTAAGAAAAAATATGTTCGATCAAAAGAAACGTTGAAAAATCATTTTTTGCAACGAGTGTTCGAATTTCTGTCTAAGGCATGATGAAACGGGCCAATTTTAGAAGTCTTACTTGCCACCTACTTTGCTCACTACTCCATTTCTTTTTCTCATTCCTTAACTTCTTTACTTCTTTTTTTCACTCCTTATTAGTGCCCACGCATCAATTTATTTTCTCACGCTTAATTGGTTCCTACAGTTTCCTCACATCTTTTAATAACTTATTCCAGCAACTTAATTTAAATTATTAATTTCATTTTATTTTTTCAAAAATTCTTTTTGACGCGACAGGGCTTCAAACTATCAATCATCAAGTTAAAAAATAGACTCTCAGCTAACTAGGCTGAAAGAGCTAATTAATGGAACGGTGAAAGTTACTTTTTATTTATTTGTATCAGTTAATTTTTTTTCAATTTCATTAATATTCCACATAAAATATATCAGTTGCAAATGAGAATTTTATTTCACGAGGAAGGGAAGGTTTTGGATATTATTTTTTTATATTTCGTTTTAATTTTTGCCTATTTCCTTTTTTATCTCTCCTTTTTCGTTATTTTTTCTTTCTTTTTCTTCAGTTTTCTGATTGTTTCACTCACCTTCTGTTTTATTCTCAAAAGCTCAAAAACAGTATTCGAACACTTATTATAAAAAATGTAGCATAATATACTATTGTTCTGCGTAAAATAAAAATTTCGGAAGTACCATTTGATGCGATTGAATAGTACCTAGTCACTACTTAGCGACGATAAAGCTTCAATGCTCTTGATTTAGGTCCCGTTTTTCATTGACCTCGAAAAAGGGTTAGGACTAGCGTTTGTAACTAAAAAATTAACACACATTTTTTTTATCGCGAAAAAAATAAATGGTTCGAGATCGGGGTCAAAAATCATTTTCTATTTGGGAGGAAAAAAGTGTAACGATAAGGGTATTGTTTAAGTACGCTTTTCATCCTTTCAATAGGAAATACGAGTAATTGTTTTCGATTGTATCAGTAATTTTTACAAGTCTGCCAAATATTTAAAAAATTTATGGACGTACGTATACAAATCTTGTACAATTATCATTCTCACTATCATTAATAACCTTCTTAAAATAGTACTGCAGTTATAAGAGTACATTACTTCCCACTACCTCCAAACTCCGAAAGTGTGATGAAATTAAGCATTTCATTCTTGATTATAAGGTAACTTCTGAACCGATTTAGCGTATGATAGTGAGCGAAGCTACAGGTAAAAAGATAGTACATATACACAAATTATGTCAAAACGGGAAAATGGTGCCATTAGATTTCTTTTGTCGTGAAACAGAAAATTTTCGTCATCTCCACTATGAGATTAATTTTAGTAGGCCGTTTGCAAGCAAACTGGGTAAAAAATGGTAGAATTTTGCAAGAATAAGGCAGTTTTGCTACACCAACTGGTAGGCTACACATCATATTTCAGGCCTGTATATACATGTTGTCCCAAGTAATGGAAATGAACAATCAGAAAAACGATGAAAAACATTACATGTTTCGTATGATTAACATGGATATGTTTTTTAGGCAGATGGTCAATCCAAAATTTAATTAGACATTTTTACGTCATAGTCACGAAATCTGTTACGGTGGTACTTAATACATATTATATTGCAAGCCCTAAAGCGCTGCGAACGCTTCGCTTATGCTGACCACCGGGTATTAAATATAATACAGGATGCAAGTAAAATCAAAAATGACACCTCTTTCACTATCAAAATATCCTTACCTTCTAAGGTATCGACAATTTTTCATCTTACTTTTATCTATAAAATTCGTGTAAATGGTAATTTCTAAATTAATAATTACCTATATTTATTCATTTATTTAATTAGATTATTTGAAAAAAAAATTTTTTTGATTATTGCCATTGGGCCTGAATGAGATGAAAAAAATTTTAATTCAATACCGTAGTAGTGGGAATAATAGCTTAAAAAGTGGTGCCGTTCCTCGTTGCAGCATTTAGATGAGTGTGCATCCTCTAGTACATTTAATACTCTGTGATGCTGGCTCGGTAACACTGTTTAATTCGTTACTTTGATGGAACAAGGAAATAGTTGGCGCATGCGCAAAAATATTTTAATAATTTTCGTATAATTTACAATTAGACTGAAAAAATGAGGTAGTAAGTTTATTATATTGATGATGATGTTGACGGCCCATTTTCACTATGTGTAAATATAATAATATGGATATGGCGCGAGATGTTGAAGGGGCGCCCTGGTCATGGGCAGTGGTGGACATAGACAGGTGGAATGCGAGAGCTTGAGAAGCACCCCGGTAAGAGCAGGTGACAGGGGATAGCAGGGGGAGCTGATGTCATAATTCTGAACTTGAAAATTTTAGCGGGCAAGATCAGAGGTTTAAGGGGCGTGGTGTTAATTTTAATTATTTTATTTCAATATGACCTACGTAACCAAATTTACAGTTTACTATTAATTTTTTTCGCCAAAACATTTTTTATCTATACCTATACCTACTTCCATATCTCCGTACTTCTAGTATATATGAACACTTCGGCCTCGAATGTTTTCTCCACTCTACATTAAAATATTGAATCGTGGTGGTTATGCGGACCCGTAGTGCAGAAAACATACTTCATACATCCGTGATTCAAAGTTTTTCCGTGGAGCGAAAAAAATAATTTCAGATATCTTATTTAAATTATTTGGGACAAGTATATGCAAGCCTGTCATATAACGTACAGCCCACACGATTATAAAAAATATCAATATGCTAATTTCTTTGGCCAGTTTTACGTCTACATCCATCTTCATTGAAACATAATGTAGATTATGATTTTAGAAGGGAAAAAAAACCTTTACCATTCCCTATGAAAGTTTTGAAAAAGTTATATTGAAATTTCTTAAATTTTACGGAAATTATATTTCTAAGGAAGCATTTTCATTGTATATCACGTATTTATCAAGGGAACTGGGAAAAACAGAAAGTAGTCTCACATCGAAGCCCCTCAAGGGGAAGCCAATGGTATGGGGTAACTGATTTTCATCATTTATCTAGGAGCCCGCTACCATCTCATTTGAGGTGTAAAACCTTTTGTTACTTCAAATATCGTTTTAAATTAATTTTACTCAAGGGTAAATAAATGAAAATTCGGAAAATTCCTAAATCCTCCATTTCAAACTCCTATTTTGATATGATAATCGAACGAATACTTCAAACGATTAAAAAAAATTAAAAAAAAAAGGGGGGGAGCAATAATTTAGGTAAGAACATTAGTAGAGGTATATTAATTTGGCAGCAGAGAAAAAAAATAAGGTATGGCCGAATATCTTGATGTATACCAATATGTCGATTAATATGCTCACTGAGATTACATAAATGAAACACAAAATACGCGAAGAATATTGATCAAGTGATAGTGAATCAGTAAATGTAAGACAGAAAATCGTATGAAAATGTGAAAAGCTATCTTCAAATTCATTCGTCCGTACTGGTTTTAATTCAAATTATTAACGATCTATTGGTATAAATTAGAGAGCGAAAGTTTTTCATTTAACATAATAAAATGTCTAAAATGTTTTTATAACAATTTTAACGTTCAAATCGATCAGCGAATAGGGTTTTTCACTGCCGGAGCGAACCTAAATACTCTTGAGTCAATTGACAAGTAATTTATCAAATTTTTATTAAATGTTTCCCAAGAAGAAAATTTTTTTCTTATAAAAAAAAACAAACAATTTTTTGTGAGTTACGTGTCTCGAAAAATGTCTTAACGTTTACGAAAGCAAGCAGAAACTAATATAGTTTCACCATATGTCAAACCCGTAACTGACGAGACACTGACAGTCATTCATTATTTTTGTTCTCATCTGCCAAATAACGAGAAAAGCTGCGAATATACGTGTCCACCTACATCACAATTTGAGTGGCCCTTTCAAAAACATCCGCTTCTTCGGCGTACAATTTACGCCGATGATTCACAATTTCGTTATGTTTGGAATTTTTAATGTCGCATACGGAAATCTCATCGCCGCAATTCTGCTGCGATACTCTTCGTAACGCCGTGTGCCTGTTGTTACCATGGTGGTGTAATTTACGTAAATTCTGTTTAGCGTTTTTCTCTTGCCCCGAAATTCGGTTCACGTCGTAATTGGCGGCCGAAATAACATTTAAGTAGTCGCTTCTCGCACCACGCGGTACGGTACGATCGTTGCTTAATAGCTCTTGACCCCCAATGTAGCGTGGACAAAATCTGAAAACGTATATTATAACAAATAGGTACTCAACAAAAAGTTCGAGCATGTTGGACGACATGCAAAGTCAAAAGAAAAGGTGGTGAAAATGAAATAATCGGACGCAAAAATCGCACATCGAATGAGGACAGTATACTGAATACGCAGAAGAGGAAAATACTGAATAGATTACCCAACGTTGCCGAAATAAGACCCTAACGAAATCAACGAAAAACTCAAGATGAATAAAATAAACAATAATATAAAAAAAAAGATACGAAAAGGAAGAACGATTCGACACATTGAATAAGTATTTAACCCATTGATTTTCCATCACTGTTCGACGATGACAAAAATATTAGTGTAGCTATTTGGAAAATACATCAACAACTACATAATGCAACTGAAATATATAAAAAATAAAAATAATTTTCTATAAGCAACAAAATTATTCCACTAAATACACTGAAATATACAAAACACACAAGTTGACCTACACGATGTTTAAATTAATTTTTTTTTTTTAAACGGGAAAAATAAAGAAGAAAAAAGACGGAACATGCAAAAAGTATTACACAAGCATTGTCAAAAAAATTCGAACTACTTTATTGAATACACTTACACAATCCAGTTAACAGTTAAATTCAACGAGGAAACTTTTATCAAATGACTATGTGATGAAAAGGAAAAAAGAAACAAATTGAAAAAAAAAATCCAGTTATGATTTTGAAAATTAGGATACGAATACACTGAATTTTTTGTACAAGTAATTATTTTAATCATCACTCGCCAAAATATAATGATAAAATTTATGAGACGCCATAAAAATGACGCACGAAAAAATCCGTTTAAATGTCTTTTTAATTCGAGTGTAAAAACGTAATATATTATACTGAATAAATACCTGATTAGGCCGTCATTCGGATTTTGGTTGCGATATCGATTCTGCAAGGTGCCGCTTTTATTTCCATCTATAACAAACATAATTGATTAGTAATATGTTTTCCAGTAATTCAATGAAAATGAAAAAAAAAAAAAAAAAAAAAAAAAAAAAAAAAACAGTATTGCTAGGGCTAATTTTTAAAAAGGATACGTGGACCTATAACTTGGACAGGAAAATTTCTAACTTAAAGCAATGAAGAATACAAAATGATACATCTTCATATTTAATCAAACCAACTAACAATTTTTGTCATTCAATGCAAAAAAAAAAAAAAAGGCGCTTCAATACCTATCGGGGTGTACTGAAACATTTAATGTAGTACACATTTTATTAACTGCCACATCTTCACTATATACAAGAAAAAAATACGCTACCATAACCCTTCAAATAAAAAATAAATAAATCTCTCACTGGATTACCGAGGTGGAGTCGACGATCGAAAGAAAAAAATATTATGGGTTACAACAGTTGATGTGGTTGTGTACATGGGTAGTGAACATGCACACAATATATACAATATATGCCTACTCACACACACGTTTTTTTCTTCTCTTTCTCCTCTCATTTGCACTGGAACTTGCACCGAGATTCACGTCGGCTGCCTTCACGTCTTAGGAAAACACAAATATGTACCACAAATAAAAGGTATGCCTAAAATTCTCAGTACTAAAGATTTTGCATTAAAGTAAAAATTAAGATTTTGCCACAAACGTGACATAAAGAATTAATTGTATGCAACTCCATTAGGTAATTAACAGCAAGTTTTCTTCCCTCATTTTGGTACTTACGGTACATACACATCATTTTAAGTTAGATGACTACATTTTCGTTGATTTTGGTCTTAAGACCAAAAAACCCCCTCTGACTCGAAAATCAGTGTTGCTAATGAAAAATTATTAAAATCCTGTTTAAAATAAAACATTGTTATATTCAAACATTTTTTATTTTGAAAAAAACGTATACAGATTTTTACTGATGATTTCTTAGCTGCTATTTAAGTCAAGCGTTGAGGTAAGTAGTGCTGAAAAAGGAGGAAAATTTGCAAAAATTTAATAATACAAATTTATTTCATCATAATAGACTTGTATGACTCCGGCAACCTACATATTATTTGCCAGAAAAAAGTGGTGAACTTAACCGCATGGCCATCCGTTGTAACGGGTGAATATATTATTTATCTATGGGCAAGGTGCGGCTGGTCCCCACCAACCTTTGACGTTTTAGTGCATTTTCAAGAACCTATGAAAAAGCTCCAATCATGAGGTCACTCAAATTTTTTTGTATAAATTATATAGATATAGCGCGCGCACACTCACACTCTCACACACACAAAAATGGATATGAGCTTTTAAGTTTATGTTCGCCTTTTTTCCTTAATCGACAAACTGACACATTTCTACGTGGCTCTTAATCTACAACAATTAGTTCCATCCAAACTTAAACTGGAAATTTGAATTCAATACCATGAAAATCTTCTCTCTACAATACAAGAAAAAGTTATACTGACCCCTTTTTTGTGATCTCAAATGATCCAACAATTTAGTTCAATCAAAATTTGAATTCAATGTCCCGAGAAACATATCCCTTGACAAAGCACTCAATAATATATTAGGGATAATTGATAGGAAAACTATCGATAGTTTTTTGGTAACAAAGTTGTTACCAAAAACTACTGTTTTACCAATTTTTTTATTTTTCTTGCTTTTTTCAATGGGTTATAAAAAAGTTTTTCATTTTATTTCGTAACTAGCTGCCCACAATGTCAGCTTCGCTTGACAGATGTGTTTGTTACTAACCTAAGATATCCGAAAGTTCAAACATTCATGACTTTGCCACCTGGGGGATACATACTTCCATGTTAGATAAAAACCTTCCTTGGGATAACACAAATAATTCCTCAAAATTTCAAAGCAATCAGTGAAGAACTTTCAGAGATCTTAGGTTAGTATCAAACAAACATTTACATTTCTATTTATATAGATTTTATAACTGTCAGTATATGATTATAATTAGATCTAAAATTTGAATTCAGCACCATCAAAAAACATGTTTCTCAACAAATCACTCAATAATACATGAAAAAATTACTTTATCCATCCTTTGGTGGTCCAAACAACTAATTCAATCAAACATTCAACTGGAAATTTGAATTCAACGCCCCAAAAACAAATCCAACCATACATCACTCGATAATATATGAAACAATTGGTTTAACCTTTTTTTACAGGTCCCAACAGATTTAACAATTAATTCAATCAAAAAGCAGACCCACAATTTGAATTCAGCCCCTTAAAAAATATATTTCTCAATTATTTTCTCAACCCTCTTTTTGTGGTCTTATATCCCGAAAAACATACACAGGTGTATCACTTATTATGTATGATAAAATGATCTTAATCTCCATTTTGAAGTCACATGGAGCCAACAATTGGTTCAATCTTAAATCACACCAAAAATTTGAATTCCACGCTTCAAAAAATATATACAATTTTAAATAACGAAGTAAATTCCATTAAATGTAGCATTATCAAGTTTAGCGACTGTTTTTTCTCTGCCCACCTCATACATGCAGCTCTATTAGTCTAGCCTTAATCCATTTTCTTCTTTAAATAAATTTTCTTATCCTAAGTTCATAAAGAACGCATGTACAAAAATTCAGAAAAATCTTTTAGGTATATTCTGAGATTAGCTTAGATATACACATTTCCAAACTTTCATATTTTATATATATTAGTTATTATTTATACAATTACTAGCCTCCCCTGGTGCCAGTTTCGCTTCGCTCAATCACAGGAGTAGGAGTAGGGGGCTATTTTATCAATAATTCTACTACTTTTTTATTTTCATTTTTTTATCAATAAATATAAAATTATAACATACAGGATCTCATACATATTCAAAGCTGAAATTAAGATATTTGTAGTACAATGATGGCAATAATGTTTTTTCAGATTTATTCAGATGTCATTTGTCTTCAGATTTACAAAAAAAAATTCAATAAAATTATCTTCAGTATTCGATAATTTAATTTAAAATGAAATCAAATTAAAGTATCTATTATCATTTTTTTAACTTCAACCAATAGGGAATGTCGGTCTTACCTCAGTGATCCTGATCACTCATTTGCAGGCCATCTACTTCCATCTTAAATCCCAAATGATAAAAAATTCCCCTCCCAAAATACTAACAACAGTACAGAAATTACTGGTCATCAAACTGTACTCTACAATTTCTTTAATTTGAAAAAAAAATACCAAACTCAAACTGTAATAATACAGAGAAAGAGAGAGAGAGAGAAAAAAAGGATATTTAGTGAAAGGAGAGACAGAAATATTAATTTTTTTTCCATTTCTCTTTTATTTCATCCTTATTTAATCCTTTAACTGACAATAACTGAAAGAATTAATGAAAAATATACGCATTTTACTGTACTGCTCAGGTTATTATGAATAGATCATAGTAATAGTCAGCCTATTTCATCAATAAGAAAATGAGCTTTGTGCTGATAGAAAAATAAAACAATTCAGTTCAGAAGTTTTGAAGATTACCCATTATGCACACACATATTATGGAACAATTTTATATGTTAGTATAGACAGATACAACGTGGACCTATTGGGAATAAATTGGCAACAAACTCTGAAAACTGAAAGTCAGCGACCTATTTTTTAGCACTTCAATTCAAACTGATTTAAATCATTCAACCATCGGCTCATTGAGGGAATGGTGAATTCAACGTTGGGCTTAAAAATTCCCAATTCCAATCCTTGGAAGAAATTTACAATTTTTTGGTGTTTTGTTCCCCTTCCCAAACTTCTTGGGATCTCCATTATTGTGATTTTTTTCAATTTTTGTGAATGAATGAAGTAGGTCATTCTGGCATATGGGGCATATTTGATTTATATAGTATCAGTGCAGAGGCACAGATGCATTGCATCAGTTCCCAAATGTTCTTTTTTGGAATGCATTCACGCCAGAGTCTAATTTACTGAGGCACCAGTGTATTGAATCAGTGCCCAAATGTTCTTTTTTGTAATGCATGTGTCCAAGTTTAGTGTACTAAGGTAATAATGCACTGCATCAGTGCCTAAATGATCTGTTTTGCAATCCATCGGTGTCAAAGTTCCATGAACTGGCCATCCATGCATTGCACTAACACCCAAATACAACTAGAAACTGCTTGACTATTTTACATTGGCCATATTATGCACATAGTTGCCACACATCTCATGTCAATGTTGTTAATAAAATGCTTGAAAATCGAAACAAAAAATCTGATACAATAAAACAAATTGATATTTGGAACTCTTGTTTTGAGGCGCACTGTCTTGCATGGACCATCATTCGTTGGACGGATTATGGGCTATTGCATATTTGATTTAAACCATTTCCCCATTCACATACGGTTAGCAATGTGATAATATGTTAGGTTCTAGCAAGTGTAGGCAAAATTCTCAAAACAATGATTCGAATCGCGAATCACGAATACTTTCAGTTCAGAGATTAAAAGTGACTCCCAAAAATCATTTTTCTACAAATCCTCAAAGCCTCAAACGTTAAATAATTCTGTTTGACTTTGATATGGGAAAAAGTTCTGAACATTCGAGTATTTTTTGATAAAAAACTGTTCTATTTAGAAAAGTGAGATATAAAAATTCTTTGAAGAGGCTGTTTAATTTTGCAAGAATGAAATTCATGACAAAAATTATAAAATTTCCAGGAATCTCTCGGAAATTTCCAACTAGAGAAATAGGATTCGTGATTTGTTGTTCCGCTGTTTCTAAATAAATGATTCTAATCGCGAATCCTGTCTACTCTTGGTTCTAATGAATGATGAAGGTTTCACATATCACAGATTTTTACATTCAATATCAATACTTTTAATGATCACGAATTTAAAATGAAAATTAATATGGTTCGTGCACCCCTGAGCAGCAGAGCTTTTGAATGAGCCATCGCACGACCCATTTGAGGCAACCGTTCGAATGCAAAAGAGTGAAACGAATTCTAGTAAAAAGGGAGAGAGAAATCCGTCACTTTCAAAACAAAATATCTCATTTTTAGGAATCTTTTTCTTAAAAAATATCATAGATATAGGGCTGAAATTCTGATTCTACTTAAAGCCAATATTGACGAAAACTTTAATACGAGCGTTTCGGATTTAAATTATTTGCGTCAAATTTTTCATATTTTTTCTAATGTACCTTTTCTTGCATGTTCTTCAATCGCAAAAGTCGTCTATTTTACTTCAAAATTATTTCAGAAAATCCGTCCAGTCAATCCTGAGAAAAAGGTATCAAAATATAAAGAAAAAAATTTTTTGAGAAACTCAGGTCGTAGCACCGGCGTATTGCGGATATACTCATAAATTTTTAAAATCAGATGGGGTGCGTCGGCAATTACCACGCGCAGTAATCAGCAGGTCGAAATTTCGAATACAGGAAGCGGTGGTAAATTTTAGAACTTTTTTCTTCGATATTTTGAAATTTTACATACACTTCTCCTTGAAACAATAATTATTCATAATCAAAATTTAAAAAAGTAATATAAATTACACGTACATAGTTGAAAAGAGGAGAATTAGGAGAATTCAGAAATGAAAAAAAGTCAGTTTTGATTATAATTTTTCGATTTCCACCTTCCCTGTTATATTCTGGAGATTTATATTTCCACTTTTTACTAATTTTGGCAATTTTTGAGAGCCTGTGGAACCTCCGATTTTGGACTTAAGGCAATGAAATTTGGAACAGTATTTGAGGCTTTCATGAGCTACACAATTGTATTAAAATTTTGAAAATCCATTCACTAGTTTTTGAGAGTAGGGTTCTCAAAGTTTTGTAAACCCTCTATATTGTCATACCAATAACTCACAACAATTGAAAGATTTTTACCTGAAATTTTTATTGTAGTTAGGAGACTATTAAAGACTTGCTTTGACTTCGGAAGAAATATTTTGAACTGTTAATTATTTCAAAAAATAATCTTTGTATAAAACAATTTTTAGCGACAACCCAACTTATTTTTTCACATAAATAATGCATTTCTATCATCAGATTTCCCCTAATACAAAATCACTTCAAGTTAATTTCGATTAAAAATATAAGAAGAAAACTCAAACCAGTTTTTTTAACATTTTTTCTTTTTCAATTAGACAGAATTAACTATAAATAGGTCTACACAAAAATAAAGCCTATAAATTTCCCCACTAAAAAATTCTTCGTGATTTTTTCACAAGCTCAACAGTAACGACATCGTTACATAATACAGGAGTACCTTGAGGGGAACGGTTTTTACACAAAAACAACTTTCCATCTTGATACTAGGGCTTGTAACCACATCCATAAAATGAACAATAACTACTGAAAACCTAAACAAATTGACAACACTGATTTGGGTACCGATAACCAAAACAAAAAAATTTCACCGAACCAATAAACCATAACCAATTCCCATAAAATGCTGAAACTATTAACCAGAACGATAACCAGGAAGAACTGGTTTTTATTGGTTTTCATGAAATATCAATATTATTGAATAATTTTTTCAAAAATTAACAAATTAACAAATATATTCCCGGGAAAATTATTAATTATAGATAATTTTACCTGAAGAAAATTTGTTTTGTCTTTTTCATCCAAATTTTTTCTCAACCAATAACCAGAAACCAAATAATTAAATTTTTAACCAATAATCAGTAACCAGTGACCAATATAGATTTTTATTGGTTCCCAGTAACCAGTAACCCCAAGAATATTTTGATTACAACCCTTGTTAGATACACACTGAATTATTTGGCTGAGACAGTCATAGTTGCAACATTGATTTACTAGAAAAATATGCATTTAATAAACGAGAGACTGAGGGGAGGTAGAGCGAACCTAGATTTTAACGATTGGTTCAATTCGATTTTTTTCTTAAATGTTTTTTACATTAAATTTGTAATCAGCGCTTGTTTTAATCCGAGTATTCTCGATATAAAAAAATGTAAGATACCCACAGAAGATACTTCATGAAAAAATAAATTTCATCCACCTGGGTTTACGTATCTACTGTTACGTCTACAAATTGTTTATTTTTTATTTTTTTCAAACTCAACCCAATTTATCAACTGGGACTTCATACATTACTCCCTCCTCGTAGTCTCAAAAATCAAAGCTCAGTCGAAGCATTACTTCTTTCAATTTTTTTGCTTTGTGATTTTATAAAATAATGAGATTCGAGCAGCAGAAACCAAGAAGCCATTATTTTTCGATAAAAAAATTAGTCAGTGCCCAAAAAACAGCACGCGTCACTAACCTCTGAACAGACGTTGTTTCATACCGGCTTCATTGAATGCAAAGTACGCGCGGAAAAATGCACGGAGAATGGCCCATCGAAAAACAGCAACAGGATCGGCACCCACTAGTTCGCGAACAAATGCCATGCTGCTATTTTTCAGCACACTAACTATATCTTGGCGCATCAAATCCAAATTCTTTTCACGCATTTCGCTAACCTAATAATGGGAGTTTAATTAATAAATTCGATATGAAAATGGCGAAGAAAAACAAGTGCGTCATAAATACCTGATATTTCACTTTTCCGGCGTAATGGCGAACAATGAATGCGTTTTCTTTTTTCTGCGGTGCTTCGTAAAAAGGACAATCTTTATGAACGGAATTGAATTTTTGCAGAAGCGTTTCACTTGACGCCCCAGGAAAGCTGTAATATCAAGAGGATTCCAAAGTTTAATAGGAAAGGAAGTCATTAGATACCACATACATAAAGTGACTATAGATACCACTGAAATCAGAATGGTTAAAAATTGTTCTCTTGAATTTGATAATGAGAAGTGGTTCACTCCTACTAATGCAGGCACGGTTGGAGTGTTTAGGAAATAAAATTATTGAAAAATTCTAACTCGGAGTTTTAAAACCTAATTTGCAGCTGCCATTAATCTACTTTATTTTAAACGTTTGCTTCCCTTTTTAAATTTTGAATACCTTCATCGAAGTACTGCCCAAGACACCTTTATATTCTCCTAGAAGAGAACCTTAAACGATATATTCTTCTTCCCCTTATACCTTCTCTCGTTCTTTCCATATTTGTCATCTCTTCTTTAACTCTGTTTAAATTAATTTAACTTTGTACTCCTTACCACTTGACATGCATTTTATCGTCTCGTCTCGTGTCGTGTCGTGTCGTATCGTATCGTATCGTATCGTATCGTATCGTATCGTATCGTATCGTATCGTATCGTATCGTATCGTATCTATCTATCTATTTACCTACCAATCTATTGACTTACACACACACACACACATACATACATACATTGGTGCCAACATTTATCAAGATCATGAAACGAAAAACATACCCATCCCCAACCCTGGGGGCTAATACCGCACTAACGTCATAAGTAGATTTTCTAAAGAAAACCTACTTAAATGTAGACTGCTTATTATTTTTTCAACTACTCACATTGAGTGACGACTAAGTCTAATCTTCTATATCAATAGAACTCAATATAAATATATTTATTAGCCCATAACTTCACAACCGCTTGGCAGATCGAGATGAAATTTTCATGTTATTTCAAGACAAGTTGGAAGCCATCGTCGAAGTCTGTAGCCCCTCTGGCGGCAAAGTTGTCCATTTCCACCAAAATTCATCATTTACGGTAAAAGACGAACAAGAACGAATGAAAGGGAATGAAAATGAAAACAGCGAATCGCGGGAGCAGTTAAGCGAAGCTGCGGCAACAACTAATATGAAATAAAAACAAAAACTCACTTGCAGTGGTCGTCCAATACACAGAGTAAACCATTCGGTTTGCCCTCAATGAGTTGTAAACATCCAGTATTATCAAGAAATTCAATGTCGCTCCATCGAATTCCTTCTTTTCTGTATTCTTCTTGTTCGTACTTGAAGACGTGCTGATTAAAATAATACTGAAGATGCTCGTTCGCGAAATTAATGCAAAATTGTTCGAAACTGGTACAAAAAACAAAGCGCAAAAAAAACGGTCATTGAAAAAAAAAAAATTGTTAGAATAATTCAAAAATAACATCAAGTTTTAAGCATACTGGGATAGAAGAAGAACGACTGCTATTTAAATGTTGAGGAATAAAGGAAGCTGGGTAGGAGGGAGGTGAAAAATTCATAATTATTATGAGACAGAAAAATCAAAATAATGAGAAACAAAAGTGAATATCCATGTGAAAAATTATGACAAAAAATTAAATAGGAAGGTAAGTCTTTGAATTAAATTAAAACACTGAATTAATTCATTGGTAAAAGCAAAAAAGAGCGTCGAACAGCACTAGACAGAAATAAATACTTATTTAGAATTTTGTTAATGTCGGTAAATTGCCAAATTCAGAACAAAAAATGACAATCAAATTTTTTCTGCAAAGTCTGTGATTCTGAATAGTTTGAGACAAAATAAAAAATAACGAACTAAAGTTGAACTGAAGATCGTTAAATTTTGCTTTGTCATCATAAGAAGTGTAAGATTATTGATAAGAAAAGAGGAGATACGTCGATAATTTCAGATTTACAGTTACCCTCTGAAGAATACGTAAATGATACGGATGATCAAAATTCGATATAAAAACCTAAAACTACAATACACGGTATTTGTTTTTATTTTATTTTATTTTTTATTCAATTAAAATATCAAAATTTTCAGCTACATAGGGAACTATATTGTTTCGGTGTTTGATTGAGAGTTACTTAAGTTTGGTTTACTTGTGTTGAGTACGTTAACTGCATCAGATCTCGAATCAGGAACCTTTCGGTTGCAAGACTGAACACTCGACTGTTATTCTATACAGGGTTTACTTGTGCTTAGGTTTGTTTATGATGGCCGGTTGGCGTACAGGATGTTGGTAACGGCCGGTCTCGAAATAGAAACCTTTTAGATAGATGGCTGAGCATCTAACCATTGGGCCAACCAGATTAAAAAGTAAAATTTGATAGGAAGAATTAAAGGTTTTCATTGACGCGATAACAAGTCACAGATTATGAGAGCTTCAAAATAAACATTTTTAAACACAGTTTTAGTGATTAAATATTTCTTCCGCCAATCAATCGCGGTGAGGGTATTTTCTAAAAGTTTTAAATTTTGTAATAGCCGCCACTTGGAAACCATTCGACCGATTTTTCTCGAATTCAATACCCAAATAGTCCTAAATAGTCTCTAACTACCATAAAAATTTAAGGCCAAAATCTTTCAATTTACGTGAGTTATCGATATGACAACAAGTAGGATTTATGGAACTTCGAAAACCCCTCTCTTCGAAACTACAAGATGAATTTCAAAAATTTCAACACGAATCTGTAGGACTTAAATGCCTCTAACATTGTCCTAAGTTTCATTTCCCTAGGTTAGCGCCACATCCAACAATTGTCAAAAAAAGTAAAAAGTAAAAAGTATACCTATACATACATACAAGCCCTGAGCGGCGCTTTAGCATGTGCCGACCCTGGATTTTTGCTTGCATAGTTGAGTAAAACTGTAGAATTTGTTGCTTTGAAGGAACCAAATAAATATTTTGCTGCTTATTTTTTCTTCTCGCAATCAATACCGTTATCCAAAATGCCCGAATCATACTCGCGAGTCTTTTTTTTCGTGTATGGCTGTGGCCGTATGGGTAGTGGCGCATGCGCATCGAATTTAAAGGAATAATTTTATCGAAATAATTTCGGCGAACGAATTTCTAACCTGTACGGTTATTATAATGATATTGTAGCGACGTATGTATTTACGATCTACGACTCAGGATCGGTACTTTCCCACAGGTCCCGCTACTGTACTAAATGCAATAATAAAAAAAAATACGCAAACAATGCGTGAAATAATAAATTTTACCTGTTAGACAAACCAAAATCTTCGAAACCGAAAATATCTAATACACCGATGGAATTTCCTTGATGCATTTTTAATGTATCTTTCTTGGATAACAAAGCATGGTTCACTTGCAGAACAATCCAGTCAAATAATGCGCCATACAGACACTTAGCAATAGCGTCACGAGCAGCAATAGCCTGAAAGTACACATGGTTTTGACTATTAAACATGGATGTTAGGCTCGCTTAAGTTCACTTACTTACTTCTGGAAATTTGTAGTTAATAATGAGGGTTTCGCCAGAGGCACGAGCTCTCTTTGCCGTAAGCGCTGCCATTAACGTCTCTTGCTTGACTCGCAACAATTCTGATATTAATAACACAATTTCGGGATTTTTTACAGAAACAGCCTCGTCGTGATGATAAGCTAACTTGCGAGGCTGAAATTCAACATTACCTGAAAACAAAAGATGAAAATTAACCGACGACAATAATAAAATTTGAGCTAATGAAGAAGAAAGAAAAAAGTGGGTAAATTAAAGTAGTAGACATATAAAACATTCACATTCAGACTCAATTAAAGAGAAAATACACACGGTAATTTCTTATTTTCAAGAATCATACGATATTTCTAATAACGTCTACTGAACGAGATATCTGGCGAATTTATTAATATGATCAAGTTACTCTCACGTCTTGAGGAAAAAGGCGGTCTATTTCGGTCTAAGAAATTAATTTTTTTAATGCATCACAGATAAAGGAAGAGGGGTTTTCAGAAGATCGACATTTAGAATTTATGTTTTTAAAATTTCACATTCAGGATATTTTTCAGGCACCGCATTATTTCAAATAGCTTTGGGGAAAACATTATTGAAGAGTTAACAAATCGATGTTATCATAAAAAATATTTCACTCGCTTAAATAGATTAATTGAATTAATACCACCTAAGGAAAATAGCAACGTCATGTGAAGTACTATAAAAATGTTTCATAAACAATTATTTCTTGCAGTTTTACAATTTACCTATTAGTAACACCGCAGATAACACAGAAAATAATCTTCGTTGTTTTTCGGCTGTAAACCCGACCATTTCCATCGACTGCTTTAGTCTCGAGAACTCATATTTTTCATCAACGTTATCCAAAACAGAACAACCGGTCTGAAAGTTTTAGGAAATTTTAATTAGAATAAGGATGCAAGACTTTCTTTCGTAAGTGATGAATTAAAAGACAATTTCAAAAAGAAAAAAACTTCAAGATTCGATTTCATCGATATCAAAAAGTCATACATTTACTCTTTCATTTGATATCTCAGCTGCAATAATGTACGGGACGTCTCCGACATGAAAGTTTATCTAAAAGGAACAAGCACTGTCATCCAATAGAATATTCACTCTTCTTATGAAAATACAGCAATGCATTTACAAAAATATAAGTCATATTATAGGTCGTTTAAGGCTGACGAAGCTTCGGAACTACAATTATGTACAATCTTTTCGAAACAATGTAAATATTAAGAAATGCCGATGGCATGTCTGTCGGAAAGATAGATTTCATCTAGAATACACAGAATTTCAAAATATGTGTATTGTGGAGTGCGTTCATTATAGATTTTAAGAATTTTGTACTATAATGAAAACTTCAAAATGAAACTAAAGGGCGGATTTGGTTTCTAACTTGACCGAGATATAGAATAAAATATGTACATACCAAATTTTGTCCCAATTCGTAAAGAATTATGCCTTGCCCCATTGCCCACAAATTTCAAATTAAAACACCCTCCATTTTAAAACTAATGGACGGATTCCAGCCATTTGCGAACTTTATCAAGATATGGACACATAGTATACGCAAGCTAAATTTCGCTCCGCTCTGAACAAAAATAAACCCCCTAATTTGTTGACAAGTGTCGTTATATCCCATATATAAACACGTATAATATTATACATAAACTTTTGAGAGGAGGATGTTTTTGTTGTCTAAGGGTCATGATTGAAAAAACAATACAGAAATTTTCCTAAAATCGTGACATCCCTCTGAAATAGGCAGATTCTAAGAAACCTACTTAAAACATGTTTTCTCTTTTTTCTACTTTTTCACTTGAACTAAATTATTTAGTACAATGATTATATCAAATATGTTCATCCCTTAACAGGTTTTATTGACCCCTCCAGACCTCTGAACGAAAAAATTAAACGTCAAATAACAACCAAATGTTTATCAATGAGTAACATTCACATCTCTCTAACTAAAGACAACATTTCATCAATGATGCACCCCATTTTATCAATTTCGTCAGCCTTTTGATAATATACGGTGATATATTAGTCATACTAATGGAAGGAAATGAAAATGCCAACATGGGATACAACAAAACACATATGAATAATTTTCAGAAAGTTTGAACATAATGAGATAAAAATTAGATCCTATTCCACCTTCATATCTAATATTTTCGAACAAAATTGAAGTTATTTGAAAAAGTTGGTTAAAAAAGTTGACCCTATTCATACAGAATCGCGAATAATTAATTAACGCTTAATTTCCACACAACTATAGATTTTTCTAACAAAAAAACACCAGCCAAAAATTATTTCGGATCCATTTTCCGGATATCTACAGATGAGTAGGGCAACTTGAAAATCAGAAACTAAATAATGAGGTACGGAGCCAAAACAATTGGAAAAGGAATTTCTTCACAAATGACAATTCGATCAAAATGAATGTCCTTTATGAATAATTAGAAAACATTACAAATTCGTACTCAAAAAATTAAAAATCTGAAAAACCATCAGATTTCAAAATATGAGTTAAAAAAAAGTGATTTTCAATAGTTTAAAAATTTCGTTCAAGATTTCGATCATGTACTAACATAATTTCTCCTGTAGATATCAACGGCATTTATATCACTTTTTATGAGTTAACTTATTCAAACTGCTTCTTTACAACATAAAATGTGATATTATCGTAGCTTTAAATGAGAATATTATAAACACAATCTTTAGTAAACATGTGAACACTGAAAGTCACATTCATTAATTATGAGCTGTTTGCAAAAAGAAAGCGTATAAGGAAATAAAGCAATAAAAGGATTGCTTCTCAATAGAAAATTAAACCTTAAAATTTAAATTAAAAAAAAAAAAGAAAACACATTACCCTATTTAGGTAATTATAATTCTCAACATTTCGCAAATGTAACAACTGCTTTTCGGCGTCAGTAGTTCCAGCCAACAAATAGTAAAACACGTGATAATTGCGTTCATTATTTCCTTGCGAACAGATGCGAGATTTTTCAAGTAAATACTTTTGGACGACAGCACTGAAAATAATCATGCCACATTGATTAGGTACACATCAGTGTGTAAACAAGCGTCCAAATAATTATTATCGCAATACCATACCCATGGACCATTCCATTTTCTTTGTAATTTACTTGTATAAATTTTCCAAATCTACTAGAATTATTATTGTGCGCAGTTTTCGCATTTCCAAAAGCCTGTAAGAATATTAAAAAAAAATTGATGGTGGGAAAGTGGTAGGAAAAGAGGCAAAAAGCATTTTCAATGCTTAGAAGAAAAAAAAAAAAAACTTGAATAAACAAACATTTTTAAGAATTCTGTCACATTTTTCACACCATCTGTGACAACTTCGTGAAATTTGGCCTGGTGCCATTAATTTCATACCAGATATTTCATGTTGGTTTCAAATTTAGCAGTGAAAACAAAAGGAAAGAAAAAAAGAAGTTGTGGGGGCGACGAAGGCGATATTCAATTTGAACTGTACTAAAAATTTCCGAAAAAGTTGTTCCCTTCACAGCATCACACGATAAAATAAAGACGAATTTATTTTACCACATACCTCGAGCACAGGTCCAGCGCTAAGGATAGTTTGTTCAACACCACTCCCATGACTACCTTTTTGACTTAATGCAGTTAAGTGATGCAACAAAAAATTAGTGGACTCGGTTTTACCGGAACCGCTTTCGCCACTAATTACTATACATTGATTTTTACGTTCTTTGAGCATACAGTGGTACGCGGAGTCGGCGATTGCGAATATATGAGGCGGTAATTCCGGACCAAGCCTTCGATTCTGGTAAAGTTTGACGTACTTTGGATTATAGATAGGATGAAACTGAAACAACATAACGTAATATTTATTCTTCTTAACCTCAGATAATAGAATCGACACTAGACGATAATTCACCTTGAATGGATTCACGGCGATAAGTATTGAACCAACATAAGTATAAATATGGCCAGCATTGAATCTGGCTCTAAGATTATCTAACAACGTTTGTTCATTTAAATCGGGCAATTGGCATAAATCCGGATACTCGCGATCTTGCGGCTGGTACAAAAATCGATAAAAGTAATCACGGATAAGTTGAGGGTCCATTGTGAAGCCATCGGACCACAAATTATCCGACAACTTCTCTCGTAAGTAGAAGCTGCAAACAATTTCAGCATGTAAATAAAAACACATAGTTTTTCGGACATCGTCAGAAAACAATATGGAAATACCGATAGAATTCCTGTTGCGACTCGGTAATCTGAGGCCATAGTAGCATAACCGCCACAGGTGATTCATGAGGCCCCAATCTACGTTCTTTACATTCACGTCCTTGACCATCGCCAACAACTTCGGCTAATTCGTAGCCACTGGGACCGGATAGACCTAAACGCTCAATAATACAACAAATTATCTCTTCAGAAGTTGTTTGCTTGCTAGCCTCCACAGAAAGTGCTTCATAGCACTGCGACAGCGCACCAACAAACACTTGCACAATGAAACGACTATGACTAACGACAGAATCAACCATTTTGCATGGATGGCATCATAATTCGTAGGGCCTGAGGTAAGTATAATTTCAAATTCTGTTCTTCGAAATCACGACAGCAGCGAGTAATTATCAGCATTAATGTTGTTATTCAGGGCGAAATCGTTTAAAATATCAATCTGCAAAAGTAAGTCCACGTTATACTGGCGAAACTACACAACACGCACACATATTGAAGTAACAGCAACAAAGATCGGGGAAGCATAATTAGAATTCTTAATACGTTCCACACGTAAGCTGAACGGCGATGGTACTACGAAAATAAATAATATTTCATCACTGAACCTGATGATAAGCTGAAGGCTTTCTCAAATCTCAATAATGATAGTAAAAAAAACCAAAAAAAAAGAAAACAGGATATGAATACAATAAGAGGATTCTATCACTAGAAAGTGTAAAATATGAACACACGATGAATAGAGCAGTGTGTGAAATAAGTACGATTATACGCTGCTGTACCTTAGCATTATCAAGATCGGATTATTTCGATGAATCATACGACTTCATTATAAATGAAAGCATTAACAATCACAGCCACTAAAGTAACACAGGAAGATTAACGAACTGGTACAGAAATTCATCCAAGAGACATAGCTTAGAACTTGAAGACACGAATTGCTCACGACTGAAAAAGCAGTGCTTCGAACTAAAAAAATGAAAAGATAATAAGATAATAAAAAAATTTCAGTTTTAGTTTCATAATTAAAATATTTCTAGCAGATTCTTAACAGGTTAAACAAGTGCATTTGGAGCAGATTGATCAATGATCATTGAAGAAGACGAAGTTGAATTCTCCGATCAAGATTTCGGAAATAGTGGGAAAAACATACATTTTACACTTCTTTTATTTCCTGTAAGATAATTGAATTTAATGAGATCTTTCTGATTTCCGAAAACCGATTTTCAACAATAATGGACAAAATTAGAGCCCTATAGATACGAGTACGACAACACGACATTTTATAACGTCATTGTCGACACGATTCCTGATATGAATCATTTTTCACGATTCGTGCCCATTCCTGATTACATAGGGTGGACCCTTTGAATATATACATACTAGACTGCTAATACTGATAAAAAGCTGTGTTCAAAACAAACAAGTATCCCTGTTCAAAGTGTTAGTTCATTATCAAATTTATTAATACTTATTGTCTTTTCCTTTGACTAGGTATTTTCTTACCACAATTATTGCTTTTAATTACGAATTAAATCGGTAATGTTGTAGTTTTATAAAACTCAGAAGTGCAAAAATTTCAGTTAAATCAATTTAAAATTTGATTTATTGATGCATAGGTCTTATTGGTGGATATACCTAAATTTATGCCAAAAATTTTTTCAATCTTTAAATTCCCATTTTCTTTAATTACACATTCTAATTTTTCAATTTTCAAATATGAATAACCTAGAACATTTTCCAAATGGTTGGGAACATTTTGAGCCTACCAGTAAACTAACATTTTGAATGGGGATACGGGTGTCTGACTCAGCTTCACCGATTGTTCCTTTGACTATATACATACTGGACTGCTAATACTGATAAGAATAACACAGAGTCTAATGAACAACTGGTGAAGTTGAGTCAGACACCCGTATCCCTGTTCAAAATGTTAGTTTACTGGTTTGCTGTTTAAAAACATAGAGCTACCTGATCCGCATTTAACCGAATTAATTACAAATTTCTATGTAAAAATTAGAATTAGACATATTTGTAAGAATATTTCGCAAGTAGATAAAAACATTCGTCATACAGCAACAAAAAAGATTATTTTTATGCATCAATAAATTAAATTTTAAATTGATTTAACTGAAATTTTTGAACTTCTAAGTTTTATAAAACTACAACATTACCGATTTAATTCGTAATTAAAAGCAATAATTGTGGTAAGAAGAGACCTAGTCAAAGGAAAAGACAATAAGTATTAATAAATTTGATAATGAACTAAAATTTTGAACAGGGATACTCCTGTTTGTTTTGATTACAGCTTTTTATCAGTATTAGCAGTCCAGTATGTATATAGTCAAAGAGGTGGACTGATTCACACTTGGCTAGTTTTCACTAGGTCTTGTAACAAAAACATTTTTGAGGTTATTGGTTACTGGGAACCAATAAAAATCTATATTGGTTTCTGGTTACTGATTATTGGTTAAAAATGTAATTGTTTGGTTACTTAGTGATGTGAGGTATACTGTGTGTTGATACAAAATCCCACCGCATCTCATTCTTCATCATCATCATCACATCAATCTATATATATATATATCACACGTACACTCTCATCACAAATCGCTTCCCCTACTTTCTGTTACCGATAATGCTGTTGCTTCGCCATTGCGTATTTTACTTGAAATTATATTTTTAGTCTGCTAATAAATTCTGTCGTGAATACTTCTCTCTTACTCATTTTTGTTCCTCGTACTTACCGCCTCACATCATGGTAGCCATCGCTGCAGTTAAACAGTAAGAGAGTGAATAAAATTAAATTATAAAAAAAGCAGACATGTTTTTGAAATTGATTCATTGTTATGCATAAATTTCTATCGTTTTTATACGAATAATATACGAAAAGTGTCGTGCAATTGAGAAAGTTGAACTCAAATTTTTTTATTTTAATTAAATTTTTTTTTTAGAAGTCTAAAAAATAAAAATTAACCAAAATTGCTCCTGATCCAATAACGGCCAACCCTGAAAGTCATCGAACTACAATTCAGAAAGGACCACCAACGATACAGCGAACCACCTGAACAAATCTTCTGCTCCCGTCTTCAAGGACTCTACTAGAGATCACCAACGACGAAGACCACAAATTTTTGGGCCAACCTACATCAAAATTCAGCGGAGATTACAACGGTGAAATTGGGAATCGATAATCTACAAATTTGCACAACAACGGATCGATGTAAAAATTTCTTCATGTCAAGGTAATATATGTTTAGTTGAATTATTTTTTGTGTTTCTCAAATTTTTATTGTGTGTTTGAGGTTGTGATAGATAATTTTTCTTCCCCCTTATAAAATATGTCAACTATACTAAACATATTAGAAAATAAAATAGGAGAGTATAAGATTGAGAAAGAGGAATTAGAAGAATTGTTGAAAAAGTTTCAAGGATCGAAAGTAGTTGATTTAAAATTAGAGACATATAATCTTCCTTTTTATACGTATTTTACGGGAGAAATTATATTAGAATCATTCACAATAGACATTTCTGGAAAAATAGAGGAAATTAGTTCATTTAAATATATTAAAATATCTGATTCAACTCCAAATTATTTTTCATCTCGAATATATAGTTCATTGGAATCAGAGAAAAAATTTATAAATAGATGTTTGAAATAATAAATAAAATTTAAAAAATAAAAAACTGGATAAAAAAGAAACAGAAAAAATTAATAATAGTGAAAAAGAATACGAAAAAATTGAATTAAAAGAACAAAATCTCATAAGAAATATAGAAAAAGAAGCATTTGAAAATAAAAAATATATACCTATTACGAATATAGAAAATTAATTATTAGGTTTCAAAAAAATTGAGGAAAATATGTCAAATACAAATGAAATAAAACCCATTAAGGCTCCATTGGGAAAGGTTTTCAATGGAAAGTATTACTTGGATTGGAGGCAAATGATTATTTCAGCCATTAGGGGTGCTGGTTATTATGACATCTTTGGAGAGCACGAACTTTTACAATCTTATATATCCCACATTGATGATTGTGGGGACATTACTCGTACGAGGTTTTAGGGGCTCGCACCCCTCGACAACAGTCGCCGCCCAAAGGCTGGCAATAATCGTCTCTATGACGTTAAACTAATACACACGAATGCGTTTGTATGTTCGTACCTGTACGTACGTACAGGTAAGATACATCGTACGAGTCGAGATCAATTACCTGATAACGATCTCGGTAATGTCACGACTCAGTACCAAACGCACTGCATCGTTTCTTATCATCTCGACGGAGACAAGAAACGACGCAACGTATGACATAATTACGTATACATACGTATGCATGTGTGTCCGTGTGCATGTGCCAAATTCGGTATATAAACTCTCAGAACCGGCTCAAAAATCGCCAGTGTTTGCCGAGGATTTGGCTCTCCCATACTTAATCGTATGAAGTGGCAGAACACGCAAATACTGTTGAAGACCTTCTAGTGCGAATATCTCTCACAACAAGGTATTCCACAATGATTTAAATTTTAGGCCCAGTAAGGAAATGATAAACCACTGTAAAATGCAAGACAATGCCAAAGCATTTGTACTTGAGAGGGTTTCTAATGATATTACGAAGCAAATACGAGACTGTAACAAAGCCATAATGATGTTTAAAAAATTAGACAATATATAGGGTTGTAATGATATTTTCATACATATTATTTCAAATATTCTCATTAATTAGTATTTTCCCACATTATTCTTCATATTTCCATCTACTTACACTTCCTTTCATTCACGTCATTTAAGACTAGTTCAAACTTGTCTTTCAAGTCTTGACTTGTCTGATGACATCACCTCCGGTACACCATAAACTGTTTTCGTCTATATTCCATGATGTCATCTTTTCTACGAATATATTTCGATACCTTGCAATAATTCCAATTCTTATTAATTTCTTAAACACTCCTACTTTTGTCATTTCCTTTTAATTTCATTGGTTTTACCTAAAATACGTTTTCCTCAAACAACCAATCATATTCATATCTCCCACAATACCCAATTCAAATCACTCGAACTTCACCCTTATAAATAGTTTAATGTTCTGTATATTATTATTATTCATTATTATTCACTTTATTCACTCAATCTATTACTATTATTCGTATTTCGTTCTTACGTTGTTCATACTTTGTAATAATCTGTTCACTTTTTATAATAATATACTCTTAAACTACTATTGTGTTTATTTGTAACAACTATACCGTTACAAGTAAAATTGGCGCCCGAACCAGTGATTTTTAAGTAAAAAAAGTAATAAATTGAAAACGTGAAAATTTTTTCAAAATTTTTTTATTTGGAAAATTTTTTTAACATCAAATTAACGTGCAGTTAAAAATAAAATTCATGCAGAACAAAAAATAATTTTCGTAAAAAATTGATATCAAAAAACAATACAGTTTGCTGAGAAGACTCCAACGCAGATCGTTTGACCAAATTTCACGCAGAAAGCATCCAAATTCGCCAATCAAGGTACATTTTTGAGACTCAACCCATGATGTTCGTCTTCCAAAATCAACGTATGTCAAACTGCTGCAACAACAACAACATCAAAAACCTGTAAGTGTTTCAAATTCTACTATTTCCATGCAAGAAGAAGATTGGGATAATAAAACAACTCCAAACGCTCAATCCCTCAGACCAAACCATTGGATTACAGATCTTCCTAACAAAAGTTTAAAAATTTTATGGGAAACAATTAATTCTCATCCATTTCCTAAAAATAAAACTAGACCAGAATTTCAATTAGCTCTTAGTTTATATATAACCTCCCATAAAAATCTTTTAATTAACCAACTTTTAAATCAAGAAAAAGTTGACGATTTAATCATTCCTTCCAAAAATTCCTCTCGTGCTGCCAAAATTAAAGCCAATCAATTAATTTCTAAAACATCTTTCGATACTACACTAGGTATTATACCCAAAGATACCTCATATAATCCAGATTTATCAAATAACAGTGAAGAATCCACTTCATCTGCCAATATTTCACTTTCTCCAGAATCACTGATAAATTTTAATTCACCCTCGAGAACACCTCAAGAATCCTTACAAAAATCTAATATCTTAACCAGACGTCTAAGATTATTAACAGAAAAAATGACCGAAAATACAATTTCAAATGTCAGACCATCCACATTTTCAAACTCCCCTAATGAAAACATAAAAACATTTTTAAAACAGTTTGAAAATGAATGTGAAGCTTTTGGTTGGATCGATGATGCAAAAATGAAAAAAATTAAAATTGCATTTACTGGAAATGCACAAACAATTTTTAATGAATTAATTTCCAATGATGAAAACCTTAAAGAATGGAAAGACATCAAACCAAAATTAGAGGAAATCTTCAAAAAATCAACACCACAACTTCCTGAACGTCTATATAATTGTAAATATAAAGGTGATGATGACTTCATAGATTTTGTTATTTTTGTAAATAATACATTACAAGAAATAGAACCTAATATCACAGAAGAAAGAGTAATAGATCACATATACCGTTCCATTGGTGAAAAAGAATGTGAACATATAGTTAAATTTAAACCTAAAACTTTAACATCACTACATAATGCTTTCGATGATTATCTTTATTGTAAAGATAAAACAAGACCTATAATAGACCCAATTTTTGCTAAAGAACTCGAAAAAGTAAAAAATCAATTAGAAACGTATAGGATAGCAATGGAAAATGCTAATAAAGAACTCCAACAAATTAAAACATCCTCCAAAAAACACGTAAATGTTGTACAAAAAGATGATAACATTTTAAAAGAAACCAAAGAAAATGAAAAAGAAGAATCTCAAGACAACATTTCAATAAACAACAATGACAACATAATTTCTGAAATAAAGAAATTAACAGCTGCTGTAATGATCTCGAAAGGATCTAATAACAACACTCCATCACAAAACAGACAGTTTAACAACTCAAATTATCAAGGAAATAATTTTAGAGGAAATTTTAGAGGAAGAAATAGAGGACGTGGATATTATAATAATTATAATAATGGAAACAATTTTAATAATAATTTCAATAATAATTATAATCCAAATAATAATCAGAATAATTTTCCCGCTCTACCTTCTAACCAAAATAATTTCCAAAATCAGAATAATTTCCAAAATTCAAATTATCGTGGAAATAATTATCGTGGACAAAACAACAGATTTCAACGATATAATTATCGTAATTATAACAATTTCCAACAATTCCCTTATAATCTTAACCAAACACCATTTATGTATTATCCTATGCCATTCTCAAACCAAAACCTAAACCAAAATCAAACTCCTAATCAAACACAACCAAACAATTTTCCTGCTATTACTTATCCTCAAAATGATCCTACTCCAAAAAACGGGTAAATCCCCCAGCAACTCAAAACTGTGTTGCAGGGGTTGACAAAAAAGAAACAAAAAATCCGTTACCTGAAAAAAATGATAATTATGAAAAAAGAATACATCAATGTCCAAAACCTACAAAAAAACCAAACATTGTCGTTATTGCTCCTACTGGCAATTACAAAATCAACTGTCATTTATACCTTCCATGTAGTATTTTAGGAACTGAAACATACGGACTTATTGACTGTGGCGCAGAATCAACTTTAATACACTCCAAATTAGCAAAAAACCTTCTGTTAGAACCAACAGATGATAAATTATATGCTACAAATGAAATGCAACTTAATATAGAAGGAGTTTACACAATTCCAATAATATTTAAAGGAAAAGCATTCCCTATAAAAGCATATATCATCAAAGATATTATAGAAAATATTATTATAGGTTACGATTTTCTCGAAAAATACAAAACCATAATAGATTTTGCAACTGGAAAATTTTCTATACCACACGAAAAAGAAGTCATATCAATACCAATTCCAAGATGTAAATCAAGAAACTACTCCAGAGAAGAACAAGTAAACAACATTCGTTCAAATGAAGAATACCTAATTCAACCTCAAGAAACCATCTCTTTACAAACATTACCACCTTTTACAAAACTTATGGTCAATAACAAATTTGTTGAAAAAACAAATTTAGAGATTTATGTCCATAATGATATTTTAAAAATTCATAATCCTAACACAAATACAAAAAGAATAGGCAAGAATCAAATTTTAGGAACATTATGTTATAAAGATGAAATAAAATCTGAACATAATAAAAATATTCTTGTTACTCAAACAAAATTTTGTGATCCAGAAGGAACTGAAATTAAAATATCAAACAAACTAACTCCAAAACAAAGACTACTTGTCATCGACAAAATGAAGGATTACATCGATATCTTTACACACTCCACAAAAAACCTATCTTTAGCTAAAGTAGAACCTGTCCATATTCATCTTAAAGATAGAAATCCTGTTGTATGAAGAAATTACAAAATGGCTTACAAAGAAAGAATGGAATGGCTCAAAAAAATTAATGAGTTAGAAATTGCCGGAGTATTAAAAAGACAACCTTCAGCATACGAATCACCCATGTTTCTTAAAAAGAAACCTGATGGTTCATTCAGACCATTAGTCGATTATAGAGCTGTAAATAGCAAAATCAAAAAAGACAGAACTAGGGTATCACGTATAGACTCTATATGGCCACACCTACGAACGAAAAAATATTTTTCAATCATAGATCTCAACTCAAGATATTTCCAATTACCTCTCGACGAAGAATCAAAACCTATCACAGGAATAAACATTGAAGGAGTTGGCTATGTTTTCAATAGCATGCCTCAAGGACTCAGTCTTAGTCCTTCAGTTTTCCAAAAAGCTATGGTTGACATTTTTCATGACATCCTTTGGAAAAAAGTTATTGTTTACATAGATGATATCTGTGTTTTTGGATAAACATTCCAAGAATGTCTCTCAAACACAATTGAAATTTTAAAAAGACTCAAAAAATATAATTTTCGAGTCAAAACAAAGAAAAGTTTCTTTATGCAAGATTCGATAGAACTTTTAGGACATAAAATTGGTCATGGCAAATTAGAACCTCTATCAAAAAATATAGAAGCTATTCGTGACATGAAACCACCCAAAACTTTAAAAGAAGTAAGAAGATTCATTGGCATGGCTGGATACAATCGCAAAATGATACCCAATTTTACCAAAAAAATGTTACCTCTCATGAAAATCGTAGAAGGAAAAGATTCAAGATCAAACGAAAAAATTATATGGTTACCTGAACACCAAGAATGTTTCGACAATATGAAAAAAATACTTCTTTCAGAACCTGTATTACAAATTAACAATCCTGAAGCTTCAACATTTGTTGAAGTTGACGCATCCAAAGACGCCCTTGGAGCTGTTTGTTGTCAAATTGATCCAGACACAAACAAAAAATATACTATTGGATATTTTTCTGAAAAATTGAACAAAAATCAACAACATTTATGCTCCTTTGACCTTGAAATGCTTGCCATCACAAAAGCATGTCAACATTTCAGAGACTTCCTATTAGGAACTGATTTTATCATCTATACAGACCATCAACCTCTAATTTATCAACACCGATTCAAAACTCCATCACCAAGATTAGCCAGATTAGTATCAAAACTAAGTGAATTTACTTTCGATATAAAACATATCACAGGAAAAGAAAATGTCATGGCAGATTTTCTTTCAAGACCTTTCAAAGAAGACAAAGACTTCATACGTTTTGAAAATGGACAATTCATAACAAAACCAAAACAATCTGTTAATGTTGTTACAAGATCAGCAACAAGAAAAGCTGAACAAGAAAAAGAACTTCAAAAAAATGAACCTTCCAAAGAAGAAAATATTAAATTGACCTCAGATCATAATTTTGACCCCATTACAAAAAAGATAAAAATGGAATCAAAGAAAATGAAATCCCTAAATTTCATATAAATGGAGAACCAATAAAAACATTATCGTATAAAAAAGATATACCTGTTGAAACTTTAGCAGATCATCAACAGATAGACGATTATTGGGGACAAGTTTATAAATTTATCGTTAAAGATTTCATCGAAGATCGTCCTTTAGTCAAACAAATAGAACGTCATGCTTACAAATATTTTTTAGGAGAAGATGACATTATCTATAAAAAAATTAATAGCAAAACAAAAGGATATTTTGCAGTACCTGTCATCCCTAAAGCTTTAATTCCAGATGTATTGAAAGCAATGCATGATGATCCCCTTCACAGAGGACATTTCGGACGGAAAAAAACTCAAGAAAAAATCAAATCAAAATTTTACATTCCAAATTTAACTCAAAAAGTCAACAAATATATAAACTCATGTCATCAATGCCAAATGCAACAAAGAAAACCAAAAGAAATAGGTCTTATGAAACCTATACCCGTAGACAATTTCGACCCCTTCAATCATATCGAAATTGATTTTATTGGTAAATTTGATAACAATTATAAACATCAATATGTAATTGTCGGAGTTGACAAATGTACAAATTTCTGTATTGTTGAACCAGTTAAACATCCAACTGCTCAAAGTGTTGTAAAATTTCTTAAAAAAATTATTACAACATATGGACCACCAAAAATTATTACGTGTGATAATGGAACACACTTTAAAAATGATCTCGTTCATAAATTTTGCGAAGAAAAATTTATTAAAATCAAACACTCGTCGACATATAGTCCGCAAACTCAAGGACTCGTTGAACGAACTAACGGCATAATTAAAAAATGCTTATCAAAGTACAATCCTAAGAATGAAGAAGAATGGATCGATACTCTATTTAACGTAGTATTTGCGTATAATACTTCACCCATTAACTACTTAAACAACACGTCACCATTTTTCTTTCTTCATGATTATCAACCTCGTACATCTATTGAAGACAAATACAACATACCAACGCAAAAAACACTGATACATCGCGAATCAATTCTAAAGAACCTCGATGAAACAAACGATCATTTACCTCAACTAAAACGTATCGCTGCAGAAAAAAATGCACACTATTACAATAAAAATAAAGTTGTGAAAGACTTCGTGTCTAATGACCTTGTTTTATTACGTCAAAGCAAAAACGTTGCGAAAAACAAGATGAAATTTCATGGACCTTTCAGAATAATACGTAAAAACTCAGATCTTAATTACACCATCCAAATTTTTAATGAAAATGACAATGAAAACTCAATTCATGAAGAAAATGTTCATGTAAGACGTTTAATACCCTATATACAACGTACACATAAGAACAATGAAACCTATATTCCACCACCTGTTAAAGATACAAGAAAACTTGTAAATCTTAAAACAAATAAGGAATCAGGACTCAAATCTGATTGTGAAAACAAACCTACTATTGAAGATGCTACCGAAAGTGAAAACAAAGAAGATATTATTTCTGACATTAAAGAAAATCTTCGTTGTAAAACAGATATACATAAAAACACCAATAAGGCTTAAAAGCACATCCTTTTCCCTACCTTGTAAATTTTAGAAATAAAATATATTCCTTTATTCTATAATTACTAAAAATCATATTCATCTCATTCCTCTCAATCCACTAATAAAAAATATATATTACAAAATTATCCTCATCCCATGGACATATTACTACGAAAAACTTTGTTATTTTATTGGATCGAATCAAACTATTATTTAAACTGTTATCAACATTTATAATTAATCTCATTCGCAAATGTTATTTTCCCAACTTTAAATATTTAATTACTATTTTTAATTTTACTATATTTTATTTCTTACCTTTATTTTTGTTAAATGCATTGAATTGTTTCACCAAAACGCCCGTGGAAACTATTCCACTTGGAAATTCCAAGCTGGTGTAGCTCCTCGACCCCGTTTGGCCATCGGAGGTCTGGTGGATGCTGCCGCTCTGGGATCTCTTCCATGATTTCTCCCTCGTTGTTGAACACTCGACACTTCTATTATTCGACCAAAACCCGATGTTCCCGCTGTATTCTTGTTTACACTTGACCCAAAACGGAATATAGCTCCTCTTTGTAATGATGGTAGATTTTTCTCACCATCTTCACCTGTGCTGTTGTAAAAATTTATAGCTGGACGTGTCACCATATTGAACCGCTTTTGAATTTCTTGTTTTATAAAATCCAACATCCCTTCATCCAACGAATCATCATCCTTGGCACATTCTTCGCATCTCTTCGGAGATGGAGGAGGATTTTCAGGTGTCACAGCTCTGTGTATTCCCGTGTTGGAAACATCCTCATGTTTCTCCAACTTTTGGCTAAATGTTGTGGACTTACCCTCCTTCTGAGAGTGATTCCATACACATTTCAGCTCTGGAGGACCATACAGAACCATGGTCTTAACTATGAATTGTTCTGATGAACCAACAATTTCCTTTTCGTCCTTATCTAAATTGACTTGAATACCTTTCTCCTCAGTTTGCTTCAAAACTGAAGGAACAGTATCCAAATCTCTAAGTCGTAATGCATCAATTTTGTCAAGAAGTTTGACACCATTACGAAAGACGTAAGGATAACGTTTATCCATGTGGCTTGTAATCACCCGATTCCCCATGTTAGCGAGTGCTACCCTTAACTCAGGTCTCAAAATTCTTCTGAAAAAAAACATTGTCTCATTTTTGACTGTTATGTTAACATGAGAACCCCAATGTTCTTTAATGAATTTCTTGAATCGACCAAATTTCCCCATTGAGCTTGAGGCATCTGAACTGGGGAAAGATTGAATTCGTATTTTCTATTTTTTGTATTTCTTTCAGGTTCTATTATATTCTTTCCTCACGTTTTTTCCCAAGACATAACCTACATTCTGCCTTCTCGTTCACTCATATACTTATCGTAAATTCGCCGTCTCTTTTTCCATATCTTCAAATTCGATACTGTCCGCTCTTTCAGATAAAACGGCGTCTACTTTTTTTCTATATTTGCCGTTCCACGTTCGTACCTATTTTATATAATATGATAATGTAACTGCACACGAATGGTAACAACTTGATTCCAATTAGGTATTCCCCAAAGTCCGTTCCTTTTCTTTCTCGATTCGTCTTCATTCTTGATTTTTAGAAGACGAATCAGTCCGTCAATGACCACGAATTAAGTTACTCGTTCCTCTTCTTGCGAAATGAGAGGGAACGCGTCTTTCTTTTTTCACTGTTAACTATTGCAATCAGAACCCTCGCTGGCGAATAAATCCTATTAGATGCAGTCGTCATCCTGAAAAACGTCTACTGGAGTTTGGTTTCCGCCGTTCATAATTAGTTTGCCGGATATGGAATTGGTTGTTATCATTCGTCTGGAGATGTGCCACGTTCGTAATGTCAGAGTCAACTAGTAATAAACGAAGTTTTGCGGCAACAATACTTTTATTTCCCTGTCGGCCAACAGGTAAAATATTACAATTTTCTCAATGTAATGTGGAGTAGGGGTTTCGGAGAGCATCGGGCGACGGGCCTATTGTAGGGTATTTCTCATCGGGTGAAGTATTACGTGCACTAGGGAGTCTGTGGGGTTGAACCATGACCGTATATATTTATCCTCCTTACATGTGGGATGTATTCTTCGTTTATTTTAGGGATTCTTCTTACTGATTTTGCCTTTTTTTTAATATTTTTTCTAACTTTTTGTTCTTTTGCTGTCCTACTACTCATTCTGGTCCTAGTATATCTAGCCCCGCCTGGTAATTGTGATGTTCCCGGATGTCACAAGCTCATATGCACTACGTCAATTGATCTCATATGGAGAAACCTGCACTCAACAGCTTCGTTTGTTTCGTGCTGTATCATCAGCAATGATGCTAATACCCCTACCATAAATGATAATGGTATTGCATGCTCGTATTTGACCTCATTTGCATTTGTAGTCATATACGACATACCGACTGTTACTTTATAGCCATCAGGGATATAATTGCTCATGGATGACAAAAGACCCCTTACGAAACTAGCGAATTTATCGCATATTATAAGATCGCTGGTATGTTGCCATCCTCTGGATTGGAAGTTCATATGATCATACCAACCCCATCGATGACGAATACCATCTTGCCAATTTCTCTGGTTCCCACTTGTCAAATATTGGACCAATGTCCATATTTGCCGATGAACGATTGCAATAGATCGCCTGTAACATCGACAACCAACCCATGCCGAAATTAGGTCAAGGGTTAATTCATCGAATGTTATGGACTCATCTGCAAGTGCTGTACCACCCCAAGGAAATATTCGACCATCCAAATAACCCCCTGAACCAAGTAATTTTACGAATCTTTTGACATCTCCCTCCCAATCCCGCGAATATTCAGCACAACTAGGTTTCCTAACAGCCCTTTCCCTCCTTGTTACCTTCATTTTCTTAAAAGATCTTCGAATATCATCCATTTGTTTGGAATGATGACTGTTTTCCATTTTTTTTGCGACCGACGGAAAATTTATTTTTTCGATTTGATTATTAAATCTACGCGACGACATACTTACGTATGACAAAATAAAACAAAAAACCCGAAATATTTTCAAAAAATACTCTTACGAACCAACAAACACAAACAAATATGACAAAATAACTTTTACAATTAATACCGAAAACCGTTTTTGAAAATAGTATTTTCGTGGATGAAATGTTTAAAGGCGTTACGAAACAATTTCGGACACGTGGATATAATATAAAAAACAAATTACGTATTAGCAACGACTTTCGACAACTTGAACACAATTAACCGAACACGACCGAATTCTAAAGATGAACTAAAATTTCTTTAGATTTTATAGTCATTTATTAACCATCTTTTTCCTTAATTCTCATACTTCCTAAATATGATACCACTCTGTGAAACTAATTTTCTTAACCTTCACACCAATTTTTATTTTTGTTCTCACGAACTTCATTCACGAAATATCATATTTCATATTCCCGTATTCTTTATTCAAAAAACATTTTCGTCAAAATTGTCATACATTGCAATTTATCTATGTTACAGATGGACAACTATCATTTTTATGTTCATCGTAGCAACGTCTCATATTACATTCGCCGTAAAATTGAAACATTTTCATAAATCTGAAACTCCAATTGTAACAGCTTCGACAGGAGCCTATTTCAAAGAATATGATTGAATTCGTGTCTATCAACAGACAATTCCCATCCTATATACCATTAAGCTTAATCTCACTGATTCAGCAGATTTCATTAGATCTAATATATATACCAACTACAATGACAATTGTAATTGGGACGAAATTAAATGCAGATTTCACCGAATCAGCATACGTTACAAAAAACTTTTCGAATCGCTTATAAAAAATAATCTTGCCCTAATTCAAGATTTTTCTCCAAAACTACATCCCCTTCGCAGTAAACGTGACACTGCAATTGATAAAGTCAGAGACTTTTTTGGAGATCTTCTATCCATTTGCTGTCGTGTACTCACGTATAGAGATGGACAATCCCTCATGGAAAATGAACTATCCCTCAAAGACCAATACAACGTTTTAAAAGAAACTGTCATTTCTGATCATTCATCATTATTAAATGTCACCGAAAATTTCAAATCATTTTCCCAAAATTTCCAAAATTTCTATGATGATTTCTTTCAAGCTAAAATCGCTTTAGACGAAACTCTTGAAAAATATTCTAATGAAGCTCTTATTGTAGGAGAAATTTCGAACTTTGACAATTCTATTCGAACATATGATGCTTATCTTATTCACTCTATGAATATTCAATATGTTCTAAACGCTTGTAAAGATCACAACCTCCCGTCAAGCATTGTATCTATAAATACACTCAAAGAAGACCTTTCAAAACTAACCCCATTATTGTTGAAAAACAATCTTGAATTAACCATCCCTCAATATGACTATCTTAACTATTTCCACTTAGACCTAATAAATTGCAACTTATATGACGATAACCTAGAAATCGAACTTAAAATTCCTGTCAAACAATTAAATTCTCAATTCTCTATCTATAAATTCATTCCTTTAACATTCAAATCTCACAACAACCAACTTTGCACTTGGGATCAAGAACCTTCAATTATCATTCATAACTCTGATGATGACTCAGTACGTTACATAACAGGAACTGACTTACATTATTGTAATCCTGAAAAACCTTTATGTTTTCTACCCGATAATCGAGGATCAGATAAAGTTTCATCCTGTGCTAAAACTCTATTCCTAAAAAAACCTTATGATGAACTCATCAAATCATGTGCATTTTGTTTTGTTGTAATTAAAATGTAAGTTTGCACTAATAGGAGAAAAAAGACACGACTAATTATAAAAAACAACCTATTTTTTACTTCGAGGACCAATATTTGCTGTGCTACCATGTAGTGAGATCAATAATAAAGAGAGCGTGGTTGTGTTCGCGCTCATCGCCATTTACCATATGACGTTGTTCGTTTACTCTCTCTAGTGAACCTTTTGTCTTGTCTGTGTGTGTAAATTGATAATGTTTGTAATTGGTCTGTTTTACTGACATCAATGATGTAGTCTGTGACGTCAGTGAGATAACGATATTGTTAAGCGATATCGTTATCGTATCGTGTGCAACTCCGTCGTTCACGATAATTAGAGCTTATTATGATGTCATCAACGTATGTGAGTAAATATACTACAGAATTATTATTTTTATCTGTGAATATATATATAAACAGTCATCAGCCTTACTTTGTACGAAACCAAGAGAAACAAGGAATTTGTTGAACAATCTGTTCCACACCTTAGGCAACTGCTTCAGACCATAAATCGACCTATTTAATTTTAATACATTATTGTGTTTATTTATTTGTGTTTCTATACCTTCTGGTATCTCAAGATATACATCCTCCGACAGAATACCATTCAGAAAAGCACTACAAATGTCTATTTGTTCAATAAAAAATTTTAATTCATTGCCAACTGCCAACAGTGTCCTAACAGTCAAAAGTTTTGCCCCCGGTGCATAAACTTCATCAAAGTTATATCCTTTCTTCTGCTGACACCCTCTGGCAACTAGTCTGGCCTTATACAGAACTTTATTATTATTATCATATTTTTTATTGAATATCTAGCGACATGTGATGGTGGGGGCGCCCTTTGGACATTTGGTCACCTGCCAAGTCTGATTGGAATCCAGAGCTTTAATTTCATCTGAAATAGCTTCTTTCCACATCATACTGTCAGGTGCAACTATTGCCTCCTCAAACGTCAAAGGGATGCCATCCTCAGCAACATATATACAATTTGCAATGCCATCACGATCAGTCGCCTCCTGTGGTAAACAATCCAAATTTAGATCCCCGTCTACTTCTATATTCTCCAAGTTAGACTCTGTAATTTCATTAAAAATATTATCATCTTTTGTGTACTTATTACTATTATTTCCTATTTTATTTTCGAAGAACTCAACACCTCGTGACAAACGTATTTCTTTTGTATTTGTGTCTAATAATCTATATCCACAGGGTGAATACCCTACCATAACCAATTTCTCACTTTTGTTTTTAAATTTATTAGAATCGTGTTTGAATGACAACATATATGCGTCACATCCAAACGTTTTTAATTTTGTGTAGTCATATTCTTCATTAAACCACCTCTCAAAGGAGACAAAGTCCTTATTTGTCGGACATCTATTCACTATATAGACAGAGCACAATATTGCTTCTGACCAATAGATCTTGTCAAGACAACTCTCGAATAACATTGTTCTCGCCCTCTCACAAAGTGTCCTGTTCATCCTCTCAGCCTTCCCATTCTGCTGGGGACAGCCACCAACTGTAGGTTCAAAAATTATTCCCTTCTCAGCACAATATGACTGGAAGGTTGTATTTGTGTATTCTGTGCCACGATCACAGCGGAGTCTTTTTACATTATATCCAAATTTATTTGAGACCATTTTGTGATATTCCCTAAATTTCGTGAATGCTTCCGTTTTACACATCAGTAGGTACACACAACAAAAATTGGAATAATCATCTATAAATGTCATAAAATATTTCGCTCCTTTATATGAAGGAGGATTTATCGGACCAAAGAGATCAGTATGCACCAATTCCAGAGGCTTTTTAGTTTTTCTTTCATGCCTCAGGAATGGTTTTCGTCTCTGTTTCCCCATAACACAGGGTTCGCACAACAATCTGCGGTTGGAGTCAACGTTCGGTATTAAACCTCTGTTTGACAACAACTTAACATCATTAACATTCAAATGAGCAAGACGCCTATGCCACACAGTCAGCGGGCTTGATTCATCCTCCAACGTCAGATTGCACGATTGACTTGACATTTTCAAAAAATCAATCGTGTACAAATCTGAGTCCACGCTAACCCCAGTGGATACAATTTTTTCACTGCAGCGTTGGATGACCTCAACTGATTCCTCTCTAAAAAGAGTATCATAACCCAACTTGCTCATTTGTTTCATAGAAAGCAGATTTTGTAACAGCTCCCGAGCATACCTTACATTTTTCATTTCGATTACAGTTTCATTTAAAAGTTTAAATTTTACTGTACCCACAGACGTGACGGAAAGCGAAACTCCCTTTTTTGCAACACAAATATTATGAGTGTGAATTAATTCAATGTACTCACTGAACAGGTTAATATCATTTATAATATGAATTGTGCATCCACTATCGACAACAAATGTGGTTTGAGGGATTAAATTATCATCTTTATTATACTCAAAATCATTAATTTTATTATTATTATTATTAACTGTGAAACTAAATCCTACTTCAGAACATCCGTCATTAACATTATTATTACCATTGCACATCTGTGCAGAATTCCTACTAGAATTACTATTACGATCGTCAGATCTACTAAAATTATTATTATTGTGATTGTGATTGTGATTTTCGTAGTTATTATTATTCCTATTCTTAACAAAACAATTACGAGCTATATGCCCAATTTTGTTGCAGAAATGACATTTGATCTTAGACTGACCACTATCATTACTACAATTACGACCATTATTATTAACATTATTATTATTTTGTGAACCTAAATTGTGATTATTATTATTAAAATTTCGACCTTCAATATCAGAAGACGAATTGTGAAAATTATTACTATTATTACTGTGAGATCTTCTTCGACTAAAACCACGATTATTGTTTCGATTTTGCGACCGGCCACGATTGAAACGATTATTAAAATTACTAGAATTACGACTGACATTGTTATGGTTACCAAAGAACTGATTCTCTTCACCAGCAACAGGTACTGATGAAGGTTTTAGTGACACAGGATTCAGAGAATTACCTCTAACAGTCGACTTGCTATCCGAAGATAGTTCACGCTGGAAATTGTTCAGCCTCATGAACACTCCGTCCCAGGTGACAACGTCTGCATCCTCCAGAACAACTTTGATTGGACAAAATTTGGCGGGCAGCGATCTCAGCAACACCAGGATAAACTGCTTCACAGTTGTCAAGTCTCCCAGTTTGGTCAAACGACGACATCGAGCACAAAAATCAAGAAGATACTTCTGCAAATCAGCACCAAAAACATACCGTTTAGCATACATCTCTCCTCGTAAGTCCATCAGCGTCTGGTCATTTCCGTTGTCAATTAAATTAGTCAACACTTGAAACATTTCTTTCGCTGTCGTGTACGTTTGTATGATCTCCAGGTACTCGTCAGTCACATTATTAGCGATCAGGAACATCGCCTTCACATTTTCCTTCGACCAAGTATCTCCCCTATTACAAACAGTCGGTAAAGAATCAGTTATTATATTACCCAACGATTCCTTCGCCAACAACAGCTCCATCCGGAACTTCCAGGTTCTGCCATTTTGCCCATTAAACGGCTCAATATTATTCAGCTTCCTAACGTCCATCTCGATGACAGGTAATGACGATCAGTTGCACCACAAACAGCAATTTCAGCAACTACCAGATATGCCGACCAACGAATCAACTCGAACGAGATCACAGGAACAGCGAGAAGCGAACATATTAGAAGACGAAAAATAAATTAGAAGGCATGATTACTACTTGGAAGAAGCAATCAGGATTCAACAGCACAACATTGACAACTCAGAACAATGGGGACCACGTTGACATCCAGGTAACTGGGCCCATAACCTGTGAAGAAATAGGAATTATCAACTGGTCGAACTAGACAAAAATGACGACGAAAGACTTTAGTTGAACGATGACATCGAAAGAAGATGACACACATATTACAAACACATAAATAATACACCAAATATTCACTTTCACGAACTTTTATTTTCACACAAGATGGTGAAGATGTTAATTCATCAACGTTTGATGAGCGACAAGAGGCACACATAATATATTATCACAGTTGGGTTTCAAACATAAAATCACAGATTACAAATAATACTAAAAACAGTGTTACCACAACAAATGATATGTGAGAATAATAAGCCAACGTATAATATAATTTGCTATCATTCTCACAGATCTCACTACAGCAAATACCGGCTGTTGACTTGCCTGATACAAATTCAGTTTTCACACAAAGTACTTTTTTCAAAAAGTAACGCCTGCATTGTTTGGCTTCAAGATTTTATCAGTTCTAACAGTCCATTAAGCTATATAGTCAAAGGTTTGAGGCGCCGTTATGTGTATTTATTTTTCAATAAAGGAAGGCGAGAGCCGTAATCATGTTTGCAGTCATGTAATGAGCTGTGAAAGGAATTTTATTTACATTGTATTTATTGTTCAATATTTATTTTTTCTATTGTGTGAGAATTTGTCCGTATTTTTCTCACGCTGGCTTGAAGTTGTATAGGATTTCTTTTCTCTCGATTTCTAGGGTTTTGACTTGCTCGATTTTAATGCTGTTTTCATTGTTAGGTTTTTGAGAAGTGCGTGTATCTATTTTTGGCAAGTATTTTCTAGAATTATGTGATGTTAGGTATTATTTTCTAATATTATAGGGGTGTTTTTCTTTCAAGATTTTGTCATGTTTCGACTTTAATTTGGACTTGGGACGACTTGTATTTTGGAAGGGTATTTTTCATAAATAAAGTATTTCATCATTATATGTATATGTTTGTATTTTCTAGAATTTTTATTATAATATTTTCTAATTTTGTTCTATCTAGTGACTTTGTTAAAATGTCTGCTAGTTGATTTTCGGAACTTACTGACCTAAAATGAATTATTTTTTCTTCCATTGCCTCCAAGATCAAATAACATTTTATCATCAAGGCTCTGGATTTTTTTTGGCTTCCTCCAGAACATATTTTTTGGGTTGATATATTATCTTCCATAATGTCTAAAGTTATTTTTTCTCCAAAAATTTCAGATGCATATATTGTAATACTTTTATTATGTCGAGTGTATCAAAAACGGCTATAATTTCAGCAGCAGTGCTAGATGAGGCATGGATTGTCTGTTTAGAACAATTCCAGTCTATCAGATCACCATTAGCAAATACCATGTAGCCAGAAATTGACTTATCCTTCTGTAAATTATTAATGTTTATATTATTTTCATCAACTTGAGGGGTGTATGAAGCATCTATATAAGCCTGTATCCCATCCCCTTCAGATTTGTATGTTAATGAATAATTTTTCGAGGAGTTTACATATCTAAATATTCTTCGTACATAGTTTTTCAAATTATCATTGGAGGAATTTTGGGAATGTGAGAAAAAGTTGACTGGAAAAAGTATATCCGGTCTTGTTAGTCTGGCTAAATATAATAACCCTCCTATCATAGACCTGTATTTCATGTCATCTTTTCTATTTTCCACTTTGTCAATTTTTAGACCTGTCTCCATTGGTGTATTGGATAGTTTTGATTCAGATATACCATATTTTTTTACCATTTTTTCTATGTGTTTGTACTGTGTTAATGTTATTGTATTATTTTCTATTGACCTATTTATTTCTAATCCTACGAAAAATCTTGGATTGTTAATTATTGTTATAGTGAAGCTTTTTTGTAATTCTTCATTTATCTTAATTATGGATAGCTGTGTATTCGAAGCTATTAATATATCATCTACATAGGTCAAAAAATATATTATTTCAGTTCCATTTTTCAAAAAATATAAGCATCTATCAGACTTCATTCTCATAAATCCCATTTCTTTAATTTTTAAATCTAGTAGGTCATACCAGGATTTACTCAATGTCTTCAACCCATAAATAGATTTTTTCAATTCAATTACCTGATTTCAACCTATATTTATGCCTTCCAGTTTGCTTATTAAGGAATTGAGGTACGCAGTTTTCACGTCATACTGAACGAGTATTAATTTATTTTTATTTATAGTTGAAAGCAACCATCTTATGGTACTTACAGAAGCTACCAGTACATGTGTTTCAGTAATATTGTACTCTGTTCTATCCTTGAACCCTCTTGCAACTAGTCTGGCTTTTGGTTTAGGATTTCCAAATTCGTCATATTTTATAGTAAATATCCATCTCCTATCAATTAGTTCCTGACAATCATAATCAACGACTTCCCATACCTTCATATCATCAAGTGAATTGAATTCATCATTTATGGCTTTAATCCATTCTTCCCTAAAGGGATTGGTATTTATTTCTGTATAATTCTTTGGAACACAATCCTCTATGTATGTTTAATGATAATTAATATTTATGTTCATTACTATGGGGTTAATTATCCCTAAATCATATTCATAATCTGCTGCCTTAATTGTTAATGGTTTATTGGTTATTCGTAATGATTTTATATTTTGTGATTCAATTACTTTGACCTTGCAAGATATATATGACTTCGTGTCAAAGGGATCTCTCAAGCAATATCCTGTATTAGTATAACCCATCATTATACTTTTTTCCACTCTATGCGCCAATTTTGGATCAATTTTATTTTTGGATTTTGATTTTGCCTTAGTTGCATTCTGTTTCCTTACCTCCAGAGGAATGTGTCAGTAGGTAAGTGAACCAAAGACTTTTAGGTTTTTTAGATTTGGCTTAGTCCCATAAAACAATTCATATGGTGTTTTGTAATCTGGATTAGCCTTAGTGGGCAATCTATTCATTAAATAAGCTGAGGTCACAACAGCATACGACCAATACTTAATGTCTAAGTTGGCATCAGTGAGCATGGCCCTTACTCTCCTTGTTAATATCTGGTTTTGCCTTTTGGCTATGCCGTTCAGTTCTGGGGAGTAGGGAACCACATCATCCATTGTGATGCCAACTTCACTACAGTAATTGGCTATTTTTGCATCTGCATATTCCTTAGCATTATCACACCTAATTGTACCAATAGGGTAATTAGGAAATTTATTTCTCATTGATGTTATTATATTTTTAAATTCTATTGTTACTTGACTCTTATTGGCTATTGGCATTACAAAAGTATATTTCAAATAGTGGTCAATAAAAGTTAATATGTATTTTTGATTGGGCCACTGAAGGGGTAAATGGACTCATTATATCCGAAGATGTTATGTCTAATTTTCTATTCGGCTTTGCTCCAATCCCATTATGACATAGTTTTGAGTTGTTGGCTATGCAGCATATTTGACAATTTTTAAAATCGTCATCCCTAAAATTTATATTTTCTGGGATACCTATCGCTAAATTTTTTAATTTTTGTTAATATCTTGCTTTAGGTGCCCCAATCTCCTGTGTATTAACATATTTTTATTTTGATTATTATTTTGTGATATGTTATTAATATTTTCTTCATTATTATTATTATTATTTTTCTATTTGTATATTTTCACCCTCCTGAGGTGATTCTATATTTTCATTTTCAATTATATTTTCATCTTCTTCTTTTATTTCTAACTCTATGGAAAAATTATCCCATTCATCTTCTTCCCCCTGGATTACAGGAACACAAATTTTATTATTTTCTGTTTCTAATTCATTATATTCAATTTCATTATTATCTTCTGATATATTATTATTCGATTTTTTTTTTTAAATATATCATTATTATTTTTTGTATTTTCTATGTTATAATATTATATAATATCCCATTTTCCTTAAGGGCTGTTATTAATATTTCCCCATTTTTGATGAAGTGTATGTTTGCTGTATCCTTTTGTTGGTCTATGTTTATTATTCCTGTATTAGTTATTTTTATAGCAGAAATAATATCCATATTTAGATCCGGCACATAATGAACGTCATTCAGTTCAATTAATGATTGGTTTTCTAATAAATTTTCTATTTTAATTATGATCCTTCCTGTGTGTGTAGCATACAGAAAGGTGTTTCTTCCTGCACCTTGCAATTTAACGGGGGTAACAAATTTTTTTACATCCATCAATTTATTTAAATTTGATATTAGATGAACCTCTGCTGCCCCATCCAGTATTGCCTTATTTTTTAATTCAGTATAATTTTCATTGTATTCATTATTAGTGATTAATTTATTTAATAGCCATTCTTTCTGTTTGGTCAAAAATTTTCTAACCATACATGACATTTTTCTTGTTGCTCAGAATTTTCCTTTTTATTACTTTTTGTTTGGTTCTGATTTGTTTTTGGTGGGTAAGTATTCTGATTTTTATTTGTATTTTCATTACTGTTATTCTGTTGATTAACATTATTGTTACAATTTTCTGATATATGACTATTTTGACCACATTTGTAACATTTTATATTGTTAGGGTTATAATTTCTATTATTTCCCCGGTAATTATTACCTCTATAATTATTTCCCCGATAATTGTTTCCTCTATAATTACTATTACTATTGTTATTTGTGTTATAATTATTATTATTTCCATTTGTTCCATTATTATTATTCGTATTATTGGGATTATAATTTTGATTCCCATTCCTATAATTATTGTGGTTATTTCCCCGATAATTATTACATCCTCTGAAATTTCCATTTCTACCCTATAATTATTACCATTATAATTCGTGTTATTTCTAAAATTATTATTTTGTGAATTATTATTATTATTATTAATTTGTTTTTTCAATGACTGATCTCAAATTTTTGATCAGCATCCTCTCTTAGTATTCTTTTAAAATTATCAATATTTTTTTCATTTTGAGATAAATTTTCAAACTGCATTTTTGCTAGAGCTTGCTCATAACACAAGGCTAGCTGTAGATTTTCAAGTTCTTCTTCATCACTCACTTCCTTTCCACTATCTCTTACATCTGTGACCAATTTGTCCCATTTTTTTAGGAAACCTCTCATATTACCTCCAGGTTGGAATCTAAATTCCATCCATTTGGCTTTGGCCATATTTGCTGTTACAGTAGTTTTTGACCCATACTTATTAACTAATTTTTTTAACATCATAATTGCTGTATTACAATCTCTAATTTGTTTTGTTATTTCATTTGAGACCTTTTTAAAAATATAAATGCTTTAGCATTATCCTGCATTTTGCAGTAATTTAGCATCTCACTATCTGGTCTAAAATTAAGATCATCAATGTGAGTAATATAGGATTTTAAGTATTCATGTTCCCCAAATATATCGTAATACCCAGCTCCCCTTATTGCGGAAATGATCATCCTTCTCCAATCTAAGTAGTATTTTCCATTAAAAACTCTTCCTAAGGTTCCTGAATGGGTTTAATATCATCTGGGATTGCCATAATTTTTTCTTTTATTTTTTCAAAACCTAACACACTTTCCTCTCTATTCGTTATTGTGATATATTTCTTATTTTCTAGTAATCCTTTTTTAATTTTGTTAATTAATTCTTATTTTTTGTTCTGTTTTTTCAAATTCTTTTTCACTATTACTTATTTCTTCTATTTCTGGTTTATTCAGTTTTCTATTTTTTATTTTAATTAATTATTATTAAAAAATCTATCTATAAATTTTTTCTCCGATTCAAGTGAACTATTTATTCTCAAAGAAAAATAATTAGGGGATGATTCTAAAATTTCAATATATTTATTACTACTTATTTCCTCTATTCTGCCTGAAATATCTAGCGTGAAAGATTCCAATATAGTTCCCCCTGTAAAATATGTATAAAAAGGGAAATTATAAGTTTCAATTTTCAAATTTATTACTTTTTCTCCTTCAAATTTTTCTATTAATTGTTTAAGTTCTTTACTTTGTATTTTATATTCTCCTATTTTCTCTTCTTTAATATTTATAAATTGGGACATATGTATGAATACAACAAAAAATAATTTTTTCTGGCCTCAAACACAATGATGTATAACACAAAAATAATTAACTATAATGTATATCACCTTGTACATGTGATTTTTCCTATGATTTATATTGTACGATTTTCTTGTAGTTGTAGATTTCCAAGTGCACCGATGACGTCTCCGTTTAAATTTTGACTGAAGTTGGCCACAAAGTTGTGGTCTTCGGTGTTGTAGATCTCTTGAAGAGTCTTCGATGACGGGAATGGAAGATTTTGATCAGTTCTCTGGATTCTTTGGCGGTCCTTTCTGGATTTATTGTTCGATGACTTCCAGGATTGGCTGTTAGTGAATCAGGAACAAAATTTATTTTGTTTTTCAATTTTTGAAAAATTAAAAAAATTAAAAATTTGAGTTAAATATTCTCAATAACACGTTACTTAGTCGTGTATATTCACATTTAATTCAACAAAAAATTTTCGCACAACAAATAAATCAATTCAAAAAATTTAGTTAAGTCTGCATTTCAAAATTTTTCTAAGTCTTAGATCAGTGTTCTACCACAGCAATAGCTACCATGATATTAGGTATACTGTGCGAGGACCGAAAAATAACACGAGACTTTTATTCACTAAGAATTTATTAAGCAGACTAAAAACATATTCGAGAATAAAATACAATATTGTATTAGATGGGGAAGCACAGCGTTATTGGTAACCAAAAGTAGGGGAAGCGATTTGTGAGTGAAGCAGAATTTATGACATGTATTTATAGTATGATGATGATGATGATGATGATGAAGAAGAATGAAATGAGGTGGGATTTCCGTTACAACACTTAGGTTATTGTTCTAGTTAACCAAAACAACTTTTCTAATTATTGATTGTGGTTGTTGATTATTGGTTAAGACAAAATTTGGGGTAAAACAGACAAAAAAAAAATTTTCCTCTGGTCAAATTATCAATAATTAATAATTTTTCAGGAAATGATCAGTAATTTAAAAAAAAAAAATCAATAATATTGATATTTTATGAAAACCAATAAAAACGGATTCTTTCTTGTTACCATTCTAGTGAATAGTTTCAGCATTTTATAGAAATTGATTATTGGTTATTGGTTAGGAAAAATTTTTTTGTGTATATCTATATATATGAATTATAAATAGATATACTCGTGTGTAAAAGAAGTCATTTCATTCTCTGAAAGCGCTATCTATGTCTGAAAGTAATTACGTATAGAAAATTTATACGAATCAGGTCTCCATATGAAATAATATAATTATACTTAAAGGGAAAATCAAAAAGATGGTAGTGTTGTCAAATATCGATATTTTATAAAATTTTATTGAGGTGAGTTCTGATCACTTCACACAGAAAAGGTAAGGATGAACTTCCATCTTAGAAAAACGATTTATTGACGATGTTAGTACAATGACTGACGAGCGGAGAACATTCTCCGTTGAGCAGTGGTGGAAAGAATATTGTGTTGGCGATCAGTGTCGCCACATGTGAAACGAATAAATGTAATATACATGTTACATACAGTGTTAGTCAGTATAGGGTTATGTGTTCGTGAGGGAGTGAGGGAATCGTATCCCAACACCCCTCTGCGATTCAAAACGGACGAACGAACATATATCACACAGGGTACGTATTAAAAAAATAAATAAGCAATAGCAGTCAAAATTATCAAGTTTAAATATCATACATAAAAAAGTTGCTATAAAAAATGGTAAAAAGGAATTAAATAAGTCGTTGACTAGTATCATGATGAACAATTAAAATGTGTATAAATCTATAAATCAATTGTTTTGTCTTATATATTGTGTAATTATTAACATAAGGTATATATTTAACTTTCTGTTATAGTGTCACGTCTTAAAAATATTGTGTGATTTTAAATTATTATATATAAAAAATAAAAGGTCGGAGAGATCAATATCTCCTCATTGTCAGCTGTGGAAGAAAACATTATTGTGTATGTCCTTATAATTAATTGTGTGGGGTTTAGATAAGTATACTATTGTTGGAATCAATTGAATTTGTTAGGGGATGCTGATGCCAATAAGAGAGGCAGAGCAGCGACAGGGAACCTATTGAATGTTGTGATGTGAATTGTGAAGCAAAATATGGACTGCTCGGTTTACGATAGGTGCTAAAAGACCGATGCCCATCCGCAGTCCAAAACCAAATATCAAAAATTTTGAGGGTTATGTCAATTAAGACTATTGGCCAAAAAGTTGACTTGCTCGGAGGATTCTCGTAACGATATTTTGGAAGGTTTTCCAATCAAGTGCTTTAGTTAATATATCAGCAACTTGATCAGGTGACCTAATATCATTGAAACTTATTAATTTTTGTTGAAATGCTTCCAACAGTGTGTAGCATTTGATCGCTAGGGACCTGGATCATTTCTGGCCTCCCCCAGATGCAATGTGGGACGCAGATATATTGTCCTCATACACCTGCACTGGGTCAGTTACAGAGAAAACGCTTTCTATAAGTCTCCAGACCACATATATGTCGTCGAGTGCATCATTCAATGCAATTAACTCGGCTGCAGTTGACAAAGTTGCAACTGTGTGTTGCCAGTGAACGGCCCAATTTAACAAGTCTCCGTTTACAAAAATCATGAAACCAGTTGTGGAGCACCCTTTCTCCAAGTTATTTATGTCGATGGGTGAATCGTCTACGTCGGGTGCATATGACGCATCGACAAAAGCTTTAATGTGAGTTTGGTCGGAGTGGAAGACCAGAGAGAAGTCTCTTGTAGTTTTGAAGTATCTAATGATCCGACAAACATAATTTTTTATTTCATTGTTGGAGGATGCCTGAAAATGGGATAAGTAGTTGACGGCGAAAGCAATATCCGTGCGGGTCAGTCTTGCCACATATAGCAGATTCCCAATCATAGCCCTATATTCGGTATCATCAATTCCATTTGTTGGTTTATTTATCTTGAGCGCAGTCTCCATGGGTGTGGAAAATGGATTGCTTTTGGTCATTCCAAACTTCCGGAGAATCTTATTGATATATCTATTTTGTGTAAGTATTATTTGTTTTCTTGGGATATCTCAACTTATTTCGAATCCAACAAAAAAGGTTGAGTTGTGTTCTATTTTTAATGTGAAGTTTTTATTAAAAGTATTTATTAGGTCTTGTGTCCACTCGTCGTGGTTGCTAGCCAACAACATGTCATCCACATAGTCTATCAGGAGTGCCATTGCACCAATATTATCCTGTTTTACATATAAACATCTATCTATCTTTGATTGGATGAATCCAGCTTGAATTATTGTTGAATTCAACAAGTTGTACCAACTTTTGGAAGATGTTTTAAGTCCATATATTGACTTTATTAGTCTCAGGCAATTATCTTTGCCTAGTTGGCATCCCTTAGGGTTTGATATGAATATAGGATATTTTATTTGTGAGTTAAGAAAGGCTGTTTTTATATCAAATTGTGTTATACCAGTATTGGATTACTGGGGCATATGTTTCGGTTAGAGAATAGTGAGTGAGATCTTTAAAACCCCTCGCAACCAATCTAGCTTTTGGTATATGAACGCCTTGGTTGTCGGGTTTCATGGTGAAATACCACTTTGTATCTACCAACCTCACATTTCTCTCCTTTGGGACGACTTTCCACACGCCCATATCAGATAATGAATTCAGCTCGTCTGTAATGGCTTGTTGCCACTCTTCCTTAAAGGGGTTGTTTTCGACATCCTCCCATTTTTGAGGGATGTGGTCCTCAATGTAATTTTTGTATCTTGATTTAAATAGATTTAAAATTACAGGAGTATCTATTATATTATTATTGTCTTGTGTAGTTTCATTATTATTACTTATATTATTTATTTGTTTTATGTTTCTCGTTTCATCAAATCTGACATCGCAAGTGACATGCGATTAGTTCATTAATGGGTCCCTTATACAGTACCCACTGTTGGTATACCCTACAAAAATTCCTTTGTCGGATCTTTGGGTTAATTTTGGGTGTTCACTGTTGGCTTTTTTTCTTTTATTTTTTGTGGCTTGTTGCTGACGGACCTCTATGGGGATATGCCTGTGAGCGAGAGACCCAAAAACTCTCATGTTGGATAAGTCCGGCTTTGTGCCGTAAAACTTCTCAAAAGGGGTTTTATTGTCTTTATTGGCCCTTGTTGGGCTTCTGTTTATAACATAAACAGCCGTCAGAACAGCCAATGACCAAAATTTGAAGTCCAAATTGGAGTCAAACAACATAGCCCTAGTCTTTGCCATAATCGTTTGATTCTGCCTTTTGGCCATCACATTCAACTCTGGTGAATACGGAATGACTGGCTCGAGGTTTATGCCATTGTCCTCACAAAATGTCCTCATATTTGAGTCAAGATATTCCCTAGCATTGTCACATCTTAAAATGGCTATAGGGTGATCCAGGAATTTTGACTTTAGTTTCATGTATAATTTTTTAAACTCCTCGAAAACCATTGATTTTTTCTCTATAGTGGAGATAAAAGTGTACTTTGTGGCATGATCCACGAATATCAAAACATACTTTTCACCATATACACCTGGTGAGAAGGGGCCCATTGTATCTGATGAAATGAGCTCGAGTTTCCTCTCAGGTCGTGTGTGAGTTCCATTGTGCTCTAATCTTCTAGAATTAGCTTTCACACATACCTCACACAGACTGAACTAGTCATCACGAAAAGTAATTCCATTTGGAATACCTCTTGAGACCTTTGTCAAGAATTTTAAATTTTTTCCTGATAAGTGTCCTAATCTCCAATGCCATATCATTTTTTTGTCTATTTTTGATATTTCTATACTCTCATTAGCTTCTCAGTTGTCATTTATTATATTATCATTATTTATTATATTATTGTTGGTATTTATATCTACATCCTCATTCATTTCACTTCCACCTTCATTCATTTCATTTTCTTGTGGATTATTATTATCATGTTCGTCATTATGGTTTATTATAATATTATCTTCATTATTATTAATTGTGTTTTCTTGTGTTTTATTATTAGTATTCTCTCCATTCTCTTCATTTTCCTCCTGACTTTCCTCTACAATTTCTTCTTCTACTTCATATTCCATCCACTCATCTTGGGAGTTTATATTCGGCTTACATGCCAATTTATTCGATTCATTATTATAAGGACATATTTTGTTTAATTCGTCTTCATCTTCTATAATATTGACGGCGGATTCTGGTACAATTTTGTACTTCACCATGTACACGCTTCTTATTTTTGGGGCTGAAAAGATGACTTCATCCGTGCCTCGGATGTATATGTGCGCTGCAGAGAAATTTTGGTCTATGCCAAGCGCCCTATTTTCTGTTATTTTAATCCCTGACATTAAATCTACGTTTAGGGATGGTACATAATGTACGTTTTTTAATCTTATTATTGTTTGATTTCTCTCTGAATTTTCCACTCTGATGAACATGGTACCTATGTGTGTGGTAATAAGCAGTGTATCCTGAATGGCACATTCCAGCTCGATAGGCTTTTCTAACATTATTGGGTTAGACAGTTTTGATAAGTCTGATATTATGTGAGCAACAGCTCCACCATCTAACATGATTCTCTTAGTAAGAGGGACATAATTTGAGTCTGATTCTTTTTTCGTGTCTGTAGATGTAATTAAGTTTATCAATTTATTGTTATTTGTTTTTATTCTCGGATCATGATTCTTATATCTGATCATCATGGACCATTGTACGTCATTTTCCTTCTTATTTTTATTATTATTGTTGTGATTGTTTCGTCCGTATCTTGTGTTTTGTGCAGGACCATCTAATTTATCTTGGGGTTTTATACCCTCTTTATTTGACAGACATACCTTGGCTATGTGCCCTTTGCCATGACACTTAAAACATACTAAACTATTCGAACTTGGCAAAGTATTTTAATTTTGATTATTATTATATTTTTTGTTTTCATAATTATTATTATTGTTCTGAGACATTTCTGATTGTTGATTATTATTATATGTCATTTTCCCCTGATGTACGTTTTGACTATGGTTTTGATTTCTATTAGTGTTATTGTATCTATTGTAATTTCCTCCATATTGAAATCTTTGATTTTTATTATTGTGGTTGAAATTACGGAATTTATTATTATTATATTTTGACTTTTTCTCATCATACAACCTATCTGACCTTTCGATCAACATGGCGTGGAGTGTTTCAATTGTTTTCTGATCCTGACTTAAAGTATTAAACTCCAGCCTTGTCATGTCATAGTTCATGTTCAATGATATTAGAAGTTGTTCTATTTCTTCCTGTTTGTCCAAAGGTTTACCACAGTCCCTTATTTTTTGAGCTGATCTCGAGAAAAGGTCTAAATAGCTTCTCATATTCCCATCACTGTTAAATTTTAATGTTTGAAAAGCCTGCTTTGCGTTAATATATGTGACTTGCGTGCAGCTTTTGTACCTTTCGTCTAAAACTTTTAATATTTGATTTATTGTTTTTAGGTCTTTGACTCTTTCAATTAATTTGTTGTTAAGTCCCTGATAGATTAGAGCCTTTCCCTTTTCCTGATTACGGAAATATGCCATTCGACTAGCTGAACTAGCATTGCCAGGGTCAGGGTTTAAAAAATTATTCAACTCAAGTCCCAAAAATAACACTTCAGTCTCAACATCGTGCATAATTGGATACAATCCTTCTGCATAGAGTGTTGAGACCATCGTGGTCCTCCAGGCATCATAATTCCTTCCATACCTTTTTTGTATCAAATCGTGACATTTTATTATTAAATTTGGGATATTTGGGAATTTAAATCCTACCTCAGAAACACGAGAACTTAAATCTAGAGGGTAACATGGTCTCAACCGCTCGATAGGGAATACAAATTAAATAAACTATAATATAACATTCAATAATTAATTAATGTTTTAAAATAAATCTCACTAAATATATGTTGCCGACGATGAGGTGATCTCTCCGCCGTTGTTTCTGTTTCTTGAGCAATCGATTTACTCGGACTTTATCGCCAAAATGTTCGAAATCGAATTTGTTAAAGCTTTAAGTCTTGTGTCAAAACGAAATTTATTCTGCTAAACACGTTACAATGTAAATTAATATTCAGTGCAAAAATTATTTAACAAAAATATGAAAGAGATTACTGCTGCAAAGGAAATAATCTATTAACTTTCATCAATTGAAAAGATCTTTTATTGTATGTGAACAGGAAAAAATTTGTCTCCAATGTTAATGATCATGAATGTAGGTTTTCTTTTGTTGGATTCGATGAAGCTCATCCAACAAAGATTTCCTTTTTCTGCAATTCTCAACCAACAAGATAAAGTTTGAAAGGCTATTGAATCCACCTTTCAAGTTTCGACTTTACTTGAAATTTGGTTGAAAATATACATTAAAATATAAAAAAATTTAACTTTTTTGTTACCAAAATTTTAATTTTTTTAGTCAATTTTGGGCAAAATCACACGAATTAACAATTAATTAATCTAAAATTTATACTTATCTTATATTTCTTCATTCACTTTCGTAGTTTTTTTGATGTTTTCCTTCTGCTATCACGCCCAGTTGACACCAAACTTCGACAATTTTGCACCGCAACTTTCAGATTTTTGATTTTTCTTACTTTGTTTTATTCTCCAGAATACAGCATAAACAATTGCCAACCATTTTTGATTCTATGAACTGGTTTCCCAAACCACAAGATCCTTTCGTACCTGATCTGCTTTCTCCAAATTCTCGATTTCGACGTTTTAACAGGCGCCCAAGAATTTACCATTGTTTTCATTAATTTTCACTTTTATTATCGATTTGCTCGAATTGAAACATTTAACTTTTTCAGGATAGTTACTTTAATCACTGAAACGAACTTTGCGTTCACAAATTTTATACTTTTCCTACCACTTTGCGTGGAGGTATCACAAGGCACTAAGCCTTTTCACTTTGCGTGAATCAAAAATTTTTTACTTTTAATTAATTACACAATTATCACATTTTAATTACCACACTCATTTTTCCAATCCGCAGCTCTGCCTACCATATTGAGGTGAGTTCAGATCACTTCACATGGAATAGATAAGGACGAACTTCGATCTTAGAAAAACGATTTATTGACGACGTTAGTACAACGACTGACGAGCGGAGAACATTCTCCATCAAGCAGTGGCGGAAAGAATATTGTGTTGGTGATCAGTGTTGCCACATGTGAAACAAATAAATGTTATATACATGTTACATACAGTGTTAGTCAGTATAGGGTTATGTGTTTGCGAGGGAGTGAGGGAATTGTATCCCAACAAATTTGATAAAAAATTTTTGTTGTTCTACACTCCACCTACACTCACTCACTAACCATTAGCGCTACTACTTTCGATAATATAAACTAACACCACTTTCAGGTTGTGTGAACAAACACGACTTTTTTCGTCCGTTCACCCGAGAACGCTGAAACTCGTTTCCCACTCAAACTGTAATCTCGTAATGGAGGGAGATCGTACATCTTCCTCAAACTTGTAATTTATACTTCCGATCATTGCATTAAAGTATCTCTAACTAACTTATTCCTTTCTTTGGATTTCAACCTCACTTCATGGTAGGCAGAGCTGCGATTCCTGAATAGTTAGTACAGAGTGATACTTAAGCTTTCAATTTAATTTTTTGCTATAGTATCCAAAAAGTTTAAGGAACTATAAGCTTTTACTTTCGTTAAAAGTTGTTTTCTTTACGAAATATTTTCTAATTCAAGAGTTGTTAACTCAAGTGAATTTTTTCTTCGTTTAATTTTTTCGAAAAGTTCATCGAAAATTATTCGAAGGTTACTTTAATCATATTGGCGCCAAATTAAATTAATGCCATTTTGATCATCTTCCGAAAAATACTGGATCGTCTTTTTGTGGCAAGGTGAAACCAAAATCTTTTTTCGTCGTGGGATTGCAGATTACTTCGGACCTGGATTGTCTGTTACAGCAAGGTGAAACATAGTAAATTCAAAAATCAGAGATCACTAGTGCATCAAACGAAGTCATCGTAATTTTCGAACATCATCATCATCAAAATTTCGTCGATTGAATACTGCTGATTTTGTATGTTGCCGAGACTGAAATTTTCTGAGGACGACCTGAAATTAATCCGAGTACTGACCCACGAGAAAACGCCGATTACTCACGAACTCAGCTGGGAGATATTCAACGGAATTCCGCAAGTCACTGGTAATGTAATTTTCGATACTTTCAAATTATGTATTTCATTTACTATTGCAGAAAACGATGGGATATATTCAGTGATTTTGTGGGACATTAAGCGAATTTAATTATATATAAAAATTAATTAATTTTTTTTCTTGAAATTATTTTTCTTCACTCCTTCAAATTCCAAAACGCTTAAATTCAAGAACCCCCTTTAGTTCGGTAAAAATCAAATGAAATTTCACAGGACGATTAAGCTTAAAAATAAGTTTGAATAAAGCAGCTTACGAATGGTAAGGCTTTGGAAACAAATTTCTAACTGCAGATCAAATTGTGAAGGAACAATAAAAATTAAAGGAAAAGATTACAAAAAATTATTAGATATTTTTCAAAACGAAAAAATAATAGAAGTAAGAATTAATTTAGTTGAATTTCCATTCTGGAAAACATTTTCGGGAGAAATTATCTTAGAAACTTTCTCAGTAAATGTTGGTGGAATAATCCATTATAAAAGAGGCATCGAAGTTGCAAAATTTGTGGAAATTACAAAAAATATTTTTTGTATCCAAGCTTTAGATTCAATAGAATCGTTCAGAATTTTTCTTGAAAATTTTGAAAGAAAAAATTCACTTTAAAAATACTTAAAATTACGAAAAACAAAATACAATATAATAATAATAAGTGAAATAATTTCATAGTTGAACAAATTTCATGTTTCAACAATTTATTGTCACAAAAGAAAAAATCCTTTGCCACATTGAGCAAGTTTAATCCTAAAATTTTCATGTCATAAAATTCCTTTGTTTGGAATATCAATGTACAAACTTGAAAACCTATTACAATAAAATATTATAGATAGTATTCAAGGACAATTTTCAATACATCTTTTGTAATAAACAATCACAAGGATTCAAACTTAAACAAGACTTATTCAAGTTTATTTTTGAAATATATTCTCAATTGGAATATTTTTTTTTCTTTTCATACACGAATTATATTACAAAAGATTAATTATTTAAAATAAAAAATAATTTTTTTTTCCTATTTAAAAAAAAAAATAAAATAAATAAAATAAAATAAAATTTTTTTTAGAAATTAACTTTTTAAAAATTGATTTTTAATTTTTTTAATTTTTTAATTTTTTTCCAAAATTGAGTTGTCAGAATTAAGTACATTACCAAGTACCCCAGAAAGCATGAATACAGCAAGCGAAAGAACCGCTACACCTTCCCCTCAAGGAGGATCAGGATCAGGGAGTACACACCCTCAAGTACATTATGTCATGCCAGCTGATGAAACTATACATCCAATACAAGGTCCAAGTGGGAAAATATTTGATGGTCAATATTACTTAGATTGGAAACGGATGATAATAGCCTTGATGAGGGGTTTGAGATATTGGGATGTTTTTGGTCCACACCCTGAACTTAAAATTTATATCGAAAATATGGATAATTTACAATATAGACCATCTTCAAATTCTGCTAAAGCTTATTTTAAAAAACAAGAATGTGCAAAAGCATTTATCATGGAACGAATGACATATAATG